>OY720051.1:4142862-5342862 GCA_963082485.1 Eudonia mercurella
TGCGCCCCTCCTACCTGTATCCCCTACAAACCCTCCAAAACCGTTTCATGCGTGGTGCCACGGGCTGCCCGTGGTACTATCGCAATGTAGATCTCCACCGTGATCTTGATCTTCCCACTATCAAAGATTTCATCAAAGACGTTTCCAGACGTTACTTTGATAACGCCCCCCACCACCCCAACCAGCTTGTTGTGGCGGCCGCCAACTATAACGTTGGTGCCTTTCCACCAACAAGACGGTTCTCATCTAGGCGTCCTAAACACGTCTTAGACGACCCCGACGACCCCATAACAGTTGCGAACGCCCCCCCGCCCGATCCTCTAAATGTCACTACACATTTACAGAATACACCAAACATGCACACTAGCTTAGGTCCAAGACACCGTACTCGTAGAACAAGGGTACGAAGAACCGGTTCACACGCGCTCTATACCAGGTACAGACATGTACCTGGGCGCTTCTCTCCTCCTCCACGGCCCGGTCTACCCGAGCCGAGGTCCGAGCCTTTAGAGGCGCCCTCGGGTGGTTCCGCCCCCCGATCCGATCCGAACCCTTCGGAGAATCTAGTAGGGCACGGGGACGCGCACTAGTGCGCGATGCCGTTCCCTCTAGAAAACCTCCAAAGGTGATTCGTTTCACACGGCTTGAGGGACCCTTTACGTTCCTCGCCGCCCCCAAAAAAGCCCGGTGAAGCTGAAAATGCCGTCTGAGGCAATCAGCAAACTCTCTCAAAAAAAAAAAAAAAAAAGCGCACTAGTGCGCGTCCTTGTGCCCTACTAGATTCTCCGAAGGGTTCGGATCGGATCGGGACATGTTTGTACTTTTGGTTGGTGGTAGAGGTTATTTAAAGTCTGACATCAAGTAAGTGATGATAAAGCATATATTATGGTGGAAGCGCACTTCACCCTGAAACCTCAACTACTGAGGCACTGCCTCTGTTATCTCTTCCTGCTGTCATTATAAATATAATGTTTAACAAAGTATAAAAGTTTTTTGTAATTTTTTATATTTATTTATAAGTTAATTAGATGAAATTTAGACTGTAGGTTAATTGAGTGACGTAACCAGCCACTAAGAAAGGATTTTACGAAAATCATACCCTAAGGGGGTCAAATAGGGGGTGAAAGTTTGTATTAAAGTCCGTCAGTTTTTAAGTAAAATACATGAAAATTGGTATTTGGCTTTTTGAAAATAAATAAAGAATGACGTGTCTCAGGAATTTTGTTATTTTTCCTTGTAAGGAGTAAAAAAGGGAAGAAAGTTTTATTGGGCAAATCGATATTTTTAAAGTAAGAAATTAATTTCTCGATATTTTTAAAGTAGAATATTTAATCGATATTTAGATTTTTCAATAAAAATAAAGAATAACGTGTTTTAGCATTTTTGGAAAAACCAAAGCATTTTTGAAATAGGGGTTTAAAGTTTGTATGGAAATCTGTCATTATAAAAGTTAAATCTTTCGGTATTTGGCCTGGTTAGAAATTATGAAGTGTTTCAGGATTATCCTTCTAGACACTTTTACCTTAAATAAGTTTTGCTTTTATTAAAAACAATTATATACAGGTCGTGTAGCCCATGTGAGCAAAGCCGCGAACAAAAATTAGTTTATAATAAAAGTCATATTATGTCAAAATAAAAATAAAAGTTTTGTTTTTTTTTCTTTTGTAAAGTCATTGCTGTTAGACGTTAGACGCTTATGGCTATGGTACAGCGTAGCCGGACTTTTGTCAGCAACGAGAAACTTAAAGGTTTCCTCAAGCCGTGTGATCGAAACACCGTCAGAGGGTTCCTAGAGGGGATGGCATCACGCAAGCGTATCCCCGTCCCCTACTAGATTCCCCGAAGCGTTCAGATCGATGTTTATTTAATGAAAATTTAAAATGACACTTAATAACGTTGATTTAAATTAGTTAACTATTACAACAATTTTAATTTCGCTGTAGTTATCTGAAGCAGTTTAATTAAAGAATTAGATTTAAATAACTAATAAACTTTTTCCATTTTATTTAATTTCCTTGTATTCATCATCATCATCATCAGCTCATTTTATATCCTACTGCTGGAGCACGAGCTTCGATCCAGGGAGAACGAGCCATAAACCACCACGCGGACCCAGTGCGGATCGGTGGTTGTTAACGACTGCTAATGCAGCATGGACCAACGGCTTTACGTGCCTTCCGAAGCGCGGAGGAGCTCGAGATGATACATTTGTGGTCACCCATCCGATGACCGACCTTTGCGAAAGTTGCTTAACCTCAGCACGAGCTCCTTCTCCTTCCTTATAGTATATTAGTGGTATCTTTTATTGTTTAAAGCAAAATGTTTTATTTGTTCTTTTTAAAATTATTTTGTGTTTGTGCGCTCATTTTGTTCATAGTTATATTATTATTTTAGAAACTTTAAATTTTCGGATGGAGTATTTTCATTTTGATTGTATAATAATTATTGATGTAGGTCTGTGCACAGTAATGGATAAGTTACCTATATAGGCTGATAACTTGCTTACTTTATTCTATGTATATCTGCAATGTATGCAAATTAATTCTAAACTAGTGGTCGCCCAGTGGTCGAAATTCGACCGTAACTTTATTAAGGCTGCACGAATTGTATCCTAAGCAATGAAAAATTAAAAAAGATAGAATGTGAGTTTGGATTGGCATTGACAGATTTCGGCCGCTCCTTTTCCATTTTTGAAATTTTTGAAACAAGTATATGTGCGTGTGTGTCAAAGACATGGTAGTGTGTGTAATGTTGTTTTTGTCGATTTAATGTATTTTTATCCATAATTTAAAAAACATTAAAATTTGGATAACCTTCTCTATATAAACTATAAGTGTGCGAAATTTCATACTCCTCCGTCCGCGCAATTTTCGTAAAAAGGGGTTCAAAGTTTTTGCTTCACGTATTAATATATAGATGACAATATTGCATACTACGATTATTGTTATATATAACGTATAGTATCTAAACACTATTTTATATATTTAAAATAGAACAAAGACGTTAAACTATTTTTTTTTCACTTCATTGTTATCACTCATAATTGAAAACCTATTTTATGAATTTCACTATTGTTTGTTTAACACAAGTCTCAAACACAAAAAATATCGTTCATTTGTTTTATATTTTTTATTAATTTAAACGGAATCGAAGCATCGTTCCTTTGTTTCTGTTTACAACTGTCAAATCCTTTTTTAATTTGTTCAAAATCTTCGATCACTTCAACTTGTCCATGATGCGTAATAATTATCCACAGAGGTTTAAAGAAATAGGTTTAAATACGTTTTTGAATTTAACCTTATCACTGTAAACGTTTTTTTTAATCATCTTTTTTCTACTGGCGTACATGCGTAATTATTATCCACGGAGATTTTAAAGAAATAGTTTTTATACAAACTCTTTTCTGCAACCTTTTTTAATTTAACCTTTTTTTGTAATGACGTTTTTTAAACTTAAAACTAATTAAAAACGTAAACTACTTACGCGTTATCACTAAAGAGGTGTTATACGCTAGTGTTACTCGCAAGGGGGTTGACAACGACTGCTATGGACGATGGATAGCAACGCTTTTATATAGGGGTAGCGACTATGCGGCGCACTGTAAAAGGCGCGGGCGCGTTCACGAGCGGAGCGGGTAGATAAAATGCGGTTTTTTTGAACAAAGAAGATATTGCTGATATTTGAGCAACATTGTATTCTTGTGAAAATAATATTTATTCCAGCTATATTAAGTTATGAAAAATGAATAAAGTTATGAAGATAATACAATATTGTTTTGCTCTATAGATGATGATAATAAGTAATAATAGAAATGATTAATAATAATTTATACTTACATATATTTCCCTCATACCCCTTAAGTATGAGTACCCAATGTGAAAATTGAAGTTGTACTGTTTTATTTCATTTGCCTACTTACACGTTCACAAAACCATTAAAATATTTTTTTTAAACTGAGGATTATTCTCTTTATGAATTTTCAGTGATTGGATTGTTAATCAAAGATTAAACTGTTAATCAATTAAAACCAGGACATCTGGGTTTATGACTGGTAGTCTAACGAATGAACCACAGTAGTAGTTTCATTTGAATATATATTCATACGCTGTAAATCAATAAAATTAGTTCAGTTACCCCAACCAGAAAAGCTAATACCTACAGAATTCATAATCATAGTCAAATTATGTTAATTGCATTAAGTTGGTATGATACAAAGATGATTATCTATATTAATAAAAATCAATTGGCACATGTACGTCATAGCATCACTTGAGAACGGCTCGACCGATATATTTTTTGTTGTGTTCAAGTTATTTTCCTCAACAACAAACAAAGTTTGTAAAAAAAAATGGTTGCGACGGGATACGGATGTAATTAATTACTTAAGCGGACGAAGTTGAGCGAGCGGGCCACTAGTAGTTATATAAAAAAAATTAACAAATTTTGTTACATAAAATTTTAAAAAAGTTTTTTTCAAAATGATACAAAGACCTTATGTCAATTAACATTCTTCAGAACATTATTGTTTTACTTGCGATTTTTTTTTTGCTGAAATCGCTTCTCTTATCCACCAAACCGACACCCAATAGCTTGAGGACACCAAACGCGCAAAATGCTCATACAAAATACTTTTAATAGACTATCCGGCAAAACTTTGGTAGATCATTATCAATAGCAATAATATCGCTATAATTTATATCGTACCAATCTTTATAGATCGCGAAGATCTCTAGATAGTCGGCGAGGCAACTTCCGTTATTTAAATACGTCATATTATGGTAGGGTAGTTCCACCAGTATTCGACACTTTAAGCCTAGTATTTAAATACGTCATATTATGGTAGGGTAGTTCCACCAGTATTCGACACTTTAAGCCTAGTATTTAAATACGTCATATTATGGTAGGGTAGTTCCACCAGTATTCGACACTTTAAGCCTAGTATTTAAATACGTCATATTATGGTAGGGTAGTTCCACCAGTATTCGACACTTTAAGCCTAGTATTTAAATACGTCATATTATGGTAGGGTAGTTCCACCAGTATTCGACACTTTACCTAAGCCTAGTATTGGACACAATATTCGCCGCCAAAAATAACTAAATTGATTTTTATTACAAAGTTACGAGATGATATCTAGGAAGCATTTGGTATGTATTAAATTGTTGGTAAAGATAAAACCAGTTGCTCACCCTATTTTTAATAATTAAAGGAAAAAAATGTCGATGACTGGTTCCTGTCGAGCACTGGTGCAACTAGATGATATATATTAAACTGCCTCTGCGGTCTAGTGGTTAAGACCACCGATCTCAAACCTAGAGGTCTCGGGTTCGATCATCCACCATCTTATCTAAATATGTCACCATAACAATGTTTGTAGCATTGTTGTGGTGTTCCGGCAGCTAAAGATAAAATAGCCAGTGTATTAGTTAAGGATCCAGGGCTAAATGCGCTTCCACCATTGGCCGTAAAATATAAAAAAATGTTTCATCATCTTTCTTTGTGTCCCACTGCTAGGCAAGCCCACATGTTTAGTTCGTGGGGATATCAGTCCATACCCCACACCGCTGACCCAATAAAGGTTGGGTGGGTTTCAAATAAAAAAAACGAATGCTACGACGAATTGTACTCCGTTCAGTCTATGTTGCAGCGTCAAGAAACTGCAGTGCTGATTTTTAGAGGAGATCCTAATGTGTGTGTTTTGTTATAATATTGTAATATTATAAAATAATGCTTTCACTAATAATAAATAAAATTATTAAGTTTAAACTATAAATAAGTGAACTATTTTAAAATATATTAATATATAAATATTTTTTTACTTAGTTTCCTCGATGGAAAAACGTATTGTCGGAGTACCACGGCGTTTGTAGAGGCTCGACTGGTTATTGGGGCTCTTTCCCAAGCTTTAGCCCTGCTCAGGCTTTATAGTCTCGACAGACTTCGGATGAAGGGTTGCATTCCCATTAAATACCCTAATCACTATTACTACATAGTATAAAACAAAGTCGCTTCCCGCTGTCTGTCCGTCCCTATGTATGTATGCTTAGATCTTTAAAACTACGCAACGGATTTTGATGCGGTTTTTTTTAATAGATAGAGTGATTCAAGAGGAAGGTTTATACGTATAAATACATGCAATTAGTATCAGCATTGTACCCGTGCGAAGCCGGAGCGGGTCGCTAGTAAAAAATAAAATAAAACTGTTGATCGAGGATCTGGATGGCGCAGTGGTTACCGCGCCCGATCCACGATTGTTTAGGTTAAGCAAGTTTCGCAAAGACCAGTCATCGGATGGGTGACCAAAAATTTATCATCTCGAGCTCCTCCGTGCTTCGGAAGGCACTTAAAGCCTTTGGTCCCGGCTGCATTAGCAGTCGTTAACAACCACCAATCCGCACTGGGCCCGCGTGGTGGCTTATGGCCTGTTCTTCCTATCCATTTATAAGGAAGGCTCGTGCCCCAGCAGTGGGGACATACAATGAGTTCGTGATGGTGATGTGATGACACTAAAAATTCTCTCACTTGCCGCCATAGGACGACAACCAGGACCAACAACGGCTTGACGTGTCTTCGGAAGCTTATCTTCTGTTAAATGTTATAATCCACTGCGTTGCCAAGATGGTGAGTGGGTTTTAACGAAGACTTTCTTACAACTACAACCAAGAGCAATTGCTCGACGTCTCTTCCGAAGTACGGAGCACTTCTTAAGTTGTTTTGTTTAATTATATAGTACTGCGTTTGTCTCGTAGTCAATGAAACTTGACCACCGTTTTGGTCTACCGGTAAAAACACCGGTGGTGGACCCAGACGGGCTTGATTTCCAAAGAGAATATTGTGTGTAAGGATATTGTGCGTATCACCAAACGAAGCACCGTCAGAAGTATTCTAGAGGGAATGGCACAGTGCGTGTACGCCCTACTAGATTCTCCGAGGAGGATCGGGAACGGAACAACCCGAGGGCGGCTCTAAAGACTAGGAGCTCGGCTCGGGATGACCGGGTCACGACTCGAGTACATCAGATAGAACGACGTCATTTGCCTACACTTCTATAAACAAAAAGAAAATAACTTATTGGAACTGAAAACTATGTGTCGTCTCAATTAAAGGCTGCCATTTCATTAAAACTGTATAGTTTATATGTATTCCAATATACTAAATAATGTAACATATTATGGTGCAAAATTACTATGCTCTAAATGGAAATAAACAGTCAAGTAAGGCACTTTGGCTTTTTAATAAGCTACAAAGCTATGTAGGTACTTGATACAAGAAAAAACATTTTTTTTAGTAAAATTCAACCAGTCTCAAAAGTCGAATGCTCTGAGCGCTGAGCTACCGAGACTCGAGCTACCGAGCCACCGCAACGAGCTACCGAGCACTCTAACTACATATAGCTTTCTGAATGCAAAAAAAAGAGAAAATAATAAAAATATGTACTCCTATGTAGGTAAACGTAAAATGTTAACGTAAATATGGCTCCTTTGGCTTATAAAGTGAAAATAGATAGTGTTGATTAATTTCGGCGAGTTGGATTGAGCCACGGTAGCATAGTTGGCAGTGCACCTGACCCGGCATGTCATGGGGTGCGGGTTCAAATCCCGCTCGTGGAATTTTTTCAACACTTTGTCTTTTTTCAAATTGTAATTTGTTCGCAACAATATTTGCGTAAAATTATGTGTAAATAATCAAAAATATGTACTTGGTTTTAAACGTGAGAATAATACCCATCATGACTTGATTTCAATGATGGAGGCCCTTGCCCAGCGATCGGTCAGTATAAAGGCTATACGGTATTGGCCCCAGTGTCCGACAGAAACCAGTGATGACATGTTTGTCCTTTAATCATTAAAAGAAGGTGTCACCAAGAGATTTTAGTCTTTCATCATCATCATCATCATCTCATTTTATGTCTCCACTGCTGGGGCACGAGCCTTCCCTATGAATAGATAGGGAGAACGGGTCATAAACCACCACGCGGGCCCAGTGCGGATTGGTGGTTGTTAACGACTGCTAATGCAGCCAAGACCAACGGCTTTACGTGCCTTCCGAAGCACGGAGCTCGAGATGATACATTTTTGGTCACCCATCCGATAACCGGCCTTTGCGAAAGTTGCTTAACATCAGCAATCGCAGACCGGGCGCGTTAACCACTGCGCCATTGAGCTCCTATAGTCTTACTACTTTTAGTATTTGGCAGCAATTAGCATCAGACTACCTGATTCCTTCATTCCGTTATATTTCAATGAAAATCTATGTCATTTTTTGGTTTCGAAAACTTCTCGAACACTGGCATTAAAGCGTCGAACATTGTAGCGACTACCCTTATACCTAAAAACCTAGAAACCAGTAGCGAAGGGTAGATATTTAAAGAACTTTTACCTGAAGTAAATTTGTTAACGTAGATTTTTTATTTTGTGTTTATTTTTTACATGTTGTGGTTGTCTTCTATATTTTTGTGTTTATTGTAATGGAAAGTGTTCTGCTATGATAGGGCATTTTCCAATACTATTGACGCTGTAAGGGAGAAAAGAGCTGGACACTTGCTGAGTTTCTTGCCGGTTCTTCTCAGTACAAGATCTCCCGCCCAGAGTAGACTTACGAACCGATGGCATAGTGACATTTATAAGAGCTACTTGTAGCCTAAACTGAATAAATGATTTTGAATTTTGAAGGGGAGCCACCCTTACAAATAGAGCAATCCAAAAGCCTAGCACCTGTCGAGCTAATTTTAAAACCATACTATTGAACGTTGTGTGCATTAAATGGATGAATGAATATAATTCGTTAAGCAATGTTGTTTATCTGTATGAAGTATCATGACCATTTTCTAAAGGGAAGCCGATGGGAACCGGGTTATATGGAGTCTTCGCCAATGCTAGAAACCTATGTAAAAACATTAAGTACATAGATTTCAAAAACGTGTAAAAATGGTTTACTTCCAAAGGGTCCTAATATGGCGGATTTTCAGTTTTTGAGTTGCAGTACTGTAGACTGTAGACCAACGATCTGGTAACGGTCGGGGGCAGCCGCTGCTTGTGCCGTAGCAGTTGGGATATAAAAATGTTGACCATTGATTTCTGTCAAACACTGGTTCCGTTATACTCAATAATAACCACACTTACAACATCACACACCACTTGCTGTTTTTATGACCCCACTGCTGGGCACGAGCCTTCCTGTTTCGGGAGAACGCGCCGTAAGCCATCACGTAAGCCCAGTGCGGTGCGGTGGTTGTTAACGACTGCTAAAGCAGCTGGAACCAACGGCTTTACGTGCCCTCCAAATAATTTTTTGGTCACCCATCCGATGACCATGCGATCCGATGCGACAATGAACACAATTTGATTAGTCTAAATATAAACAAAGTCATATAAAACTATTCCGTAATTTCGGATAAGTATTAATTAGAATATTCAATGTTTATAATTATTTTAATCTTCGAAGGGCATCTAATATGATCTAGGTGTAATAATATTTCATATTTTTTGGGTATTGATTACTTCTCGATATACCAGTTTTATGAATGGATCGTAAAAATCTAATGTCGCTGTGGCATATTATTATACGAGTAACAGATTAGTATGACGTTGTATGACAACACTAACAGTCATATAGAAACTTCGATATTGCAATTTTAACATACCTTTAAGAAACTGTGTGCATATGCAAGGATCTCTATATAGTTATTATTGTGCTTTTTGCGTGTTTTTTTTTAATAAAAATAAAATGTAAAAATAAATAAATTTCTTTAACAATTTTTGCTTTATGTATTCGTACGGTTGATTGGAATCTCCATTTAAGCAAACGTACATCGCCTGGATTTGTAGACTCCGCTCCTAGCAAAAAAGCTTAAGTGTTAGCATGTATTTACTAACATAATTTCTTAAATTACTACTTTTTTGTGCATAACATGTGAGTGTGTGTGTATGTATGTGTGTGTAAATGTGAATATATTCCCTAGTTTGTGCAGCATTAGTTTTATGACACAGTGCTCTGTCAAGGCACCGATGGTTAACGGGTCTGTCAAAAGAGTGGAGAGAAGAGGCCATTTGTTGAATACTGGCTACTGTTTAATGGTCTGTGCATGTTTCAGATTAATAATAATAATAAAAAATAGTGTATCGCCGCAAAATTAACGACAAAACATTAGGCAAACGAGCAGGCATGTCACTTGATGGAAAGTAATCGCCGCCGTCCATGGACAACCCGCAAAACCAAAGTAATCGCAGATGCGTTGCCGACCTTGAGGAAGGAGTTGGATCTTGAGGAGGAAGTAGGAATTAAGAGGGGTTAGGGGTGAGAGATGAGCCTCCGGTACTTTCACTCACCATACGAAACACATAAATAAAATATAAAAAAATAGTAACACGGGCAGAGGTCAGTCAGAGGCAAAAGGGCTTAGCTTTTACTAAGATTTTCTCAGTGCTGGTTTTCAGCCGTTCCCCCTTTCCCCGAGATGAAGTGCGGTAAAATATAAAAGATTAAGACGATAATTTACCTTATCTTATCTTATCGTAGTGGGGCTTGCTTAGGTTTCCTTCTCCCAGTGGCCGACCCATCGGGATCTTTGGTGCAACCCCGGATGGGGGGAGAGGAAGAGAGTAAAAATCCTTTAAAAATAGATCTTATCTTATCTTATCTTAGTGGGGCCTGCTGAGATTTCCCTCTTGCAGTAACACTTCGACCCATCGGGATCTTTTGTGCAACCCCGTCCTTTCACTCTTCTTCCTCTGTAAAGATAGATGCCATAAGTTTGGCCACGTTCTTAAGGGCGAAGAGCCTGAAGTCCTCCGGTTTCGGATAGGCCGACCCCAGGAGTCCCATTCTTTTCCTAGCCAGAGAGTCACAGTCACACAGTAGGTGTTGCATTGACTCCGTTTCCTCTCCACATGCTCTACACAAGCTATTTGTTGATAGATGCATTCTGTGGAGCATTTGTTTTGTGGCATAGTGCCCTGTCATGGCACCGATGATTAGTCGGGCCTGCCTTCTATTGCCTCCGCATATGAACTTACTCCGTCCTAAGGCGTTTTCGCCTAGGAAGGATTTGGAGTGTTTCATACCCGGCTGCTCCTTCCATTCTATGCCGTGCCTGTTTTTGATGTAATCTTTTAAGGCCTTGTTGATGGTACTTGGTGCAAGTGCCACGAACGGCTCAGGACCAATAAGCTGGGTCTCTGAGCCCTCCCTGGCAAGTGCATCCGCCATCTCGTTGCCGTGGATTCCCATGTGGCCTGGGACCCAGATCAATCGCACCTTGTTATGTCCACCTAGCTTGTTAAGAGCTTTGGTGGTTTCTAGGACAAGGCCAGAGTCGATTCGGGGCGAAATGAGTGACTTGAGCGCTGCTTGGCTGTCACTCAGGATGAATATATTGCGCTTCTTCATAGCTAGCTCTATATTCTGCTTTGCGCATAGGAGAATTGCGAAAGTTTCGGCTTGGTAAACCGTGGCAAATCTCCCCATGCTTTGACTATGCTTGAAGTCGTTGTTATAGACGCCTGCCCCTGTACCCGACTTCATTTTTGATCCGTCGGTGTACCAGATTAGGCTGTCTTTTTCCGGAGACGGTGGCCCTCGTTTCCATTCATCCCTGGTTGGAACATAAACTTTGAATTTCTTTTCGAACATGAATATGGGGGATATTTTATCGCATCCCATTTCCATGATCCTGTCAGGAATGTCACTCGTTTCCCATTTTGTGTGTCTAGTCAGAGGTTTAGATGCGTCCCACAGTCCGGCCACCTTTAGTCTATGTAACGCTTTCTTTGCCTCTGTTTCTATTACGATGTGCAGGGGTGAAAGGTCCGTGAGGACTTCCAGCGCTGCCGTTGGAGTGGTTCTAAAGGCACCAGTGATCGCCAAACAAGCTGTTCTCTGAAGTTTGCTCAAAGCATTTTTACAGATTTTCAGCCTGGTTCTGGGCCACCAGACGATGCTGCCATATGTGAGGATCGGTCTCACCATCGTCATGTAGATCCACCTAATGATTTTGGGGTTGAGTCCCCACATCTTGCCATAGGTAGACCGACACATGCCAAAGACTCTGTAAGCCTTGGCTACGGTCGTGTCCACATGCTGTTTCCAAGTAAGTTCCCTATCCAGCGTTAAGCCTAGATATTTCACTTCCTTGGACCAAGAGAGCTGGGTACCATAGAGTGTTAGGTTACCCAGACCCGTAGTGTTTCTCATTCTTGTAAAGGGGATGGCTGTTGTTTTCCCCGGGTTTACAGAGAGGTGATGGGCATTGCACCATTCCTCCAGCAAACCCAAGGCACGTTGCATTAACCCCGATACCGTAGAGGGAAACTTCCCACTGACTGAGATGACCAGGTCATCCGCATAACCAACCGTATGGAATGGTCCTTTATTCAGCCTTACTACGACTGAATCAACCACAAGGCTCCACAGAAGAGGTGAGAGAACCCCTCCTTGCGGGCATCCTCTGGTTGTTCGTGCAAGTAGACTGTCACCTAGCAGTTCAGAGTTGATAATTCTACCCTTTAACATGCATTCGATCAAATTACAGATCGGCTGTGGCACACCATGGTTCTTGGCTGCAGCCTTGATGGATTCAAAGGTAGTGCGATCAAATGCACCTTCAATATCTACAAAAGTGCAGACGCAAATCTCCTTGTTTTCCAGTGCAGATTCCGCCCAACTCACCACATGATGAAGAGCAGTTTCTGTTGACTTCCCTGCCTGATATGCACATTGAAGTCCATGGAGTGGGAATCTTTTCAGTGGTCCCGCTCTAATATATTTGTCTACCATTTTCTCTAGGGTCTTCAGGAGAAAGGATTGTAGACTTATAGGCCTAAAGGCTTTGGGTTCTTCGTAATCTGATTTTCCCGTTTTGGGTATGAAGATTACCTTAACACGCCTCCATGTTCTGGGAATGTGTCCAAAGGCTATGCATGCTTTATACAGCCTGCAGAGATGGGGTCCTAGGATGGAGGCGCCCTGTTGTAGTAGAATAGGATAAATGTTGTCAGGCCCTGGTGCCTTAAACGGTTGGAAACTCCCCAGCGCCCATTTAACTTTACATTCATCTACTACCCTTTTCGCTATTATCCAGTCATATTTGGAGGTTCTTCCTTGCAGTTCCCTCCAGCTGATTGGATCATGATCGTCTTTGATGACTTCTGATCCAGGGAAATGAGTGTCGAACATAACCTTCAACGTCTCACTCCCTGTTTCCGTGCGTACTCCATCTTCCTTCTTTAATGTGGTTAGTGGAATCGCTTTTGTTGTAGAGATAGCCTTGGTTAGTCGCATTGCTTCCGGAACAGATTGTATCTGGTCGCAATGTTTCCTCCAGGCAGATCTCTTTGCCTTACGGACCGCACTACTGTACCGCGTTAAGGCCTCCCTGTAGTCGCTGAAGTCGTTCCTCGCTTTTGCTTCGTTGAACGCCTGTCGTGTGGCTCGTCTAATTCGAGCCAGTTCCGGGTTCCACCATGGTACCCTCCTTGCCACTGATTTCGTTTCTGGGCAGTTATCTTGCCAGGCCGTCATCAGTGCTTCTGTAATTCTGTCAGCTTCAAACTCTATGTCCAAGGCTGAGTTAAGTTTACAGCTAGGACCATCCAGCTCCATTCTGAGGTCCTTTTTGAAGCCCTCCCAGTTAGTGTTCCTGGGGTTCCTCCTATGCACAGTTTCTATGGTTTTGCCTAGTCTGTACCTAAAGCATATGTAGTTATGATCGGAAAGAGAGACCTCATCCGACACATGCCAGTTTGTGATGTTCCTTACCGCTCTGTTGTTAGCAATAGTTATGTCGATCACCTGTGCCCTGCGGGCGTTGAAGAAAGTAGGCTTGCTACCTTTGTTAAGTAGTTGCATGGGTGAACTTACCAGATATTCCAGAAGCTTCTCCCCCCTTTCATTGGTGTCTGAGCTGCCCCAGACGACATGATGCGCGTTGGCGTCGCAGCCGATGATGACGTCTGAGTTTTCTCGGCTGCCGTAGGTTACCAGTTCCCGTATCTGTGGTGATACTGGATCTGCCTTCTCGTAAGGGAGATAAGCTGACGATAAGATTACCGTTCGCTTAGTCCCCCCCTCCCCTGTGTGGATCCTAACAACCGTCAGATCCCTGTAACAGAACTTGATTAAAGGCATTGCATGAATGCCATTTTTGACATAAATGCAAGTCCTCATATCATTAGTGGAACAGTTATGAAAAAGAGTACCAGGAGCTCCACCTAAGCCCTTTATCAGTCCCCCATAAAGGTAGGGTTCCTGAATTAGGGCAATATCGAACTTGTTCATTTTAAGCTCGCGTGCCAGAAGGGCAGTTGCGGCCTTACAAATGGTGCAAATTAATCTGTACACACCTTAATCCCGCCATTTCTGCCTTTTAATCCTCCGAGCAGAGCTCCCCATCCGTGTGCGCCTGTGCGTCCAACGGGGAGGACCCTCCCAGAAGTAGCTCACTTAGGGCGAGCTCTCCCAAAACGTCTTCAGATTTTGGGGAGGAGATCCCACCACATTCCATTGGTGTCATCTCCTCTCCAACATCCTCTGCAGCAGCAACTGGGGCACCCAGTTCTGACTGCACTTCTGTCACTGCGCTTTGGGAGCACTCACCTCGAGTCATTCCTGCCACGCTCGCACCTTCACTATCGCCTTGGGCATCGGCAGGCTCGTCCGTAAGCTTCTCATCCAGAAGCTTAAAGACGCTCCTGTCGACGCCCGTGTTAAGGCAATAGCCCTCCGCCTTAATGAATGCTGCAGAGGCACCATCCATCAGTATGACCCTCCGTACTGTCAGACCCTCGACCTTAGTGTCGACGATCTTCCAGCCCGAGGTTTTCAAACCGGGATGACACCTCTGCATCATTCTTAGGACTCTACCCGTGTCAAGGCGGCTGACGTTTCGGGACTTCCATGCCATCTTAACTGGTTTTGGAAGGTCCTTGGCATCAACCACCCTGAGCAACACGCCTTCGACGGTTAGGCCGTCCTGTGCTCGAAGCCACTTCGCCGAGCCACTCCCTTCACATGTGAAGAGGATGGCTCCCGACGAAATGCTTCCCATGTTAACTATTGGGAGAGGGTCAGGTGTGGCCTTCAGCAGGTCCCAAATGGTCCCTTGGATGGCAACATAGTGACTCTCCCCCAACATCGTTGCCGGGTAGTCATCAGCAATGATAGCCATCTTAAAGGCACTCACTGCTCCCGCGTAAGACCCGTGAGTCTTAACGCGTTTAGCATCAAGCGCCGCCTGGCTCTCATTGCTGATCTCCCTCTGCCGCTTAGAGCGTTCCACCACAGCCTGCTCATCTTCGGCTTGCTGCTTGATCAGCTTCGCCCTACGCCTGCGGTGGCCCGATCTGTGACCTGGCGCCTTGCCCTCGCTCACCTTTCCTACATCAGACCGAGGACCAACAGGTAGGATCCCATCAGGACCCAGTACCTGCAGCCCTGATGGTCCGGCGGTGACAACGGGATGGTTTCCATCAGGACCCCGCTCCCGTGGCCCCACCTTTCCACGGCCCTCCATAGGGGATTGCTGGGCTGGTTCTCCACCATGCAACGACCTTCCACCTGCTTGGTCCCCTCGCACAGAGGTCGACGGGTTTGGCCCCCTAAGGTTCCCAAACCCACCTGACCCCGGCATGGAGCCCGACTGCAGGGAATGTCGTGCCGGAGCACCGGGCGCCACGCCCTTCCCTCCACGGTTTCTACCCCGTCCGCTAGGCAGATTCGGTCCCCGAAGGTGTCCGTCTCCACTTTGCTTCGGGGTAGTCCCCGCCTTTAACGCGCCTGCACCCGTAGGGGCGCGGCGCGCTTTCGTCCCTTGCGGGACCTTAGTTTCGCCGCACAAAGCGGCACCAAATCGTGGCAAATTTTTTGCCCCCCCCAGATACAAGAGGCAGCCTGAGCCCGAAGGCCCAGGGAGGGGTTCTCCGGCTCCGCCGGTACCCTCCTGGGGTAAATTAGTTTGTGAAAATGTGCCATTATTTTGTTTTTTTTAACAATTTTGGAGTCAAGGTTGTCATCCCTTCAGGACAGGGGAAGGAGATAAGGAATGTGGTAAGGAGTGAAATTATGTGGATGGGATCATGGGAAAAGGGTAGGGTATTGGCCCGCCGTGCAGGATATCACTGGCGGGTTAGCCCTTCACTTTTCGCTACTGTGGTGGCAAGGTAGATTGGTAATTATGCGATGCTTGCACTATGACCACAGCATTGCCCAGGGTGGACGACCCACCGTAGGGTGGGTTCGCCGCCTGCCTGTACAGGTGGTCGACAGGACAAGCGGCGACGAGGACGTGCGTGATAGGACTTGACGGCAGACGCATATAGCTCAACATCGCACACTTGAGCATACATCAGACCGCCCCAACCACCCCTAAAAATAGATACTATAATTAATTTTAATTTCGAATTTTGATCATTAAGTATGTATCCAACTAAATATAATGTACTGTATTGCTATGTTTAAAGTTTTTATATTAGATATTTTAGAGATTTTATTGTTAAGATTAAGTGCCTAAATTCTTATTGTTATTGTTATAGCAAAAAAAAAGCAAGCTGATTATTGATGTATGTGCATAACCGGACACCAGCCGTTAATGTATACGCAGAACACCAGCATCGTGGCACACTGTGTTTGGCTTTGTTTTTTTTTTAATTGTTGTATGTTGTATGTTTATGCCACATAAACTTTTATTCAATTATTCATTCATTCATATGCTTGGCAACATCTTTGAGAGCGAAAGCCTGAAGTCTTCTAGTCTGGAATAGACCAGGAGTCCCATTCTTTCCCTAGCTAGAGAGTCGCTGTCGCATAGTAGGTGCTGCATGACTCCGTTTCACGCAATCATTAGATTAACAATAGGTAATAAGGTTACTTTTCCAATTGCGCGTTATAGGTAATATTACCTCGTAAATTAGATAAGATAAGATAACATTTATAAAAATAATTGTTACAATACGTGTTAAGATACATTATACTTATTCTAGGACTGGGAAAACTCGTGCTGTAAGTACCAGCTCCTTCCTGTGATACTTATTAAATTAGATATAACTTTTTAAAACATCCATACTTTTGTGTCCAATAATTATTAAAAATGTGTGCACCTATATAAGGTCACTTTTATCAACTGCAAATATTTTGACAAAACATCTAGTTATATCAGAAAAATAAGGCCCTAGCATTTAAAAAAAATGTTGGCTAGTATTTTTTGTTACTTTTCCTGAAACAAAAATTTTAATATTTTTAAGAGCGGCTTCTCTGTCGGCTCTTTTGAATGAAATTATGTGCACGTGTAAGCGGTGAAGGCATTGAGGCCTCTTTGTTTCGGCTCCTTTGAATTGAAACTACCGAAAATGCTTTATTTTTCTTTTTAATCGAAATGACTTTCGGCGTTTTTCTTGAAAACTAGCGTATAAAAATTTAAGATTTTTTCATAAAAATTGTTTATTTATCTTTTTCAAATTTAGCAATAAAATTATACATAACCATAATCATAAATATAGCTTATTTGTTGAATTTATCCTCAAAATATTTGCAGTTGATAAAATGTGACCTTATACAATGTATGTGTATGTAATTGTGTCTGTTAATTGTATAACAATAAGTTTGATAAGAGTACAAGTGTAGGATTTCGTCTATCCAACTAAACCAATATCGGATGTAATAGGTTTTCAGTCTCGTCGTAGCTAAGAGTACATATCCATTTCATTAAGCTCTTTTTGCATTAAACTCGTTGTAGATTGTCAACAAGTTATTTGCCTTGTTGTAAAGAAATCGGTCAAGAAAACAATAAAACTTTTGGCTAAAGCTTGTCCTATAGGTATATTGATGTGGTAATACTTTTTCTCCTAGAGTGTTGCTCTATTTTAGTGCATAAATGTAGAGTGCGTGGTTGTGGAAAATATTCAAAATTCAAAATTCAAAATCTTTTATTCAGTTTAAGCTCTTATGAACGTCATTATGCCATCGGTTCGTAAGTCTACTCTGGGCGGGAGACAAGCGCGGATCCAGCACACAAAAATGGCTGTGGAGGTACGGTGACCCAAAAATCGGCCAAATGTGAGTCAAAATCAAATCAAATCAAAATGTTTATGTTTTTTCTTTTTTTTTCTTTTTTTTTGGTTGTTTTTCTGGATTTGGTAAGGTTTTATCTGTGAATGTGTGCGTTTGTTGTGTGCTGCTCTACGTTCAGAATCACACACACGCACGGTTCATTAGTTTTTTTAGGGATTGAATATAGCCGCAGATAAAGATAAAGAAACATTTATTGACCTGCACAACACATAACAATAAAATATACAAAACATATACATGATACATACTTAAACATTGAAACTCATCCAGTTTTAAAATACAAACAGCACAAAAACAATATCTCCGATCTCAGTTAAGGTTGTGGGCATACCCATTGTGCCCACAACGGTGGATCCGCGCTTGGCTCCGAGACCTTGTACTGAGAAGAACCGGCAAGAATTTCAACAAGTGTCAAGCTCTTTTCTCCTTTACAGTGTCAAAAATAATTGGAAAATGCCCTATCATAGCAGGACATTTTCCATCACAAATAAAAACACAAAATATAAAGGACAATCACAACATGTAAAAAAAAACACAAAAAAGATAAAATAAATAATTTAAATACTTATTTAAGTTTGCAAAAATATCATTTACCAGTTTAATTTTATACAATGTCATACAGTACTAGTAAAAGTCAGAACCTGTCTAGGAAGTAAATAACTTCTAGGACATCATCATCATCATCATCAGCTCATTTTTGTCCCCACTGCTGGGGCACGAGCCTTCCCTATGGATGGATAGGGAGAACGGGCCGTAAACCACCACGCGGGCCCAGTGCGGATTGGTGGTTGTTAACGACTGCTAATGCAGCCGGGACCAACGGCTTTACGTGCCTTCCGAAGCACGGAGGAGCTCGAGATGATAAATTTTTGGTCACCCATCCGATGACCGGCCTTTGCGGAAGTTGCTTAACCTCAGCACTCGCAGACCGAGCGCGTTAACCACTGCGCCATCGAGCTCTAGGACATGTATATAAAATATCTCTTGTGAGTTGTAAAAACACCTTTTTGATAATAAAATAACTATACAGAATATGTACTAAGTATATCTTTTCAATGAATTCTTGATCTATATCTATTGAGTTAAAGTGTTTTCCATACGTTAACTAGTCATGGGTTAAGTTTCGATAAGATGTAAATTGAAACAGATTGCTTTTGTTAAGATTCGATTTGATTTTGTATGTTACGATAGAATTGAGTGTGGAGTTTCCTTTGATTTATATTCGATTGTATTTATATTCAATTGTTTTTCTAATTTCCTTTAGTTAGTTAGTTATAGTTATATATTAGCATAGTTATATGATTTTGATTTCATTACTTTCTTTTTATTTAACTTTTGGTTTTTTAATTTTCACCTAGATTTAGGTATTTATAAAGTTTTGAGAAACATCATTGATAGTCCATTCTTTTCTATTGGTATAAGATGCCGTCGGATAAGTTCTCGCCTTAATAATTTATTTTCTTTACCAACTACCCGCACTAAAAATGTAGGTAATACATTTTTATTTAGATCTTGTGATGTTTACAATAAAAAATTCAAATCAATAGATATATTTCATTGTAACGTTTCAAATTTTAAATCTAAGGTATGTGAACTTTTACTTAATGAATTAGAATAATGAACTGTCTTAGAGTCCTAATAATTATTATTTTTTATATGTGTTAACTATTAGTGGAAACTTTACTGACTACTGTGTAACATGTGTGTAACATTTTTATATTTACTATTTTGTATTGTTTGTTTCCCAAATAAAATAAAATAAAATAAAAATAATTAAAATGGTAAAAATGGTAAAAATCGTCACTACAAAAAGCAGCTTGAATGCCATACGAAATTACATTTAAAGTCCACTTTGAAATATTTTTCGCCAACTAATTAGATCTTTGCGTTTTACTTAATCATAGAAAGTTTCATCAAAGTCGGCTTATTGGTTTGACAAAAATTAAACTCTAAACATGATGAAATGTATAAAAACTCTCAAAACCGAAAATACTAGAATATTAAAGACACTTCCGGTGTATTTTAAAAAACAATATTTTAATCGTCTCTGTGGTCTAGTGGTAAACCACCGGATTCGACCCAAAGGTCCTGGGTTCGATTCCCAGCGTACAGCATACATTTTTGTGTACTCAGTTTGGTTGGTGGTAGGGCTTGTCTGTAGGAGCTCGATGGCGCAGTGGTTAACACGCCCGATCTGCGAGTGCTGAGGTTAAGCAACTTTCGCAAAGGCCGGTCATCGGATGGGTGACCAAAAACTTATTATTTGGTTGGTCCCGGCTGCATTCGCAGTCGTTAATAACCACCAATTCGCACTGGGACCGCATGGTGGTTTATGGCCCGTTCTCCTTATCCATCCATAGGGAAGGCTCGTGCCCCAACAGTGGGGAATAGAATGAGCTGATGATGATGATGATGACGAGGGCTTGTTTGCACGCCTGGCTAGCTACCACCATCTTATCTAAATATGTCGCCATAACATTAATGTTTGTAGCATTGCTGTGTTCCGGCAGATAGAGATAAGATAGCCAGTGCCTCAGTAGTTGAGGGTTCCAGGTGAAGTGCGCTTCCACCTTCGGCCTCGTGACTTAACATCAGGTGATATGAAGTCCAAGGTACCCGTAAGATATATAAAAAAGAATAGGGACAATACCCTTTTGATTAAAAGTTGAAACATGAATCTGCAAAACATATACTTAACAATCTAATAAACAACTTAAAAACCGAAAAAGCAATTAAGAAATTGTTTGTGTAAGTGTAATTCTTGAAATCAATTGATGAAAAAAACGACTCTTGCGCAACTTAGAAAATTCATTGACCTTAACCACTAGAGGAGATAATAGTCCTGAACTAATAAACTTAGAGTGATTTGAGAAAAATCTGTGCTCGTCGTTTTTTTTTTAAGGTGATTATAACATTTCAGACGGATGAAGAAATTTTTAATTATAGGATTTTGTGCATTTTTTTTTGCTTTTGTTAAGCAGTGGACTGGTACTTTGGCTGAGATGACGATGATGGTGAAATGAATAGATAAATAAATGATGATGATTATGATGATGATAATGTGCATTTAATTATACTAGAGGTCGCCCAGTGGTCTAAATTCGACCGTAATTTTATTAAGGCTGCACGGATTGTATCCTATACAATGAAAAATTAAAAAAGATAGAATGTGAGTTTGGATTGGCATTGAAAGATTTCGGCCGCCCCTCTTCCATTTTTTAAATTTTTGAAAATAGTATTTAAGCGTGTGTGTTAAATGTATGGTAGTGTGTGTAATGATTGTTTTATTGATTTAATGTATTTTTATGCATAATATAAAAAAATATTAACATTCTGCAATCTTTCTCTATATAAACTCTAGCGGCCCGCTCGCGACTTCGTCCGCTTGAGTGAACACTCGTATCCTATAGAACCCTATAGCAGCGCCACCTACCGGGTCCAATTATATGCATTATACATATAAACCTTCCTCTTAAATCACTCTGTCTATTAAAACAACCGCATCAAAATCTGTTGCGTAGTTTTAAAGATCTAATCATACATACATACATACATAGAAACACTGGGACAGCGGGAAGCAACTTTGTTTTATATGTGTGATAAGTGTGGGAAATTTCATACTCCTCCGTTCGCGCAATTTTCGTAAAAAGGGTACAAAGTTTTTGGTTCACGTATTAATATATAAATTAATACGTGAACCAAAAACTCCAAAACTTTTTTCTCACATATTAATGTATGTGAGAAAAAAACGTCAGTTTCATAGGTAAGGACCCAATATTTAGTTTTTAGTTAGAAATGTAGAATTTTGTAAGTCGTTTCTTTGTCGCACTTCTAAATACCTAATTTTGAAATCTCAACAAAAGAAACCTTAATCGAAGAAAATTGTTCTTTTAATGTAATATTTTTGATGATCTTACAAACAAATTAATAAATGGATCGCTAATTAAATAGAATACTCCACTGATCCCGATTAATACCAATGACAGCGCCATCTTTTTTTCATAGCGGTATCGTTGTCAAGATTTATGCATTTAGTTCGATATATGCTTCATAGATGGCGTTGCTTGCAAAAAACATTGAAGAACATGTTGGCGTCGAAGCGAGAAGCAGTTAGCAGCGCTTCCTAGTGACAAATGAGGTGAGTTAAAGTTTTGCCACAAATTCTCGCTTTTCGGTAACTATTCTCATGTACTAGTTAAATATATTATTATCTTTTTAAATATGAATCTTCTGTGCGTGTGCATGTTATTGAACTCCTTCTAAACGTCTGGACCGATTTGGATGACATTTTCTGTGTGTGTTCAAGTGGACTCGAGAATGGTTTAGATTTACAATTGGACCCGGTAGGTGGCGCTGCTATAGGGGTCCATCATGGGATACGGGTTCTTAAGCGGACGAATGATTTGTTTGTTTTGTTGTCATGGAAACTGTCCAAACGGTACGAAGTCCACCGTTCAGCTAGTAATATATTAATAATTATTATTATATTACTGACACATTCACCATATCAAAACTACCTATGAAGTCTTAGACATGATGGTCCCGGGTTCAAAATTCAGCGGTAGGTTACATTCATGAGGAGCTCGATGGCGCATTGGTTAACGCGCCCGGTCTGCGAGTGCTGAGTTTAAGCAACTTTCGCAAAGGCCGGTCATCGGATGGGAAACCAAAAATTTATCATCTCGAGCTCCTCCGTGCTTCGGAAGGCACGTAAAGCCGTTGATCCCGGCTGCATTAGCAATCGTTAACAACCACCAATCCGCTCTGGGCCCGCGTGGTGGTTTATGGCCTGTTCTCCCTATCCATCCATAGGGAAGGCTCGTGCCCCAGCAGTGGGGACATAAAGTGAGCTGATGATGATGATGATGAGTATAATCAGTTGGTAGGGTATGTTATGATTCCGGTGTAAGTTCTCCGCTCCACCTCTAATGACTCCGCTCCACCTGACGTTAAGCAGAAGCAGGCCAGATGTTCCACAGCTGGTGGAACAGATTGTCCTCACCTTGCTGACCCGCAAGTTGCTTCACACCTCGTTTAAAGGACCCCATATTTTTTAATTTGCAGGCAACTGATAACGTGTAAGATATCGGATTGGGTTTTAATTTAATCTTAACTTAGTTGTATTCATTTGTTGGGATATCTCCAATAACAATAGCAAGTATTATAAAGTTAATCCCTTTTTTTTATTAGAATTTTAAACTAGTATGTATGTGCTCATATTTATGTTTATGTCAATGTACTTTTAAATATTGTTATGTACAGCGCGAAGCCGCGCACATTCACACAAAACTGGGGTCACAACGAAAGACCAGCGTTGTAGTTTTTGTCCGCTGCTGCAACAAATGCTGAGTGGAGTCCTTTTAGAACACCTAAATATGATATGTTTGTTTTGTTTTAAGTACATAAGTTTATACTGTGTTCTAATAAATATATTTCATTTCATTTCATTTCATTTCATATTGTAGGAAGGAGGAAATACTTGTGCTGGGAGAGCATTCCATTTTGTGGTGACCTTCGGCATCATCGTCTCTTATCAACAGGCGAGATGAAGGTCAGGTACTTCGTGTTGTGAAATACAAATATGCATAAAAAAATGGCAATAGTCGACATTGGTCATTAAAATAATATTTGCTTACAATGTAACACGTTCATCGATTCGCGAATTCCTATGTACCAGTAGACATACTAAGGCGTTTCACAGTCGGAGCAACTTTGATCTCCGTGTTGCGGCAACAGGCAACTTGCAACTAGCTGTTTCCATAAACTGCGCAGACATAGTAATATATTAAGTAGACTTGTATGATATATAACGTTAACTGCACTTAAACACACATATAATTTTCTTATTTAAAATATAAAATAAAAGAAAGAGAGCGACAAAGTGTGCGATATAAAAAGGCTAACTATTAGACATTCTCCTTTTGTTTTAATCCTATTAAAATTGTTTACAGTATTTATACAATGGAGCCGCTCAATGGTGCTGTGGTTAACGCGCCCGGTCTGCGAGTGCTGAGGTTAAGCCACTTTCGCAAAGGTCGGTCATCGGATAGGTGACCAAAAATGTATTATCTCGAGCTTCTCCGTGCTTCGGAAGGCATTTAAAGCCGTTGGTCCCAGCTGCATTAGCAGTCGTTAACAACCACCAACCCTCACTGAGCCCGCGTGGTGCTTTATGGCCCGTTCTCATGTGGTGTTCCATGCATAGGGGACGCTCGTGCTTCAGCAGTGAGGCACAAAATAAGCTGATGATGATGATGATGAAGAGCATAAAGTACCTATGTATGGAATACCGAAACGTGAAATAGCTCTCAAACAGACAGCCAAGTCTTAAATGTAGCACTGTGTTTAAAATGACTCTTATATCATTGAGATAAGTGTCATTTTTAATGTTTGACGTACTCATTAACGTTATTTGTGTATTCAATAACGTAAGTAAAATAATTGAAATTACCTTGCAATTGTTGTGGACAGAACTTACTCGTATTTTAGCCTTATATATCACAGCAAAATATTATAATAGCCCCGTACTAATAAACAGAGTATAAGCTTTGAATAGTTATTCATTGTTTTGTCTCTTTTACTCTAATTTGGAATAAAGTTTACATGACGATAACAAAAGACGGAATATCTGTTCTGAGCTTATATTAGGTCTTTACGTATGAAATTGACGTTTTGTATGAAGATTTCTTATAAAATTATATTTTTTTTAATTTTCTTAGCATCTATTTATGTTGACACTATAAAAATTGTAGAGTAGTGTGTTTGTTTCACTAGCTAAATATAGCAGACATTAAAAAGAAAAAAATCAAGTCCCTTCAAAGCTACAATGAAACAAAAGGTCAATTCCGCGAACGAAAAAGGAGTTAATTAAAAAATAAAATTGGGCGATAAAGACACAAAATGAACAATCATTGTTATTACTGAAGCCTAAGTAACATAGTCCTAATTAAAGGTGTATAATAATATTAACAACCGGTATTGACTTTTAGAAGTAATACACCTATTAATAAGTGAGAAAAAAACGTCAGTTTCATAGGTAAGGACCCTATACTATCTTTATTAGTAAGGCCCATGATGTTTACACAGGCAGAAGATTTATCTATATATATATACATATATATATCTATCTATCTATACTAATAATAAAGAGGGAAAGTTTCTCTGGAACTTCTGGTCCAATTCCAAAAAATATTTCACGGGTCGAATGCTACATTCCTTGAGGGTAACATAGGCTACATTTTATTTTTAAAAATCTCAAAATTACGCGGACGTAGTCGCGATTGAAATGCTTGTTAAATATACAGCTTGTTAGTTGAAACGAGGGACATAATAAGGGAGGACATTAGGTATTCGATTCCCGATCCGATTCATTAAAAAAAAATATATTCTTATTTTTTACATCATCATCATCATCTCAGCCAAAAGACGTCCACTGCTGGACAAAGGCCTCCCCCACGGATCTCCATGAGGGGTATTTGCCGTAATCGCCACGCTTGGCAGGCGGGTTGGCGATCGCAGTTGGTTAAGAGTAACCTCAGAGAGATGCTGCTGTCCATCCTCTGGAATGATCCCTTAGTCGGCTTTTACGACACCCTCGGGAAGATATTAGGTAGTGCAATTCTTTATCCCCGGCACCACACATTTTTTACATAACCCTAATAAATAATTTAGCGTATACGCTAAGCGCGGGAAAAGATCAAATATGAGCCGACCGATAGATCATGCCGAAAGGTCACTTGTTGCTTTGCACACCGCACGCATCCCGAGTCCTGAGTATGATAGGAGAGAGATTGGATTCTGCTCTGCTCGGTCAGTTCATCAAACCTACTTACATGTAGAGTGAGCCGGCCACTCCTCGTCTTTTAGTCTCTTTTTTATTTTATTTAGTTTTGTTTTGTGTTAAAAAAAATGTAATACTAACAATAGGTTAAGTTAAATGTTACTATAAAAGGTCTCGAAATAATACATTTTTATTTTTATTTAATAATTAAAAAAGTAATTATTTTTTATTATTATTTATACAAATATATTTATTTTTTATATAATATACCATATTCTTATACAGAAGATTTATAAAACTAAAATTAAAAAAATCGTGTCGCAATTTTTTTTTTTTTGAGAGAGTTTGCTGATTGCCTCAGTCGGCATTTTCAGCTTCACCGGGCTTTTTTGGGGGCGGCGAGGAACGTAAAGGGTCCCTCAAGCCGTGTGAAACGAATCACCTTCGGAAGTTTTCTAGAGGGAACGGCCTCGCGCACTAGTGTGCGTCCCCGTGCCCTACTAGATTCTCCGAAGGGTTCGGATCGGATCGGTAATGTCGCAAGCGCACGGGTTGCAGTGGCCGCTTACCACCACGCGGGACGTATGCAATTTCCTAGCAAGGTAACAAAATGCACAGTAATTTCAAAAGTCTTTAGTCATAGTTATTACGTTAACTTTAACAGAATCAAGATGACAAATGCAAATTGCAGATAACAATAGACAGTTCAAGGGGAAACGCGGTCTTGTGGAACCAGCTACTTATTGCTTAATTGCAGAATTTGTAATTAACTCTTTGGCTGTCTTAGCTCGTTCATATTGTTTTCGAAATTTTACCGGAACACTACAGAACAGAGCGCCTTAACGCGAGTTATTTTTGACATTAGATCACCATGCCTAAACGATAACAAGAATTAGTATGGCCACAGATTATTATTAATTACCTTATCGGTAAATATATTTTCGAGCCGTTTGGGGTTGAAACCCTCGGGCCGTGGTGTCCGAATGCTCATGTTTTGTTTAATGACATCTCCAAACGGCTGGTTGACACTTCCCATGGCCCAAAGGCTGGCTTTTTCCTTGGCCAGAGACTAAGCATTGCCATTCAACGTGGAAATGCCGCCAGTCTCTTGGGTACTTTACCAGTCGACTGCGACGCGGAGGAATTTTTTGACGCCGTATTTTAGTTTTGTATTAGTTTTAGTTACTTTAGGTTATTATAATCTCAGATTTTAATTTTGTAATTTTCAATAATAAATAAAAAAGCCACAGATTAGTTTATAGTTACTGTATGGCATCGAAGCAGCGCCTCCTGGCGACATACAAGACGAATTAAAACTTTGCCATACAAAGTTTTCGAATTTTAACGTAATCGAATTGAGGAGCTCGATGGCGCAGTGGTTAACGCGTCCGGTTTGCGATTGCTGTGGTTAAGCAACTTTCGCATAGGCCGGTCATCGGATGGGTGACCAAAAACTAACCATATCGAGCTCCTCCGTGTTTCGGAAGGCACGTAAAGCCGTTGATCCCGGCTGCATTAGCAGTCGTTAACAACCACCAATCCGCTCTGGGCCCGCGTGGTGGTGTATGGCCTGTTCTCCCTATCCATCCATAGGGAAGGCTCGTGCCCCAGCAGTGGGGACATAAAATGAGCTGATGATGATGGTAATAATGATGATGATGATGAATCGAATAAATACGAATAGCAAATGCGTCGGGTCGTTACATTCCCTAAGATATGGTTGAGTGAAGCGATGGCTGATTCATATGTCATACTCGTGAACGGGTGCCTCCTGTGGAGGCGGGTCTGCTCTTACTTACTTATCTTATTTTATTATTATTGTACTCGTATACTTTAACTTTGTTTTCTTAGATAAATTTTGACTTTTTTTAGTACTGTATGACATTGTGAAAATTGAAATTGGTATGTACCTGATGTAATTTTTGCAAACTTAATTTTTTTTTTTTGTATTTTTGGGTGTTGTGATTGTCCTTTTTTGTGTTTGTTTGTGATGGAAAGTGTCCTTTTATGATAGAGCCAATATTTTCCAATATTTTTGACGCTGTAAGGGAGAAAAGAGCTTGACACTTGCTGAGTTTCTTGCCGGTTCTTCTTAGTACAATGTCTCCCGCCCACAGTAGACTTACGAACCGATGGCATAGTGACATTCATAAGAGCTATTTGTAGCCTAAACTGAATAAATGTTATTGAATTTTGAATTTTGAAACAAAATACGATAAGCTCTTTCTGCTTGAAATTCCGGTCCTATTAAATTAAAATGAGTTAATTATTCATTATGAAACGACCAACACCTCAGTCTCCCTGTAACCGCGGACCGTGCAAAGGGTTTGAAACGTCAGAATAAAATAATATAAATCAATGTGTAAAATTAAAAACCCTTAAATGTCACAGAAAACGCTAATCGAATACGAAGTACTCTACCTGCCTAGCGCATTCAGGCGACGCGATGCGACGCGGTGGGTCGGGGAACAGTGTTATTGGTAAATGGAGGTACTAGAAAGTTATATATTTGGTAATAAGGTTTAATTAAATAAATCTTTTATAACATTTTTAACATTAAAACTTTTAAACATTATTTATTAAAGGCTTAAATTAAGGCTCTCATTATTACATTCACACAGGCAACTAGCGATATATTTTGATAGATTTAAACAAATAATATCTTAATAGATCTAGGAAAATTTATTATAATCTTAATAGATCTAGGAAATGTCCATTGCAGCACATGTGCACAAACATTTATTATGTTAATAGTAACATTGACAAGTTGTCCTCACTATGTTTTCGCTTCAAGTTGTCACATATATTCGACTTTAAAGTAAATTTACAAGCCGCCTATAAAAAAACGAGCGAGCCTTACAGTAGTCGCTTAAGATGTGTATAACATTTGACATCTCACCTTAGTAATAAGCAATTTTAACATTATATTCTGAAAAAAATGGGTCAGGTATTACATCATTTTATAACTACTAGTGGTCGCCCAGTGGTCGAAATTCGACCGTAATTTTATTAAGGCTGCACGAATTGTATATTATGCAATGAAAAATTTTAAAAAATAGAATGTGAGTTTGTGTTGGCATTGACAGATGTCGGCCGCATTAAAGACAAACAATACGTGTGTGTCAAATACACGGTAGTGTGTGTAGTGTTGTTTTTGTTGATTTAATGTATTTTTTATGCATATATAACCTTCTCTATATAAACTATAAGTGTGCGAAATTTTATACTCCTCCGTCCGCGCAATTTTCGTAAAAATGGGTACAAAGTTTTTGCTTCACGTATTAATATATAGATAAAAAAAAATGCAGTAAATACTCATTAGAAGACATTTGACATATCAAAATGACCTTTGATAGTCAAATGACACAATATGTCACATATAATAATATAATGTTCATAATAACGATTTTAAATATACAAAATGGCGCGCTCTTGCTCGCTTCCCCCACTTCCTGTAACACTATCACACATACTTCCGTCCCATTTCACGAAATCACTCCCACAAATTGCTTAAATATAGAAAGCGAGCGGAAAGATGTAACATATCAAAAACATGAAATAATAATATACATTTGTATAGAGCCATGCTAGGCATACCCTACTACGTCAGCAACAAATGAAAACCAGGATCGAAAAATCAATACCGTCAAGCAGGAGATTGCTGGATATAGCAATAAATTATCAAGGTGACAAGTGCGAAATTCACTCGCAATTCGATCACGTTAACGAAAAAGAGAATTTGTTTGACAAAATGTTAACTCTTCTCGTATACCGCCAGGAAGCGCTGCTTCAATGCCATACTAATTTTCGTTTTCGTTGACGTAATCGAATGAATACGGATAGCAAACAAAACTCACTCTAGGCACTAGACGAGAATAACGAATCACGTCAACGAACTGGCAGCAAAACTGATGGGCACGGGAAGTATCACACATTCCCGATTAAAGCGGCACAGTGTACCTACGTACATATATACTACGAGATTTGGCGACAGTACATGAGAGGGTCTACAGTGAGCCCCTTCTGCTAATAAAACATGAAACGTACGTTAAAAACCCGAACTGAAATGGCTCACAATTCCGTTCGGTTCAACAAATTGTGTTCACACAGATTCGCCAAATTACAAAAAGAAATTAAAAAAAAAAACAATTGAAAAATATGTTTTTCGGAGGTGGGCGCTAGCGGCTACTGCAACACATTTTTAAACTTCTGCAGCTTCTTTCGTACACATTTTTCTGTATTGTGTTTCAATGATTTATTATAAATTATTATGTAATTTAGCTGCAATCATGTAGGTAGATACTTTTCTGGTGCTATCCAAAACATTATAAGCGTTCTTTCTATTTAATTTACCAAGAGACGTAGAGACTGAGATTCATTTACGCACTACATCTACACAAAAAAAAACAATTGAAGTAATAAACGTTATAATAATCGATAACAAGAGATTGTCCTTAAACAAAAACAAATAAATCAATAAAAAAAATAACTTGACAATGTAACTATTCATATTATTATTAGCATTATTTTTATTTCATCTAGTAAAACCAATGTATTCAAGGAATAATTGCTTTCACACTCGCGTTCATTTTTTTCATTGTTATATTCATTCTCTCATTCAAACAGAGATGCGAGACGGTGTCCAAACTGGCCACCTACCATCGTCACGGTAGCCAGAAGTCATTGGATGATGACACATATAAGTATGATACATAAGTTGGCGGAATCAAAAAGAGGTATTCGCCCAGCAGTGGGTGTTAACGGTCTGATGATGATGATGATGATGATGACGAGATGCATCCAGATAATAGAAAGAGAAAAAATTACTCTTCCCCACAACAGTTTCTTCAAAACGTCATGTTTTTATACGTCTTTCAAAAAGTATTTATCAACTTTTTGATCATATCAACTGCATCATTCTGTCCAATACTTTCTATGTAAGCTGTTGCTTTCTTAGCATGCTCCTCATACAAAGCTTTGGTCCTGTCAACCGCATCTGTCTTCAATACGTTAAACTTCAAATCTTCATAGTCAACATCTTTCACGTCATTCTTAGCTTGATCTATAACCTTATACAGATCAGGGTTACCTTCTAAAGCGAAAAGAACGGGAGCACTTGCCAAGGAAAACTGCTCCTTAGTTTCTGTGGTCAACTGTTGCAATTCCACTGCAGCCTGCCAAGCCAAGCCTACATGACAACCGAAGTGGTAAGCACAACTTTGCGTCTCCCTACTCTGTTTGTCCAGAACCATAGCTGATTGACAACCTCTGCCCAGAAGACTGACGCCGTTAAAAACAGTTCTAGCAGTCCACTCCTTCCTCGGTTTTCCTATGACATCATCTACAGTTATAGATGTCGTATCAAAGGTTGTTTCAAAGTCCTCACCAGCTCGTTTAGGTCTACCAGGTATCGGTTGGTTTTGCTCGTCCCTCTCTCCAAAGAACTCTCCTTCAGATAGATCTTTTAGTGCAGTAGATATGATGTAAGACACATCAGAATTCCTTAATCCAGCTAACATAGCATTCGCTGTCACCAGAAGGTAATCCCCAAGGAGTATAGCAATTTTGTTTCCGAATATAGCTGATTCTGTGTGCTTGGAGCGTTTCCTGAATGGAACGTTGACTATGCCTTGGTGGATCAAGTGGCCGGTTCTTATCATCTCTGTGAGTTCAGCTAGGATTCTCTGCTGTTCCTCAGTGTTTTTCACTTGGGGTGAGGCTGAGGTGGTTTTGACTGATTTGGAGAGTAGCAGGATGATCAGACCCCAGGGTTGGAGGTTCTTGGAGTCGCCGTAGAGCACGTTCTTGGCTGTCTGCATCACTAAATGGTTGCTGCCGACCTGTAAAAGAGGATTTAAGATAAAAATAAGTAGTTTTTTTACTTTTTTTCTTCCCAGAGGGCAGCACTATGCCTGCGTCTCAGATGATGTTGAGTGATGATAAGACTGAAAGTGGAAGTGGACTTCACCCGGAATCCTCAACCAATGAGGTGTTGGCTATTCACAGTAATGTTACTGACATTTATTTACGTTGACATCTAAACTACGAATATTAATAAAGAGGTAAAGTTTGTGACTTTGCTTGTTTGTTTGTTTGCGGAGCATAACTCTGTATCTACTAGTCCAATTCCAAAAATTCTTTCACAGATAGAATGCTACATTGCTTGCGGTAGGCCACATTTTATTAAAAAAAATAATTTATGTTTTAAATCTCATCATATATGTGGACGAAGTCGCAAGTAAAGTGCTAGTTTATATATACATCTATATATAAATCTGTAGGCTCTGTCTGTACATGTAATTTTTCTGATAAATTTTGGGATAAATATTCGTTTTATGACTCACTGACACCAATTCTACGATTTTTTAAATTTTTGTTTGTGTCTGTCTTTCTCTGTATGTCCTCTTATAACTCAAGAACGGCTTGACCGATCTTGATGAAAAATTGTATGTAGTAAGAACATGAGATTGTTCAAATGATAAGCTATATGATGTTGGTAAACCTAATAATTATTTTATTTAGCATTAATTGATCCACTCTTTCTTTTTTTTATAGCCTATCATTTGCACAATCTCATGTTCTTACTAAAGGGTCTTCCATTAAGCGCTTCCATCTTTAAATTTAAATAAAACAAAGTGTGTGTAAGATATAATCGACATTTTTATTCGTTTGAAAGACCTTTCGATGCTGATGATGTCAACATACATAACCCATGCCATCGGTCAAATTCAGCCTGATTTATGCGCCAGAGTCATGGAAAATTGGACATTTCGGATGCGCTCCACCATAATGGCATCGATAGGTCTTTCAAACAAATAAAAAAATTCGATGATATCTCACACACACTTTGTTTTATTTAAATTTAAAGATAGGAAGCGCTTAATGAAAGACCTTTACATACAAATTTTCATCAAGATCGGTCAAGCCCTCAGATCATAGAAGGTCAAGCCATTCTTGAGTTATGTATGCAGACAGACAATAATTTTAAAAATCGTAGAATTGGTGTCAGTGAGTCATAAAACGAATATTTATCCCAAAATTTATCAGAAAAATTACATGTCCAGACAGAGCCTACAGATTTATATAGTAGTATAGATATAGATAGATGGTGATAGCTAGCCATGGGGTTTTAAGATAAGCCCTACCACCAACCAAACCGAAAACAATATAATGTACGCTGAACCCTGAACCTCTGGATCTGAGTGCGGTGGTCTTAACCACGCAGGCGGTTATAGTCAGTAACACAAAAAAGCTGTGTCACACTTGACATGCTGTTCATTGTACGGAGATAATTTCAATGTCAAACTTAACCGACCAGTTGTTACTCGTGAATGGCCGGTAGAAAGTATTTAACGGTACAGGACACTTTCACTGGAATTCTTTTACGAGATTCCTAATAAATACGTAAACATTATGGTAATACCTTTTTGTAAATGAAAGTTATGTAATTTAAATTAAATTTTCGTGAGAAAGAGCTATGATTTAATTAAGCGACATTACTTATTTGATAATAAAGCAGTTCTCATTAGTCCAAACAGTTTTTAGTTATGAAGAAGAATGGATGCTTGAAACTGCACGTCTAAGTTACGAAATTTCCAAAAAATCTTAGTAATAACTAAATAAGCATTTAGTAACGAAAACATTGTCACAAAAACTTCTTTTGACACTATGACTCAAGAGATATAATTAGAAAACGCTTAATTTGAAACGAAAGCTCTATTTGAATGCTAATTTACCTATTGATAAAAATATGTGGTGGTGAACTTTCAGTCTCTTATTGACTTAGCGAGTATAAATAACATAGTTAAGAATTATGCACGAGCGGGATTGAACCCACATCTTCCGACAATCCTTGTTAAATCAGTTACAAATTAAAGTTTAAAAGACTTATAGAGAAAAATTTTAGACTATGGTCTCAAAATGTTATTTGATACCTTCTAAGTTAGTGTTAAAATCAAAATACTGAAACTTACTTTTATGCCAGAGTGTAAATATGGATCAGTATTTACTGTCTATAGAAAAGGTTTTACGGTGTTTTCAAAGACAGACGACATAACAAAACATGTATACATTATTATGCTGAACAAGACATTCTCTGCCTATTTCTAAGTAAGTTATAAACTACTTACCAATTTCCTCAAGTAAAGAGCCATGTTGGCGAATTCATCGCTCAGCAAGCAGCGCAGGTTCATAAAGGAGGTCGGATATCCGACCACTTTCTCCGCATCTCTGATGATATTACTCCAGTTCGTAAAAGGAGGCCGCAGCAGTATCAAAATCTCATCCTTGGTAAGACTGGCCACCGTCGACTCGCACCTTTTTGGTAAAAAGAACGGTGACGCGCGCCTCAGTACGCGGGAAACGGCATACGACACCGCCATTTTGATAAAATATAGTCTAAAAACTCTTTTCAATTAAAAAAGTTACGTGGTATAAAAAACTTTTTTAAACTTTTTTTTTATTACTACTTATTCGTCCGTCCGCGACTGCGTCCGACGAAGAAATGCCAGTGAAACTTTTGTGGTAACTGTTACGTTTGGTGTGGCCATGTATTTTTAAAATTAGCACCATGCCGTTTATGATTACTGATTAAGGTGGTTAACGTCGGTTCTAATCTTGTATTGGCAATTTACATTTCAAACTGGTGTTCCGAATATACCTAATATAGTTTATTTTAAATGAGACACGTTGTTGGAATTCTCGTGTTTGTATTATAGGTATGTTACTTTATTTTCATTAATATGGATCCTGGTTCTAAAGGTCAGGATAGACAATTGATAGTAAAATAGCAATGGAAAAATAATAAACGCAAGTTAATACTTATAAATTATTTAATTTCAATGTGTAATGTTCCCAATCCGCACTGGGCCCGCATGGTGGTTTTTGGCCCGTTCTCCCTATCCATCCATTAGGAAGGCTCGTGCCCCAGCAGAGGGGACATAAAATGAGCTGATGATGATGATGATGATGACGAATGTGTAGTGTTAGCGTAAACTTTTGGTTGCAATTTGTTGAAAAATTTGCCAATGACAAATGATTAGGTAATAAATTTTAGTAATTTAAATATTTAAACATCAGGATAAACATTAAAAAGTAATGTGAAAAATAAACGCGAGTAGATCCGTAAAAGTTGTTTCATTTTAATGTATTTTTAAATTAAACGTCTCCAGATTTTTTAATAATAAACATTCATTAACGGTTAAAGTTATTTCGTTAAATTGTCACATTTTCCTTATTCACAATTTGTATATTCATTTCTTATCATATTTTTTTTATCAAGTAACAAGACACATTTTTTTAGTTATAATTTTACTTACCCTATGTTGGTGAAGGCAAATATGAAATTTACTTTAATTACTATCCTAATTCTAAGATCATTCATAAAAATCTAGTCACATTCAAAGAAGTCATATTAGCAGATGTTTATCATTGTGAATATTTCGATGGCGTAGTATCTTGCTCGTGTGGGTTGCAATCTTACAAGTAAAGCGACTTTCACAAAGCCACATTAATGGATGGGTGATCAAATTATAATGTCTATAGCTCCTCCATGCTTGGGAAGGCATGTTAGGCCGGGTCACTATTACTTAATCTGTGCCGTTGGTTCCAATCGTCGTAAGATGGTTGGCTATTATTAGCCGTTTAAGCCCACATCATATGGCCAGATTAGTGAACTATGGCCAAAGTGTCATTGTTTCTATGAAAAACCCAGCCCAGCAGTGGTAGGTTGTATAAAAAGGGCTTGTAATAAAAAGAAATTAAATCTTTAACACTTTTAAAAATTACAAAAAATTAAAACCTCATTTTACCTCATTATAGGGGTAAAACGCAATAACCTGGTCACACCGATGCACTTGACCATGAAGTGGAACGCAGCCTCTTTACATTACCAATTTAATTATTGCTCACTTGTCAAAGGAGTTTCGACTTTATTGTAAGGCATTAAGGAAGACAACAAAAGCAATATCAACTTTGATGAAGATGCATGCTAGTCCAATGTACGAAGAGCTATCGTGATTGAATTAACTGTAAGCTCGAGTAAGACAACAAAGTCTTAAGTTACAATGGACGATAGAGCGGTTTCGAAAGAAAGTTTTTTTGTTGTTTTTTTTTTATCTAAGGCAGCCATTTCTCTTGAATTATACCGGTTTACTAAATAGATGATGCTTTATTGACTGACTCTGGGTCTACTATAATGTCATAAACAGGTCGTTCCTGCTTATATTATGATGACGTTATGTTACACCACCGGTCTCAGATAGTTCCCGACTCAATTTCCAAAGGGGGTATTGTGGCAGGTTTTTTATCTATGTACATGTGTTTAATGTTCTACTTTTTAGGGTTCCGTACCCAAAGGGTAAAACGGGACCCTATTACTAAGACTCCGCCGTCCGTCCGTTCGTCTGTCGCCTGTCCGTCTGTCACTAGGCTGTATCTCATGAACCGTGATAGTAAGACAGTTGAAATTTTCACAGATGATGTATTTCTGTTGCCGCTATAACAACAAATACTAAAAAACAGAATAAAATAAATATTTAAGGGGACTCCCATGCAACAAACGTGATTTTTTTGCTTGTTTTTGCTCGATATTGATAACGGCAACAGGTAGACGCTTGATATATTTACAGAATATTGAGTTATATTATTTAAATTAAAATAAATAATTAAATTAAAATAAAATAAATATTTAAGAGGGGCTCAGGATTATAACTTTTTCCAAACCTTTTTGTAATTGGCTGTACATAACTACCTCAGATATTAACTGTTGTGCGAGTTGACGACACAAATAATAGGTAAAATCAAAAGGTGCCATCTCGCACATCTGTGCGAGTTTAAAGTGTGCGAGATGACGAATAACTCTCCCATACATACGAGTCCAACAAACGTGATTTTTTCAATTTTTTTTCTCCGTCTTAATAACGATAACAGGTAGAAATTTGAAATATTTTTATAGATAATGGTACGGAACCCTTCTTTCGCGAGTCCGACTCGCACTTGGCCGGGTTTTTTAATCTATTTTTTAAGTTTTTTTCCAATTTTTACATATAAAGCTCATTTTGTTTTAGATGCTGTACGTTATAGGAGTGTTGGTCAAATAAATACGTAGGTATTCTATTCTTTTTATACTATTCTATCTTGAGCAAACGTCTATTCTTAAAAACTATTTTGATTTTTGATATAAATAAACACACTATTATGTATACGTCTGAGGAGCTCGTTAACGCAGATGGTGCAGAAATTGAGCAACTTACACCAAGGCCGGATGGGTGACCGAAAACTTATAATCTCAAGCTCCTTCGTTCTTCGAAATGCATAGTGTGTTTTGCTTACTATCCGTATTCATTCGATTACGTATACGAAACCGAAAAGTATGAAATTTGTATGGCATCGAAGCAGCGCCTCCTGGCGGCATACGAGAAGAGTTAAAATTCTGCCATAAAAAATTTCGTTTTGTAAATGTAATCGAATGAATACGGATTTTAAACAAAACTCACACTATACTCTGAAGGCACGTAAAGCCGTTGGTCCCGGCTGCATTAGCAGTCGTTAACAACCACCGCCCCGCACTGGGCCCGCGTGGTAGTATTTGGCCCGTTCTCCTTATCCATCCATAGGGAAGGCTCGTGCCCCAGCAGTGGGGACATAAAATAATGATGATAGTGATAATTATGAATAATAACAATTATCCAAACGCCGAATGCGTCAAAACGGGTTTACCACCGTCAAGAATCGAACCCGTGATGACCTACTTTGTACTAATTACGTCACGGAGTTGTCCTTAACGTGAAATACTGTTTACGAACTTGAATAAGAAAACAATCGTTCATTTATTAACCTAATTATTGTTTGAATCACGAGCTGTCTTTCAAACGTCTTAATTTTCCTCATAATTTTAATTATTTACTTGGAATTTATTCGCACCTTTGTCCCAATTATTTGTGGTTGATTCATCATCAGCTCAATTTTATGCCACGCAGGCCCAGTGCGGATTGGTGGTTGTTAACGACTGCTAATGCAACCGGGACCAACGGCTTTACGTGCCTTCCGAAGCACGGAGGAGCTCGGTATGATACGGTTTTGCTGGTACCCTTCCCATACAACCATTTCGGTTGTGTGTAAAAACTGTTACCTGCTTCTCGTTTTATATAATATCATTGTTTTTTTGTTAATTTTGTGATAAGAAAAAAATATACTTCATAGGTGTCACTGTTAATTATTAATTACTAATTTGAAAGTTTAAATTATTTAGACTAAGACTATTACAATGTTCAGTTACTAAGTCGACACAAAGTGTACTTATTGCTCGACTCAGCAACAAAATCTTTTATGGCCGACGGGATAACCGATGCCAGTGGTTCCAAACATGTATCAAGTATCTATGTGCTGTCGTCATGCAGATACGGCAAGTGAGTGACCATGAGCGTAGATAGATTCATAAATTCTTTACTGGACACAATAATAGAAAATAAGTAAAACAGAACAGTATAAGTTCACAGTTTGTCGGCTCCATAGCCTAGTGGGTAGTGCACCTGCCTGCGAAGCTCGGGATTGTGGATTCGATTCCTACCCAGGGCAAACATTTATGTGATAATCATTTGTATTTACTTTGTGTCTGGATGTAATTTATCTATTAAGGTATGTATTTATATTTGTAACAGCTAGCTGAGATCAGATGGCCGTGTGTGAAATATCCCTACATATTTTATTATTATTATATTACAGGTGTGCAAAGACGAAAGGTGCGGCGCCGGCGCCGCCCGCCGCCGTGTCATTTACTAGTATTGTTTATTATATATAAAATGTTTGAGTAACACTTAACTTAATAGTAACCGAATATTCTAGAGCTATGTACTAGTTTCGACTATGTTACAAAACTAAGTTCATTAATGTGCACATTTACTTGTAACTATTTATACACAAAGTTTAGTAATCTAGGAACAAAAATATAGTCACAGTGTAAGCACTTTTGTTCTTGATGTCATAACATAGTAACAGAAAGGATTTCTTTACGAAAAATTGTTACCAAAAATTTATCCGACATTTCTTAGTCGCGAAGTGTATACTCTGTTACAATATTTTGAGGCTAAACGTCACGCAGGCACAAAGCGTATGTAACAATTACGACATTGCAACCAGTCGATTATTTTGTTACCGAAATTTTAGTCACTACGAAGTTTTAGTTTACTAGGATTTGGTTGTATGGGATCCGATGACCGGCGTTAGCAAAAGTTGCTTAACCTTAGCACTCTCAGATCGTAACCACTGCACCATCGAGCTCCTCGAGGTGGATTGGTATCCAATATTATGACGTCATCATAAGTGGTCGAAGTTCGAACGTAATTTGCAAAATATGATGCATACGAGCGTCATTACATACGAGTAACGATGAAATGTAAATGTAACACATATTTAACATACATTTTATCATTGTATCATTAAATTTTTGATGTGTAACATCTTTCCGCTCGCCTTCTATATATACAATTTGTGCGAGTGATTTCGTAGAAAAGGGACGGAAGTACCGTAACAGTGTGATCCGTAACAGCCAACAGTGATCGACACTTTAAGTCCAATGGCCGTTGCAGGTAGTAATAGTAGTATAGTTTCTTTACCGGTGAGTACTTAGTTTTCATCTACCCTGAAGAAGTAAAGATTAAGTCAAGATAAGACCGAAGGTTAAAGCGCACTTCACCCGGAATCCTCGACTACTTAGAAACTGGATATCTTATCTTTAACTGTAGGAACACAACAATGCACTGACATTGATGTTATGATGACATAATATTTGGATAAGATGGCGGTAACCAGCCAGGTGGGTTACCCTTGTAACACAATTGCAATAATCAATAACAATAACCCAGGTTCGATTCCTGGCTGGGTCGGGTGGGCGTTTAATTTTTTCACTGTATTTTTATATAAAAAATATGCAATAATCAATTTCCAATCCCAAATCTAAAAAAATCAAATGTCACTCTTAAAAGCGATAATAGCGCTACATTGGAATTAAATTGCGTGGATATTGAGTGAACAAATTATTATCGATATGGGGTGTTCCGAAATTTCGAAACTTATCCCAATATCGATACATATTAATCGCATTGGAATTGTATTGAGATTGAGTTTGCGTCAAGAGTAGCCTACCAGACGGACTTAAGACAAGCCTTACCATCGAAACCGGGGGGGGGGACCAACCAGAGGAGGTTAAAATAAATACAAATTAATTAATGTAACACAGTTTAAAGTTAATTAAATTAAAATAAATAAACAACTCGTTAATAAAAACATGTTTTTAATATTATTACTTTCCATCTCGAATCTCACACACCATTTTCTTTAAAGTAAAACACCGATCAGTAATGAACCTAATTCAACATTCAAAATGTAGCTACATCATCGCACTTTTTTTCTAGACTTCTCTGGGACGTACGCGAACGAAGGCAATATCCATTGCAGATAATATATGACAGTCGCCAATACAAACACAGCCATAATGATCAATGGAAAGTATATTGTTCCGTAGAGTTCTCCTAAGATGGGGTAAATCCATGACCCTCTCTCGACGTATGTGTATATAAGTCTGAAACAAAAAGGTTGTATTACTGACAGAATTAGTATAACGTCGTGCCACCAGAGTTGGACACAAACCATTGATCGACACTTGCTTTTCGTCGCCAATATTTACAATATATTTATATATTTTTTTTACCGTATTTGGGTCTAATTCTCCTATTTCAAGACTTTGCAAGTTGGTAAATGAATTAAGTGGCAGTGCTGGACTTGATGTTTCATCTGTCTCACCTAACAGACTTCGGTCTGACATTATAAAATGTTTTACATAATATTATCTAAGCTAGTTGTAAATGTTATGTCCATCCATGTTGTGTGCGTATGATGTATTTACCTATAAGTGTGAGTTACGCATGGATATAATACTTGCGCATGTATTTTTTTGTTCTGTAAATGTATTGGTGTAAACAAATGTTGGTAAATAAATAAATAAATAACCATAGAATTTCATTGCAATTTTAGTGATGACAGCTAGGGAGCAGGTGGTATGTGTTCAATTCAGTTGCTGACTCCTATTTTTTATGTTTAAAGAAAAAAGTGTCGATCGCTGGATCCTGTCGTACACTGGAGCCATCACCCTAAGCTAAAAATCTATTTAAAATCTATCTAGTCAAAGGTAGAGAACTTAAATGAATATATGCTTTATTGTACGCCGCAAAAACACTTATAAGCGGTATTACAAATGGCTGCCTTGCTAAAAAGCAATTTCTTCCTGGCAACCATGTCTTGAACTGGGCGAAAAGGGCAAGTTTTTAATTTATACCGTATTCGAATTATGTATCTCCCTATCCAAAAGTTATGACTATTTTAAATACCTATTTTTCTCAAACAACTTAATAACACATTCTTCATTCAATGACGTCCGCGTCGTAGTGCAAGTTCTAACTAGTCCGGAAGAATGCGGGGTGGATGTCGCGTTACTATATTCCTATATAATAATATAAATTAAAACAGTTGGTTTTGATAAAAAAACAGTGCATTGTAATTATTATTAAACATCTATAATTACATCGATTAGATTCCCAGAAGGGTGGTATCTGCCAAATCCCAAGTACCACACAACTGATAATAGTTAAAACTTGCACTACGACGAACGCGGACGTCACGGAATGAAGAATGTATTGTGCTATTACGTTGTTTGAGAAAAGTAGGTATTTAAGGGGGTGCAGCTGCACTGGTGCTAAGATCTGAATAGGTCATATACATTAAAAGGACTAGTGTAGGTTAGCTTGATCCTTTCACAAGGTCATGGTTGTCTTGGAATTTGAAACAAATACCCAGAAACTGCATAAACAATACGTAAAAGTAATGATATCTAAAAACTTATTTCTTCAGAAACTTTGTAAATATAGCACAAATGAAACAATGATCCGACATCAAAATGTTTCTATTGATATTACGCAGGTCACTGTTGAATATAAAAAATTTAGACTTTTATTATTTTTTACCCAAACGCCTATGATTTTACGAAAGTAAACATTGCTCTAATAAAATCACCAGCCTACTCTATACAGATATTAATGTGCGTGCGTATTCTTGTCGTGCGCCGTTGTCACACCACTGCCACGCGCCGCTCGCTCGCTATCATAAAGAAACTAGAAACTCGCAGTTTTGCGTCCGCGTTGCACCCCCTTAAAAATAATCATCACTTTTTTCACACAGTTATTTGAACTGCGCTGCCATAGTAACTATTGAAGTACATAGAAGTAGCTTTCTGATGACATATATGCCGTCGTTGTTGGTTCCAGGACCGTTTTGTCCGGTTCTCCTTTGGTAACATAATAGGTACTTATACAACAAGTTGTTTAAGGCGCTAAAGGTACAACAACAGGTGTACAGGCACCTACCACAAACTGCCAAATTCCCTCAATAGACTTTATGCCTTAACGATATGGTTGAAAATGTATTGAAGAAATTTAAGAGTTTGGATACGGGCGTCTGTACTATAGATACTTACACGGACATATAAAGTGCAAAATGGAAAGTCATATGCGCCAAATATCTCTTGTGCGATTTCGGAGTCGTTCTAGGTTGGAACAGGATCTCCCAGAGCACTATGGGCAAGATGGCGGTGTGCATGATGTGGTTCGATATGGGGCTGAGGATCTTGTCCAGGAACGCGGGGAACACCAGACTCCTGTCGTAGATGAAGATGGGCCAGAAACAGGAGAACACCACCTGGAACATTGGAGGGGACAAGATATAGATAGATTGACAGATAATACTTTTATTGCAAAAACTGCACATCAGACTATCAATAACTGTAATTTTTTTTTATCAAAATTCAATCAAAATCCACTGACGGAAATTTGACAGAGATTTGTGGTAGTCTAATGTGCAGGAGAGGAGCTCGATGGCGCAGTGGTTAACGCGCCCGGTTTGCGATTGCTGAGGTTAAGCAACTTTCGCATAGGCCGGTCATCGGATGGGTGACCAAATATTTATAATAATAATAATATAGGGCCTGATTCAGAAGGCAGTTTTCCTCGATACGGCACGCATTGTGAGGAGGTTTCTGTCCCTGGAGCCCTAACCACCGGTAGCTTGGGCCCTCCCGTCCCGATGCCGGCGGACCCCTATTTTTTATATTTTTAAATGTTTTATTTATTTGATTTTAAAAAATATTAAAAAATGTAAATTTATATATTATTATAGAAAATAATAAAAATAATAAAAAGTATTTATTTTCTCCTATTACACAGTAATCTTACAACTATTTATCAATTCGAGCTCCTCCGTGCTTCGGAAGGCACGTAAAGCCGTTGGTCCCGGCTACATTAGCAGTCGTTAACAATCATCAATCCGCACTGGGCCCGCGTGGTGGTTTATGGCCCGTTCTCCCTATCCATCTATAGGGAAGGCTCGTGCCCCAGCAGTGGGGACATAAAAATGAGCTGATGACGATGATGATGAATAAGCAGGCGTGTGCAAATGTATAATAATGTATAATATTTAGTAAGAATATTCAGGTCTTTAAACAGAAATCTGTCTGCAGGTAGGGGCCTGGTGACTTGTAGATACAGCTTGGAAACCCATTTCAGGCTCGATCCTCACAATTTTAGGCCTTTTACTACATAATAAGGAATTGTAATAAGTAATACTTTCGTATTCTGTACTTTTACGAATATTTGCTTATAAAATGTTTTTGTTTTGTTTATATAATTTTTAACGCAAATTTTGATGCGAAACAATGATGAATGGGCGCCTTTGGCTTTCAAAGTAAGAAAGTAAATAGTGTTGAATAATTTTGGCGGACTGGTTAGAATCACGATAGCTCAATTGGGAGAGCACCTGACCCGGTATGTCAAAAGGGTGCAGGTTCAAATCCTGCTCGTGAAATTTTTTTTTCAACATTTGTGTTTTTGGAAAATATTTGCTTGATAGATAGATAGATACATAACACACTTTATTGCACACACAGTATAACAAATAATAGATTGTTTATAGCTTTAGCCTTTACCTAATTGTAAAGAAAGAAATTAATGATTTATTATTATTATAGAAAGAAAATATTAATACTTTGAGGAGCTCGATGGCGCAGTGGTTAACGCGCCCGGTCTGCGAGTGCTGAGGTTAAGCAACTTTCGCAAAGGCCGGTCATCGGATGGGTGATCAAAAAATTTATCATCTCGAGCTCCTCCGTGCTTCGGAAGGCACGTTAAGCCGTTGGTCCCGGCTGCATTAGCAGTCGTTAACAACCACCAATCCGCACTGGGCCCGCGTGGTGGTTCATGGCCCGTTCTCCCTATCCATCCATAGGGAAGGCTCGTGCCCCAGCAGTGGGGACTTAAATGAGCTGATGATGATGATGATGATTATTATTATTATTGCAACACTATGAAACGTAATCATGAACAAATGAACATAAAATAAAATAATTTAAAAGTAACAATTTGGTTGCAGATTTTGTTTTAACCGCTTGACCACCATCTTGTTTAAATTTAGGTCTTTTTAATACCATCATTAGCAGCACTACTGTATTTCGAAAGTTAGACATAGGATAGCCAGTTTATTAGTAGTTGAGGAATGGGTAAAGTGCGCTTCCACTTTCGACCTTATTATCACTTAACATCATGTAAGTTGAAGGCAACTGTTTACTTGGCATTGCGACCCGAATTACCAATACCTACTGAAGGAAACGGCCATAAAGACAAATAGAAGACTAACTAAAAAAAGTTAAGCTTTATTTTTTCACCCCGAGCAGGCCAGAAGAAAAATCAAGTTGTTGTTTTTACTATTGTACATTTTCTTAAAATTAATGTAAAGAAATCATTAGAAGTTTTTTATCTGACTGTACAAAGCAGCTATTTTTATTATTGGTGTCCGAATCGTCAGTGAAAAAAATAATAAAATTAAAAAGTGTCAATTCGGACACTGTGTCCGAAACGTCACCTAGCCGTTAATTTTTAGAAAGTCTGTTTTGATATACCTACATCTTTTTGTCTTTGATTTTTAGTCGAATTCAAAGTACACCGGGCCACCATATTATTTAATAGTACCACCATATTATTTAAGTCTATCGCCATAACGGTAAAAATAATCTATAAGTAGGTAGATTCGACAATTCCAATGACGGTAAAAGTATGAAATTTTAACCGTTTCACGAAATACCGTTAACAAATTTGGTGGTATCAACAGCTCCATGTTATTTCCCGGCGTGAAGTTAAGGTTAATAGCCTCCTACGATCAATAATATCTATACCGAGACTAATATTATAAAGAGGAAAGCTTTGCATTTTTGTATGTATGTATGTTTGCAACGAATAAACTCAAAAATTACCAGACCGATTTAAAAAATTATTTCACTATTAGAATGCTACATTAGCGCTGAGTAACATAGGTTATATATTTTTTTTAAAACCTAGTACTAGATACAGGATCCAGAACAAAAATGCATCTTGAAAGTGGTCCTGTTTGCTCGTACCTATACATTTAAATTTCGAATAACAAATGCTGAAAAAACATTAGATGGCATCAACAACTTCAGCTTACTATGAACCTTAAATCTTAAACATAAAGATTAAATAAAGTAGCAAAATATTTGAACTTAATATTAACTGTCATCGCCACAAACGTCATAGTGGCTCCATGGTTGTTCGAATATAGCCTCGCTATCCAACGAGGCAATGTTGCTAGCTTACTGGGTACTCTACCTGATGGGGATGATTTGGGTCATTTTTTAGGGTATTGTAGTCAACAAGAAAACCTTATAGTTTCGCCTGTCTAGGCTGGGGACAGATAGTCTGTCTGTCTGTCCCCAGCCTAGCTCATAGACTCTTAGTACTAGAAAGCTGTAAATTGGCATGGATATACATATTAATTACGCCGACAAAGTGAAGAAGTAAAATTTTGAAAAATATTTTTTTTTAGGTTACCTGCCCTTCACGTGAAGTGAGGATGTAATTTTTTTTTCTTGTCTACCCCGTAATATGGGGTGTCGTTGGATAGCAATTCCAAAAATATTGCGGGTTTGTAAAAACAGTGTTTTGATTGAGGCATCTGTTTGTGAATTATTAAGCTTGAAAGTGCAAAATTTTGTTAGAGTCAAGTGTGTCCCCAAGCCAAATGGTTGATTTTGGATACGTGAAAAAAATCACGGTAGTTGTATATATGACTAAGTTAAAAGGAAAACTATTACAGCTAAGTAGGCTTTACAAGTTTACGAGTAACAGTCAACCAACTTATAAAATGTACTTGGCGCGGTACAAATTCCTCATTGGGAACTACTTAAATAACGTTGTCAGGTGTATGAAACCGGTATGTAGTATCTACATTTAAGTATATGAGCCGTTTTAAAAAAATATACACATTGGCCACAAAACCCTACACTACGCGTGGCCCGACACGCACTTGACTGGTTTTTTATTTATAAATAGTACATAGTAGATATAGTTTTTATTAGTATCAAATAAACTTTTTTTTTCTTTAGTTGATGGCTTTGTGCGATTAGCACATTTAGCCAGTGTCAAAGTATTTTTTCTTACAAGTAATACATAATTAAACAATATATCTTTCCTGTATGATGATGATGAATGATAATAGAAATGAGAAGTGAGAAATGATATACCCCCCAACCCCTCGAGTATCTCAGTAAAGATGTGGGTGGGGCTTTACTAAGTCCTCGGGCGGACTTCTTGAGAGAATTTGAAAAGTGACGTTGCACTGTTTTGTTTCATTTGCCAACATTTATGCACACTCACGAACACTTAACGGTTAATAATCCACCATTATTTTACATTAATATTCGACATAACACAAATTTTAGAAAATAAAACAAAACCGCAGTCATGACTCTTCACTTTCCCGCCAAGAAGTACTCAAAATAAAACTTTAAATCTATCTATCTATCTAGTTTAGTTTTAAGTAGTTTAATTTACTAGTAACTATCTATCAAGACATAAGATCAATGATAAATTTTTTTTTATATTTTATGGGTAAGCACAGAGCCTTGATTTATGTTTATGTCTAGTCTTGATGACATATCTGAACTTACCACTGATGAAGGCCATACGACCCCAGCGAACAGTGTATCCCTGAACCCTCTGAGGTACTTCGGTAGACTGTAGTCCTTCTTCTTGGAGTTCACCAGCGTCAGCAGATCGCAGATCAGACCAACGACAGCATAAAGTATTTGCAGATACTGTAGATTTAATAAGCAATATTAATAAATGAATGAAGAGCTCGATGGCGCAGTGGTTAACGCGCCCGGTCTGCGAGTGCTGAGGTTAAGCAAGTTTCGCAAAGGTCGATCATCGCCGATGGCCGATGGGTGACCAAAAGTTTATCATCTCGAACTCCTCCGTGCTTCGGAAGGCATGTTAAGCCGTTGGTCCCGGCTGCATTAGCAGTCGTTAACAACCACCAATCCGCACTGGGCCCGCGTGGTGGTTAATGGCCCGTTCTTCCTATCCATGCACAGGGAAGACTCGTGCCTTAGCAGTCCCCACTGCTGAGGCACGAGCCTTTCCTATGAGCCTATCTTATCTTATCTTATCTTATCTTAGTGGGGCCTGCCGAGGTTTCCCTCTTGCAGTAGCACTGATGACTATGAGCCTAACATGAAATGAGCTGATGATGATGATGATGATGATGCTTGCATGTAAGGTCATTATTTTGACAACCTTTTTCAAGATCGAAATTTGTGTACTGATCAAATTCACGCGAACAGCGGCCGGCAAAGGTAGTATGAAAATATATATCTGTCGCAATTAAATGCCGGCAAAGAAAATATGAAAATTAGTTTCTGTCAATGATCGGAGATGATAAATTTTAAGAAAAATAATATACAGCGCTACTCACGAAAGTCCAGCAGGTCAGGAACCTGTTCCGCAGCTCCGAGAAGTTCTTGACCCTAGGGTCAGTCAGCCCCTCCGTGTTCGGTCGTGCCATCACCACCATGTTACCACCATGCAGTAAGATGGCGGTGACATAGCCCGCCATCCGGAGATATATTAGTCTAGACATATCTGGAAATGAGGACGGAATATTTTGTTATTCATCATGATCATCAGCTCATTTTATGTCCCCACTGTTGGGGCACGAGCCTTCCCTATGGATAGATAGGGAGAATATGATTTTTAAAATAAGTTTTTTTTCTTTTTTTATAATTTAGTAGCTTTTAAAGCTCGCGGCTTTGCAAAACTGATTAAAGGTACGTTCATGTTAGTTAGTCCGTGGATTAAACTTTAAAAATGTCAAAATTTTCATACAAAATATACACCCCTGTTTCACCCCCCTAGGAGAGGTTTTTCGAAAAATGCTAAAACACGTCATTCTTTATTTTTGTTGAAAAATCTAAATATCGATTTTTAAATCGATATTTAGATTTTTTTTTAAATATTATTTATAATATTTTTTTATAGTTTTTACTTTGAAAATAGCGAAAAAACTTTCTTCCCTTTTTTACTCCGTCCTTTATTTCTTATCATAAAGCTAAATACCAATTTGCATATCTTTTACTTCAAAACTGACGGACTTTCATACAAACTTTCACCCCCTATTTGACCCCCTTAGGGTGTGATTTTCGTAAAATCCTTTCTTAGTGGCTGGTTACGTCACTCAATTTACTCACAGTCCAAATTTCATCTATTTAGCTTGAGCGGTTTAGGATCGGCGATGATGAATCAGTCAGGCCAAGTCATTATATGTATATAGATTTGTAATAAGTATAAGCGCTGCTATGAATATGGCGCAGGTGCAAATCAACCTATTGTATATAGATTCAGTAGTTATTGTGTCTGTGAAGGCTTATGTTAAATAAATGTTTTGACTTCACTAGTCCACTGCTAGACATAGGTCTCTCCAAGTGCACGCCACTGAGCTATGTCTAAGCTTATGTGAATATAAATATAATTATGTAGGGAAGCCTGGTGGTAGGATGGAATGCCACATTGAGGAAGGCCAAAGGGAAGATCTTCCTCCGAGCTGGGTGGTATAGCTCGGGGACTGAGGTCCAACGGATGTTAGTTGGAGGTGCTATATATAGCGAAGGAGACGGTTAAACTTCGTTACCGCGATGTAGGCTTCCCATACTATTTTATTGTCGTAGTATGGGCAACGTCGTCGGTATGCGTTTGTGGCGCCATCTGTTGACACGGTTGGGAAGTGTTTTGCTACGTGTCGAGTAATGTGCGGCGTATGCGGTAGGTGACGCCGCCACAATTATATGTTTACTTTTTATGTAAACTTATATTTATAGTTTTGAGAAGGTCATTGATTTTTGGTCACCCATCTGGTGACGCACAAGAAAGTCGCTTTTTTGAGGCGACTTTATAAATGCTCAAACCAGCTCTTCAACATCACACATAAATTATTCATACTTACATCATACTTATAAAAAAAAATTTAAAAAAACTGTCGTTATTTTTTAGCGATGTTTGTTCAACTTAACGTATATTTTACAGGTTATTCAGATCAGGTATTTGCATATTTACATGTAAGTACAAAGAACAATGGCTGTAGTTAATTCGCAAATGTGTTTAAAAGCGATTTCAACCGCCTCTGTGGTCTAGTGGTTAAGACCACCGATTTAGAGCCAGAGGTCCCGGGTTCGATTCCCAGCGGGGGGTACATGTTTGTGTACTCGGTTTGGTTGGTGGTAGGACTTGTTTGTCCGCCTGGCTAGCTACCACCATCTTATCTAAATATGTCGCCATAACATTATTGTTTGTAGCATTGTTGTGTTCCGGCAGCTAGAGATAAGATAGCCAGTGCCTCACTAGTTGAGGATCCCGGGTGAAGTGCGCTTCCACCAAATGGCCTTATCATCACTTAACATCAGGTGAGATCAAGGCACTGTGCTTACCCGTAAATATAAAAAAAAAACACTTCATATTGTCGATTCGTCTTTAAAAATAAAAAAATATTTTTTTCCTATTATCCTCATTAAAGACAAAGGGGTTTGAGTAATTTTGTATGGAGGGGTGGGTTTTTTTTTAATTCATTCATTACCTACATAAATATACTTCAACATAAAAATAAACGCAAAGTCGGAAACCTCATAGTTTGTAAAAAATTGCTTATATAAAATACGAAAATGTATGAAAAAATAATGTTGCTTGTCGCGCCTAAAATTTTTATTTAATTTAAAATAACTTGTCAAGACATAAAAAAAATACGATGACAACATTTCCCAGTATTGGGCAGTTTTTGAGATATCGACTCTTGTTTGCTTTCCGTAAACCTATTTATGTGTAAATGTGGAATTGGAATTTCAGTATATTTCATTCAGTTTTTTAGGGAATCAAGATAGTTAGAAAAGAACAAGGAGCAGATTATGTTACAAGAGCAACATACATACTGAATATATTTTTTTTTTTAAATAAGAAATGTCTCAAATCTGCCCATGATAGACTTACTCTGTTTAATAATTTTTTGCTTATTGGGATAAGATCTTTATCATGAAATATTTGTTTTTAAACGACATCGCCAAAAAAAAAAACCCCCCAAATTACTCATACTCCTACAAGTAAGACTATCCTAATAATATCCTAATAGTAAGTATCCTAGCACTTTTTAGTTTTCACAAAGTGGATTACGTATGTTTCCGTACAACATGCAATACTTACTTTGATTCCCAAATAAATAAATAAACATTATAGAACCTTTTTTTATCAAAAATAAAGTATAGCCTATGTTACTCGCAAGGAATGTAGCATACTATCAGTGAAAGAATGTCTGGAATCGGACCAGTAGTTCCAGAGATTACGCTCCTCAAACAATCAAACTCACAAACTCTTTACTTATAGTATTTATACTAGCTGACCCAGCGGACTTCGTACCGCGCTTTGACAGCTTCCATCATTGAGTTTATATCAATGGTTTCCATGACAACAAATATAATAATATTTTTACAAATATTAAAGATCAGTTTAAAATTAGGCAAGCTATATTTTATATTTATAGTTAACCATACCATAGTCCAGACTACATAAACACATTACAGAGGTAACTTAATCTTTTAAATTTCTTTTATTTTGCCTTCCTAATGAGAAAGGTTAATTCACCTAGGCGTTATTATTTTAAGCCTAGTAGGGTATTTGACAGGTTTTAGAAAAATATGTCTAACGGTTCATTATAGCATAATGTATTTGCAATTTGATTAATTCGTTGTGAATTTCGTTATTTTTTATGAAAATCGCCATTAAAATTGAAATGAATAAAATAGCCGCCAAAACGATGCTTGCAGGTCACGTGATGTCGTGACGTCAGTTGCATGTAGACAAACTGTTAGCTGTCAATTCACACCGTTAAAAATTTCGAGTTACATCTATGATTTGCTTGCAAATGACGTCACGACATCACGTGACCAATCCCGTGCGTTTTCGATCACCATGGTCAATCATAAAAAAAATATTATTTTATAAATGATCTTTTATAAAAATTTAACTTATTTTGAAATTATGTGCCAGATAAAGTGGTTTAAAAAGATGTTTACTGTTAAGTTAACAACAGTTTGATCTATATTTTCATTATAGTCAAAACCCTATTGTGATCTCTGTGGTGCAGTTGAAGATGCTTAACACATTCTTGCGGAATGTAAGAAATATCGAAGAAAAAGGGACTCAATGATGCAAAAGTTTAATCTATTTATTGATACGTGAAGCAAAAACTTTGTACTCGTTTTTACGAAAATTGCGCGGACGGAGGAGTATGAAATTTCGCACACTTATAGTTTATAAAGAAAAGGTTATCCGATTGTTAATATTTTTTTTTAATTATCCATAAAAAATTAATTAAATCAACAAAAACAACATTACACACACTAACATGTATTTGACACACGTATTGTTTGTCTTTAATGCGGCCGACATCTGTCAATGCCAATCCAAACTCACATTCTATCTTTTTTAATTTTTCTTTGCTTAGAATACAATCATGCATCAATGCTTTCCTAATAAAATTACGTTCGAATTTCGACCACTTGGCGACCACTAGTATTAATAAATATGATATAGGGGAATTTACAAGTATCCTAGCAGAACCAACTTCGGAAGCTGCAAAATGTTTGGTGGACTGTTTGTCACATCACGGGGTCCCTTTCCTGTCTTTTATATAAGTAAGTAGATTAAGTTCAACATTAAAGTTAGGTTACGACGAAGCTGACATGTCTATGAATCTTCGGCAGTTTGGGTCTGATGCCTCTGCCATCCCTTTATGTTCTAGAAGTGTGCATTTTTGTAATTAAGCATAAGCACACACAGTCTTGTACTAAATACCATTCCAAGATCAGATAAATATGCTAAGAGCTGTCTCGTTATGTGTGTTAAAATTTATAATAAAATACCTAAGGAATTGAAAGCTAATAATAATATTGGATTATTTAAAAGAAAACTTCATGGATGGCTAACACCACACAATTTTTATAGTTTAAAGGATTTTTTGACAATAAAAACGATACAAATCTTCTGACATTCAGGTATTTGGACATCGCAATTTAATTATTTTTATTTTATTCTCTTTTTACTTTTATTAGTTTTGGACATTTCTTATTGTAATATCTACTTTTATCTCTATTGACATGTATTATCGACATTTTTGGCAGATATATTAGGTACTATTGTTTTATTATATTAATTGATTGATTAATTTTATTTTATTGATAGTATAATTTTATAAATAGTGTGTTTCTTTTTGTGTAACTGTATTAGCCTTCAGATCTGGATTTTTTTGTAACGTACCTGTGTTCCTTGCACAATAAATAAATCTAATCTAAACTAATCATCTAAATAGACAAAAGCCTCCAAAGAAATAAGATAATTAAAAAAAAACTTTCTTTTTGAACACAAAGAATCCTTCATAAGGATTCCGGCCACCAGAGGGGACAGCACAGTTACGTATGGCGTGGTATGGCATATCTGCCATCCCTCTTTCCCAGGGGCTTGAGATAGCTGAGCGAGAGAGATGGATATACCCACTATACACTGGGGCAATCGTAACCAATTAAATGAAATTAACGTGGGATCCAGGAACTATAATACATACTATAATAATCAAGCGAGAAATTTAGAAAATTTGTATCGCAGCATAATAACTCTACTAAATAAGGGCTTGTGTTTAAACGCCTACCAAAAAAGTATCAATTCTACTACCAAATAAATTCGAAACGCTTACCAAAACGGATAAATGCTTACCATATTGTGTTACCCAAAATATTATAAAAAGGATACAATTTATATTTTTAATTAATGCCTTTAAAATATATACCTTTTAACTGCATTTCAGACCAAATATATTATTTTGTCACCAAATAGATAACACCAATATTTTATGCCTCGAGTTTCAATTTGGTAATTTTTGCTTTCTGTTTAGACAACGTAAAAAAATAACCTCGAAATTCAAGACAACCGCTACGCTGCGCTTCGCGATTGTTTAATTTCTAACCTATCACGTGACCTACAGGAGTAAGGCAGCCAGTATCCTCAATCATTTGAATAATAGTGTACAAATTTAGTGAGCATTTATCCATTTTGAGAAGCAAAAATAATATTTGTACAGTCATTTAATTTATTTGGTACTTAGGCTTAGGGTCTAAAAAATATTTCTGGTGAGCGTTTAAATTATACCCTTTCCACTGTGAGGGTAGTAACTTCACAGTGACGTAATACCGCTGCCTTGCGTAAAACACAAACTACAAAAAAAATCAACGAGTCTTCTGGGACCTCGGTAGCTCAGCGGTCAGAGCATTGGGCCAATATCTAAAGGTCGTGGGTTCGATTCCCACTCGAGCTTTCTGAGGCTGGTTTCATCATCATCATCATCAGCTCATTTATGTCCCCACTGCTGGGGCACGAGCCTTCCCTATAGATGGATAGGGAGAACGGGCCATGAACCACCACGCGGGCCCAGTGCGGATTGGCGGTTATTAACGACTGCTAATGCAGCCGGGACCAACGTCTTAACGTGCCTTCCGAAACACGGAGGAGCTCGAGATGATATATTTTTGATCACCCATCCGATGACCGGCCTTTGCGAAAGTTGCTTAACCTCAGCATTCTCAGACCGGGCGCGTTAACCACTGCGCCATCGAGCTCCTCAGGCTGGTTGATTTTTTTTTATCAAATTGTATCTTGTAACTTTATACAGGGTTAAAGGTTAGGTCGACCTATATCCTTTAAGACACTGGTTCCCAAATGGTGGTCCGCGGACCACAGATGGTCCGCGAGAGCATCGGTAATGTCCACGGGACAGAACATATTTAAACCGACTGAACTATTATTAAAAAGGCAGTACAATTGTTTTCTATAATTCCTGCAGTGTCACCTTCGCTATATATTTGCTAGGTCCCGGGGTGGAACAATATGTACGAGTATATGGCGTTCCTAGAGGAGTACCACTAGGCGCTGAATGTTTCATCAGCATTTATGGTAGCATTAAGTGTGTGAAGATAAACTGTCACTACAGAACTTACGCTATTTTAGGGGGTGCAGCGCGGACGCAAAACTGCGAGTTTCAAGTTTCTTTATGATAGCGAGCGAGCGCCGCGTGGCAGTGGTGTGACAACGGCGCACAACAAGAATACGCACGCACACTAATATCTGTACAGAGTAGGCTGGTGATTTAATTAGAGCAATGTTTACTTTCGTAAAATCATAGGCGTTTGGGTAAAAAATAATAAAAGTCTTAATATTTTCATATTCATGTTTTTTTATTGAAAAATAAGACAACAGTGACCTGCGGAATATCAATACAAACATTTTGATGTCGGATCATTGTTTCATTTGTGCTATATTTACAAAGTTTCTGAAGAAATAAGTTTTTAGATATCATTATTTTACGTATTGTTTATGCAGTTTCTGAGTATTTGTTTCAAATTCCAAGACAACCATGACCTTGTGAAAGGATCAAGCTAACCTATACTAGTCCTTTTAATGTATAAGACCTATTCAGCGCCTAGCATCAGTGACTTAAAAACACGTAAATTTTCAAATACCGCGCTGCACCCCCTAAACTTTCTTTTTAAGTACAGTTAATGTGGTCCCTGCTTACAAAAACATTAGGAAAACGGTCCTATAGGTCTGGGAAAAGTTGGGAACCACTGATATAAAAGGATGTAGTTTATTCATTATTATTTATTACTGACTAGCTTTTGTTCGCGGCTTTGCTCACATGGGCTACATGACCTGTAATTGTTTTTAATAAAAAGCAAAACTTATTTGAGGTAAAAGTGTCTGTAAGGATAATCTTGAAACACTTCATAAATTCTAACCGGGCCAAATACCGAAAGATTTAACTTTTATAATGACAGATTTCCATACAAACTTTAAACCCCTATTTCACCTGTTTAGGGGAGGTTTTTCCAAAAATGCTAAAACACGCCATTCTTTATTTTTATTGAAAAATTTAGTTAATTTACGTACTAGGAAAACAAAATAATTTCTCAAAACACGCTTAAACGTAGGTACAATATAAGGACGAGAACAGAGGGCGCTTTTTTATAACGGGAGCCAGTATTGACACTGTTACCGAAGTTTCATCTTAAACCGGGTTTAGGTTTGTTTTTATAAAAGTTTTATTTTTTGTATGTATTTTGTTATATTTTAATTTTTATATAATTTTTATAAAAAAACCTAAATCTAAAATTTAAAATAAATAAAGAGAATAATAATAATAAAATAAACTTTATTTTCTCATCACAAACGCATGTATACAATTTTATGATTATTTGTAAACAGTTGTACATTGAAGTAGTTCGTGTGAGACTGACGCCTGTGATTGATATTAATATACCAGTTGTAGAGATCATCAGGCTTCCACCACCTCGGTAAGAACAGGAACTAAAGAAAGAGTTAGAGTATTTGACACTGTTGGGAAGTGATTTTACTAGAAGTTAATTTTTATTGGTTTTGAAGTCCTACTTTTCATTCTGACTGTACTTTCTGTTTTTTCTCTAAGCGTTTAAGGAAATGTGCCGAGTTGGGAGTTTTTGTTAGCTATTTATCTTGCGTGTCGAGTTGAGAACGTGCCGAGTTGGGCATAAGCCAATTACCCCCCAGATTTTTTCCTTTAATCATTAAAAATTGGGGTCAACAACGGATTTTTGACTTTAGCAACGTAATTGAATACACGCCGTCTGCTCCTAACTGTCATTTAATAAAATTTCAATAAAACTCAATGCTATTTTTGATGTCGAATACCGAGTTAATGTGTTAAGCACTGGTGCATACGACGCTCCGTTTGTTAGTTGGATATTGTATTAATTATAACTTTAAATATTCACCTGGTTTTACGTCCTCGCTACTTATTTTAAAACCACTCGTTTGAACGCGTTCGTTCTTTACACATAACGGGACAACACTACGGCGACACGACTTACACCGGCAGATACAAAAAAGCGGCCAATTAACTCGACCCTATGCTAACTTGAAACACACTTTAACAGTAAGAGAATAGAGGTAGTGTTGAATGAAGCCAGGGTCAAGGTTAACTGGTTGTGGAACGCAACCGGGCGATCGATTAGGTGCCGTTCACATTGGCGTTATCATACGATAAATTTAATGATAAATGACTTACCGAAAACACATGTGTTAACTTAAATGGTGATTGTATCTTCTTTAAAATATATATCTTACCGATTAACAGTTACTAAGTAATAACAGAAAATATTAAAACAACAATAATGTAATTGTAAATTAAAATGTTAATAAATGTAATATAATAATAATATTATAACAATGTAATAAATGAAAATGTTACATTGATTTGCATGTCATGATATATATGACTAAATAGGTTTTAAGCTACTTTACATAATGTCTTGATAACATCCATATTGTAACCACCCTATTTAATAGCAAATAAAGTATTTGTATTTGTCGATAAAAAAAAATGCAATTAAAAACGAAAAATACGCGAAATCCTAATCATCACACTAATATTATAAATGCGAAAGTTTGTGTGTATGTGTGTATATTTGTTGCTTCTTCACGCTGCAACGGATGGATGGATTTGTATGAAATTTGGCATAAAGATAGTTCATAACCTGGATTAACACATAGGACACTTTTATCCCGATATTTCCACGGGAACAGGAACCACGCGGGTGAAACTGCGAGCGGCCGCTAGTAATATAGGTATAATATGATTGTAGGAATTTGGCTTAAAACGTGCTCAGTCTGCGGTTGCTAAAGTTAAACAACTATAGCAATGGCCGCTGATCGGATAATCAAAAACTCATCATCTCGACCTCCTCCGTGCTTTGCAAGGCATGAAAAGCCATTGGTCCCGGCTGCATTAGCAGTCGTTAACAACCACCAATCCGCATTGGGCCTCGCATCATTTCTGGTTAATGGCACGTTCTCCCTATGGTGTCGCCATCCATAGGGAAGGCTCGTGCCTCAGCAGTGGGACATAATATGAGCTAGTGATGAAATGTAGATAAGGAACACAGATAGGGAGAACGGGCCATTAACCACCACGCGGGCCCAGTGCGGATTGGTAGTTAACGACTGCTAATGCAGCCGGGGCTTTACGTGCCTTCCGAAGCACGGAGGAGCTCGAGATAATAAAGTTTTGGTCACCTATCCGTTGACCGGCCTTTGTGAAAGTTACTTAATCTCAGCATTCGCAGACCGGGCGCGTTAACCACTGCGCCATCGAGCTCCTTCTATATGTAAATCGTCATTATCGTCATCCCCATCTCATCCAAAAGACGTCCACAGCTGGATAAAGGCTTAAACAATAAATAAATATGAATATTGTAAATAATATTATTTTAAATTTATATCTTATAACATTATATTCAAATTTAGAGTATCAGATCAAAAATAATATCTTATAAAATATTCATCATTGTTCTCATGTGTCTACGCACCTTTATAAATAAACCAACAGACAAATCTGGAAGTTGGTAAACTGTGTGCCTTTTAAATATTGCAGTTAGCTTAACATTAACTTCGACTCGAAATATTTTTTTATGGGAAATGTAACACTATTGATTGAGTTTTGTTTATTATCCATATTCATTAGGGTTTATGATTTCTCGAGCTTATCAATTTTTCGGGTCTCGAGAATTCTCGAGGCTGATTTCTCGGGTCTTCTCGGGTTGTCGAGAAATTTACATTTACGTACGTTTTTGCATATTTTTTCGGTTCCAATAATGTGAATTAATCACCAAATGCAGTGGTTTTCCTCTCAAATAAAAGTATCAAAATAATTATAAAAAATTTATTGACAGTTTTCAACAAAATTAGCTTATCTTGTTCTTAAAGAAAACAAATAAATAAAACTATTCTATCTGACTTATAATTACAATCACAGCACCATTTTTGGCTGATTAAATAGAAAAAAAAAACAACTTAAAACTTATTAACAAAATTAGCTTCTATTAAATAAAACAAACAAAAATTTCAACATGAAAACGTTAACATTATCTTAACTTATAATTAAATTACAATCACAGCACCATTTTTGGCATGTTCATTAGAAAAAAAATCAAATGAAAACTTTGCAAGATCAAAGAAACATCTCAAGCTGAACATACAGGTACGTAACAATTAGGTCAGCTTACGCTGTCTGATAAAATATGCCTTTAGAAAAACTAAAGCATTTATAGCTTTATCAGACAGCCGGTTCCTTATTTTATTAACTACATATCCTGAAATTGAAAACACTCTTTCATTTTCATAAAATATGATTTCTCGAGTTCTCGACTTTTCTCGAGCTTAATTTCCCGGGAACAAAGCCCAACAATTTCCCGGGAATTCTCGGCTCGAGAATTCCCGGGAATGAACCCTAATATTCATTCAATTAAGTTTAAGCCGCTGGATGCGAGCAGCACAAAACCGGTTGTTGTGGAGATCCTTGGGGGAGGCCTTTGTCCAGCAGTGGACGTCTTTTGGCTGAGATGATGATGATGATGATGATTCAATTAAGTTTACGAAAACGAAAATTTGTATGGTAAAATTGTAACTCTTCTCGTATGTCGCCAGGAGGCGCTGCTTCAATGCCTTACTTATTTTCGTTTCCGTCACAAAATAAGGAGGAATGTTAAACTTTGCAAACTTGTTTTTTTTACGTGTTGTGATTATCCTTTATATTTTGTGTTTTTATTTGTGATGGAAAGTGTACTTTTAAGATAGGAGAAAAGCTTGACACTTACAGATTTTTGCCGGTTCTTCTCAGGACAAGTTCTCAGCCCAGAGTAGACTTACAAACCGATTGCATAATGACGTTCATAAGAGCTATTTGTAGCTTTAACTGTTTTGTTTAATGATATCTCCAAACGGCTGGTTGACACTTCGCATGACCCAAAGGCTGGCTTTTTCCTTGGCCAGAGACAAAGACATTTAACTACTTACTATAGGCAGGACATATACTTAGATCGACACTGTAATCCACAACTTATTACCAAGTGGTAACAAGTCGCTCAGTTTGATGTGATACGACCTCTAATGCAGTCGTGTTTGTGCGCGAATAGATTTGACAAAATCTACAGAAAATATGCCAAATTGCGTATTGCGATATTGCAAATCCCGATATGGTAAAACGGCTGAACCTGATTACAGTTTATTTTCGTAAGTATTTTGTATATTTACCCAATAATCAGCCTATATAATAATTTCCAATAAAGTGTTCTAGAACATTTGCCTATGCTCTATACCGCCCTCTAGTGGTAAAAAGCAAAAGCACTACTTTTAGGGAAGATGTCGACTTTGTAGATGATTTAGTAATGTTCAAGTGATGTCGTTTTATTTGTCGATTAATGTTATAGATAATATTTTTATACTGTAAGTTAAATACATATAAGTAGTAATATTCTGATACAATGATCATTGCGTTGGAGGACTGTTATGCACTGGAACTGTAAAACCGTCCCCCGACGCGATGATCATTGAATCAGAATATTACTACTTATATTAAACTTAATGTCCGCCCCGCAGGTTCACATGTGAACCTATGTATAGCAATTGGTTTTCAATTGTGGCTGGGACACAACACTGGAAACACACTGGAACTCAATGGGAGAGCACCTGACCCGGTATGTCAGAAGGGTGCAGGTTCAAATCCTGCTCGTGAAATTTTTTTCAACATTTGTGTTTTTGTAATAGACTTATTTATTTTGAAAATATGTTTTGCTTATATCCATTGTATCCTTGTTTTATGTGTGTGTGTTTCTATGGTTTTTGTAATAAATGTTTTATATCTATCCAAAGACTCCATTCTACCTGATGTTAAGTGGAAATGGAGTCCAGACGCGAAGACAATTGGAAGGACTCGTTTAAAGGGCCCCATATCATAGGATGGAGGGAAAACGTATGCTGGTAGACTATTGTAAGAATTCAGTTGCTGACCCTCATTTATAGGATTCATCATCATCATCATCATCATCATCATCTCAGCCAAAAGACGTCCACTACTGGACAAAGGCCTCCCCCACGGATCTCCACAACGACCGGTTTTGTGCTGCTCGCATCCAGCGGCTTCCCGCGACCTTCACCAGATCGTCGGTCCACCTTGTTGGAGGCCTGCCCACACTGCGCTTTCCGGTACGCGGTCGCCACTCGATTTTTAGGATTAAAAGACAAAAATGATCACTAGTCACTAGTCTCACCTTCCTAAGGTTTTAGTGGGTCCTCGGTCAGTTAGAGCCCCGCGAGATGAACCGGAGAGCAAATTTTCCTCAGTTTTTAAGCTCTATCATCAACCAAACTATTGCATAATATGCTCGATGTGTGTTATTTACTTATCATATACATTAGGTACTACTGATTTCATTACCCAATATATTTTTTTAGTGAGTTTGCTGATGATCTCAAACTGCCTTTTTTGGGGACGGCGAGAAACTTAATGGGTTCCTCAAGCCGGATTCTGTGATCAGAACACTGTCATAAAGTTTCTAGAGGCACCACGCAAGCGTGTCCCCTTTTCATACTAGATTCTCCAAGGGGTTCGGATCTGATTAGGAACCCAGCAGTGAGACTGTATAATTAATGTACCTACCTACCTAAATTACCTACGTATTTTTATACATACATATACCTTGTGATGAGAAAAAATATATATTTAAATATTTGAATTGAATATTATAGACTACTCCTTTTTAGGGTTCCGTAGCCAAATGGCAAAAAACGAAATCCTTATGGATTCGTCATGTCTGCCTATCTGTATGTCTGTCTGTCCGTCCGTATGTCACAGACACTTTTTTCCGAAACTATAAGAACTATATTGTTGAAACTTGGTAAGTAGATGTATTCTGTGAACCGCATTAAAATTTTCACACAATAATAGAAAAATAACAATAAATTTTGGGGGTTCCCCATACTTAGAACTGAAACTCAACAATTTTTTTTTTCATCAAACCCATACGTGTGGGGTATCTATGGTTGGTTTTTAATATCATTTTTTTCTAAACAAAATAGTTTGCGTGGTAAAATCTGTGTGTGTGTATATGCAGGGTCATGTTTGTTTCTTTTTTATCATTTTCAACACCTGTATATGTACAACGTCAATGCAATAAAGAACTTTGAACTTTGAACTTTGAATTACGACCAGCAATTCGGAATTTTGAGATTTGGGAGAGAAGAGCTGGCGAGTTACTCAGGAGACTATTTTTCTTTTCTTTTTGTCATCTTTTCAACCAAGTTACAGTCATGTTAGAATGTGTCCACAACGTCTATTTATATTAGTTTTTAAAGCAATACAAACTTGAAAATTGTGTATGAATTCTTCTCTCTCAAAACTCAATTTATTTCTGTTGTGGAGATCTTTGGGGGTAGGCCCTTGTCCAGCAGTGGACGTCTCTTGGCTGAATTGATTGATGATTTGAATTTTGAATTTTGAAAAACCACTGCGCGTGTTCAGTGCGGTGCGGTGGTTGTTAGCGACTGTTAATGCAGCCGGGACCAACGGCTTTACGTGCCTTCCGAAGCACGGAGGAGTTAGAGATGATAAATTTTTGGTCACCCATCCGATGACCGGCCTTTGCCAAAGTTGCTTAACCTCAGCACTCGCAGACCAAGTGCGTTAACCACTGCGCCATCGAGCTCCTCAATTATGATGATTCATTTCATTACACAGTAAGTTTAAACAGTATTTAAACCCGTGCTTTGTTGTATTTAAAAACTGTAAGTAAGTACCTTTTTTATATGGTCTGCAAGGCAAATGACTCCACTCCACCTGATGTTAAGTGAAAATGGAGTCCAGACGCGAAGACAACTGGTGCAGCGTGAAGACTATCCAGCATCAGTCACCCTCACCCTGCCGGACCACAAGGTGCCTCACGCCTCGTTTGAAGGACCCCATGTCATAGGAAGAAGGAAAAATGTATGCTGCTATTCCATGTTTTGAAAGTGCGACAAACAAACGAGTCACCTTTCCTTGGTGCTTAAATTTTTTGTTACAATATTTCCAATCTAAAAAAATATTATTATTGTAGTTCTGAGGTTATGATAAATAAATTAAAATAACACATTTAAAAAGCTAGATCTCCTTTAATATAATTCTGAGCAATGACTTCGCACGACTTTACTGCATTTAATATACAAAGCAAACTTTTGTATAGTTTGCTTGTGGATTGGTGAACGACATAACTTTCCTTTGTTTTTATTATTTTTAATAGTCTCGGAGCCTCGGTAGCTTAGCGGTCAGACTATTGGACCAGTTATCCAAAGGTCGTGGGTTCGCTTCCCACTCGAGTTTTGTGAGGCTAATTGATATTTTCTCGTAAAATTTTATCATATTTCCTTTGTTTCTTATAGGTACTACTTTTCATTCCTTATACTACTTTTCATTGTCGGCATTGACCATTACCTACAAACCGAACCCGAGACTTCTGGGACCGAGCCTAGTGTTTTAACCACTTTACCACAGCGGTGTGTCATGATCACGGATTCACCACAATGCTATACTATTAAAGTGGTTACATATAAAATGTCAATGACCACTTTACGCTTACATGTTTCATTAAAATAAATACATATGCATGTAGTATCATCATCAGCTCATTTTATGTCCCCACTGTTGGGGCACGAGCCTAACCTATTGATAGATAGAGAGAACGGACCATAAACCACCACGCAGGCCCAGTGCGGGTTGGTGGTTGTTAACGACTGCTAATGCAGCCGGGACCAACGGCTTTACGTGCTTTCCGACGCACGGAAGAGCTCGAAATGATACATTTTTGGTCACCCATCCGATGACTGGCCTTTGCGAAAGTTGCCTAACCTCAGCACTTGCAGAAAGGGCGCGTTAACCACTGCGCCATCAAGCTCCTCGCATATAGTATGGTCCCACCCAAACCTCTAAATGCCATTACACATTCACAGAATACACTAAGCATACACACTCGAATAAGTCTAAGACACCGTAGTCGTAGAACAAGGGTACGAAGACCCGGTTCACACGCACTCTATACCAGGTACAGATAAGTACCTGGGCGCTTCTCCCGACCCCCACGGCCCGGTCAACCTGAGTCGAGGTCCTAGTCTCTAAAAGCGCGCTCCTGATCCAATCCGAACCCCTCGGAGAACCTAGTAGGGAACGAGGACACGCACTAGTGCGTGATGCTGTTCAATCTAGAAAACCTCTGACGGTGATTCGTTTCACACGGTTTGAGGAACCCTTTAAGTTTCTCGCCGCCTCCAAAAAAATCCGGTAACGCTGAGAGCATTTAATTAATTTGTAATTAATTCTTGTATAGGTCTATGTTACCTGAATAAATGAATTTATTTATTTATTGTTTATTATTAGCAAAATTACTATTTGAAAGACAAACTGTCTCGTTTGCACTATCTTATCTCAGTCTGTCGGCACTATCGAAGTATCAGTGTCACTCACAGATCTACTATTGGCCAGTGGTGTCACTAATTGGGTTTTGTTGTTAAAGATAATATATCTCGCTCATATGTTATGTGAAATTAAGTAAATATTTAATTAGATTTACTTATTTAGATTTATTTCACAAAAGTGGTCACCCTGTGGTAAAAATTTGACCGTAGTTTACAAAATATATAATAACTTTACTATGTAATGTAACAAATATTAATTTATATATATTTTTTCTTTTTTTGGAGGACCAAATCAACTAGGTATATTATAATAAATCAATCTTAACCAGATCTTTAAAAAACTTTTTCTCATGAAATAAACATTTTGCGAATATATTTTTTACTGTTCAACAAAGTATTGACTGACAAGTTATTTACTTTTCTTTAAATTGTAATTAAAAGGCATCTCATTGTACTCGTATGTCCCCCCTGCTGGGGCACGACTCTTCCTTATGGATGGGATGGAAACACTGCAGGGAAAACAGGTCGAGCCCAGTGTGGAGCGGTGGATTTTTGGAAGGCACGTAAAGCCGGGACCAACGGCTTGATGTGCCTTCCCAAGCATGGACAAGCTAGAACTGTTAAATAAAGATGATAAATGGCGATATCTATGTGATATTTAGTTATAGTATAAAAAGAAAAGTCCTGCCTCTCTCACTGACTAACTCATCAACAACGCCCAGCTCAAACCTTTGGACCTAGAAAGCTGAAGTTTTACAAGGTTCCCTTTATGACGTAGACAAGGAATAAGGTAGGCTTTACCTAATATCGAGATATAGGGTGCACCAGTGTTCGACAGGAACGAGTAATTTCCGCCCGCAAACTTCACTCATCAAATCTTCTCGCCACTCCTTTGCATCATTCAGGATTCGTTGCAGATTCCTTCACGGTTCAGGCCATTCGATTATGGAACGCTCTCCCCGAAAAAGTCAGACAAGCTCCAAGTAAACTGGTCTTTAAAACAATGGTGTATAAACTGTTTGTACAGGAGTCAACACCCACGTAAGAGATTCCCATCATCTTTTCTTCTGTTATGTTTAAGTATGTTTAAGTATGTTTATGTAGGTATATTATAGGGCGGAGCAGTCCTCGAGTGGCAACCGCGTACCGGAAAGCGCAGTGTTGGCAGGCCTCCAACAAGGTGGACCGACGATCTGGTGAAGGTCGCGGGAAGCCGTTGGATGCGAGCAGCACAAAACCGGTCGTTGTGGAGATCCTTGGGGAGGCCTTTGTCCAGCAGTGGACGTCTTTTGGCTGAGATGATGATGTTTTTGTAGTCTATTTTTATTTAAGTTTTTTATTTTTTATTTTATAGTATATATATCATATTATTATCATTTAATTTAATAAACTTAATATGTATATTTCAGTTCTTATAAATGTATGTATATGTGTTCTTTGTCGCACCGCTTACCAATTTTTCTGTCTAGCCCCTAGGTCGACTGGTAGAGAATGTCATTTGGCATTAAGTCCGCCTTTTGTACTTTATTTTATTTTATTGTGCAATAAAGAATAAAATAATAATAATAATAATTTGACGCTTTTTTCCTTCATTAATTTGATTGATGCCAGGACTAAATAACGACAAGAACGTGCCTTCAGAAGCACGGAGGAGCTAGTATGGTCTAGTAGTTAAAACCACCAGACCCAGAGGTCCCGGGTTCGATTCCCAGCGAGGCGTACATGTTTGTGTACTTCGTTTGGTTGGTGGTAGGGCTTGTTTGCCCTCCTGGCTAGCTACCACCATCTTATCTAAATATATCGCCATAACATTAATGTTTGTAGCATTGTTGTGTTCCGGCAGCTAGAGATAAGATAGCCAGTGCCTCAGTAGTTGAAGATTCGTTGAGTACGCTTCCGCCTTTGGCCTTATCATAACATAACATCAGGTGAGATGAAGGCCGAGAGCTTACCCATATAATATATATTTATACTACACCTGCTTGGAAAGTACCTTGATACTTTATCAAATTTACGGTAGAAAGTACGTCATTGCATATCGAACAAATATGCGGGGAGAAAACGCAAAAACCACGTAAGAAATGGATTTTCATACACTTTTCTCTCCCGCTCAGATGCGTTTTCTCCCCGCATATTTGTTCGATATGCAATGACGTACTTTCTACCGTAAATTTGATAAAGTATCAGGTGTAGTATAAAGCAATATGTATCACTCGAGAGAAACTGCGATTCCCGATCTCGGGTGTTTTAAAGCCCTCGCCTACGGCTCGGGCTTCAAACGACACCCTCGACGGTAATCGGTTACTTTCTCCTCTCGGTGAACAATGTACTATTTTTTTAAACAATTCAAGGACGGGCCTTTACGAATGTATCGATGATACATTCCTACGGTACGATTCTAAGTCGATATATTAGTCGTTGTTAGTTGATATATTTGTTGCCCCAGGATGCTCCAGGTCACATCAATCGGTTGTCATGCCAGTGATGCATTGAACGATGCATAGTACAAACTTTGTAATATCAACATAGCGATAAGGTGTATAAATAGTTCTATATTTAGTAAGGATAAATTTTCGTCTCATTTAAATGTTCAGTGTCTACTTTATATTCAACATTCAAAATCATTTCGACCTATCCATAGAATAAAGTTACTTTTGCATAATCTCTACTTTGCTGGAGAGCGATTTGACGTTTGTCTTGCACAAATTTTGCTGTAACTCTTTTGTTTATTATTCTAGAGAATTGATTATTTTACCGAACTTATTTATTTTATGCATATTTTATAAAAATATTAAATTCAGTTTAACCTACAAATAGCTCTTATGAATGTCACTATGCCATCGGTTCGTAAGTTGGGGGACCTTGTACTCAGGAGAACCGACAAAAAACTCAACGAGGGCGTTTCTAAAGCGTCAACATATTGGAAAATGCCCTATCAAAAAATTACACTTTCCATTACAAATAAACACACAAAATATAAAAGACAACCACAACATATAAAAATCGGCCAAGTGTGATTCGGATTCTTGCACGAAGGGTTCCGTACTTTATGACGTATTAAAGAAAACAACTTACTAGATCTCGTTCAAACCAATTTTCGGTGGAAGTTTGCATGGTAATGTACAACATACGGACATCCAGGATAGTTCGTACATATATCCTTGTGTAATAATATTATTATTCTCTTTATTAAATATACATCTTAAGAAAAATTTTTGAACATATTATGTTCATATTTATGTAGTATTATTATGTATGTTTATGTAGTTTTTAAGAATATTGTAGTACATATATTGTATTTGTGTTGTATCTAAAATTGTTATTCTAATTTGAGTATTTGTGTCTTTTGAGCAATAAAGAAAATATAAACCGTAACTACTACTGACTATAAATAAAAAAAATGTCCCATATTATCATCATTGTTTTAGTTCATTTTCATTTTATTTTAATTCTTTTCATTTTCACTTAATTTTATCCTCTCCTCTAGACAAACGTCCAAAAAGTTGTTTATTTAGCTCTTATCACTGGACGCTGGCGCTCAGATCGCTATCATATTATAGCCAGTATATAACCGATGAAGTAACTATTACCGTTTCAGTATTTACATGACGATCTCAGTATCCACACGTCATTTAAGAGTATGTTATGATTATACTTCTAATTAAAAAAGGTTATAATCAATCGATGCGACGAGTTGAATTGTTTTATTGATGTTATTTTAAGTTGCAAGTACTTGTTTGTGAAAGTTTGTTAGGTATAAAACGTCAAGTTTAAATAGTTATAATAAAAAAAGCTTGTGAAGAAACTTTATTGTCAGATCGATATTCAAAACAGTAAGTACTATATTGTCTTTTATTTATTTACTAGTAATTATTAAGTACTAGTTGCCCAGTGGTCAAAATTCGACCGTAATTTTATTAAGGCTGCACGGTTTGTATCCTAAGCAAAGAAAAATTAAAAAAGATAGAATGTGAGTTTGGATTGGCATTGACAGATTTCGGCTGCTTCTTTTCCATTTTTGAAATTTTTGAAAAGATTATTTTAAACGTGTGTGTCAAATACATGGTAGTGTGTGTAATGTTTGTTTTATTGATTTAATGTATTTTTATGCATAATTTTAAGAAAATATTAACATTCTGAAATCCTTCTCTATATAAACTATAAGTGTGCGAAATTTCATACTCCTCCGTCCGCGCAATTTTCGTAAAAAGGGGTACAAAGTTTTTGCTTCACGTATTAATATATAGATATTTGACCGTAGTTCACAAAATATGTAATATTTATAAAATGTACCTAATGTAACACATATTTTTTTATTTAAATTTTATATTTCGGGACCTCTTCTCTAAATAAACATTAACTATACCAAACGGGGCATAAAGTTTTTTATATTGACGACCTCCTTGGTCGAGTGGCTTGCCCACCGGCTCTCATGGTGTCGCCATCTCTGAGGTCGCCGGTTCGATCCCCGGTCGGATCAATTCAGAAATACCTGTTTTTCTAAATTGTTTCGAGTCTGGGTGTTTTCTATTTATAATAATATTATACTTATTATTAATAAGTATATGTATTAAGTATGTTTATCCGTTGTCAACTAGACAACGGATAAATGGTTAACTAACCATTTATACTTTTCTTGGGGCTTGATAATTGGTGTGAGTGTAGGAAACATTTATTTATTTATTTATATATATATAGTTCCTCAGGTTTTGATTTAAGATGATCATCTCCCTATACGATCAGAACCCCTCGGAAAATCTAGTAGCGAACGCAGACACGCACCAGTTCGTCCCCTCTAGAAAACATCTGACGGTGCTTCGTTTCTCATGACTTGAGGAACCCTTTGAGTTTCTCGCCTCCCCAAAAAAGTCTGTTGACGCTGAATATGCCGTTCGAGGCATTCAGCAAACTCTACAAAAATAGCATAAGGACACTTTTTATCAACTGCAAATATTTTGAGAAAACATCTAATTATATCAGAGAAATAAGGCCCTAGCATTAAAAAAAAAATCAAGCTAGTTTTTTTTTTACTTTTCCTGACTCAAAAATTGTAATATTTTTAAGAGCGGCCTCTCTGTCGGCTCTTTTGAATGAAACCAGGTGCACGTGTGCGGTGAAGGCATTGCGGCCTCTCTCTTTCGGCTCCTTTGAATAGAAACTACCGAAAGTGCTTTATTTTTCTTTTTAATTGAAATGTCTTTTGGCGTTTTTCTTGAAAACTAGCGTATAAAATTTTAAGATTTTTTCAAATAGTTTATATATGTTTATATGTTAGATATATGTTATAATTTATCCTCAAATTTGTAGTTGATAAATATGACCTTATATTACTATATATAATGGTATACAACACCCGTATCCCGTGACAATATCATAAACTTAGAAGAGTTGAGTTCAGTTTCTCTCTTTAAAGGTCATAACAGGGTAAATCAGGTGATCTCGATCTCAAATAGTGACAGATCCTTGTAAAATGTAGCTTAGTAAGTGTTTTATATTTATATTAGCGATTTTTGCGATTTTTGTTGTTTAAGTTTAATTTTAATTTATCAACCTATCTGGAGCTGTCGGATTTCTTCAATAGATGTTCAACCATATGTCATATGCGTAAGGTTCAGGATCTGTTGAGGAAGTTTTGCAGTTTGTGGTGGTCTAGTGTGCAGTCTGTGTATGTTGGCAGTCGTGTGCATGAATGTGTAAGTTTAATTGTAATGTTTTATGTATATGTGTATATATATATATATATGTATATGTATAAATATGTTTATTTATTTTTGTTTGTAGGGTTTTGGTCTGTGGCTTAATTTATTCGTGAAAATGTAAGTTATTTAATGTAAATGTAAGTTATTTAAGACAGATTGTACACTGATTATTGAACACGAGCATAATATGTTGTCAAGTGCCTTTTGTTATTCTTAATGTGTACCTAGTTAGTGAATTAGTCATTGTTGTGGAATTCTCTAATTGGCTTAAGTATCTTGAAATAAGTAAGTTAAAATGTGTTTGTAAAAAAAGCTGTAGAATTTCCTAATAAATAAATAAATAAATAAATAAAACATAGCTTATTGGTTTATTTGCAGGAAATATGCAAATGTTTTGATTATTAGCATGCATTAATTATTATAATAAATTAATGTTTATTTCACCGATCTGTCGATAAGCAATCATCCAATTAACATTACTAATTACATTTGTGAAGCGAAATAATAAAATCCATGAATCAGAATCAGAATTGTTAAAAATACATTAATTACTAAACACGATTATTTATATCTAGCGGCCCGTCTCTGCTTCGCACGGGTGGACATTTTTTTTTAAATATAACCTATATTACTCAGCGCTAATGTAGCATTCTAATGGGGAAATAATTTTTAAATGGGTCTAGTAGTTTTTGAGTTTATTCGTTTTAAACATACATACATACATACATACATACATACATACAAATACAATGGTTTCCCCTTTATAACATTAGTATAGATGACTAATCAAAATGTAAATATGTCGTTATATCACGTGTAGGGTACAAACCAGAAACTACTAAAAAAGTTCTTAAGCTCTGTCTGTCTTATCTACATAGACGAATAAAAGTAGACTTACTTATAAAAACCAACAACATTTTTAAACGCTTCAATCAGCCTTTCCTATGTATGGGAACACCACGCAGGCCCAGGCGGTGCGGTGGCTCTTAACCACTGCTAATGCAGCCAGTACCAACGGCTTTACGTGCCTTCCGAAGCATGGAGGAACTCGAGACACTTTGGTCACCCATCCGATGACAGACCTTTGCGAAAGTTGCCTAACTTGAGCAATCGTAGACTGAGTGCGTATACTATTGCGCTATCGAGCTTCTCAATAGTGCTTATGAGTAATATTGCTCATCGGACGGTTACATCTCGACTGTGATTTTTGCGTAAAATGGCCAATTTTGGCGTTCTTGATCTCAGAAACAAAAATAACCTACATTAACAATTTTAACTTATTGAATAGTGTAGAATAGCTATTGGCGTAGCGGTCTCGCTTTTTGTAAATTTTGCTTAACTTTTTAATTTGAACCTAAAATTGCAGAGAAAGATTTTTAGAGCTCCTAGATTGAACTACTGTTCTAAACAAATGAAAACAATATATAGAATGACTAACTGAGAATTTTTAGATATCATTGATTTTATATAGAAAAAAATCTTATTCTAAACCAAAAAAACTTCGAAAATCGCTTTGAACTGTGAATTTCTCCTATCTACGATTATAGTATTGAGCAAAATTTATACTAGAATAATTGTTACTTCATGAGGAATAAAGATTTTATAGTTTTTAAGCATGAATTTGTTATCTTATTTCGATAAAAAACGATAAATACAATTGCAAAATTACTACAAAATGCGATGCGCCGGCCGTCCGAACTCAGTGGAGTGGAGATTTGGTATTACAAATCTCCACTCTTAAGAGTCAATAATATAAACTTGAACTTAATGTCTAAGTCATATTCAAGGAACCAATGTCCTATACTACAAAATAAGTACCGCAGAAGGTAAGCTTCGTACCTTTAGCAGCTTCCTAGTCCGAGGGTTACTTCTTCGGTGAAATAGTACTTTACGAAATTGCCAATAAAAAATATAGTACTCCTCAAAAAAATAGTATTTTATAGAAAAAGAAAAAATCTCGTTAAAAAACATAGGTGTTTACACTTTTTGAAATGAAAGATTTGTTCGTAAGGTAATTTGCCTGTAAAATAAAGTATTTTTGCGTAAATTACGAATATTGATGTCATCAATGTATTTGTGTGGTTTCCAAGCATACAAATTAAGTAATTTCGTTGTAATTTCAACAATAGTGATTTTGTAGAGGTATTTTCGAAAAGAATTATGATCGTGTCAAAATTATACAATCGTGTATTTGAGCTAGCAAATGCAAGAATCGTAAGTCATATTATAACTATTTAACTATTTGACGAGAGTTGGTGCATTTTTAACATTGAAAATGATTATCAGATGCAAATCGCCTAAGACGTATTTTTGGCCATAGCTCCGAGAATTTTGAGAGAAACGAGATGAAAATAGTACCAAGAGTTGAGGAATTTATCGAGACACGTGTAAGTGTTTGAATTTTGGAAATCGGCTGGAAACTTTTTATGGAATTTTGAAAAATTTAAAAAAAAACGGGTTTTTTGGGGGGTGTTGTATACTAAATTGTAAATATTTCTAAAAAAAACTGACTTAAGAAAAAATTTAAAATAAATAGTCCTAGAGTATTAGTTTAACTACAAAATGTCGAAAAAAATTTGAAAATCGGTTAATAATTGTGACCTGGTGGTCTCTTTAGATTTGGTATTGTAAAAAAACGGGTATTTCCGTATATAGAAAGTGATGTAGCTTCTTTGATTATTGACCGATCGTCATGATAATGGTGTTAAAAGATGCGGATGCATGCGAGAAGTGCATTCAAGTTAGAATTGTGTTATTTAAAATAAAATGTTTTTTTTCGTAAATTGTTGTATTCATTTTCAATGCTCCGATTCTTGCGGGGACTGCCAAATCTGAATTTTTCAGTGTGTCGCCTCTGGGTCTCCCTATTTTGTGCCTGTACTTGGATTGTACCAAAGACCCTGTATTATATAGATAACGAAGCAATAAATAAACAGATTGCACATCACTCGTGATCTTCGAACCTGGTTTAATTAACACACCATGTCTGGATATTTTCTAGTATTTGACGTTTCAAAAGAAAAGAGTCTAAGTTTCTTGTCGGCTCTTTATGGCATAGTGACATTCATATTTCTGTCTGTCCGTCCGTATGTCACAGCAACTTTTTTCCGAAACTATAAGAACTATACTGTTGAAACTTGGTAAGTAGATGTATTCTGTGAACCGCATTAAGATTTTCACACAAAAATAGAAAAAAAACAATAAATTTTGGGGGTTTCCCATACTTAGAACTGAAACTCAATAATTTTTTTTCATCAAACCCATACGTGGGGTTAGGGATAGGTCTTCAAAAATGATATTGAGGTTTCTAATATCATTTTTTTCTAAACTTAATAGTTTGCGCGAGAGACACTTCCAAAGTGGTAAAATGTGCCCCCCCCCTCCCTGTAACTTCTAAAATAAGAGAATGATAAAACTAAAAAAAATATATGATATACATTACCATGCAAACTTTCACCGAAAATTGGAATCAAAATTTGTCCTTAAAAGGTGAAAAGTACAACCATTTTTAAGCGATATACGCTTCTGTTTGACTTATGTCAGATTTCTATCTTTATGACTGTTCTATGAATAGACTTATGCAAAATAAAAATAAAAATATTTTTGTAACTTGTCTGCCGGCCCTACAATTATTACCGGAAAGCGCAGTGTGGGTAGGCATCCAACAAGGTGGACCGACGATCTAGTGAAGGTCGCGGGAAGCCGCTGGATGCGAGCAGCACAAAACCGGTCGTTGTGGAGATCCTTGGGGGAGGCCTTTGTCCAGCAGTGGACGTCTTTTGGCTGAGATGATGATGATGATGATGATGACTCAATTATGGTAGCTTAAGCGAATTATAATAAATAAATAATAAATCTATATCTACTAATATTATAAAGCTGAAGAGTTTGTTTGTTTGGTTGAACACGCTAATCTCAGGAACTACTGGTTCGAATTGAAAAATTATTTTTGTGTTGTATAGTCCATTTATTAAGGAAGGCTATAGGCTATATTACATCACGCTATGACTAATAGGAGTGGAGCAGCAATAATTTATATGGCAATAACGTTTGCCTGGTCAGCTAATAATAATAAGGCGGCGGGAAGTGGTTGGATGCGAAAGGCGGAGGACTGAGTGTGGTTGCGATCCATTGCGTAGGCCTATGTACAGCAGTGGACCTCTGCAGGCTGAGGATGATGGTGATGAAGCGAAATAAAACAAAGGCCGAGTGGTAAAGCCCAATGCCGGGTTCAATTTTCAGTTTGGGCAAAGTATGTTTCGGGTTTTTCGATGCAAAGCCCGGATCACCAACCCGCATTTAGTAAGCGTGAATAAGCCATTCCCCATCAAAAGTAGTGGTGACGAACATTGATGGAGGCCTTTACCCAGCAGTGGACAATTATAGGCTATTGACTAGGTACTTACAAAAACACAAATGTTGTAAAAAATTTCCACGAGCAGGATTAGCCCGCCGAAATTATTCAACACTATTTACTTTTTACTTTGAAAGCCAAAGGCGCCCATTCAATATCAACAACTACCGTCACTAACATCCGATCATAATATTTTTACAAATACTAAAGATCAGTTAAGAAGTAGGCAAGCTATTTATAAAATGTGTTTGTTTTGTTTTTTAACGCAAATTTTGTTGCGAACAATTTACTTAGAAGGTACTTATGTACTTTAAATTGTGTTCTGTGAAAAAAAGCTTATAAAAACACTGAGATTTAAAATGCGAGAAACAGCATTTGAACACACGGAATGCATTTTATGTTTCATACAACGCATACGTCCGTAGCCCCGATCTGATCCGAACCCCTCGGAGAACCTAGTAGGGCACAGGGACACGCACTAGTGCGTAATGCCGTTCCGTCTAGAAAACCTCCAAAGGTGATTGGTTTCACACGGCTCGAGAAACACTTTAAGGTTCTCGCCGCCCCCAAAAACACCCGTTGAAAGCTGAAAATTTCGTCTGAGGCAATTAAATAAACTCAGCAAACCTATCCAAAAAAAAACGTTCGTAGCCAACTAGAATTCAACTGTTTAATATGGAACCCACACCAAATTAAATGTCGTAAAAAAATCCAAAAGAATATTAATAGATAATTCAACAAGTCGTGACGCTTTTAAAAAGAAAGTCCGCGAGCTCTTGTTTGATAGAATCATGGCAGAATCATCTGAATAACTTCCTATTATATAGAATTATGTATTTTATGTATGTTTATTCATTGTAGTTTATGTATTTACAATACACATTATTATATGTGTATGTATAAATAATATTTATGCATGTATTATATACTTACTTTCACTTAAATAATTTATTATACAAATTAATTGCACCTGCCAATGTTATCTCTGCACCACCCTATGGTTGACTGGTAGAGAATGCCTCAGGCATTAAGTCCGCCATGTAATAGCTGTGTTGCAAAAGTTGAAATAAAATAAAATAAATAAAATAATTTTGTAAATAAAAAAAAACGGATGTCAATACCGCCACTGGACTTCTAACATTTTTTATACATGATGATGATGATGGAAGCGATCAGATGCGCAGGATATGTTTAGGTGCGCAAGCGTTCGCGCAAACGCAGGCGCACGCACTCGTCTTCCCTCTCCTCGGTTCAGTGGAACGGAAAACCGCTACGACTGGAGAAGAGATCAGATAATGTGTCTGGCCGATGGTGATTGTACGCCCTCTATCATCGCCCTAGGCCAACTACATAGTTGTATTTCATATTTATAATCATTAAGAATAATTGTTGTCTTTTTCAACACAAAAAATTATTGTTTTAAAAAAAAACTTTTCTTGTTTATTCCAGAATAATGGACAATCTAGCATACTACAGGATACCAGTTTACGTGGTCACTATAGTGATGCATTTAACCAACGTTGTCTTTATGGACAATGATTTGAAAGAAGGTGCGGCATACCATCCCAAGATCAAAGAGATGACTTCAATACCTATTGGTTACTTCACCTTTTGGAATGTGGTAAGTTAAAGTTCAGGTAACGATCGTGAATGTTAAGCAGGTTTAGAAATGGCCTACTCTATGATTGGTGACCGGGTTCAGAAAAGTGTTTTTACGTACTTCCTACTTGGCCTTCATCTCAACATCATCATTATCATCATAATTATCAGTAAGTAAGTGACGATAAGACCTAAGGTGGAAGCGCACTTCACCAGGAATCCTCAACTACTGAGGCACTGGCTATCTTATCCCTAGCTGCCGGAACACAACAATGCTATAAACATTATGTCTGGTGACATATTTAGATAAGATGGTGGTAGCTAGCCATGCGGACAAACAAGCCCTACCACCAATTAAACCGAGTACACAAACATGTACCCCCCGCTGACAATTGAAGGCGGTGGGTCTTAGACCCGGGCCACCGACCGGAGACCCCCAGAAGTCCAGAATTTTTTCAATACTTAGAAAAACGAGGCGCTTAAAAAATTTGCCTCGGGACTCCTTTAGAGAATTGGACCGGTAATCCAAGGGTCGTGGGTTCGATTCTCACTCGAGCTTCGTGTGACTTGATAACAGCATTTTTAATGCAAAAATTTAAATAATATTTTTTTTACCATTTTTTAAATTCTTATTTTCGTTATTATAATAGTTTTGCAAACAGCTCGTACGGCATTCAAGAGTTTTAATTCATTTCTTTCAGTTCTTCCAAGTGTTATATGCTTCGTTCGGTCTCTACTGTGACGTACAAATGATTAGAAAGAGTGGAGAGATAGACAAAGAGCTGGCATCTTACATTGAGTTTAAGAAATGGATCTTTGGAGCTCTTGTATGGCCTTCAGGCATGGTAAGAAGTGGAAATTTTCATAAACCTATATACTTACCACAAACATGGTAAGAAGTGACGATTTTTTATAAATAAACTTAATAAACACTTACTAGGGGAAGTGGTACCAGAGTTCGAAACTTGGTCAACACAATTTTCATTAAATATTTATAAAATACAGTGAAAAAATTAAACGCCTACCCGACCCAGCCAGGAATCGAACCTGGGTTTTCCGCAATCCGGGCTGCTGCACTGACCATTATGCTACCGGGAAGGCTGGCGTAAGCACTGAACTTTTTCACTACTTAGAAAAGAAAATAGGCCTAGGAATTAGAAATTTATCCAGTGTGGCCCTGCCAGCGTTTTTGTCTTCTGCCTATAACACGTACAATCTCTACAGGAAGATTATCTAGTTTTTAATTTTCTAATTATTTTTTCTCTGTTTTTTTTTCAAGTTAAGTTCTGTATTTAAGTTTGTTTAGGCCCGATTTTTCAAGCCTCAGATAAGTCTTATCCATAGAATAAGATTGTCATTACTGTAACTTATTGTATCTATTTTCAGACAGTGTACACCTTATTCTGGCCAATTTACTGGTACGACAGATACCTCGTGCTCCCAGAATACGTCGACGCCTATATGTCATCATACTCCAATTACGTAATCCACGGGTTCATTGTCCCCATACTTCTATGGGAGATGTTGCTGCTGCCTAGAACTGAACCTACGACGCACACGAAGAACTTCGTGTTCCTACAAGGCGTTTATGGCTTGTATTTGATATGGTCAGTATTTTTTTTATTTTCGATTTGTTACAAACCAGAGGAGCTCAACGCGCCCGGCCTGTCATTGATAAAGTTAAGTTAATTGAAACGGCCACTTTGTTTTGACTGATTTAACAAAGAAAGGGTGACACTATAGTCAGCTGAACGAATGCCTAGAGTTAGTTTATAACTATAGTTAGATTAGGTTAAAGAAAACCAGAATTTGTATGGCGGAATTGCAACAACGCTCGATAGCGCAGTTAACGCGCCCGGTCTGCGTGTGCTGAGGTTCAGCGACTTTCGCAAAGGCCGGTCATGGTATGGATGAACAAAAATTTGCCATCTCGAACTCTTCCGTGCTACGGAAGGCACGTAAAGCCGTTGGTCCCGGCTGCATTAGCAGTCGTTAACAACCACCATTCTGCACTGGGCCCGCGTGGTGGTTTATAGCCCGTTCTCCCTATCGTAGAGAAGGCACGTGTCCCAGCAGTGGGGACATAAAATGAGGTGGTAATGTTGATGATTTCAAACTAAAATATTGAAGTCAATTTAGTGTAGGACGCCCTCAGACTATGTGAAGCGACGATCTCCACAAGGTGGCTGGCAAGAGCTGGAGGAGAGTAGCCGCGGGTCGTGCTCAGTGGCGTGCACTTGGAGAGGCCTATGCCCAACAGTGGACTAGTATAGGCTGATGATGATGATTATGGTGATAAAATTAATTTAGGTAATAAGCTGAGGAGAAGAATGGGCGTAAGAAACTGAAACTGAACATAGATGCAACGACATTTACACTGGTCTCAGACCCAAAGGTCCCGGGTTTGATTCCCGCGTTTGTGTACTCGGTTTGGATGGTGGTAGGGCTTGTTTGCCCGCCTGGCTAGCTACCAGCATCTTACCTGACGACCTCCTTGGTCGAGTGGCTTGCACACCGGTTTTCATGGTGTCGCCATATCTGAGGTCCCGGGTTCGATCCCCGGTCGGATCAATTTAGAAATACCTGTTTTTCTAAATTGTTTCGGGTCTGGGTGTTTCCTATGTATAATAAGTATGTATTTAAGTATATTAAGTATGTTTATCCGTTGTCTAGTTAACCATATAACAAGTTTCTTAAGGAAGCTTTTCTTGGGGCTAGATAATTGGTGTGAGTGTGGGAAACATTTATTTATTTTATTTATTTTTATCTAAATATGTCGCCATAACATCAATGTTTGTAGCATTGTTGTGTTCCGGCAGCTAGAGATAAGATAGCCAGTGTCTCAGTTGTTGAGGGTTCCGGGTAAAATGCACTGCCGTTATCGGCTTTATCATCTCTTAAGGTCAGGACACATGAAGGTCAAGTAATTAGTAAGTAAAAGGCACTTTTTTGAATTGGGTCACCCATGCTAGAGTAGGCTCTTTCTAAACTTGCTTATTTTGTCTTATCTTAGTGGGGCCTGCTGAAGTTTCTCTCTCGCAGTAACACTTCGACCCATCGGGATCTTTTGTGCAACCCCATCCTTTCAATCTTCTTCCTCTGTAAAGATAGATGCCATAAGTTTGGCAACGTCTTCAACGTCTTAAACTTGCTTAAGTTTTACGAGTGTTACCTGAACTTAAACTTCATCATCATCATCGTCATCATCATCAGCTCGCTTTATGTCCCCACTGCTGGGGCACGAGCCTTTCCTATGTATGTATAGGGAGAACGGGCCATAAACCACAACGCGGGCCCAGTGCGGATTGGTGGTTGTTAACGACTGCTAATGCAGCCGCGACCAACGGCTTTACGTGCCTTGCGAAGCACGGAGGAGCTCCAGATGATACATTTTGGTCACCCATCCGATGACCGGCCTTTGCAAAAGTTGTTTAACCTCAGCACTCACAGATCGGGCGCGTTAACCACTGCGTCATCGAGCTCCTCGACCACATTCCAAGAGGTGAAGTAACCTATCGGTATTGAAGACATCTCTTTGATCTTAGGATAGTATGCCGCCCCTTCTTTCAAATTATTGTCCATATAGACAACGTTGGTTAAATGCATCACTATAGTGACCACGTAAACTGGTATCCTGTAATACCTACGCTAGATTGTCCATTTTTCTGATATAAACAAGGAAAGATTTTTTTTTTATCAATTATTTTTTTATGTTGAAAAAGACAAATTATTTATTCTAAATGAATATACGAAATTTAACAATGTATAAGGAATGTTACAAATCCTTAACCACCCCTGGTCCCAGGTTTGATTCCCAGCGGCGGGAAAGGCCCGTAATTTCAAAGTATTGTCCATGTAGACAACATTGACTTAATCGACATATATATATATATATATATGTCGGAGATGGAAACGGATTTTGTTGGAAAGCGTCGTCTCCGTCCGCCATTTTGTGCGTAGAATAGAGTCAGTGCGCACACGTCCGGCACAGTCGAGCTCCAGAAGTAAAGTGAGCGCGAGAGTGAGTTTCACAAACTAACGTTACCTCACTGACAAGTGACAGTGACAGATGTCATAGACTCACTATGCTCCCACTACTCGCTCGAACTACTGACTCAGGGATAATTTCATAATGCCAAGCTATTCTGCCAAGCTATTCAGCCTAATATCGATAGATGCCGTTACTAGTCTATGAAATAACTCCGACACGGCCATTCTGACACTGCGCGCGTTCTCGAGCGCAGCAGTTCCGGAGCTCTTCTTTCAAGAGCAACTAGATTCAAATGCGAAAACATTAAAGCACGAAGTGCGGAGCTTCCAATGCGTAAGCGTTGAGGCACGAAGCGCGGAGCTTCCAATGCGTAAGCGTTGAAGCACAAAGCGTGGAGCTTTCAATGCGTAAACGTTGAAGCACAAAGCGCGGAGCTTCTAATGCTTAATCGTTGAAGCACGAAGCACGGAGCTTCCAATGCGAAAGCGTGACTGCATGAAGCGCGGAGCTTCCAATGCGAAAGCGTTGAAGCATGAAGCGCGGAGCTTCCAATACGAAAGCGCGACTGCATGAAGCGCGGAGCTTCCAATGCGAAAGCGTTGAAACATGAAGCGCGGAGCTTCCAATACGAAAGCGCGACTGCATGAAGCGCGGAGCTTCCAATGCGAAAGCGTTGAAGCATGAAGCGCGGAGCTTCTAATACGAAAGCGCAACTGCATGAAGCGCGGAGCTTCCAATGCGAAAGACAGCAGATATTACAGGCGATAAAAGTATTGTATGATCACGGCCATCCTGATTGAAACACGTCCTCGTGTTTTTCTCTTTAACAAAAGATAGCCAAGCACAGTATTTCCCGTTCGGTCTATCCTGACCAAACATTAATTGACTCTTACATTTAGCTCCACAGTAGGCACTATAATAGGCTCTCCAGTAAACTCTGCAGTAAGCCTCACAGTAGGCCCTACATAAAGCTCTACATAAGTCTCTACATAAGTCTCTACATAAGTCTCTACATAAGTCTCTACATAAGTCTCTACACAAGTCTCTACATACGTCTCTACATAAGACTCTACATAAGTCTCTACATAAGACTCTACATAAGACTCTACATGAGACTACATAAGACTCTACATAAGACTCTACATAAGACTCTACATAAGACTCTACATAAGACTCTACATAAGACTCTACATAAGACTCTACATAAGACTCTACATAAGACTCTACATAAGACTCTACATAAGACTCTACATAAGACTCTACATAAGACTCTACATAAGACTCTACATAAGACTCTACATAAGACTCTACATAAGACTCTACATAAGTCTCTACATAAGTCTCTACATAAGTCTCTACATAAGTCTCTACATAAGTCTCTACATAAGACTCTACATAAGTCTCTACATAAGTCTCTACATAAGACTTTACATAAGACTCTACATGAGACTACATAAGACTCTACATAAGACTACATAAGTCTCTACATAAGTCTCTACATAAGTCTCTAACTTATTTAAAACTGAAAACTAAACCTTTTCGATTTAGAAAGATAACAAATCAAATGTAACATAACAAAAGAAAAGGTAACTAGACAATCCAAATCCAAACTAGATAACCAGGTAACCAGGGCCATTAACCATTCGTTGCACAAATCAAAAGTCACTATTTACAAGCTATGTAAGCTTTAAAATCACCTCGAGTTACCCCTCCAATGCCACGGCTCTCACAGCCGAACAGCGATCCCAGTCGCTTACGCGTGTCCATCTCAGTGGAACCCTGCGCACGTCTGCATCACCCTCTGACTACACACTACTGTCCTGATAGACCATGACCTCCGCCAAGAGCTAAACACGCACCGCGCACCCATGGACTACTTGAGTTTCCTCAATAGACACCGGTTTCTACCGGGCTACGACTATGTAATAGCTACTGGTATGGTCGACACTTGTTACGGCCATTAGAGCACTAACTCGAGTTCACACAACAACTTTACTCATTATCAATCGGGTCACAATGTACCTCTGGCATCCCTGTTAATCTATAGTGTGTGTATTTGTAAGTTCGCTTAGAATTTAATGCTTTCAACGTATCATAATCATGAGCTACCTCCATCAGGTACCCGCACACAGCTCATCATTTAATAAACTACTGACTCTCTCTAACAAACCCTCATGTCTATGGGGTACTAAACGTAAGTTCTAGTGAGTCTACTTCTAATGCCGCAGTTATAAAAACGAGTCTCTAAATTTATTATATAACTTGGTTTTGTTTTGTTCACTATTTTTAACCAAGACAAAATCACCTGTAATAAACTTGTCTAACTGTAATAACCAACAGTACAGTACTAATAACATTAGATTGTCCAGTAACTCATTGTCACTTCGGTAAGTGAACGTTTTCCTCTGGCTATTTGACTTTTTTATCATAGAAATTTCTAAGCATTATAAAATAATCATACTGAATCATGAAAACATCACCAGAAACATTCAGCGTCCAGCAGAGTTGCCGATGCAGCACAGGTCTGTTTACCCGATGACGCTGGTTCACGTTGCTCGCCATGCTGCCGGTGTCGGTGTCGCTGCTGCCGGTTGCACCGCAGTTGCTAGTAGCGCCCTTCCCCGTGCCCCGCAGTGATGGTATGAGCGCGTGCCTCTAAATATGGAGAATGTAGCAATCCATACGTCGACTGTAGCTACGCACGCGTATAAACTCCGGTAATGAATCTCCTCATGTGCTTTCTGAACATCAAGTAACGCCATCCAATTCTGATTTTGCTGTTCCAACATCCGTTGTCATTTACGATAAAACTTGGCATCGTTTTCTTCTAGTTGTTCGCGTCGATTACATCCTTAGAGCAAAGGTTACATCCCACTTCTGATGTCGGAGATGGAAACGGATTTTGTTGGAAAGCGTCGTCTCCGTCCGCCATTTTGTGCGTAGAATAGAGTCAGTGCGCACACGTCCGGCACAGTCGAGCTCCAGAAGTAAAGTGAGCGCGAGAGTGAGTTTCACAAACTAACGTTACCTCACTGACAAGTGACAGTGACAGATGTCATAGACTCACTATGCTCCCACTACTCGCTCGAACTACTGACTCAGGGATAATTTCATAATGCCAAGCTATTCTGCCAAGCTATTCAGCCTAATATCGATAGATGCCGTTACTAGTCTATGAAATAACTCCGACATATATATATATATATATATATATATATATATATATATATATATAATGACTTATCCTGACTGATTCATCATCGCCGAGCTTAAACCGCTGAAGCTTATTAGATGAAGTTTGGACTGTAGGTTAATTAAGTAACGTAACCAGCTACTAAGGATTTTACGGAAATCATACCCTAAGGGGGTCAAATAGGGGGTGAAAGTTTGTATGAAAGTCCGTCAGTTTTGAAGTAAAATACATGAAAATTGGTATTTGGCTATTATTTTGTTTATTTTCCTTTAAAAGAGAAAAGAAGGGAAAAAAGTATTTTTGAGGAAATCGTTATTTTTGAAGTAAGAATTATAAAAATTTCTAATTTATTCGATCTTTTAATTTTTCTTGTAAAATAAAGAATGACGTATTTTAGCATTTTTCGAAAAACGTCCCCTAGAGAGGTAAAATAGGGGTGAAAAGTTTGTATGGTAATCTAAGTAATTTTAAAAGTTAAATCCGTCGGTATCTGGACTGGTTAGAATTATAAAGTGTTCCAGGATTATCATTGCCTTACTTATCTTTAATAAGTTTGGCTTCTAATTAAAACAACTACAAGTGCAGCCTATGTGAGCAAAGCCGCTAGCAAAAGCTAGTGTATCAATAAAAAGATGAAAAACGATGCCCGTAGCCTGTTTGCCCGTAAATCATTTACAAAATGCTCATTTGCTCAATACCATTTTAAAAAACCAGAGAACTCAAAGGCTAAAAAGGTCGTCCCATATCAGTACAGTAAGATCCTCTTTTGTGTTCACAATAAAAACAATCAATTCAGTGATTATGACAGATCCGGCACCGTTTATCAATGATATTTTGACTACAAAAAGCGTTAAGTCAAATTGAACTTTATCAACATAATTAGAGGTTATAAATTGGTGTTGTAATAATAAACACAGATAGCTTAGTTACCATTCGAGTATTGCAAGTTCTTTTCTTTATCTATGTAGGTATTGTTATGAAGCTCTTGTTAACCTTATTATTTAATTAATCAGAAATATTTGCCTTGGTACGATATCCGAAGCACAGAGTGAAGGTCCCAGGTTCAATAAACAGACCGTAAACCACCACGCGGGTCCAGTGCGGATTGGTGGTTTTTAACGACTGCTAATGCAGCCGGAACCAACGGCTTTACGTGCCTTCTGAAGCACGGAGGAGCTCAAATGATAAACTTTTGGTCACCCATCCGAGACCGGCCTTTGCGAACCTCAGCACTCGCAGACCGGGCGCGTTAACCACTGCGCCATCGAGCTCCTCAACGAGCTCCTCTTTTATCACTGCTCGAAATTTTTTGTAAGTTAAGTGTCTCAAATAATCTACTATGCCAAAAAATTACGTTATTTCATTTATTTGTTCAATGTTTTGGAATTATTTGTTGCGCTATGGTGGCTCGAATCCTACTCGTGGAAATTTTTCCAACACATTTTTTTCCAATAGCAATTTGTATGTAACAAAATTTCTGTAAAAAATAAATGTCTTGTAAATATTTAGTTAACTTTTTAAGCATGATACTATTGAGGTAAACCAATAGTATTACCCCCATATTCATAAAAACTATTTAAGCATTATTTAGTTAATCATAGTTTTGTCTCTTTTTCTCAAATTCAAAATGGTGTTTGGGTGACAGAACAATATTTAACTAAATTATGCTTAAATAGTTTTTATGAATAAGGGGTTAATGTATACAACCGTAAGTAGACCTTAGAATAAATATTATTATCGGGATTATTACCATGTTTTTTGTTGTGTTTGAGTAACCGATATTTCGGCACAGTTGCATGCGCCATGATCACGGATGAACTGAAATTATTGCGGGTGGGTGATTATAAGCAGACAAAACGATCTACCCTCTTCCTTAGTCGTTTTTTCAAAAAACGAAAACGTCAAAAATGCAACTGTGCCGAAATATCGGATACTCAAACACAACAAAAACATGATAATAATCCCGTTAATAATATTTATTCTAATGTAAGTGACCATGATAGTTTAAAAAGTAAGTAGACCTGTTAAAATAAATAAATAAATCTATCTTTCCAGCTTATTCTACATCAAGGAGACGCGTGACATTTGGCCTTACCCTATTCTGGACCAGTTCGAAGGATCCATAACGCTGCCACTGTTTCTCTTATACATCTTCTCTCTGGTAACTCTTCATTACTTCACGCAATGGCCTATAAGAAAATTTGTTTGGGGTAACACGAAAGCGGGGAAGAAAACCTTATAATTTAACGTATTTTAAGTAAAAGTCCTTTCTTACAATAAGGGTAAAGCACTCTAGCGCCACCAATTGATAATTTGACAATTATTAACAGACCGGATCTTTTTTTAAACATTGCGTACCGTCCGATAACAGGAAAGCATCCATAGTATTTATTTAATAATTGTGCACTACTTTTTGTTGTGTGGTTTATTAACAAAACGGGCATTTATTCACAAACAATGGCCACTGTTAGCGAATAATTACAAAAACAAACCTAAAAGTAGTGCACAATTATTAAATAATAGATGTTTGCCTAGTTGCCTGCCCTTTGATTTTTTTCCAGATTTTTTGAAGGTCCGCAATGTTTGAAAAAAAATCCAGTTTAGCAGTTATCAAATTAAATCCATTAGCGGCGCTAGTGTGCCTTACCTTTCGGCTTAAAACAGAGTAGTAACAAACCAGTAGTAATTACGTGATCATGACGTATGCAACTGAGCCAAAATATCGGATGCTTACAAGTATTAAACATGGTAAGAATCCCGTTAATAATTACTCTAGTAACAAACAGCCCCCCTAGACAAGTGGCAACACAGTACAGTACAGTTTGCATTTAATTTTTTCACTGTATTTTATAACTATACTAGTGGACCCGGCGGACTTCGTACCGCTTTGACAGTTTCCATTCATTTCCGTGCGAATATCGGGATAAAAACTATCCTACGTGTTAATCCAGGTTATAAACTATCTGTATGCCGAATTTCATTCAAATCCATTCAGTAGTTTTTACGTGAAAGTGTAACAAACATCCATCCATACTTACAAACTTTCGCGTTTATAATATTAGTAGGATAATTCAGCTTCAGTGCAGCAATTAGCACTTAAAAATAAAAAGTAAAATTTATTATAGCGTTTGTGGTGTTTCGTCTGTAAAGATGAATCTGCATAGCCATCGGTTGCAATAACCGTTGGATAGATGGCACTCTGCCGATAAAAGCAGTCAAACATCAAAAAAACAGTGAAGAAACTCAGTGCTTACGTCAGCCTTCCCAGTAGCATAATGGACAGTGCGGAAGACCCAGGTTCGATTCCTGGCTGGGTCGGTTAGGCATTTAATGTTTTCATTGTATTTTATGAATATTTAATTCAGCTTCATTGCAGCAATTAGCACTTAAAAATAAAAAAAGTGTCAAAACGCGAATAGAAATCAAATAGAATGATTATTGTACTGAATTGACGTAAGTCAATGTTACGTATAAATGACGTTTATGTCAATCCTATTCAATAATCATTCTAACAAAGAATTTAAAAGGGGGTTGACGCAAACTAATTAGTAAAAGGTTCTATATCTTTATCGACGTTTCGACCGAGTTACAAAGGCCGTGGTCACTGGTCAGTCAGCCCGTGACCACGACGCGTTTTATTTTTTTTTAACTCGAAAGTTTTAAAGTGTACATAATAATCATTCTATTTAAATTAGCGTTTTGCAACTTGTCTAGAGAAGCTAATGAGTATCTATCTAGAATGTCACCTCACTAGTATTTCAATGAGACGGTTCGTAAGCGACGCATTCATTCACAAACTGGTTTGTAACGTTTCTACGATATTGTACAGTTTGTAACTATCGTGGTTGCACCAGTGATCAACAGGGTAAGCCCAGTAATCGACACCAGTTACGTCGCCAAAAAAATGGATTCATGCATTATTTTTTAGGAAGCGTTCAACTGTCTGTATTCAACTGTTGCTGAAGTCACACATTAGTTGCTGTCTCCTATTTTTAAAGATTACAGGAAAACAGTGTCGATAATTGGCTCCTGTCGAGCTCTGGTTCCACTACCCTAGTTTGTTTTGAGTAGCGTTGTGGAAGGGACACTTGTGTACATACTCTTATTTAATAGTTTTTTTTTTATTATTTAAAAATATTTTTATTGTCGTTATTTTTATTTGCTTTTATAAGTTAAAGAGGTTAATGTGAGAGCTGCAACATCTTCCATAAATAATTAATTCGTTAAATCATAAAAATAAAATAGAATATATATAGAATAATTATCTATTATATTCTATTCTATTCTAATCATAAGATATGTTTGAAAAACAAACCAACGAGCAGACTCGAACCTGAAGCTTTGCATTCCGTCTCTATCAATGTTAAAATTTATTTTGTGTACACATATTGAGGGTCAGTAGTTTTGTACGCATATTGAGGATTAATTACTGTTTAGAATAAGCAAGCTTAATTTAGATTAGTAAATTAGATATACAAGGTGTGGTAAAAATGAAAAGATCAAAAGTGTATCCGATTTTGATCTTGTATGTGTACTTACCCCCGTATTTATAAACGAGTAAAAGCTCAGACTGAAGCAAAGTAATACTTAAGTAAAATTTTATATTCTTTAGTAAACCGATGAAGTTAGAAACGCCAAAAGCTAGGATTCTTAGCCAAGCAATAGTCACCAATATCTTTACTAAAGCAATCTAGTTAAGTTTCTCAAAGAATTCATAGTGACAAGCTTGTGACAAGCTAGAATTGAGGTTATATTCCGTGTGACAGTTTGTATTATGTCTAAAATAATATAAAATTGGTTAATTTGATAATAACAATAATACTTTTATTTAATTGAATAAGAAAACTTCTATTCTAATTTAAACGTTACTTGTATATAAAATGAAATTAGATCTTAGTGACATTTCTAAGAACAAAGTAATTGCTAAGTAATGGCTTGTTTATAAATACGGGTGTAAGACCTAATTATTAACTTTAATTTGTTATGTAGTTGTAAATTAAATATTTGTATTAGTGAAGTCAGGCGAGCATAAGCAAGCAGTATCTTAAATGTAAGTACGCAGAGGTTACTAAACCACTAGGGCTGTGACTTGTTTATTTTGATGTGACGTCACAATAGAAATATTTAATTAAACATTTAAAGTGAATAATTATGTCATTACTGCATACAAGATCTACGTCGGATACATATTGGATATTTTCGTTTTTACCACACCTAGAATTCACGTTATAGATAAGTTTTTAATGATTACTTGTATTTATAAATAAATGTCACCTTCCGTTAACTAATTCTATAATTATTTAAATTAGCAAATTGTATATTTTTTTGAAATTATTTTTTAAAAATTTTATTAAGAAATTTTTTTTTTTTTTTTTGACAAAATGTTCACATTAAATCAAATTGGACGAATATAAGTTTCCTAAACAGTTCATTTAAATGTAAATGAAGGATTTCTATTAAAATGAAACACGAGTCCTTGCAAGTGATTCGAGAATAATAATAAAAACAATAACATTTATTTACTATTGGTTATCAAACTCCATTTATCTACATAAGGTACAATGTTTTGTATTGTGTTTATAAATCAACAAAGCCTATATATAAACCGATTAAAAAGTATACGCAATGGTTTCTTTTATATTTAATATTATATGCAAACGCGATTGTATAAAAGTCATTAATAAAAAAAAAAGGTAAAATTATAAAGTTTAAACAATAAAAATATAATTTAATTTCTTTTTTATTCTTATTGATTTTTACACAATCGCATCATTTTTAAAAAAATTAAATATATTTTTTAAATAAAATTATTAAAATTAATAAAACAATGACCTTGTTATGAAATCACGATTTCAATCGGTTTACACATAATAAATATGTTTTCATATATTCTGAATTTCTTTACATAGATATACATAATGTTTATATTTGTCAATCTTCACAATATTATGATCAGGTAATGTGTAAAAATACTAAATATTTTTAATAACAAATTAATATTTTTATAATATAAATTATCTCATAGAAAAACAAGATACAAAATTCTCCATCATTTCTTTTGTCAATACTATATTTATTAAGTTGGGATACCCGTAAATCCGGCATCTTAGAAAATAGAAGCTCTCTTCAAAACAATTTAATAAGAAAAAGAAATCGAATAAAAAAAAGTCACCACACAAACACTCATTTTTCCGATTATTCCCATTAGCATCAATCTTGCTTTTCCCAAAATACACTTTTTTTTGTTAATTTTTTTGTTAAATATACTAATTGTTACGTGTCCAAATCTATATTTAAATTTTAGTGAAAATTTAGCAAAACATAGTACAAAAGTTTTAGAAATACCCTACTATATACTACCCAGCAATCAAACGTACCCTAATATTATCTATCTCTATCGTAGGTACTATATTCGTACGCGTGCGAAAGGGACATACGCTTCTCGATATTCACTCTCCAAACGGCACCAATAGAAGTCTACATTAAAATCACTAATAGAGTGGACACGGCTTTACTTTATAAAGGGACATTCTCATCCCCATCTTTACGCTTTTGAAAATAAAAGGTTTTAGTCACGCATTTTAAAATTTTAATCTGGGTGCATTATTATTTTATGTGTACGATCTTTGTCTACAATAAATGTCTGAATTCAATTGGAATTGAATTATTTTCAATTAGACGCAAACGGCTTTACAGTTGGAACCGGATGGATAATAAATGTTTTTTATTTATTTTTTTATTTTATTAGTTCGTACACAAATAAACATTTACAATGGTTAACATTTTGGATCGCAATAGTACAGGTAAGCTTATCTCTAAAAAGAGATTTCTTCCAGCAGACCATGGTTAATGTAATCTTAGAAATAAAAGAAATTTTAGAATAAGATGGCAGCCGTTAAAATTCACTCACCAGCATTGAGCCAACGTGTTCTGGGATATAATAAACGAATATCTCATGTAAGTAAAGTCTTACGCGAGCTAGTAATATACCTTTAAATAATATCTCTTTTTTCAAGAAAAAAGCTGCTGGTTCTCACTTTATCCCCGGAGGTTGTCTAAGGACTGGAATTACTCAAACGTCACTGTACCAGAATCTAGATTAATGACGTTCAAGTTGTAAGCGCCAAAACTTTAGCCTCTAATGGCTTGACCTTGGTTTGGGTTGATAATGTGGTAGGTAAAATCACTATGCTATCAATATCACAGAAACAGGGTAGTCTGGGTAATAGGGAGGCAGGTTCGAGAGCCAGCAGACGAACATACGGCCTGCCAGATGGGAAGCGGCCACAAAGCGATACGCTTTAAACAAGCTTCGTTCTCTATATGGATTTCTACCATAGACAAGCATATTGGTCTTTAAACTCATTAACGCTTATTAAATTGCTCGACAAAATGGATATTTTATGACATGTGACTAATATCTTTATAAATATATGAACCCAGATTAAAATATAAAATATGCGACGTTTTTGTTACGGAAAAAGGCATAATTAATTTTGCTCAGCCGATTTTCAGTCTTAGTGCTCCGAATTTTATTGTTTTAAATTAATACCCAATGGGGATGCCCCACCCTTACTTCTATAAAAAACAACATTTACATCGCTTCGTTTGGACAAGTACTATGTAAAAAAATAATAAATTTTCGAATACTATCTCAAAATATTGCACATCTTCAATGAAATATGCAATATTAATTTTAATTATTGAAATGACGATAAAAAAGAGTAATGTGTTTAAAGGAAACAATACATTTATCATAAACAATAAACGTTTACATTATAAATGACAATGACAATTTTGAAAAATCAACCTAAGAATATGCCTGATTAATAATTATTATTACCCGTAATGGTAAAAATGGTGGTTTTACATAATTTCAGTGTATTTAAGACATGTTTGTGTGTAGTTTTTAAATGTGTATAGTGTGTGATTTTTGGTTGTTATTTTTAATATACTTTTAATAAATTATTACATTGGGCATTGCCTTCCAAGCTAAATGATATGAAACTATATGCAAAAATGTGCTTAACATTATTTCAACTAAAAATATGTGTTTATGTTTATTAATATGAAAATAACGTAATTTACAGACAACTAATTAACAATTCGTCAAACAAACGGGAGATATAATATAGTTATTTGATCAGATTATCAAAACAATATTTTGAACCACCCGTATATTTTTAAAACTATTGTGTCTCTCACTAATAATATATTATTAATCCTATTTATTATAATTTGCAAACGAAAAAGTGCGGTACTATTTATTTATTAAAAAAAAACAAACGTAAACCAATAGTGGAAAATTATAAATTAAAATAAAACAAAAGACATATAGACAATAACAGATTGCTTTATTTAACAAAAAATATATATAATATATATATAATATATGTATACATATAGAAAAAAAAACAATATTTTTCACGTGACCTCACAAGAGCTATCTCGCATTGTACAGTGGAAAATTTGTTTTATTTTTAATAGAATGTAAAATTAAAAATAACCCATCGAACCTTATAATAATATTTAATATAAAATACATATGATTAATAGCTATTTACAAAATACGTAAGTTAAGATTTATACTTTTTTTAACATTAATATAAACCAGTCTATAGTAAAGGCTATTCGACAAAACTTAGCGTAAGTGTTAGAAAAATTGATGGTTATTAATAATTCTAATTAATACAGCAGGCAATTTTTGATTTAAAAAAAAACAAAATCTAAAAAAAATATTTATAAAAAAAGTATATCTTATTCATGGTATCTACGTACAAAATATTGGAACGCGTAAAGCTGTTAAAAAATTCATTATTACGTATAAGTGTACTTGTCTTTAATTAAAATAATACAACACAAAATTATTATGCTTTTCATGATTTTGTTCATTTCACATTATTATGCAAACCAAAAAAATCCGTGAAATACTCCGAACATGGCACTCAAGCGAAGAAACGTGCAAAATGAGATCAAATTTATACTAACAAAAAAAACAATTAGAAAAAAAACCAAAAAGACTTTAAAAAAAAAAAACAAAATTGCCTGCCTCGAACAGTACAAAAATTAATTTGTCCGTTAAACAGTTCATTTATTATTTTTATATTTTAAATATAATATTAAATGTTCGATTGAAATTTTGTTCAACGCACCTCGCATACTTCGACTTAATGTTTTATTTAAATTACGTTATTTACCTGGATGATTGAATATCCATCGAACGCTCTTTTTTATTACAAAAAAAAATAAAAGCTAACGGAAAAATACACATAGGGCAGTATTGTTTACTTCTTATATTACAACTTATGCAAAAATCTACACAGAAAGAAAAAACATCAATAATATAATCATTTGAAATAAATAACAAGTTACAATTCTCTTTAAAAAAAACTGTTAAAAATAATAAAGACTTAATTAACGATTCGCTTAAAAATGAAAAATGTGATATTTAACTCGCTACCTCATTATAACTCTTTTATTTCTTAATAAAAATTCTATTTCTATTATTATATCTTTATATAATAATTATTATTTCCTCTTCAAAGTTAGATACATTTATGATAATTATAATACGATACGCGTTCGCAATATAAACATACAACAATAGATAAATACGGTCATACATTTATAATGAAACACGTCTTGGGTTTTTCTCTTCATAACACTATGGAGTTATTGAAAAAGAAAACCGCCTATTAACAAAAAAATATATAATCTGACGTTTAATAGCTAGAAGCATAGGCACTCGCGACACTCCTAATATGAGAATTAAATAAACATTTTTTTTTAAATATTAATATTGTACGTACGTACCTATACGTAAATATCATTATAACAGTCTCAAAGTACATACATACAATTATAAATAGGTTAACAATAGCATCGCGACTGTCCATGCTTCTAGTGGGAGTGGGGGGTTATGGGGGGGTAAAATTAAAAAATACGTAGCTGTCAAGTCTTTAAAAAAAGTCCGCCTCAGTGTGCCTCCATGTATTGGGCAGATGAGATCGAACTGATACAACGTGGAACATCCCTGGATGTGGCTCTGTGTGTCTAGCCGTGCGTATAGTCCAAGACGCTGTCTAGGGAGAATAGTTCCTTGTAGAGTGCCGGGAACACGTGGTGCGGGTGGGCGGCTTTGAAGCGACATAACGCTTCTAGATGCATCAGCGATAGTTCTCTGTAAAGACGAGAAGACTTATAAGTAAAATGATGACCTGGTTCTAATGACTTGAGCTTCTACAAAGTTATATCCTAAGGTTCCAGTAGCCATGATAGTTTTTATATTAGTAATAGGTTAGCTTAGCCAGCTTAACTAGCTACCACTATGGGAAGTCTGCCACCTGTTATGTGAAGAAGGTTGCGTAGCTTTTAAGGTAACACGGAACGAGGGAGGACGAAGGATAAGAGATGTGTCGTAAACAAAATTTCGCATTCAACTTACAAGTACCTTATTAGTGAAGATGTTTTAACACCTTCAGTCTTATCGTTTCCTATCATTAGGTGTGAAAAAACAGCCAAATCTTCATTGGTTGAGGATTCTGGGTGAAGTGTACTTCTACCTTCGTCATTATCGTCGCTTAACATCAGGTCAGATGAAGGCCAAGGTCTTACTCATCATCATCAGATTCTTTTATGTCCCCACTGCTGGGGCGCGAGCCTTCCCTATGGATGGATAGGAATAACGGTCCATACACCACCACGCGCGCCCAGTGGCCTTTGCGTAAGTTGCTTAACCTCAGCACTCGCAGACCGCTAAGCACTGCGCCATCAAGCTCTACTCGCTTTCAAGTCAACTATCCAAGTAGTTGTACGATTAAATTTGGAGCGATGGAGTGAAGTGATGGACTAGAGTGCCCTTGAATAGGTACACAAGTATGTTGTAAGAGACCCGGCGCTGCCGTAAAGGTGAGTATCTGTTACACAAGAACCTTGCAAGTGAACTGCCACTGCACTGAAAGCAGGTATCAGTTACACAACATTGCAATTGAACTGCCACTGCCCTGAAGATGGTTATCTGTTACACAAGAATGTTGTAAGAGGTATATTCTGACCTGAAGGTGGGTATCTTGGCGAGCAGCGTGTCGAGCACGGTGACGTCCCCCTTGAGCGGCGCGTGGTTGAGCTCGGCCTCGTGGCGCATGGCCGCCATCGACATGTTGAACAGGCACTGGATCTCCGGGTTGCCGCGCACGCCGTGCCGCTCTAGAATTTTATAGAAATACTAGCTTTTGTCCGCGGCTTTGCTCACGCGGGTTACACGACTTGTGTTTATTCGTAATAAAAGCCAAATAAAAGGGATCATTTTCCAAAAATCTTGAAACACTTCATATTTTCTAACCAGGCCAAATACCGAAATGTAAAGAATGACAGATTTTCATACTTTCCACCCTTATTTCACCCCTCTAGGGGAAGGTTTTTCGAAAATTGCTAAAACACATCATTCTTTATTTTTATTGAAAAATCTATGCATAGATTAGTTTATTATATTTTATAGTTATTACTTTAAAAATAACGATTTCCCCAAAAGCTTTCTTCCTTTTTTTACTCCTTTAAAAGAAAATAATCAAAATTCCTAACCACCACACGGGCCCAGTGCGGATTGGTTGTTGTTAACGACTGGTGTGGTAATGCAGCCGGGGCTGACGGCTTTACTTGCCTTCCGAAGCACGGAGGAGCTTAATTAATTTTTGATTACCCATCCGATGACCGGCCTTTGCGGTTGCTTAACCCCAGCAATCACAGACTGGCCGCGTTAACTAATGCGCCTACTAGCTACTCGTATGCAGTTCGTTAGTTACTGACTAGTCTGTCTAAACTGTCTCTCACCTGGCCACAGCAGCACCAGGCTCTGGTACAGCGCCAGCTCGGTCTCCGTGAGCTTGAGCCGCGCGATGGTCTTGGCCGCGTCGAAGATGCCCACCACCAGCGCCATGTCGCGGGGGTCGCTGCGGAGACAAGGGGAGTCAACAACTGGGTAATCTGGACGCTTATTGAAATTATAGAAATAGTCAGAAATCCCTAAAGAATACTAACAATATTTTTTTTTAATTTCTAACACCACTAATGTTTAAACTACCATGAGATTGGTTGTCAAGCTAATGCTTTTAACGTACTCATATGCCCGCACATCAGACTGCCACAAACTAAAATAATGGTAGAACATTTATTGAAAAAAAATGTACTTAAAAAACAATGTAAATTAAAATAAATAAGTAATATATTTTATTTTTCATTAAAAAAAAATTCAAAAAGTTAAAAATTAAATGAAAAAACAAATTAAATTAAACAAATCACAAAAATACACATTGCGTCAGATAAGAAGATAAGAAGTAACCAACCAACTAAATACAGGAACAAATTCCTGCTCAGTCGTAGTACAATGTTTTAAGTAACAATACGAGTACCAAAAATCATAGAGAGCGGCAACTATTGTGTAAGTAATTTAAGTACAAATAAGTAAATTTGATGTAGTAATTATAAGTTATGATGGGACTGACATGGTACGCTAAAAGTCCCTAAAAAAATGAATCCAAAAAAACGCGTTCAAATGAACTCACCGCGCGTGCACGCACTCCCGTATGGGCAGCACCACGTCTCCGTAAAGCACTTGCTCCCGGTTCACGTCGATCAGCCGCGACAGGCGGACGATGGCCAGCTCGAATGAACCTGTCAAACGTAAATGAACTCATAAAAATATGATTATAAAAAATTTTGAGAAGACTTCAGCTCGAAAACTAGACTATCTTGATGGCGCGTTTGGGTTGTGGTCTTTCAAATTAGGCAACTTTCGCGATTCCCTGTCACCAGATGGGTGACCAAATTTAATTGTATACAAATCCTCTGTGCTTTGGAAAGCACGTGAAGCCGTTTGTCTCGATTGTTTTGGTTAAAACAGCATTTGAACCCACATGTACTAAACTAGTGTTAATTAAATGTTTAACAGAGTTTAACAGGGTTTTAAGTAACCGACGTTTCGGCCGAGTCGCCGGTTGTCGAAGTCAACCCTGTAAAACATTTAAAAAATTCAAAATTATTTTTACAGTTTAGGCTAAAAATGTTTGCTATTATGCATGTTACTATGCCATCGGTTCGTAAGTCTAACAATTCTATTTTCTCTCTTTCTTTTTCTTCCTTTCTTTTTTTCTTAATACTAACCGACGCTCAATAAACATTCGAATTAAAAATTAACTTACCAGACTTAAGCAGCAGTATCTGGTCGTCCTGTGACAGCTTCATGAAGCCCGGAATGAGTTTCGCGAACTCAATGATATTCTGGATCATGCCTGTGAGCTTGTCCGCACAGTCTAGCCACATCTCCTCGTACGTCATCGAGTTGTAGAAAAGAAGTCTGCATGACAAAAAATATAATTAATACACCACTAATTTTGGTATCAAACGAGCATACGGTCCGGCTGATGGTAAGCGGCCACTGCAGCCCATGGACGAGGCACCAAGGGCAAGGGTATCACGCATTTTTGACCCTAAAGCACAATGTTCAAATATTTTTTTACGCAATTTTTGTTGCGAACAATTTACAAAAACACAAATGTTGAAAACATTTCCACGAGCAGGATTTGAACCTGCACCCTTCTGACTGTCTTTGGCTCTCAAAGTAAAAAGTGTTGAATAATTTCGGCGGGCTGGTTAGAACCACGATAGCTCAATTGGAAGAGCACCTGACCCGGAATGTCATAAGGGTGCAAGTTCAAACCCTGCTCGTGGAAATTTTTTCAACATTTGTGTTTTCCTAAAGCACAAACTAAGGAGTCCCACCCCACAGAAGTTAAGCTTCATACAAAGCGCTCGCCTGGTGGATCTGATCTCAATATTAAAGACAATAGAAAAACAGTTTTCAGTATTTCCGTTTTCTATGGTCACGGAAAACGTCTCTAATAAATTGTATTCAATGTTTTCAGTTGGCAAGAGGTTGCACAGCGCTAGCCACCGCCATCTTATCTGATCTGTCACATTATCAACAATGCTAGTACCATTGTTATGTTCCGAAAGCTAGAGATATGATAGCCACTTTCTAACCACTTAAAGTGCAATGAAATGTGCTCCTACCTTCGACCAAATCGTCACTTATACCAGTAATAAAGATCAAATGTTTTCGCGTTTTTAAATAGATAAAGAAAATAGATTTAAAGTATATCATACTTACTATTATCAAACTACTAGCTGTCCCGCGGTTGCACCCGCGTTAATTAGCGAACAATCAAATTTTCCCGATTTTGCAACATTTTTCATTGCTGCTCCACTCCTATTAGTCATAGCGTGATGTAATATAGCCTATAGCCTTTCTCAATAAATGGACTATTTAACACACAAATAATTTTTTAATTCGAACCAGTAGTTCCTGAGATTAGCGCGTTTAAACAAACAAACTCTTTAACTTTATAATATTAAGTATAGATTTACCTTAGTAGAACCAGTGATCGACTTAGTAACCCAATGATCAATATCAGTTTATGTCTTCAAAAAATATTATAGAATTACGTTAAACCATTACCTAATTATTGCCAGTTAACAAGCAAGTGGTGGTGCCAAAGTCGAAAATTTGTTGCTAACCCTATTTTAAATAATTAAAATCAGACCCCTCATTTTTAATAATTAATGGAAAAAATGTCGATCACCGACAGCAGTCGGATATTGGCACCACTACCATAGCTGTAATTATCATTGTTTACGCCTTGCACCGTAACGGAATTTATTGTCGGTTTGTTTCTTCTGATATTTTAATCAGTTTTGTAAGTTACAATTTGTATGTCGACTCAACACCTCACAGGCACGAATCTCGGAACAGTCAGAATCCGCGTCCGTAAGAGATTGTATAAGCGTGCCTTGATCGCTTTGTATGAAGCTTGCTTTCTGTTGGTCTCCTTAATTTGTGCCTGAAGCTTCAGTTCTTATGCTTTTACAGCTTGTAATTCCACTGCATCAATCAATCTGAATAACTATGCAAAAAATTGCTATTTGGCGGCAGGAATAGCTACTAGGGTTGACGCCATCCAGTCAGATTTCTCAGATCCAGAGGTTTGATTCCCAATGGGTGTATGTATATATTTTATTTTTCTTAATTTAAGAATAAGTATTCATTTTACTTATTAATACTAACCCAACACATATTTATTCATTTATAAAGTAAAATCCCTGTTATTCGAAAAGAGGCAAATATTTATATATAAAGGCAGAGGCACAGCACTACCCTTAAATCAATAGATATATTTTTTAACTTTCGAATCTTATTTTTATCAATATTTAAAACAATTTAACGCAATTTGAAAAAGTATGCCCAAATAAGATACCATAGTATCTAATTAATGTTTAACGGGTTTATTTTATTTTTATTTTATTTTTTTATTTTTATTGGTACAGGCATAATAACAATTAACTGACGGTTGTTACGTATTATAATAATGCAAACAACTATTGCTTGTTTGCATTAAAACCCGTTAAACATTAACCGATTGATATTATCTGTAAGTTTCAATAAATTTAAACATATAAACAAATAAATGAGGAAATTAATTGGAATAATAGGAAATCGATTTGGAATAATAGGAAACGAGTTTTCCTACAGATACCATACTCACTTGGACACATCTGGCGGTTTCCTGAACATCTCGTGTATGTACTCCAGTTTCGGATTCGTGTTTGCGTGTGCCTCTGCCAAGCTCTTCACCAGAACCTTGCTGATGTCACCTTCCGCTGTAAAGAAGAGAGAACGCTTTCAATATACTACGTCTATCTCTCTTTTCTTCTTTCTAAGTATTTGAGGACTACAGGGAATTGCAGCAAAGAAAATAAAGTTGGATTATGTTAACACAATTTTACGATATTAATACAAATTATTTCTAATCACTTTGCTAATAGTAGTTAAAACACTTATATATCTCATAATTGTGTCTTAAACATCTACGAATAGCTTTTGAAACGTTCAACAACTTTTATTGTATGTAACTAAATTGTTGGGTTCACAGTTACGTTTAACTATATGAGAATGTAAATAAATAATAACAAAAGAACGATATGTGTGCCTTTACGGTCCAAATATAAGTACCATATTGTATGGTGGAAATACCACTCGCGTATTCATATCTGTCAACCACAAGAATCCTATGATGCTGGCTTTTTGTTTAAATGATATAAAATTATACTCTTTAGAAGCTTTTGCAATCCATTATAATTAGGTATAAATTATTTAAATTAACGGGCTTTAACGAGTCAGTAAGTGACCACGGTTGGTAAAACTCGACACGAACGTCGGGTATTTAAAAAGGTATGTTTTTGATATACCTATAGTTTTCGTTAATTAAAGCCATTAATTGTAGTGATAACTTGAATTCAATGACGGCGGCCTTTGCCCATCAGTGGGACAGTTACAGGCTATTTACTTTTGTTAAAACCCATTAAAAATTTTAGATGTAAAATTAGGTACCTAATATAAAAACTGACTTCGAACCCGGGTCCTTTAAAAAAGAGACTCTACATTCTATTTACCACCATGTGAGATAATAATATAGGCCAAGTGTTCCCCCTTACGGAATAAAAAGAAAAAGTAATTTTAATTATTTTGTCCCAAAATTAAACCTCTTTTTAATGAAGTTAATGCAAAGAGTTTTACTTCTTTTTTTTTTTTTTTTTTTTTTTTTTCATTTTGTTGATGGCTTCGTGCGATTAGCACATTTAGCCAGTGTCAAAGTAATTGTTCTAACAAGTAATACATAAATAAACAATATTTCTTTTCTGTATGATGATGATGAATGATAATAGAAATGAGAAGTGAGAAATGATATACCACCCAACCCCTCGAGTTTCTCAGTAAAGATGTGGGGCTTTACTGAGTTCTCGGGCGGACTTCTTGAGAGAATTTGAAAAGTGACGTTGCACTGTTTTGTTTCATTTGCCAACACTCATGCACACTCACGATCACTTAACGGTTAATAATCCACCATTATTTTACATTAATATTCGACATAACACAAATTTTAGAAAATAAAACAAAACCGCAGACATTACTCTTTACTTTCCCGTAAAGAAGTCGTCATTCTCTCTTTATGGTAGTTTCAATCATATGACAGATTTGCTAAAATGACATAAATGTCTACTCTAATGAAAAGTGTCTACTTTAGTAGACACTTCTCACTTCTCAATGTCATAATATTTCAGAAATATCTATTGTACTGAGCTTATTACGTATATCGTATTTATATCATATTTACACGAGGACTTTGTAGTTAAGATGAGATTATGATAGATCCTATTTCTGCTTTTCTGCTAGGTGCCTGTTTATTTTCTTGTTGGCGTAAGTTTCTTAAAATCTGATTGATGTGATTCTTAACTTTCTTTTTAATAGAAATAACAAAAAATCCTTGCATTTTCTCGTTTTAATTTAAACGGTTCTAAGTCCCATTAAAACCTGTTCAAAATTGCAGTTCAGTAAAATTTATAAACATGTTGGAAAAGGAATCCTTATTTTATAGTAGAACTAAGTGAACAAAGTCGTTTTCGTGTTACAGTAACAAGCTTTTTTTAAATATCTTAAAAACTTGTGTATACTATAATATATTAATTACTATTTCTATGTCTCTTTTAGTTTAGTTGTCTATGAAAAGGAGCCTTTGGTTATTACCCGGTTTAATTCCCAGTTGTGCATGAAAGGTTTTAGTTAACTTAAGTTTAATTTAACTTCAGAATCCAAGAGATGGTTCTATCTTCAGAACAGATTTCCCTATCTATATAACCTGACCTATTTACATAACTCATACTATACATATACTTCAGAACCCAAGAGATGGTTTCATACTAAGAACAAATTTCCCTGTCTATATAAGGTCACTTTTTATCAACTGCAAATATTTTGACAAAACATCTAATTATATCAGAGAAATAAGGCCCTAGCATTTTAAAAAACAATCAGGCTAGTTTTTTTTTTTTACTTTTCCTGACACAAAAATTGTAATATTTTTAAGAGCGGCCTCTCTGTCGGCTCTTTTGAATGAAATTACGGTCACGTGTAAGCGGTGAACGCATTGCGGCCTCTCTGTTTCGGCTTCTTTGAATTGAAACTACCGAAAGTGCTTTATTTATCTTTTTAATCGATATGTCTTTTGGCGTTTTTCTTGAAAACTAGCGTATAAAAATTAAAGGTTTTTTCAAAAAAAAAATAGTTTAATGTTGTTGAATTTATCCTCAAAACATTTGCAGTTTATAAAATGTGACCTTATATTACCTGACCTATTTACATAGCTCATACTGTACATATATTTTGTACTTGCTCTAATGTTGTTTTTAAATCCACAGCATGTTACTTGGCATGTTGTGTGTACACGCCTTTCATTCCTCTTTTATGGGTACATGATGGCAAAGTCAGAAGATCAAACTTTGGACAGAAGATCGACGGTACGTATTTCGGTAAGTTGAGGACATTTTTAGCCTCGTAAAGCCCAGTGTTATATTACTTATGTAAATTTACGCCCCTTGTCATCACCTGATCACATAATCGACTTAGTAGGTTCCGCCCAGAACAAATATTATGAATAAAAATATGATAGAGTTAGAACTACACTTGATATTTTTTTTACATATAAAATTTATTGTGAGCATAAAACCGTATGGTTTTATGCATGGAAATCTATTGTACCCTGTCACACTGTCACATGGTACCCTGTGTGGTGCCGGGGATAAAGAATTGCACCACCCCATCTCTTCCCGTGGGTGTCGTAAAAGCCGACTAAGGGACCATTCCAGAGGATGGGCAGCAGCATCTCTCTGAGGTTACCCTCAACCTACTGCGATCGCCAACCCGCCTGCCAAGCGTGGCGATTACGGCAAATACCCCTCATATCCTTGGGAGAGGCCTTTGTCCAGCAGTGGACTGTTGGCTGAGATGATGATGATGATGATTATTTTATTTTATTTTTTTATTATTTATATGCAAGTATTTGATCACATTGGGCTATTCTTTATTTGTGAATATGTCATCAGATTAGGTCGCTGGGCGGTAAGTGAATATACTTAGATATTTAGTTGGGATGTAACGCAAAACCTTATTATGTCATCATATGAGGTCATTAGGCTTTACGAGGTATGCAAGAACTTGGTAACACTTGGCCTACATCACACCTGGTAGGCTACTCTTGACGCAAACTCAATCTCAATACAATTCCAATGCGATTAACATGTATCGATATTGGTATAAGTTTCGCAATTTCGGAACGCCCCATCTCGATAATAATTTGTTCACTCAATCTCCACGCAATTTAATTCCAATGTAGCGCTATTATCGCTTTTAAGAGTGCCATTTGAATTTTTTAGATTTGTGATTGGAAATTGATTATTGCAATTGTGTTTCAAGAGTAACCCACCAGATGGATGTTAAGTGAGGGTAAGGCCGAACGAAAGTGGAAGCTCTCTTCACGCGGTATCCTCAACTACTGATGAACTTGCTATCTTAAATTGTTTCCTAAATTTTACGCGAACACTACACATTGAAATGAAACTACTTTTACGGAACTACTCGCGTTTTTTTATGATCAGTTGATCACCAGTCCGGATTTGGTATGGATTGAGGCTTTTTAAGCCATAAAACTATTAAAATAATTATCTCATTTCTGATTATTTACATATAATTTTACGCAAATATTGTTGCGAACAAATTACAATTTGAAAAAAGACAGTGTTGAAAAAATTCCACGAGCGGGATTTGAACCCGCACCTCATGACATATCGGGTCAGGTGCACTACACCACGATAGCATAGTTGGTAGTGCACCTGACTCCGTATGTCATGGGGTGCGGGTTCAAATCCCGCACGTGGAATTTTTTCAACACTTTGTCTTTTTTCAAATTATTATCTCATTGCTATGAGAGTTACATAGTATAAAAAGTATTTATGCCACTGTGCTTGTGGCGGTGCTGCCTATTGCGAGTTTTATATGCCATTGAATCACGTTAACGAAAACGAGAATTTGTTTGGCAAAATTTTAACTCTTCTCGTTTGTCACCAGGAGGCGCTGCTTCAACGTCGTACATAATTTCGTTTTCGTTAAAGTTATCGAATTGCAATTTAAACTCGCATAAGGCACTCTGAATGCGAGCTTTTCAATATTTTATTGTTTATAACTACAATTTATGTTGAATGGAAGCAACGCCATCTATTTACGGTTTTGAGAACCAACTTGTAACTAAAATTAGAAACAAGTTGTGCAACTCACCACTAGGTGACGCTGCTTAAATTCCATGTAAATTGTAGGTTCACTACTAGTCTGTTACTTCGCATTAGACACTCGATATATATGTATAGCTTATTGGATACTCTAATAAAAAAATATGATAATAATCTCTTATTTTTTTCAATATTTTTTACCTAAATGGAACATTATGTATCAGTTTACTGTACAAAATGTACTTTAATTTATATTTAATCAAACTGTAAATTAAAATTTCAGCTGTGCAACGGGCACACACACATACTTGGAAATGACTAAAAAAGGATTTCTGTTGAAGAAGAAGACAAGGTGTGTTCTTAAATTATGAATAAATGAAAATTGCAAATTTAAAAATGTTTTGCATCTTAAAAAGTTACATAAAACCAATATTTATAACAAAAGTAAAATGTAGCTTAAAAAAAATATTACAATTAAAATAACTAGCGTTCATAGTGGACCTAAAAATAATTCGAAAGCTTGCGAATATAAAAAAAAATTAAATTAAAAAAACCTAAAAAACCATTTAAACATAAAACGGTACGCAACCAAATATAGCTACTGCAACCAACTCATAAACAACGCAACCAACTTATAACCATGGCAACCAACTTACACGGCAATTCGTCACTGGAACCACTGTGACTTGAGCCTTGGTGTCTTCGATTTGTCACTGCATTAGGGTTCACCATACCCATTCCGGACATGTTCATGTTGAGAGGGTCCATCAGTCTTCCGTGGCCGCTACTCGACGTCAAATCGTCAGGACTGAGCTCCTCACTCGTTAGCGACACAGAACTCTGCCCCCCACTGACTAGTACAGAGTTTTGTATATCCATAGGGCTGTGCTGTATATTCGAAGGGCTGTGTAAAAAGGTTGTTGAGTCTACGTAACTTGCAACCAGGTTGTCCACCCCTATAGAGGTCTCCGGTTTGATCTCCTGTTTAATATTAATGACTCCGCTTGAGATTGACGCTGGCGACTGTATTTTCTCCTGGTCGTATCTGTCGAACTCTTGTATCCTAGGGCGGGGCATGTCGTTTATAGCCGACTGTCGCATGGTCGTGGTTGCTGTTGTCGCGGTGCTGGTGGAAGTAGAGCCGGACGGTCGGATTGTTGTCCCTTTTTGTTGTTCGTCTACCGACAATTCGTGTGTTAGTTGGTGGCTGTTCGCTTTTGCTAAGTTACCTACTTTTTTAGATTAGAGTGGTTTCTAGAGTGGAGTTAGTGTTTTTTAGAGTTGTCTATAATATCTTTGTGTCAGTGAACGTGTCGTTTGTAATGTTGAATAACAGTTTGGTTGAGTTATAATGTTTGTGTCTGTGTAAAATAAGAATTCATATGATTTTCAGTTTTCAATTCTCATGCAAGTTTGATTTTAATTTATATATTTACGAGCCAACAACCGTAGGTGTTGAATCACCAAATTTTAACGGCTGATTCCAATACTCTACATGAAAAAGTATTACCCAATCGAGTGAAAATGTCACCTGCAATACAAAATATGACAACACGTTTTAAAAATTACTGTTAATTACAATACCTGACTATTAAGTTGAAATATCAACCTTTATTAAAACTACCAACTCAATAATTGTTACTTGTGAAAGTAAGGAACGAAATTCTGATTTCAAACCAACTCATTGTTAATATTATGATTGGAAACCAACTCATTGTTAATCCACTCGACTCAATTCATAGTTAGAACTATCAGGGGCTTACCATGATATTTTAAAGCGGTAGGTGTATGGTTTTACAATCACAACAACACTGCTATCAGACCGCTTTACAAACTCATGGTAACCTGGTTGCCAAACAACCAATTCATATCTTACCGTGGCCAATGAAGTCCGTGTCCAAGAAACCGGTTTGCTTCGGCTCATAAGTTGTGGAATCCACTCCGTAGTCACCGGAAACATCATAAGGCTGTTGCTGTGGCGCCTGAGGCTGTATACCGCTCATGTTTGACGTCAGAGCCGGTCCGGCGTTGCTGTAACCGTATGACGACAAAGGAGATCCGTAACCGGGGTAGCTGGAAAACGTAAAAACTCTTTAAATTAAACCGTTTATTTTTTTCAAAGTATTTGAATTTGGAACTTTTTTGAAAGTGTTCTACTTTTAAATTGTTTCGATTTCGAGAAAAGACTCCATTTTGTGTTAGAGTTAGAGGAGCTCGATTGTAATACGTTATATAAAGGTAAGTAATTATAAATTAAATTTAAGTATAAAGAATCTAGTTATTACTTAGAGTTATAGCTCCTTTTTCTCTCTGTTAGCTTGTCTATGATAAAGGCCTGGTTCTCAGTTAGTCTGGAGGACGAACTGCAAATTATTAAGAAAATAAAAAACAAGGTTAATATAAGTTTATTAGTGTTGTGAAATCTGGCAAAATCATAATTGGAATTGTGTATAGGACAGGCCAAAGATTGCAATTAACACGAACATTATGAAAAGACTAATTGTCTATTGACTTTCACAAATTTCCTTTAAACAATGACTCGTAGATAACCAAACGCTCAACATAGCTAATTTCAAAGTCGACGATGCTGTCTTTTAACAAAACAAACGACCAATTAATCAACTGCTTCGCTTCTAAGCTTTATTAAAACCGATTGACTTTTTAAAGAGCGCCATCTATCATCGCTCGCAAAAAACACGTCTCAACTATAGTACCGCTCCCCGTTACTAGGTGGCGCTATTTACGTTTACCGTTAGCCGTGTCGCGGCGTGTACCGTTCTCTTTAATGACAGCACTGCTGACACGAATAAGCCTGATGTATTACGGGATACTACGTAGCGGGATAAAGTAATCACACTAGAATTTCTAACGCAGCTAGGTAGGTATGATGATGTACCGCAAATTTCTATGAATCTGATAGTGATGGATCGAAGTCTCAAATTCCGCTATCTACCCGTTTATGAGAAGTCAGTTTGTTTGATAATACTTTTTTGTTAAGACATAAGCTCCTTAAGTATTTGAAAATGATAAATCCAATGAGTGCAGGTCTTATTTCCAACTAATAGTATCACTAAACTGAACTCAACTTTTTAAGTGTCCCACTTAGTGACAAGTTTGTGAAGGTCGTTACTAGATGGCGCTGCTGCGATTTCATACAGTTTGTAGTGAATTTACTCGATTGAAAATTGAAAAACACTCAAATAAGGCAAAAGAATAGATAGGTACCTAGTCGCCACAAACAAAATACGATCCGCAGTATGTATTTTCGCGTTTTATTCTGTTAAAGAAACGTTTCAAAAATAATTGTATTGTTCAAAGTGTTAAACCATTGTTTTAACGCAGCGTCCGTCATGATTAACTGTGCGTGTCTCTGGCGCAGATATCTGTACAATTTGAACGATGATGCACTGTCACGGTCTATAAATCTACAGGCGCTGAATATCTGCCTACCTAGGTATCTATAGGGGGTGAGACAACCTAATGTAGGTACCAGTGGCGAAGGGTGGTGGTGGTGGTAGTATCTGAAGAAGGGAAGCCGCACTAATAAAAATTTGCAATCCAAAAGTCTAGCACCAAAAACCATATCAGTCAAAATAAAAATTTTACTTTACTTTTACAAAGACTCATCCATTACTAAACAATGTGTGTTAATTGGATGAATGAATATAACTCGTTAAGAAATAATCTTTATCTGTATGAAGTATCATGTACCTAGGTACCCTGGGCATTTTTAAAGAATTTGTATTAACGACTTGCCGATATGGATATAGGTACCTACCTACATACCTCCCTACCTATCTACCTACCTAGGGTACCTTAATGATTTCAGGGTAATTTTACGCGTCTTTAAACTAACAAACAATATTCAAAAGTGAAACTCTGTTTTATTATGTTAAAGTTTTAAGTAGTTAGGTAGGTAGGTAATTGATTACCTACATCATTCTATCGCATTCATTGTCCAGGAAAATTGTAAAAATTTAAAAGGAGAGCTTTACAACTAAAATTAATACTAAAAAATATAATAAGAAGACACCTAGGTATATTAAAGTTCAGTAAATTATTTATCATATTTTTTAAGTACGAAGATTAACAAAGCCAGAAAAGTTCATCTACTCAACAACAGGTGGCGCCACTCACCCGTTGTAATGGCCGTGGAACTGGTCACTGGAGCTGGGCGTCTGCTGCTGCGCGTCGTACACCGAGTCCGGTGCCGCGTCCGTCTGCGCCCTCATTTGGGCGCGGTGGTACCGCACCTCGTCCTCCACCTTCTCCCGTTGTTTCTTCGACATCCGACCGAATTTCACCGCTGAAAGCATAAACGTATAACAGTTTAAATTTAGAACGAAATAAAAATAAAATCTGTAATAAGACATTTAAAAAAAGAATTGTCTATTTGAAGATGAAACATAAGAAAAGCGGTTCACGTTGTAAATTCCAACCTACATGGGAAAACTCGAATTCTAGTTCAACTACTCGCCGCTAAGCGCTGCGATCGCTAATTAAAATGACATAATAGAGAGGGAATCCAATATTCGCCTCATTCTCATACTCGTCGATTCACACGGCAAAAAAAGCGACTTAAAAATCGGTAAGTCTCGTCTTCAATACAATTAGTATGTTCTCAATGACACCTAGCCTAGCTGTTACTCAATACCTCACAACACAAGCACAATGTTACGATGTGTGCGTGCAGACAGCAGTGTGTGTGCGTGTGTCTGTGTGCATGCCGTAGTTGTTGTGTGCGTGCGTTCGTTGGCATACTGCCTAGTGGCACAACGAACTGCGCGACCGATGGCTGACGTAGCTATACATACCTACATGACGTTCGATGCGCCTCGTAACATCTCGATACCGTTGCCTACACAACGAAATTAAAAAGTTGCAGCGCGCGCTCCATACTCCACAGACTAAACAACTCTTTCTGATATGCAACCTTTTTTTAATAGAAGAAATGTCATACGCCATTCTTTGTTTAATAGTTCATTGAACTTTATCAGCGGCCGGCGTGTCTTGAGCCGCGGACGGTAACGATTTGTTTGGACAAGTATATTTATGGGGCTGGTCGGGTTTTATTGCCGATTTTTGGAACAGTGAACTGTAGTTGAAAGTCCTAGATACGCGTTTTCGTACAAAAGCGGTGTAGGAGAACAATAATGCCTTGTGTGTGGCTAAATAATAGAGGCATTCGTTATAATTTATGGTGGTAATATTTCAACTAGCTATGTGTGGGACAACCATTTTGTTATTTGAATCTTTTTTTTTCTTCGACTCTTGTTACTTGAACCTACAAAGAGGTCGAATGTTATACCGACCTACTCAGCCTCATCATGAGTGACCAAATAAAAATTATGTCTAGTTGCCTCCTCGCTTCGAAAGGCACGTTAAGCCGTTGGTCTTAATAGGAGTGGTTGGAACCCAACGACTGCACTTTAGGCTTACTTGGTGGGTTAAGAGTACCTATATCTTCCTATTTGATATCATTCATAATAGTTTTTGTGGGTGTGCCCAGCAGTGGGACATTAAGACTGATGATGACGTGAACATTCATAACCCATTTGCACACTAAGAAATGACTGTCTCGTGCATCACGGCATAGACAAACGCATTAATGACACTTAAAAAAGTATTTAAAAAAGTTGCAAGTATCAAGGCATAGACAAACTTATTTGTTACACTAAAAAAAGTAGGTGAGCCACAAAACGAATAAAGAAGGTAAATTAGTTTAAAAAACGCCACACGATCACGAATCGTCAGTATGCATTACGTGTGCATAACACATGCAAGTCTGCTTGTTACGCTACGGCTGGTTATTGCACATTCGGTAGTGATGCGACAACTGATTTTCGAAGCATCGATATCGATAAAGACATTTAGAATTATTATTTTTATCTGTAGACTATTGGTTAAGTAAGACCACCGCTCTCAGATCTAAGGTCTCATGATTGCTATTCCTAGCGGTGTGTACATGTTTTATTTGGTTAAGTTTGTGGTAGGGCTTGTTTTAAGTCTGATCAACAACCACCATTTTCTCAAAATATGTCGTTGTAAAATTATTGTTGTGTTCTGAAAGTTCGAGATAAGATAATCAGTTCTGTAGTAGTTGAGAATTCTGGATGCAGTCTGCTTCCACATACGGTAGGTACTACAACAGCCCCTTGTCTTCTAGGGTCTGGCCTTGATACCTAGAGATTTGAGGTTTTTCCCACTTTATCGTCAGATTTTAAAGGTCTCACTGCTGAACTCAGGTCCACCGATGAACAATAGCACATAGCTCCCTATGTGCTATTGTTCGTCCTGGTCTCCACCAGGCCTACGAAAGCCTTATTCAGTTAGGTCTAAACGTTTGCCATCATACGACAACAAACTAACCAACGACCTAATGTGCCTTCCAAAGTACAGAGCTTAAGACATTCTAATTGGATCGCCCATCCGGTGACAAGGCTTTGCGAAAGTTACTTAACTTGAAAGATATCCACAGTTTTAAAAGTAACGGTGACTCCAACATTCCATTGAGCGATCAATAATATTATAAGCTTAATTTATAATACAGAGAAGCTGTTTAAGATTTATTAACGTCCGCATGATTTATAATGTGGGTGGCGTTTAGACAAAATTAATTATTTGACCCACTTAGTTTGAATGGATGGGTGCTTAAAATTACGACGATGGAACGAGTTTTCTTAGTTATTTTTGTCAACTCGAAATAGAATCGCGTCAGCTTTCGCTAGATACCTCATTGTTTGTGAGCTATGAAGTTTTTAAGTCTTTAATCGCCGTGGTGGTCACCGGTGACCGACAAACAATACATTTTCTATTGTGTCTGGTTTTGAGGCAGTCAGCGTGTTAATATGTTTTGCAAGTAGATAACACTTATTTTGTTTTATAAGAAATACAATAAGTTTGAAAGTAAGAAAGTAAGATTTTATTTTTGACCATTACCGATATTGTGTTTTTATTGTAACAAGCAAACTTTTTGGAACATTTTTTTTATACTCTTTTTGCAAAAAAGATTTTCTTCTATTTATAACAATGGTTTTATACTAGGACAATAACTAAGAGGTTTTATTTATTATCATAACTTCATTTATTATTTATTTTTTGCCTCTACGATACTCGTTTTTGTGTCGTAATTACCAAACTTTTTTAAACATTTTTTTTTCTGCAAAATCTATTTTCTTTTTTTTTGTGTCAATGCCGTTCTAAGTATCGTAGGTAATCGATATAGTTATCGATGATGCCCCCATCTCTCGTCGTTACGTATTATTTCGCAACAACGTCACACGACACGAGTCACACCACGCTCGCTCGCGATGGTGATGTGATGTGTATGACACGCGACTGTCGCGGGGAGTTATGGAAACGTGACGTTTGGGAAAACGTCCGATGTGCTGCGTGCCAGCAGTGGTAGCGTGCGAAATCGAGTTTTCGGTGAAAGTTCTAGTTAGGGCATCAGTGTTCGAAAAGAACTGAAGATCGACATTTTTTCGTTTAATCATTAAATATAGAAGTCGACTTGGTTTTGACTTCAGAAACCATTGAATACACTTGCTGCATCTTAACTGTCATTTTTGGCGACCTAAACAGGTGTTGAACACTGGGTTACTGTGTCGATAACTGGTTCCAGTCGAACACTGGTGCTACTATACAATGTAACTGTGTGTGTTCTTATCAATATTCTTCATTTATTTTATTAACAAGAAGTTCACACACATAATATATACCGATATAGTACATAATTATAATTATATCGGAATACCTCACTGGTGCTATGAGGAAGCGAGTTAGGTCAACGTACCCTTATCACTGCTGATAAGGCTACGCAATGTTTATAAAGCAAGAAATTGTACCGACGATGTCGAGATTCGTCTTAGGAATAATTGGTAATTGAACCAATGTACTGAGGATTGGAAGTCCGAAGGTACAGTAAGTACCGTCTGCGATTGCTGAAGCTAAGCAACTTTTACAAAGTCCGGTCATCGGATGGGTGACCAAAAAATTAAGCCGTGGGTCCCGGTTGCATTAGCAGCCGTTAACAACCACCAATCCGCACTGGGCCCGCGTGGTGGCTTACGGCGCGTTCTCCCTGTGTTTCCATCCATTGGGAAAGCTCGTGCCCCAGCAGTGGGAACATTAAATGCGCTGGTAATGATGACAGAGGATTGCCAAAATGTGTTTCAGATTATCGGATATACAGCCCTTGTTTGTGATGACCAACCCGCATTTGACAAGCGTGATGATTAAGCCATTACCTACCAATTGTAGCCATGACTTGATTTCAATGATGGAGGCCTTTGCCCAGCAGTGGGACAGTTATAGGCTATTTACTTACAGAGGATTTAATTGTTAGCCTACAAATGTCTCACTTCCCAGGTTTGAAGCAAAAGCTTTAGCTGGGCGAGAAACATATAGAAAAGAAAAGTGTGTTCCCGTTGCCGTTTTGTTTCTATGTTATTGTATGTACACATGTGTATGTAGTTGTGGGTCCCTACCACTGGTAATCTTTACCGATTTATCAACGACATAAATCTTTACACATAACTGAAAAATTTAATTACAATTTTTTTTTAATAAATTTTACCCTATGTCAACAAGGCGTTACTGGTCTACTTAGCTAGCTTAATTTGAAGTCGCTAATTAACTTACAAGCTAAGTTACAAGCGCACAGATAGACAAACTCACCATCGCGGCTCATCCCAAGCTTCAGACATTTCTGTAGACGGCAGTATTGGCATCTGTTTCTGTTCACCCGATCGACGACGCACGCCTTGTTGCGAGGACATTGGTAATTCACCACTGAAACAGAACACTGAGTAAATAATAATATATTAGAATGTGTATGGAGCTTATGCGTGTGGACGTAAAACTTATTTTTTGGTAAGTAGTTTTATGGTACCTACGACGTTTTACTGAGTGTACGTAAATATTTTTTCCACGTTCGAAACAAAAGAATGAACGAATAAGGAATGAGGTTTCTATACTTTTTAATTTTAAATATAATTATATAAAAGCCCTTTTACAAAAAAAAATCATTAAATTAAATTAAATTGTACAAAAATAATGTGAATTCAAATAACTTTAATTTTACGATAGTAAATGACATACTTATTGGATATGAAATTATATTTTTCTGTAATGAAACAAATATTTTTGTTACCTGTGTCTATAAAGTTATGTTATTGTTAGTTATCTCTGCACCACTCTATGGTTGACTGGTAGAGAATGCCTCAGGCATAACGTCCGCCATGTAATTTTTGTTGCAAAAGCTTTTAAATAAATAAATAAATAAAGACGATTAAAAATGTGTTTGATGAAAATTAAAAACTTTATTCAACCTAATTTTACACATTTGTAATAAGAATTTAAAACTATCCAGAAAGCATTTGATCTGAGATCCATGGTTACAAACTGAGCTCTTTAGAATCTTGAACATGGTAGAATTTAGCTTCAACCACAGTTGGACTGCTTGGAAAACTTCCAATAGTAGCTTTAAACCCCTATTATGATGGGACCAGTGTTCGACACATTAACCCAATAATCGACACCTGTTTTTGTCAACCAAAAATAATATAGAGTTTTATTGAAGATTTACTGGATGACACCTAGGGAGCAGGTGGTTGTAATCAATTGTTACTAAAGTCAAAAGTCAGTATCTGACCCCTATTTTAAGGAAGAAAGTGTCGATTACTGGTTCCTGTCGATCACTGGTTCCTGTCGAAAACTGGTGCCTCTACCCTACTTACCACTTTTTTTAAGTAGATGAAGCTTACACTTGTGTTAGGAATGGGTTCACGTCAGTAGTCTAACTGAGATAAGGGGATTGAACCATGATTTCTCGCTTTCAACCCTAGCATCTGTCCGTTCAGCTACTGACGTTTCGATATGTGCTGTCAGTTTTATATTTGTTTTATTTTCTCAAGAGGAAGGATAGCACTTTTCCATCTATACTAATATAAGGTCACTTTTTATCAACTGCAAATATTTTGACAAAACATCTAATTATATCAGAGAAATAAGGCCCTAGCATTTAAAAAAAAATCAGGCTAGTTTTTTTTTTTTACTTTTCCTGACACAAAAATTGTAATATTTTTAAGAGCGGCCTTTCTGTTGGCTCTTTTGAATGAAACTAGGGGCACGTCGCACGTGTAAGCGGTGAAGGCATTGCGGCCTCTCTGTTTCGGCTCCTTTGAATTGAAACTACCGAAAGTGCTTTATTTTTCGTTTTTAATCGATATGTGTTTTGGCGTTTTTCTTGAAAACTAGCGTATAAAAATTTAAGCTTTTTTCATAAAAATGGTTTACAATGTTGTTGAATTTATCCTTAAAATATTTGCAGTTGATAAAATGTGACCCTATATAATAAAAGCAGAAGAGTTTGTTTTAATGTTTGAGCGCGCTAATCTTTAGAACTGCCAAAAAAATATTTTTGCATTTGCAAAGGCCGGTCATCGGATGGGTGACCAAAAATGTATCATCTCCAGCTCCTCCGTGCTTCGCAAGGCACGTAAAGCCGTTGGTCCCAGCTGCATTAGCTGTCGTTAACAACCACCAATCCGCACTGAGCCCGCGTGGTGGTTTATGGCCCGTTCTCCCTATCCATCCATAGGGAAGGCTCGTGCCCCAGCAGTAGAGACATAAAAAATTTGCTGATGATCATGATTTTTGATTTTGATAGCCCAATCTTTGTGGAAGGCTATTTATGCGGAATCCTTAACTACTGAGGCACTGGCTGGCTATCTTATCTCTATCTAACTGTCGGAACACAACTATGTAAGATAAACTAGCTAGGAAGGATTACAATAAACCACCCAAAACAACTAATAAAAGAATATACATTATCTAAGGTGGGAATCGAACCCAGCACTTCTGAGTGTGAGACCGGTGCACTATGGAAAATATAGGTCAGCATTATTACCATGTTTTTTGTTGTGTAAGTATTCGATATTTGGACACAGTTGCATACGCCATGATCACGGATGTACTGAAGTTATTGGACTAGCTAACCCGGCAAACGTTGTTTTGCCATAAAAACTATTGCTGCTCCATTTCTATTAGTCATAGAGTGATGTAATATAGCCTATAGCCTTCCTCAATAAATGGACTATTCAACACAAAAATAAATTTTCAATTCGAATCAGTAGTTCCTGAGTTTAGCGCGTTCAAACAAACAAACAAACTCTTCAGTTTTATAATATTAGTATAAAAACTCGCACACAACAAAAAACATGGTAGTAATCCCGTTAATAATAATTATTCTTATGTAAATGATCATGATAGTTTAAAAAGCTATATTGAAAAACGATATTCTCGTAACGATAAATCGATAAAAATCAGCTGTTCAATACATTTTTCTCGAGTTAGGTAATACATAATGTAAGGTTCAGCTGATATACTATTATTTACGATTTCATAGTGAGCGCCATAGCAAAAGTTTTGCTAAATTATGAGCAAAGTCTATCCTTAGTGTTTTGTATTAATTACAAAATTCAATATAGTCGTGTATATTTAGGTATTACTTGTAAATAATGTATGGATCAGCTGATATATTTTTACGATTTCATAGTTAGTGCCATAGTAAAAATTTTGCTAAATTATGAGCAGACCCTCAGAAAAAAAATGAACTTTGCCGTAGGGAAACATCATGCAATGGTAATTGTATTTATGTAATAATAAATAAATAAAATAAAAAAAAAAATGAAATAAATAATCATAAATAGATAATTGACTCCGACCTGTACTCTGGGACCTCCTGAAGAAACCCTTGCACCCCTCACAGGTGATAACACCATAGTGCACACCAGATGACTTGTCGCCGCAGACTTTGCATGGTATAATCTCTATTTGAGCTGAAACAAAAGAGAGGAGTACGTTAGCTACTGTTACATGGTATAAAATATGGCTTTTAGTGGCCAGGACAGTTTTAGGAAATTTTAAAAATAAGGTTGCATGGTATTTATTTGAACTGAAAAGACTGAAAGGAGTATGTTAGCTACTGTAAATTCATTGCATTATGACTTTTAGTGGCCATGACAGTTTTAGGAAATTTTCTAAATAAGGTTGCATGGTGTTTTTGTTTTGTTTTATTTTAATGGTAACATTATGGTATAAATAAGGCTATAGGTTTCCAGTACAGAAGTTGGCACTGGCACACTTAAGTTTAGTTTAGGTTTACGTTCTATGTAATACATAGAACGTTGTTGGTCTTGTCTGACGTAACAGAAGAATTCAGAGGAGTCTCCTTCTTTGTAGATGTAAATAATAAATAATTTTGTATTATATAATAACTAAAATGTTGTATAAAAGAAGACACTGATAGGTAATTAAAACTTCGTTGTTAACCTCAATACATACTATAAAAAAACTGGTAAACCTGAAACTGTATTAAAACGAATATTTCATTTTAATGCTTCTTAAAAATTTATGATTAAAATAACTCCTTATTTGGATCTCATAAAAAATAACAATAAATAGGTAAATTTTTACTTTTATTTTTAAGTGTTAATTGCTACACTTAAGCTGACTTTTATATAAAAATAAATAGGTAATTAACATTCAGTTCTTTTTTCAAATTTAAGCAGCCATATTGAAATTTCGCGGAAAAAGTTAAGACCAAAAACAAAAAACTGGCGCCACCTACTAGACGAGACGAGCCAAGATTCGGATTTCGAATTGTTTCGAACGCTAAAGTTTTCGGTCTCGCGAGTTCGTCGACCCCGAGGCAAGGTCGGAGCGCGGCCGATGACTGCCCCGCGCGTGTGTGCGTGCTGTCTCACCATTACACTAGCGGGATAAGAACGGGATCGCCTTCTCAGCCAACTGTGAAGCGCGAAAAGGTGCGATGCGCATTTGTATAAAGTTAAACGAACCTCTTTGCGAAAAATTAAAAGGAAACATTTGATACGGCGAATCAGGAAAAGGCGCGATGTACATTAATTTTAATTGAGCAAAAGCAAACCTCATTACGCGAACTTAAAAAGAAAAATCACTAAAATACTTGGAAATGCAAAAATGTGTGATGCTCTTTTGTTTTTAAAGTTAAAATACGTCTTTGTCCGAATTGTTGAAAAAAGAAAAAGTTGATTATGAATGCGCGAAAAGGTGCGATGGGACTTCTTGGCGGGAAAGTGAAGAGTCATGTCTGCGGTTTTGTTTTATTTTCTAAAATTTGTGTTATGTCGAATATTAATGTGAAATAATGGTGGATTATTAACTGTTAAGTGTTCGTGAGTGTGCATGAGTGAAACAAATGAAACAAAACAGTGCAACGTCACTTTTCAAATTCTCTCAAGAAGTCCGCCCGAGGACTTAGTAAAGCCCCACATCTTTACTGAGATACTCGAGGGGTTGGGTGGTATATCATTTCTCATTTCTATTATCGTTCATCATCATCATACAGAAAATAAATATTGTTTATTTATGTATTACTTGTTAGAAAAATTACTTTGACACTGGCTAAATGTGCTAATCGCACAAAGCCATCAACAAAATGAAAAAAAAAAAAAAAAGGTGCGATGGGACTTCTTGGCGGGAAAGTGAAGAGTCATGTCTGCGGTTTTGTTTTATTTTCTAAAATTTGTGTTATGTCGAATATTAATGTGAATTAATGGTGGATTATTAACCGTTAAGTGTTCGTGAGTGTGCATGATTGTTGGCAAATGAAACAAAACAGTGCAACGTCACTTTTCAAATTCTCTCAAGAAGTCCGCCCGAGGACTTAGTAAAGCTCCACATCTTTACTAAGATACTCGAGGGGTTGGGGGGTATATCATTTCTCACTTCTCATTTCTATTATCATTCATCATCATCATACAAGATGGAAATATTGTTTATTTATTTATAACTTGTAAGAAAAATTACTTTGACACTGGCTAAATGTGCTAACCGCACGAAGCCATCAACAAAAGGAAAAAAAAAAAAAAAGGTGCGATGCGTATTGTTTAAAGTTTAACGTACCTTTATGCGCGTATTTAAAAACATGATGCAATTAACTTTTTAAATAGTTTCGTCGCGTGGTCAAAGAATCAATGTTCCTATTTTTGGTTTATTTATCTTAATTACTGAATGGTTTATTAAACATACCGAATTTTGAGATACAATATCTTATTAGTTGCAATATACTATTTAATAAGTAAATTGTATTATGTAATTATTCACAAATATAAATAGGCAGTGCTAACTTGCTGCCTAGACTGGAATTCTCCGTATTACATACATAGTGAGATTAAGATGCACTGAAGTGTAAAATATTTATTAAGTTACATCACTTTATGGAGAGATAGTTTTAACCTCCGAATTCTGTCGATTCGCTTCATTAAATTGTACTTAATGGCTATATCGATTATTATTATTTATTTATTAACTAATGGCTTAGGCTGTATCAATTAACCGATTAAAGTATTCCACGTGTAAGAATAGCAGATGTCATTTAATATTAAGGTTTGTGTGTCGTTATCTCTTTTCCCTTCTATTACAATTTTCTACATGGTATACTATAAATTAATAATACTCAATATTTTAAAGATTTATACGTATTTTATTTTCCACTTTATATACTACAACTGAAAAAAATATTGATTAAAGTTTAGGTAAAGGAACAAAGCTCCATACAGCCTTACCAAATTCGATTGATTTGACAGGATGTTTCGTACGTTATCGTAGCGAATGCCAAAACGAGCTTGTGTCAAAAAATAATAATAAAACAATAGTGTAGCGACAATATTGCGTAACAATGGACGTCCATTTTGATGACAGCACTGACTGTGTGCTTGCAAAACCTCATTGTCAGCTGTTTGGCAATATCCTTTTAACAGCAGTTAGTATTATCTTTAGTTAAAATCTGTAAAATGATTTAACACTTAAAGAAAATCATAAAAATATTACTGTTTAAAAGCTCTATGATCTGTTGATTCTTTTGAAAAGGGATTAACCTACTAAAACATTTAACATAAAATGAAACTCTTTTGCATCGACCAAGTTTTGATACGAAGATGCATTACCATAAATTAACAATGTAACCTATTTAAAGAATAAAAAAATCTACTCTTTTGCCTCCAAGTAGTTTCAATGCGAAGATGTACAACCATAAACGCAAGGTACATCCATCGATTACGGACGTAAAAAGGGACAGCCGCCTTGCCCCGTTGCACTCGCCAGCTGATCGTGACGTCACAGGTCGTCGACCCGTTCGGATTTCGAGCTCGGGTTCGTTCGAAAATTGTATCACGCCCGCGTGTGACGTCACGAGAAGGCTCGCACCTCTTTGCACCGACCGTTTGCATTTTGGAATTCGTGTTCTGTTTTCGAATTGTTCCGCGCACCGTTACGTAACGATGCGTCTGTGTGGGTGAGGTTAGTTCGTAATTATGTGTTGATTAGTACTCGCTATGGGGTTAATGAACTTTGCAGCCTATTGGCGCTTTGATACCATGGGTTTATCTTACCTAAGACAGCCTTGAGGCTAAAGGTAATGATTGCAAAGATTGGCCTTTTTCATTCCATAAAAGTATCACCGCGCCGTGTCGTCGTTGTTCGACTTTTTACTATGAAACATCGGTCGCTGGCCGAATTCGAAATCGGGATCGTTCTAAAATTGAATTCACATCCGCTTATGACGTCGCTATACGCGAACGAATTTTCGCGCTTTTCGTATTTTGGAACTTGTTTTTTGTTTTTTGAATTCCCAGATTTCTTTGCTGGATCAGGCAAAAAGCATTTTTGTGGATTTTTCAAGGCACTGCCCGGGATTGTGACCACCAACCAACCCACTGCGTGGTGATTGGACCAATACCCATCAATTGTAGTGGAGACAAGATTTCATCGACGCCTTTGCCCAGCTGCGGTATAGTTTAATAATTACTTAACTGTACTGTAAGGTAATAAATAATGATGCGTCTTTGTGGGTGAGGCTAAAAATTATGAGTTGATTAGTGCCTGCCAAGGGTCAATGGACTTTTACTAAGTGCTTTTCTCTGTACCACCTGTCGGAACAACACTTTAATGTTGCCTACGTCATGTCAACAAGTGCGAGGGTGTATTATTCTCTGGTACACTTTTTTAAATAATGGCTGTGTGAGCATTGCACATTTAGCCAATGTTAAAGTTAGGTAATTATATTATTGTATATTGAGTTTTCTTAGTTAAATAAGTAATAGATGATAATGTGTGATGATGATAGAAAATTAGAAATGTTGAAATATCTCATACCTACCGAGTTTCAGTAAAGATGTGGGACGTTATTAAGACCTCTCGCAGACTTCAAAACGTTTAACAACAGAGTTTATGCGATTTATGTTCACCATAAAAGTTCTAAATCGCATAATGTCAGTTGAAAAACGATATTTTTTGTTGTCTTTAGATGAACTCTTCAGATCTCTGTATTTTTAATAAGAATATTGTTATTAGTTAGTATTGGCTCATTGATTTGACCTTTAAAGTATGTATAGGACACCGACACTTATAAAACCTCTTAGTACAAATATCTGAGCGTAACACACCCACCCTACGTCACAGGTCAACGAACTATACCTACCTAGTATAGTTCGAAATTTGAATTTCGATCTAACGGCTCGCGTACGTCAGGGGTGAACAACCGCGTTTGTCCGAACTAAGCTCCGTCACAACTTTAACTTTACCACCCACCGCTAGAGATATAGTTGCTATTACATAGACGCAGAACTTATTATCGTGTAACAATTAATTTGAGGACCGCATCCAACAGCGCCAGTTCAATATTGAAATTCGTATAAGATTAGTTCCTGAAATAGTTTTATATTCCGCTGTTCAGGAAGCCAAGAGTTGGGTTTTTAAGTGGTCTAGTCGAAACGGACGGAAAACGAATATACTTCATTCGCCAATTCAGTTTTGAAGTTTATGTTCCTGTTTTGATGTTCATACATCCCAACTCTGGCAGCTTCAATAAGTTTACAAACGAAATAGTTTAAAAGAGTTTTTAAAAAAAAGTTTGTATCGAGAAAGAATCTTTTTAATTCTGTTTACGAACTCGTTAAAGTATATATAATTCGATTTGATTAAAATTAGTTTTGGCGAAAGATCAGATCTGATCACGCTTTGCGTAAAGGTCTTTGAACTTTGCAATTCTGTAAAACGCCTCTGTTATTGTACATTTCTATTGACATTTAACTACAATGACTAATGATTTCATAACGCAATTTCTGTAGCCGATTCTGAAATTACTATTTATAGTAAGTACTACTAATATTGTTTAATCTTGAGTGAAATAAATTGAAATACGAAAACAAAAGTCAATTCGAGTAAGTATAGGTACAGTTTTTTGAACTAAGAACACATGCGACCTTCGAAGCCACAAAGTTTTTAAATCTTTCTTCTTAAAATAAGAACGTTATTCGAATTATGAAACTACATGCTAGTAAAACAAGGAACGATAAAGTAAAGAATACTGCTTTTGAGTTCAAACATTCAAACTTTAAAGACACAAAGTCAATGACTCCAAAATCATAAAAACAAATCATAAAAAAAAACAAATTATCTTTTAAAATAACCACGTTATATTGTTAACTTTCTATATTTTCTTAAGCACAGAAGTTTAAAACACAAGCTTTTTAATCTGTAAAACATTGAACTTCAAAATTTGTATTTGATACCGAATTGCATAAAATCTCTTTACATAGTCTATGGTCGCTTGAGTGAGGAGTGGGTCCTCCTTTCGAGATGTCGCAATAGCAAGATGGTCGCGGCAAAGTTGCGACTACATTCTTGCAGGTGACACTGCCGCTGTTACAAGCATACTTATACCATTACATTTGTAGATAGCATACATACTATAAGGGCTCTTTCAATTTAAACGTTTGTTGTCGGACACCTAATGCACGTTTGCACTGCGTTCCATATTTAAACAGTCGTACGGCTTGTCGTGTGGCCAGCGTTTAATATAAAAACGCACGGCAGGAGCGGTCCGACACGAAACGTCTAAATTGAAATCGGACCGGCTGTCCGGCAGTTTTACCAGCCCGGCAAATCTGCATTTTTGCCGGACCCGGGATAATGTGAACAGCTTCATATAAATTGTACAGCCACTAACTAGCCCTTCCGGCAGTTTTACCGGCCCGGCAAATCAGCCGGTCCGGCGTAGTGGGAACGCGGCCTTATAGTTCCTACGCTGCGTTTGAGAATCATTTTGAATAGTTCGCGAACGCTCAACCGACTACATATTGACTGCGATTTTTTTTAGGATTCCACGTATAACGTTTACAAAACGTGAATTTGTATGGCATTGAAGTAGGGCCTTCTGGTTGCAATTTTGCAATATAAATTCTTGTTTTAGAAATAACATACATCGCTTTTAGTGTGCATCAAAAGTAAAAGAATGATAAACAATTTTTAGATTTCTGTATATTCTACTATACTATTATATAATAATGAAGTTTATTTGTCCTCACAGTTACAAACAGTATAGTAAGAAGTACAATAAAAAAATGCCTTTTATATTATACCTGCATACCCGGCGGACTTCGTACCCCTTTGACAGTTTCCATGATTGAGTTAAATATATATCAATGGTTTCCATGACAACAAAACAAACAAATTATTTTGTATTGGAAAATTAAATTGTCGTTTTTTGTTTTTTTTATATATACCCTATGTTACTCAGCGCTAATGTAGCATTCTAATGGTGAAAGAATTTTTGAAATCGATCCAGTTGTTTTTGAGTTTATTCGTTACAAACATACATACATACGTACACAGAAAAAAAGGATTTCTTTAAGCAAGAAAAATATTTTTCTTGACATGGTAATTAATTATAAGGAAAATTGTCTTATTTCAAGTAATATTTGTTTATTTCTAGATATTGACTCTCTCAAAACAAATAAATAATACTCTTAGTGCAATTTTTACAATCAAGGAAAAATATTTTAAATGAAGTAAAAGTAAAATTAATCTAAGAAATTTAAATATTATTGTTTTAATATAGTGAAATACTTACTTCAAAATGAAAGTTTATTTATCTTTCTATCGTTCCGCCCTTTGTTACTAGATGGCGCTGGCGGTAGCATCCTGAATCGCGCTATCGAGATGTTCTTTACGAAACTATAAGTAAAAATTGTAACTTTGATATAGTTAAGAGATTAAAGTTGTACTAAGTCGCTTCCAAGCTATTGGAACTATCTTGGTCTTCCTTTGATTTTCTGTGTTCCTAGTATAGTCTATTACTGCGGCACTAAACCCTGCGCTTTTACGCCTGTGAACCGTAGTGGTTGTGTCCGTACGGCTACAAACCCTGTCTTAATATTAAGTATATTTTATATAAAGCGAAGTAGTTTACTTACTGAATTCAAATCAACATTTTCTTAAAATAAAAAAACATCTAAGCTTACACCATAAGAATCGTCGACTTACAATAAGAATACTAATAATTCTTGGTGAAAGATAGAATGTCTTAAATCAAGCGAAATTGTCTTCATTCAAGATTTGTTTTAATGTGAATTTAAAATATTTTTTTCCTCTACGTAAGAAAATAATAGTTTCCACATATATGAAACAACCATAATCTTGGTTTAATGCAATTTGCTTTCATGCAAGTATTTTTTGCTTATTTTGAGAAAACCGTTTTTTCTGTGTACGTGTAAAATACAAAGGTTTCCTCTTTATAATATTAGTATAGATTAAGCAACTTTCGCAAAGGTTGGTGGTAGGGCTTGTTTGTCCGCTTGGTGCCTTGGTTAACTACCACACGATTCTATCTATACATATCGCTATAACATCAATGTTTGTTGTGTTCCGGCAGCTAGAGATAAGATAGCCAGTGCCTCAGTAGTTGAGGATCCGGGTAAAGTACGCTTCGACCTTCGGCCTCATCATCACTTAACATCAGGTGTGATGAAAACCAGGTGTTTACCCGTAAAATACAAAAACAAACGGTTGCACTGTCTCCAAGCCCGTATCTTGTACAGTACACTATGAACGTTAAACTGTACCTATCGTGTTTCAAACTCATAAAATGTATCGATTCTCCATTTCGATTGTAATCGAATCGATGTCAAAGATAATATATTTCGGTATCGCACGATCGAGGAAGGTCACGGGATCATGTCATTTTAATGTTACTGAGTCAATAAACGAGTGTGCGGCTCGCCTGATCACAAAATAAGGAGACTGTAGAAAGTAAGACACAGACCCATCCCTCACGTACAAGAAATCTCGGATCATCACCAGAGAGGTCAGAATTAGGTAGAGTTATTTATGTACTTAAACTGATTTCATACAGCGAAAGAATAAAGTGGATATGCCTCAAATCCCGAGATTAATTTTTAACCTAAATTTTAACCTCACGAGTCTAGGCTAAAAAAGGCGAAGTATAAGTATGAGAATTTGCTAATAATTTGTATTGTGAATTAATGTAAATACTAATAAAAGTTGTATGTTAAATAATTATCTTTGTTTTATTTGTCTTATATATCTCTGAAATTTTTATTATTATTTATTTGTAGTATTGTTGGCCACACGGGATTGTCCATCAGAAATCCCGGGAAGATCCATATTAATATCAACATTTTGATGCAAGTACATAAATAACTCTACCTAATTGTGGCGTGATTTCGTGCCCGTGAGAGGTTGTCTATGTGTGCGTTGCTTTAGCGCGTGTGTAAGAAGCTCTCCTTCTGCAATCTCTTTATTATGTGTCCTGATGGTAAGCGATCACCGCAGCCTATAGACGCGACACCAAACCAAGCTGACGACGCTGAAGCTTCAGTTCTTATTTCTATGCCCTGCTATACCACTGGATCTAGCACGAAGAGCTCGATGGCGCAGTGGTTAACGCGCCCGGTCTTCAAGTGCTGAGGTTTTAAGCAAAGGCTGGTCATCGGATGGGTGACCAAAAATGTATCATCTAGAGCTCCTCCGTGCTTCGGAAGGCACGTAAAGCAGTTGGTCCCGGCTGCATTAGCAGTCGTTAACAACCATTAATCCGCACTGGGCCCGCGTGGTGGTTGATGGCCCGTTCTCCCTACCCATCCATAGGGAAGGCTCGTGCCCCAGCAGTGGGGACATAAAATGAGCTGATGATGATGATGATGATGATGATGATCTAGCACCCTTCAAACTGGAACACAGCAATGTAGAACAATACTGCTTGGTGGCAGAAATAGATGTTTGAGAAAGTAGCCTATATTCGTAACATACATAACGAGATTTACAATTGGTATTAGCAATAGGCATTTCTTATCTACACTATCTAACTATCTTTACAATACTATTACTGATTAAAGTATAAACTATTTATTTGTTTGTTTGTGCGTAGTAATCTATGGAACTACTAACCGGTTTAAAATAAATCTTTTATTAAGAGTTGGATACGTTATCACTGAGTAATATAGGCTAAGTTTTAACCCGACCTAGATACCTGATGATAAGCAAAGCAAGCCTATGTATTATCCTGATCCTGAAGCTTCAGTTTCTAGCCTTCTATGTTCAATTTAACAGGAACTTTTTTTAAATATTTATGTAGTAAAATTACTCCGCTTCACCTGACCAGATGCGAAGACAGCTAGTAATAAAAAAGGTTAAATAATAATCTATTCCAAAATTAAAAAATAAATTACCGCGTTTGTAAATCGAATTGGCACCACACAAAATGGCCGCCGGTATTAATCGGTCAAGGAGATTGCAGATACCATCATCGGTTACGAGACTACCGTGCAACATCGCGCCGTGTGTGACGCGGCGCTACGTCACTGGGTCGACGACCTTGATAAGCGATTGACCGATTGCAAAATTCGTGAACGACTATTATCTGACTGACTGAACGTGATAAATATAAAAGTTTTTATAGGTATGTCTTCGATTTCCGACTGCAACTTTTGTTTTGCACAAAGACACACATTGAAGATTTAAAGTGTGTATTTTTCAAGTTTTTTTAACAGTTTCAGTAAGTATATTAAATTAAAACCTGTTATTAGATCTGTTTTGTATCAATAATTAATGATATTTAGATTGTTTTTCTAGGATCTTTCTCTGGTTATACTGAAAATTAGTAAAATCAAGGTAGAGTAGGTAGCAGTCATTTTGAAAGTCTTTTGTAAATTTTACTGTTGTACAGTTCTGATCAGAATCTGTCTAATTAACCATCAAACAAATAATTTCTTTTTATTTTTATTTAATCAAAAGCGTATTAAACTAAAATAAAAACACCCCAAAGCAATCAAAAAGAGCAATTAAAAGCTAAGTGTTAAAACAAAACACGGTCGCTTAACTAAACACCGCACCGTCAATCAGCGGTGAATTTGGTGCGCCCTAAAATAAAAGTGACAACTGTGTGACGTCACGACACAGTGACGAACGGGGTCGGCGACCCCGCAGGCCGTGTGTAACGTTCGATTTTCAACTTTTTCAATTGCTGCCCACCGCATAAACAAATGAACATCGCAAAATAGCGTCATCTTCACGCAGCGTTCACGGCCAATGTTTATTTTAATCGCCAACGTTATGCCAAATGTTCGATTGCAACTATATAAATTACTCTAAATTTACTTTTTTAAACTAAAAAAAATATAAAAAGTCTAAAAACAATGCCTAAAACTGGCACGGCTTACGTAAATTTTAAAGTTCAGTAGTCTTCAACACCTAACTGAGGTGAACGTATCGTTAAATTAACTCATACAGCCTTGAACCCGCTACCAATTTACTCATTACTCGACGGATGACTCCCGAAAATTTATTTGACAGGCTCACTTAGTGCAGGCGTTAAAATAACGACTTTGAAAAAAAAAACATCTGGTCTTTAAATGTTATTTAACTTTTGTCATTGACGAATGAGCTGAGTTTTCTGTACCATTTAAATGTCTACCTAAAACGAGTAGGTATATTTTCAATCTACCTGACGGTCTTAGAAAATTATTGTCAGTTTTTCTTTTTTTCTCGACAAATTTTACTTAACAAAACGTCTAACATGCAACCTGCTTTGTGAAAAATACAGTTCAAAAGTCATAGTGCAAGTGTGTCAAGTGCATTGACCCCAGCCGAAGACACGTGGATTGCGCGCTCCAGTGTAAAACGTAATAAGTGCACTTTTACTGTTAACAGGAAAAGTACTGTACAGCTGTTTCGTTAAGGTTGTGTTATAAAAAGTTTTTAATACAGACTAAATGTAATATCCAATTCAGTGATGGAAAGGAGGTCTTATATTATTTTAGCAACAATTGACTGTCAAAATTTTAAGATAGTAGTTTTGCATTGTTTTTTTAGCGTTGCATCTTTTTTAATAATTAAAACGTCTCCTTTTAGCCACCGCCTTTGTCCACCCCGATATAAAAATTTCGTTGTTTCCACACACACACAGAAGTGTTTTTACTTTTCTGTGTGTGTGTGTGTGAGTGCAATAAAGAGTTTTATCTATCTATCTGTGTATCCCTTTAGTGCCCTACTAGTTTTACTACAAAATTTAAAAACCACAAGCTATTGACCCTCATTTTAACAATAGAACATGACATTTGCAACAGTCTACGTCAGAAAAAGGGTATTTCCTTATTTTTTTAAATTTGGGTTAAAAACAACAATTAGTTGCTTTTAGCCTAAATTTTTAAACTATTAACACACTAATTTTGGACAAAGGAAAAAAAAATACTTCAACTAATTGTGGAAAATTATCATTTGGGGCACAAACATTTAAATTCAATTGGGCACATAGATTATTTGTACTAATTGTAAATAAATAATTTAGTTTTTGGGGACAAGTGACGCATTGTATTATAGGTGGCAGCTCTATCTATCTATATAAATAAAAATCTGCTGTTGGTTTGTCTCGCTAAAACTCAAAAATGGCGTGACCGATTTAAATAATTTTTATTTTGTATTGTACGCTTTATTACAAGGATGGTTTAGAAAAAAAAACAAGGGAAAACTCAAAAAAACAGCTGAGTAATCCAAGAATTTAAAATTGGTAATTTTGTACGGGACTCTCCACTTTGGATTACTCTTAGTAGATAGCTTTCGTGGCACATATTTATTTACAGGGCAACGTCTGTTGGGTCACCTAGTAAGTACTACACAAAATTAGTTAATATATTTCTTGTTAGTCTATGAATTGGGACACTGTTGGGCAAAGGTCTTTCCTGAATGACTGAATGAACTGTGTATGGCTAGCTGAATACAAATGCTGTCTTTACTTGAAGACTGAACAATGTTATGGAAAAATATTTCTTATTACATGTTGCGTAATATTCTTGTAAACTTAATCTTTTTTTTTAAACTATCTAAGTACTAACAACAAGTTATGAGAAAAAAAAACTTATTTGTCTTAAAAGGTTAAAATTATTATTATTAATAAAATTGTATTTTAGTACAATACGAAGGTAAGTAAATGCATTGTTATTATGAGATTATGTATGACGATTATGTCGACTAATTCAATTTACTATCTTATCTCGGTAGTTCTATCTTTACTGAATCAAATATTTCGAGTATCGTAACCAATATCTTGAAAAACAAATTAAATTCTAAACGAATACAATATTGAATACTGTAAATGTAAGAACAGCGATTTTATAAAAAAACTAGCATGTTTGTTTTAATCGTTAAAGTTAAGCAACTTGAAGTCCCGGGACATTTGTAACAAAAAAAAAATTTAAAATCTCAAGCTCCTTTTCGTTTCGAAAGTCGTCGGTCCTAGTTGCTTTCATAAGATGGCAGACGTCACCCAACCTTATTTTTTTTTAATATCTATACATATATTAATACGTGAAGCAAAAACTTTGTACCCCTTTTTACGAAAATTGCGCGGACGGAGGAGTATGAAATTTCGCACACCTATAGTTTAAATAGAGAAGGAGTGCAGAATGCTAATATTTTTATAAAATTATGCATAAAAATACATAATTTGTTTCATACATTTTTCAAAAATTTCATAAATGGAAAGGAGCGGCCGAATCTGTCTTTTTTAATTTTTCATTGCATAGGATACAATCCGTGCAGCTTTAATAAAATATTGTTTTAAAAATGGATCGGAATCGGAGGAAACACTAGTTATTATTAATAGGCTATTAACACATTAACACATTAATAACAGTTAACATTAATAACTGTTAACACATTAATAACAGTCCTGTTCAACTATCTATAAAGCTAATATGCTTGTGTTAGGATGGGTACACGTCAGTAGTGGTAACGGAGCTATGGGGGATTGAACCACGGTTTCTCGCATTCAACCCAAACATCTATCCGTTCGGCTTAAGACGCTTTTATTGTATCTATTTATTTATTTACTAGCTGACCAGCGGACTTCGTACCTCTTTGACAGTTTCCATGACAACAAAACAAACAAATCATTTATCCGCTTAAGAACACCCGTATCCCATGATGGACCCCTATAGCAGCGCCACCTATCAGGTCCAATTGTAAATCTAAACCATTCTCGAATCCACTTGAACACACACAGAAAATTTCATCCAAATCGGTCCAGCCGTTTAGAAGGAGTTCAATAACATACACACGCACAGAAGATTTACGAGTATGTATATAAAGATTTATTTGATAAGTACAAAAACAGATAACAAGCTGTAACATTCAATTGGTCATACATTTGGGTGTGGGCTTACAACTCCGCCACCAAAGAGGACATTTGGTAGTCGACTTTAGAGTTGACGACCCGAACAGTGGAAACTGCGAGTTGTACTCTTAGTGCAACGAGAAGTGAGCGAACTTACAGCTCCGGTAACCTATCTGGATCTTAGGTAGTGGACTATACGTGTCCACGAGGCAACTCGCTCGAGAAACTAGTCTTAAGAGTTCCAGATGAAGAATGCGCTTCGGCGCGTCCTGATCTGGCGTTATGACCTGACGCAGATGAGACACTAGTCTTAAGAGTTCCGGATGAAGAATGCGCTTCGGCGCGTTTTGATCTGGCGTTATGACCTGACGCAGATGAGACACTAGTCTTAAGAGTTCCGGATGAAGAATGCGCTTCGGCGCGTTCTGATCTGGCGTTGTGACCTGACGCAGATGAGACACTAGTCTTAAGAGTTCCGGATGAAGAATGCGCTTCGGCGCGTCCTGATCTGGCGTTATGACCTGACGCAGATGAGACACTAGTCTTAAGAGTTCCGGATGAAGAATGTGCTTCTGCGCGTCCTGATCTGGCGTTATGACCTGACGCAGATGAGACACTAGTCTTAAGAGTTCCGGATGAAGAATGCGCTTCGGCGCGTTCTGATCTGGCGTTGTGACCTGACGCAGATGAGACACTAGTCTTAAGAGTTCCGGATGAAGAATGTGCTTCTGCGCGTCCTGATCTGGCGTTATGACCTGACGCAGATGAGACACTAGTCTTAAGAGTTCCGGATGAAGAATGCGCTTCGGCGCGTTCTGATCTGGCGTTGTGACCTGACGCAGATGAGACACTAGTCTTAAGAGTTCCGGATGAAGAATGCGCTTCGGCGCGTCCTGATCTGGCGTTATGACCTGACGCAGATGAGACACTAGTCTTAAGAGTTCCGGATGAAGAATGTGCTTCTGCGCGTCCTGATCTGGCGTTATGACCTGACGCAGATGAGACACTAGTCTTAAGAGTTCCGGATGAAGAATGCGCTTCGGCGCGTTCTGATCTGGCGTTATGACCTGACGCAGATGAGACACTAGTCTTAAGAGTTCCGGATGAAGAATGCGCTTCGGCGCGTTCTGATCTGGCGTTATGACCTGACGCAGATGAGACACTAGTCTTAAGAGTTCCGGATGAAGAATGCGCTTCGGCGCGTTCTGATCTGGCGTTATGACCTGACGCAGATGAGACACTAGTCTTAAGAGTTCCGGATGAAGAATGCGCTTCGGCGCGTTCTGATCTGGCGTTGTGACCTGACGCAGATGGTCCCTTGTGCTTGCGCAAGGTTGTCTGACACCTACTTTAGAACCTAACGGCTGGTGGGGGGTCAGTATAAACTTTAAAGTCGTGTATAGCGGGGATGGTCATACATTTAGATTTTGAGTTCTTTCCTAAGTCAAAGTGAAATATTGCTTTTGAATCGTCCAAACATTTTTACCTACTACCCATTCAGGACGTCTATTTTTAGCTGTGGAGAAGAATGGGCGCAAGAAACTCCACAGCTTTAATATAAGTAAAGGCATTTACAAAATTATATGCCGTTACCAAGTTATACAAGTTTAAAATTACTTAACAATATTTTAAATTAGAAACACCTGTTGGAGTGGTTGGAGCATTTTAAACCTAATCCTAAATATTGTACACGGCATTAAAAGAAAAAATAAAGTACATTAGAAAAATTAATGTACATTAGGCTAGCTGCTGTGCATTATCTGTTAATCCTACATGTGGGAAGGCTCAATCCCAGCAGTGGGACTCTTATAGTTTGACGTTAGGATAATCACAAAACTCAGTATAGTTAAACTGATTTAGAAGCACGTGATTCTGCTAGTGAACTTTGATTGTTTAAATAATTCACAGATTGCTACCATTATTTGTTGAATTGATAAACGGTACATTTATTATGTTATTATAGCTCAGGTATGTATGTATTCTGCAATGATCTATTATTAAAAAAATATTAGTTTTAAATATATTTTTTATACCTTCCTATTGAAATAAATTTCTTATGTACCTACATGTAAAAATATACTATGCATAAGCTTTGTTTATTAAACATTGAAGAAACATTTTGAACATTTATTGAATTGGTTAACTTTAAAAATAATCAAATGTTTAGAGAATACATAAATATGGACTATAAAAAATGTAAAGTGTAATATCTAGGTGTGGTCTTGTATCATAAACATGTAGGAACACTGGAACACTGTTTTATTTAATGTAGACCTATACTAAAAAAACTACTAAGACGACGAATAAACATAAAAACATGTAAACTCACGTTCTCACATGCCTTTATGACTGGGTCAAATCGCATAATACCACACAAATAAAAACTATGGGAATTGATGATTATAAGCATTGTGAAGGTACCAGCGATAGATAACGATCCCACGGAACCGCGCTTACGGTATACAGAACCGTTTGGAATCGTAACAATAACAATAAAAACAATAAGCGATGAGCAGAAAAGAAGAAAAAACTACCATTTGTGGTAGTTTTTTTGGTATGTACACACAGACACGTTCCGAATTCAAAATTTGTGTATTCGTGATTCCGCCGATGTCGGAAACAATCTTTAGTTTTTAACAAGAAGTGATTCTAAAATTAAAATTCTAATGAAGTCTTTGTCTGGCCCAGCTAGTAACCATAGCTTCGTGCTACTGACACAAAAAGTAAAAGCCAGTATTTTTAATTAAAACCATAGTTTTAGATGTTCGATAGTGTTTTTTAATAGGCAAAGACAAGAAATAGGCAAAGGAACCCAAAACTATAGACCAATAAAAACTGAAATCGATTCTATTTTTGAATTCGATGACAGCCGACAGTCGATGGAACAATAAACTTGTACACGTAAGGGTTGTTTATGATAAAAACTTATGCATAGCTACAGAAACTAAGTTTATTAGGGAAAACCGAATGAAATCGAGTGTGATGTATCATCAACACCAGAAAAATAGGACACGTTTTGACAGCGACAGAGCCTAATCTTTTTCCTCCATTTTGATTTAGGTCAACTCCGTTAACCAGAAATACAGCAAAATTGCGGGAAGTTAAACATTTCGAATGTGTTCAAAACATTATTTTCGTATAGTAAAAATAATGGCACACAGTCAATCGTAGTTCGTTTTCTCCTTATTTTTGGGGTTGCTACGAAATATGTAGCACCGTAGCGGCTCGTAGACATTTTGCGGAATAGCTACGCCAAATTGAATCGTCTCTTAGATTTTCGTTATCTATGTCTAGTGTTATGTATAAAAATGACTAATTGGATCCTTCCAATTGTAAAAAAAAAACTATTATACGATTATACATTCGATGTGTATTGTAAAATTCAAAAAATAAAATCTGGTATCGATTTGCAAATCAATATTGAATATAACATGATTTGAATCTCTATGTAAGATTTTTTTTTAAGTTTTGTCACATCGTACACAAAAATAACAATATAGAGAAAAAACTTCCAAATTCAAAGGTATGTACGTCAGAAGGCTAAATATTCTTCAGTATCGTGCACAAAAAACAATTGAAATCGAAAAAAGAATAAAAAGTTCCAAATTCAAAATATCTACCTCTGATGGAGTTGACAGCTTTCTTATCCATAAACATTCCAGAGATGGAGGAGCCGAACATGGCCTCGCTGCTGCCCGGCGGCGGAGAGGTGCTATCAGCGACAGATCCTGACGTGATATCCATGCCCATCTGGTTATGCATTACCCCTTGGACCTCCGTATGAGGCTCCCTCTTCAACTGCATCCCTTGGGGCATGCCTTGGTGGTTCTGATGCAGCATAGTCGAAGCAGACGAGTGACCTCCATGCTGGTCGGGCGGCCATTGAGAACCGAACAACTCGTGGAACTGGCTGTTATTCATAGTTCCAATTTTGAAAGTTTTGTTTTCTTTTAAGATTTCTTTTTAAGTGACTTTAGACCAATGATTCGTTTGCGCGAATCCCATTCGCATTATCACTAGTATCACTGAACGTTTTGGTGTTTTTCTCTTATTTTTTGTTAATTAAAGGGTGTGGTTCCGACTTTGTCGGTAAGGCAATTATTTTCCGGGTACAGTTTCTTCGTTTGTGACCATAAGATTTTTACAAAATACTATGGCACCCGAATGACAGTAAATCAACTTGGTTGAATTAAGCACCAGTGTTTTTGTTTTGTTTATTTTTTTAACTAATGTATATGTTCCGGCCGAGGGGCGAAGTGAGATTTCTTTTTGCAAAATTTAATTCCGGTATTAGCTTTTTAAACAATAACAAATTGTTTCGCATTTTGCTTCCGTGATTCTGTTTTTGACACCTTTTTCTCTCTTAAAACTTCTATATAAGGCACTGTGTATATTGTAATAATTTTTATTTCACTTGTTCCCGTAAACTATTGTTGCGATATAAATGTGTAACACAAAAAATCTGCAAAGAGAAAACGACAGCAGAAAGAAGAATTTATGTGAATAAGAACGTATCCACATTTAAAATACGAAAAAAGAAAATTTTCAACTCCAATTTCGAATTTTCAAAATGAGAATTGGATTTTAAATAGCCGAACGTCGCGTTCAGCTATCTAAAATCTTGTCCAAATTTACGTGGAACACATATAATTCTTTTTTAAATCGTTATCCACTACGTTCCGTTTGCGTTTCGTCACTGCACTCTCAAGGCACTGTCACTGTTTGTTGCACCTCACTGCTGGAAAAATTTGTACGTCAACTTTGTACTATGGGTTGTGCACAACTCGGCAACGCGACGTCAACTGAGCTGTTAACTTTACAGCGGGCCGATCGTGACTGACGCATTGACGAATCTTCGGGGCTCACGAAAAAATTATATATATTTTTTCACTGTGGCTGTATAATCAACTCTTAGTGATAGTTCAGTCGCCCCGACCTACGGGCAAAACTCTTTCCAAAGTGCTCATTAAGAAAAATGTCTTTGGGCAATTTGGAACTGACCTTTTTAATGATTCGAATTAAAAATTGCAGGTCGATAGTGTGTAAGATTATTGAGTAATTAAGGAAATAAAATTTGTCTCAAACGCTTTGCCGTTATCAGTGTGTGCGTGCGGCGATGTCTCGCACGCTCGTTATGGCACACAGACGAGCCGGCGTCACACCGGTTCGTTGACCCCGGGACCCAAACAAAGTAGATTTCGGTGAAATGCTGTTGAACTCTAGCTGCGAGTCGGATCGGCGGACGGGACTTCGCGCGCGAATTTTGACAGATTCGAATTTTAAATTGCGAACTTTTCTTCTTTTACACGACGACGGAATACGATACTTTTTAAATATATCTAATTTAAAATTCCGTTGTATTGGCGCGAAGGCAGGAAGGCACTGGTTCGAGCGCGAACTTTGACAGATCCGAATTTTAAAATTTTTGAACTATTCTCCTTTACACGCAAAATGGAATTCGATATTCAAATACATTTAAAATACTCGTTTTATTTGCCGCGCGCCCGTTGTCGGTTATGAGTGTCATTGACCCCGGAAAATATGTTGTCAACGGCGGATAGTTCGCGAGTTTGTTTATTCCTACGCTTTGACATTAAATTGTCTATACACAGCAACAATGGCGTCTTTTAAGACCACAAAAATAAAGCAACAGATTGGAAATAAACTATATCGTGTACACTGAACTATTTTTGAACCTGGAATGTTCTAAAATGACGCGGCAAATCTATTTTTTGATCTCTAGCGTGTATTAGGGATGTCACCGATTCAGTACTATATTGCATTACAAGACTGAATTTGATTGAATGAACTTTCTGTATTTATTCAGTTATTATTTAATTAAACATATTTTTTTTAAATAATATTATCTTAATTTATCTAAAATTAGATAAACGAAAACGAAGCCATTTTATTTTTACCTGCATTCAATAGAGAAAATTTTAAAATCGCATAAACGCGTGTTTAAGTAATAAGTATGAACTTTTTAAACTTCGTAACTAAATCATTTCAAAACTTTTCCATCTAACCTATTTGTCTATGTCAAAGGAGGTGATTCCCGAAAAGCTCACACAGAATAAAAAAAAAACAAAAGTAAATAACCTATGTGGGAAGACGGCGACCTTGCGAGCGAGCGAGACCGTGACGTCACGCCCCCGTCTCCCTCTAAGCGAACGACCTATCGATTCGGGACCACGTGCTGTGTACCGTCGACAACACGTAAAACGTTGTACTCCAACTCCAAATTTGACCTTAAAACCATGAAATACAGAACTTCATTCATTTGGAATTGATCTGCTTAGCCATGTCACTGGTGATAAAGTCAGTTCATTGTTATGAATCGAGCATGTATTTTAACACTACAACGTCAAATCATTTATTAGACACAAACCTTATTTACGTCAAAACTATAAAATCAAAAAACTAAAAAAATTGTTTAGACTTAACCACTGAATCTACCACCAGTTCGGATTTTGGGAGAGCCTTCGACCGAGAAAAGCTGGCAAGAAACTCGTTAGACTTATTTCTTTTTCTCCAAACACTATAAAGAACACAGATCACTGCTATGGATTCTGAAGAAAGCTGCTAAAATGGATGTTGATATCGTTCTAGGTATCTCTAGTGTGGCTGACTACCTCCAAAATCTACCGTAAGTTTACATGAAGAAAACCACTACGAACTGAATGACTCCTTATATCTACTACTATAAAACGTCCACACGGCTATAGCCTCGTTCTGACATTTTCTCCATAGTCCGAAAGTCATATCCAGGACTCTTTAGACACGTTTTTTGACGTTTTAAAACCGCAGGGGCTGTAATTATTGTAGTATAACATCGCTCAGAGAAGTAAGTAATCTTGTTTGACTTTTCCCACCTTTTTGGAATGTTTTTAAAAGAAATTTAGAAGTCACACTACATCACTCAGAGAAGTAACCCTGTCTGCTGTTCCTACCTCTTTGGAAAGTTTTTAAAAGAAATTTCGAATAAGCATGGTATAACAATGTCACGGGACTTCTTGGCGGAAAAGTGAAGAGTCATGTCTGCGGTTTTGTTTTATTTTCTAAAATTTGTGTTATGTCAAATATTAATGTGAAGTAATGGTGGATTATTAACCGTTAAGTGTTCGTGAGTGTGCATGAGTGTTGGCAAATGAAACAAAACAGTGCAACGGCATTTTTCAAATGCTCTCTAGAAGTCCGCGCGAGGAATTAGCAAAGCCCCACATCTTTACTGAGATACTCGAGGGGTTGGGGCATATCATTTCTCACTTCTCATTTCTATTATCATTCATCATCATCATACAGGAAGGAAATATTGTTTATTTATGTATTACTTGTAAGAAAAGTTACTTTGACACTGGCTAAATGTACTAATCGCACGAAGCCATCAACTAAAGGAAAAAAACAATGTCACGATGAAACTTAAAAAAAAGAATAGGTGGCATTTTGTTTCGTATTTATTTCTATTTTTGAAATCTATTCCAATCAGTTTCGTTAAAAAAAGATTTGAGGTTTTTAGAAGACCTGCTTTGTAAATCTAGCGATACTTCTTGTAAATGATAGAACTCGCTAAGGTTGAATTGAAGACTGACAGTATATTATTATAAGCGAAAATGACCACTTTAATCACTGTATAGAGTGCAAACGAATCTGTATCGTAAGATGGTAGATGACATTCCATCGTCCGTGCTTCGGAAGGCACGTCAAACCGTTGGTCCCGTCTGCATTAGCAGTCGTTAATAGCCACCGCCCCGCACTGGGCCCGCGTGGTGGTTCACGGCCTGTTCTCCTAGTGGTGTTTCCATCTATAGGGAAGGCTCGTGCCCCAGCAGTGGGAACACAAAATGAGCTGATGTTGGTGACAAAATTATTGATATATCAGATCCTTGGGTAAGTCTGCAGCTAACTCTATGATTCTATTGCCTACCTCAACTTAAAAATAAGAAAGTTATTGGCATACAACAGAAATTAATCTTGAATATCTACGCATTAATATTGCACAACCATGTGAAAATAGTACAGTACAATGACCTACCGTATCGTCATACTATTAGGACTAGTGGTCGTCCAATGGTCGAAATTAGACCGTAATTTTATTAAGGCTGCACGGATCTATCCTAAGCAATGAAAAATTAAAAAAGATAGAATGTGAGTTTGGAGTGGCATTGACAGTTAAGGCCGCTCCTCTTCCATTTTTGAAATTTTTGAAAAGAGTTTAAATGCGTGTGTGTCAAATACATGGTAGTGTGTGTAATGTTTGTTTTATTGATGTAATGTATTTTTTATGCATAATTAAAAAATATATATAACGTTCTGCAATCCTTCTCTACAAAAATTTTACAATATTAGGAAAAAAAAAGTAAAAAAGCCTTTATAAATTTAAACTCCGCCTTTTACCAATTTCTTTGACGACGGAGCTAAACACAATATATAACGATAATTATAATAATAAAAAAGTAAAAAAGCCTTTATAAATTTAAACTCCGCCTTTTCCCCATTTCTTTAACGACGGAGCTAAACACAATATATAACGATGATTATAATAATCATGTTAACGTAAATTAGACAATCGTCGTTACCAAACCAAAAGCAGATAAGTGCACTTCTTAAAATTTCAAACCTGCAAAGGTAGGCTATGTAGCATTAAGCTGTAGTTCGCTATTTTATTCGAGACGAAATGACAATATTTGAGTGCTATTAGCAGTGCCTAATATGTCTTTTAGCGAGCAAATATGAAATTTAAAACTACTCTTCTGCAATATGGTAATATTATTGGATAATAATCAATAATAAGATCTTGCATTACTCTGCTAATTTGCTCTTTTAACCGCTCGGCCACGACGACGAACGGTTTAAGCGATTTCTCTGTTCATCGCGTTTTTTTATTTTTCAACCTATCTATTTATTTGAAAAATCTCATATCAAACTCAAAGTTACATCGTTTATTCAATATAAGCCTTTACAAGCCCTTATTGACGTCAAAACTAAGTATAAAATTCTACTTCTTCTACTTCTTGTAGTATAAAAACTAAGCATCATCATCATCATCATCATCAGCTCATTTTATGTCCCCACTGCTGGGGCACGAGCCTTCCCTATGGATGGATAAGGAGAACGGGCCATAAACCACCACGCGGGCCCAGTGCGGATTGGTGGTTGTTAACGACTGCTAATGCAGCCGGGACCAACAGCTTAACGTGCCTTCCGAAGCACAGAGAAGCTCGAGATTATAATTTTTTGGTTACACATCCGATGACCGGCCTTTGCGAAAGTTGCTTAACCTCAGCACTCGCAGACCTGGCGTGTTAACCACTGCGCCGTAGAGCTCCTAACTAAGTATAAAACAATAATAAACCCAAATAAAGCTACTGAATCTACCAAAGAAAAAAAAAGCTAAAAAGATGAGATAGAAATTCATTTTGATCACCCATCCACCGATTAGGTATTGTGAGAGTCGCTTATCTGGCAAGATCAGCCGTCTAATCATTAGCTCTTTAAGCTGGTTTGTAGCAGCGCTTAGTTACAAGTCATCCAAAATAAATTCACTCGCTGGGCCACTGGTGACCCTTGGTACATACGGAATGCTGACCTGCACAGAGATTTGGAACTTCCAACGATGCAACAGCATCTTACGGAGAATAATATAATATAATAATAATAATAATTTTTATTTCAGACCAATTCGATCCATAGACTTATTAGTAAATGTTAGTAACAATTGGGCTTAATCCTATGTTAGTGTTGTTAGCATATTTATGTTTGTGTGCTACTTCTTAAGCCCCGTTGCAATCTCTACCCAGTATCTTTGAATGGGCAGTCCTGTCTGACAGCAATCATCTTAAGGATACTGTTGTCGCTCTTACGTAAACGCTGCAGTAGAGAGGCCGCTTTTTTGCGCATTATAGCATGAAACCCGTCTGTGCGAGAGTCAGCAAACATTTTGGAAGCGCTACAGCGCCACGGTAGCCCCAACAGCATCCTGAAGGCAATCACTCAAATCCTTTCATTCAAAAGGCAGTGGACTATAGTCACGAGCTTCCCTCCATCCCCCATTTCCGTAGGCCGAAACATGCTTTATCAGATCCCCCAAATAAGTTATCACGTGACCTGGTGGGTGACTCTTGAAACACAATTGCATTAATCAATTTCCAATCACAAATCTAAAAAATTCTAATGGCACTCTTAAAAGCGATAATAGCGCTACATTGGAATTAAATTGCGTGGAAATTGAGTGATTAAATTATTATCGAGATGGGGCGTTCCGAAATTGCGAAACTTATCCCAATATCGATACATATTAATCGCATTGGAATTTTATTGAGATTGAGTTTGCGTTCAAGAGTAGCCTATCTGGATTGCCTACTTGCGGCACAGGACGCGCCGTCGCTTAGTTAAATCGCTGACTTCACCACGGCGTGCACTCTGATTGAGTAACGCCAACGTCGCCTCCCACTCCGGGAGGCCGACCGTTCCATCAGCCTACGCAGCCAAGGCTATAGGCAACCCTAGGGGGTGTTTGTCAGTAGGAGTCTGACATAGTCTATCTCAACTGCTTGAGTTATTCATATGTAATTTTTTTTTAAAACAGTTTTATTAAAGTTGTGAAAACAAAACACGTATAGTCTATACTAATATTGTAAAGAGGAAAGCTTTGTATTTTTGTATGTATGTATGTTTGCAACGAATAAACTCAAAAACTACTGGACTGATTTAAAAAATTCTTTCACCGTTAGAATGCTACATTAGGGCTGAGTAACATAGGCTATACTAAAAAATAAAATAAAAATGCGGTACGAAGTCCGCCGGGTCAGCTAGTGGTAATATAGTGTAAGCCAGAATCCGAACGCATAAGCCACCGCGCCATTGATCTTGTTATTATCTCAAAAATATCTGTATTATAGGTAATAGATATAGCCTTTGATCGCCCATCCAATCCTTAAACATTGAAACGCTCAGTGATTCCAGAGAAAAAAAAAACTAGCAAAAACATTTAACATGTTTTTTTTATACAACGTGTAACAGAAAGGTGTGGTCAAAATGAAAAGATCCAAAGCGTATCCGATCTAGAACTTGTATGTGTTGTTATTAAGACTTATTAACTTTAATTTGTCATGCAGTGGATAATGCAATATTTATATTTGTGAAGTGATGCGTGTCAGGCGCGCATAAGCAAGCAGCAGTGATCATAAATGTAAGTACACAGAGGTTACTAAACCACTAGGGCTGAGACTTGTTTATTTTGATGTGACGTCACAATAGATTTAATTAAAAATTGCAATAACACATTAAAGTTAACTAGTGGTCGCCCAGTGGTTGAAATTCGACCGTAATTTTATTAAGGCTGCACGGATTGTATCCTAAGCAATGAAAAATTAAAAAAGATAGAATGTGAGTTTGGATTGGCATTGACAGAAGTCGGCCGCATTAAAAACAAACAATACGTGTGTGTCAAGTCAAATACATGGTACAAATACATAGTGTGTGTAATGTTGTTTTTGTTGATTTAATGTATTTTTTATGCGTAATTTAAATATTGACATTCGGATAAACTTCTCTATATAAACTATAGGTGTGCGAAATTTCATACTCCTCCGTCCGGGTTTGTGGTGATTAAGCCATTACCCATCAATTGTAGCGATGACTTGATTTCAATGATGGAAGCCTTTGCCCAGCAGTGGGACAGTTATAAGCTTAGTTTACTACTATATACGTTTACACGTATATAGTAGTAAGCGCAGCGGCTAGCGCGTTCGGCTTGCGATCTTGCCCGCTAAGCAACTTTCGCAATGCCGGGTCGCCTGATGGGTGACCAATTAAAAAAACATCTCGAGCTCCTCCGTGCTTCGGAAGACACGTTAAGCCGTTGGTCCCGGTTGTTGTCGTAAGATATGACAGTCGTTAAAACCCACCAACCCGCATTGGGCCAGCGTGGTGGGTTATGGCCCAATATCCCCACGTGCTATTGTTCACGTGGGACGCCTGTGCCCAGCAGTGGGACGTTTATAGGCTGTTGATGATGATGATGATGATGACGTTTACACGTAATTGTAGATAAACACAGTGTAGTGACAGCGCAAAACGACACATACTCGTTCAAGCTACAACGACATGTCACTGAACCCAAGTTCATTACTAATACAATTGCACAATAGTATTTTTAAAAACATGACGCGGCCGTTTTGTAACCACACGTTTTGTTGATTGACTCAATAAAAATGCATTTAGGCATATCCTAATACACAATATTAGGATATGCTTATCTATATATACTACTTATATACTTACCTACCTATAATATATACCTAATATATAATATTAGATTTTAAAAAAACATTTTTTTTGCTAGCTATGTCGTGGCTATATAAGTAAGACAGCACTTAGATTAAGACTTATGTAAGTTTATTTTTTAATTTAACTGGTATATGTTTTGTTGGTTGTCCTAATAAACAAAATAAAAAATAAAATTCCTTTCTGAGTATAAACTCTTTTGGTAAACAAAATCATCAGCATCTCTATGGTATATATCTCATGTCTATTGTCAAAGTTTTTTCTTCACGTATACAGGACGTTTGGTAATAAATTATATTCCCGAAATATAGCCATGCAACCAAGTATAGAAATAAATTGCTTTTATTATTATTATTATTCTCTTTATTAAAAATATATCTGAAGATTTTTTTTTACAATATTTTATTTAAAAACATATTTACAATATAAAATATTATAAAAACTTAACCTAGGTTTCCACCAGTAGCGGGGAAAGACCCAAGCTATCCGTGATTAGGGCTGCAGAGTGAGGAACCACCTGACAATACGTGCCGTGTTAAGGAGTACTGCCTTATACTGTGATAACTTGCAAAAACATATTTAAGTACCTAGATTTACTTTGCCATAAAAAAAACTCAAATTTATTGTATTACAATATATTTCGATTTCTGTTTATATTTGACCTTAAGGTTAACGACCAAGGACGAAGTATCAGCTTGTCCTATGGTTGTCACTTTACAATTTTACTTCATTTATTTATTTATTAGAAAAATGCTTACCAACTAAATACATACAGAACATTTATCTAAACTTATATAATCATAAAAACGTGTATATACATATTTAAATTATAGGCACGCACAACATATACTGAAAAATTAAAAAGACATTAACTAAAAAAAAACGCCAAAAAATATTTTTTTTTTAAATAAAATTTTAAGGGCTATTTCACCCGTCTATGCCTGTTTCCTCGACCTCTCGAAGGCATTTGACCTGGTTAGTTACGACATCTTGTGGCAAAAACTCGAAGCTATACATTTGCCTAGAGAAGTAAAGGACATAGTTAGGTTTTGGTACCAACACCAGGTCAATGTCGTAAGGTGGTCGGGTGCATACTCGGAGCCGTACAGGTTGGAGTGCGGGGTGAGGCAGGGGGGTTTGACCTCTCCCAAGCTTTTCAACCTGTACGTGAACGCGCTCATAGAGGAGCTCAGCAGGGCTCGTGTCGGATGCCATATTGACGGAGTCGCGGTCAATAACATTAGTTATGCGGATGACATGGCGCTGCTGAGCGCTTCAGCCTGCGGCTTATCAAAAATGATAAGCATTTGTGAAAAGTATGCGCACCTACATGGCTTACGATATAACATTAAAAAGAGTGAATGCATGGTCTTTCGGGCCGGGGGCAGCCAATGTCCGTCACCAATTCCTGCCATAAAGTTATATGGTACGCAGCTACAGCAAGTAGATCAATTCAAATACCTCGGACATTGGTTAGCCTCCGACCTAAAAGATGATGTGGACATTGAGAGGGAGCGGAGGGCGTTGTCTGTGAGAGCAAACATGATTGCCCGCAGGTTTGCTCGCTGCTCAACTAGCGTAAAAATCTGTCTTTTTAGAGCCTACTGCACTAGTTTTTACACAAGCAGCCTGTGGGTTAATTATACACAAAAACAGTACGGCGCCCTTCGAGTCCAGTTTAATAATGCGTTTAGAATGCTGGTGGGGCTGCCCCGTTTCTGCAGCGCTTCGGGGATGTTCGCTGAGGCGCGGGTAGACTGTTTCTACACCACCATGCGCAAGAGGTGCACATCCCTGGGGCGTAGGATCCGGGCCAGCCCCAACGGTATACTAAGAGTGTTTGCAAGTAGGTTTGACTGCGAGTACTTAAACCACTGTAGTACAGTACATGGGAAGTATAACAAGATATAGTATACATAATTATTTAGTGTGTTGTAATTTTAATGTTAATGTTATTTTAAATGTTTAAAAATACTTTACTAACATATTTATAAGTCAAATTGTTACTAACAAAAATGGATCTTTGTTGTCTATATAAATAAATAAATTATTATTATTATTATTATTATTATTTCTTAGTATTGAGGTACAATTTAACACACTTCTTAAAATAACCCAATTTGTCGCTTAAAATATCTATTTCCTTATGGCTTTTAGATAGCTCATCATTGCAAAAAGAGGGGTAACAAAGAACCTTAATATCTCGGCTATCTGGGGTTTTTCAGGTATGTTCATAATTTTAAGGGGTTCTATGAATACCCTATATAATATATGGTATCCTATCTGCATCAATATCTGTATCTGTATTAAAAAGCGAAGAAAATACTTTATATCCCTTTTTAGCACATTGCGCGCACTGAGGAGTGATGGAGAAGGAGTGCAGAAAGATAAAATGTGTGTATAATAGATTATTTATTATTTATTTATGAGGAGCTCGATGGCGCAGTGGTTAACGCGCCCGGTCTGCGAGAGCTGAGGTTAAGCAACTTTCGCAAAGGCCGGTCATCGGATGGGTGACCAAAAATTTATCATCTCGAGCTCCTCCGTGCTTCGGAAGGCACGTAAAGCCGTTGGTCCAGGCTGCATTAGCAGTCGTTAACAACCACCAATCCGCACTGGGCCCGCGTGGTGGTTTATGGCCCGTTCTCCCTATCCATCCATAGGGAAGGCTCGTGCCCCAGCAGTGGGGACATAAAATGAGCTGATGATGATGATGATTTATTATTTATATGTTGGACTGTAGAATCTGTAATCTTTAATTAATGTAATTGGTTTTTTTTTCACACCGTTTTAATTAAAGTAAAATAAATAAATAAATAATTTGCTTGTTGGAAAATTTACAGTCAAATATTAACTATTACTGGATAATGTGAGTTAACCAATGCCATTTACAAATCTCCACATATAGTTATGTTGTTAGATAGATAAACACTTTATTGCTTACACAATTATACACAAAACAAATAACAGGAAATTTTTAAATAATAGTAAGCAAAGACGGTATTATCGTTTAAAGCGATCTCTTCCAGACAACCTTTGTGGCATAGGGCAGATTAGGAGACAATGAGAGGTAGTGTACTGGCATCTAGCAAATTTTTAAAAGAATAAAATCTATTTACTATCTTCATCTATATATATAAAATTCTCGTGTCACAACTACTAAGTTGGCAACTATGCCATACTCCTTCGAAACGGCTCGATAAATTTTTATGATTATTTTATATGTATGTCGGAGACGTGGCGCTAGCATCGCTTAGAAACGACAAGTATAGTCTATACTTAGTGTGGTCTGCGCAGCCTATGCTCTATGGTACGCGAAACGTCAACGTCAGTTGGCGCGACAACGGACTGGGGACATTTGAACGGGAGCGGTCGGAGAGTACGCACGCGCAGAACTCACTTCGTTTCTAAAATCCATTTGCATCGGGCAACTGTTTCTAAATTATTACATTGTGATATTAAAATAACATTAAAGTGACTGTAAGGAAAACGACTGCGCTTTTATTTTGAAGATCCAAGATGAACTGTGTTATCAGAGACGAATCAGAGTTTGCTCGACCGTCCTATCTACAAACCGACCTCGCCGCCGACATGTATATTCGTGTTCTGACAATCGGTCGTAATCTATTTTTATACCCCTAAGTGATAAGGGTGGTCCACCCCAATTTTTGTTTAATTTTCCAAATCAAAATGTTCCTAGCTGTGAATCATACGAGTTGTTTGTTTTGTTGTCATAGAAAAATAAAAGGAGAAATAATAAATTGATCCACAAAAAAATAGTAGGCTAGCACCTAAAATGGTAAGTTAGCATCTAAATAGTAGTTTAGGTGCTAACTTTGTATTTTTAGGTGCTAACTTAGTATTTTTGTAGGTTAGGTTAGGTTAGTTTGGTGATCGATTAAATACAACCCTTTATAAAGCTGTTAAATATGTTTAGTTCGGTGATCTTTGCTGACAATTCGTTTATTTTATGTTATTTTTAGTGTAATATAATTGGCATTATTGTCTTGTTAAACCTAGTTCTATACTGTAACTAAAACTATTTGATTTTGTATTATAATTAGTTTATGAATATAAAAACAATAAAGAGAAATATTGTTAAGAAACAGAAAACGAAGCCATAAAACATGGAATAATAAGTAGAGGTGTGGAGGTACTCAAAAATGCAGAACTAAACGAAATAGCCGGAAGCATGAAAAATTCGAATTTTTGAGATTCGAATTTCAAATTTGGCGCCCGCCGCGTCCAACGAACTATGAACTGACAGTTTGAACTGCGATTGACCTTACACGGCCTAAAAGCAAATGGAAAATACTTTTCACCATTTTCTCTTCCAAACAATTCTTTTATGTATCATTTGTTTTGGGTGATTTTTTTTTGTTTATGGTATAAATGTATTGACTTTAGTTTTTTCTTTTTTTTTAATATCTATCTTATTTCTTACATTAAACAGTTCTGCGAATTTGGCTAAACGAGTAAATATTACGTGATATTACCAATTAAACAGCGATGTACTTACGTGTGTGTGTGTGACTGTTCTTAGATATTATGGATATTCAATACAATTATTAATAATTTGCATAACTATTTGTATCAATATTATATGTAGACATTGATTGTAATCTATTTGTGTACCTATGGAAATAAATAAATGAAATAAATAAGATACAACAAAGATTTTGTTGCATTATTACATAAAATGTGTTTAACGTGTGTATATTTTTTTAACATATCGCTAAGTACTTAGATACAAGTTATAACGAGTTACACTGAAGCAATACTTGTGGTCTCATATGTTCATTTTTACTTATCTCTATTGACATATTATATCTTTAATGATATTATGTTGTCTAGCCACAATAATTGGTAAGCGTAATTGTTTATTTATTGTTATATCTTTATGTGTTTACTTAAGCGATCATGCAATATTTACTATAATATAAATATACTCCAGGACTGGCATGAGTTGACTACACTGTGTATGTACTTTATACTCGGAAGTAAGTATATAAGAAAAGTATGAATACAAGAAATATATTATTTAAAGTTTATTCTAGTTTTGAAGTAATCTAGACCAATATGTGTCATTTAAACATATTGGAATATTGGATTAGTTAAGCACCATTACTTTTCATTTAAAGGTTTCTAATGTTAAAGTACCTAAGTTTAAATTATAAAAATAATAAGTCAATCTAATGAGAAAATTTAAAACAACTTATCTAGGTCTCACTTTATAAGCGTTATAATCATTATAATATAAAACACTAAAAACAAAAATCACCCGTCCAATTTTAAAATCTCGTAACTTCAACATAGCACAACTTTTAAAAATCTAAAGAAATGTGGGAAAGAGTTCTTAATACAAATTTGGCTAACATGGTATAATATTTTAAAATTGGAAGGAAGGTGGGAAAGAGTTCCTAATTCAAATTCCGCATCGCCAACGCCCGGCTAGGCCTTGAGCCGTTGAACCTATTCGGGGTTCGTCGGCCGCTCGATACGATATCTATCGATTGTTGCCAATGACAAGGCGATTGATAGCGGTTTTCCTAAGGAGGCGAGCGCGAATAGTATCTATTACATGCAAAAAATACGTATAAAGGTGTGGTAAGATAAGAGAAAGATTGTTTTTTAAAAATATTAAGTTTAATGTAAAAATATTTTACTTTTCTGTCAAAGATGGATTATTTGTGGGTTTCCTTGTCTTTCCTTTCATGTTTTTTCATATTATGTTCTATCTTACAACAATTATTAGCCTAAAATAAGCAAACGCATTAAGGATGCTGGACAATATTATACCACGAATGTTGTATGTTGATACGTGAACAGAAAAAAGTTTAAAAGGAAATTAAATTTTCGTTCTCATTTCAAAATTGACGCAAAGGAATACACAATACTGCCAAGACTGATAACGTTTTCTAAACACAAATCGACACGTAGCCCGTGTGTCACATAATTATATCATATAGCATTAACGACCGGTAACGAAATGTATAATTTTCACTTTTCAACAGCACAGATAAAAGCTAGCAACCATTTTGGGCGAAAACAAACATGGACGACCTGGTTTAGTTTCTAGTTTTTCTGTAATAATAACATTTGACGATTCGGGGCTACGCTTTCGTTTTTAGGTGGAAGGCCTAAATAGTGGTTCTAACACGAAATCATAAATAACTACATACATAACCAGTTATATATTACAGCGACAACTATTAAGAACAAGATGAAATAACTAGACTTAATACCACATACGAGTACACTGTATACGAAATAATAATAATAAACTTTATTTTAGGTTGCTGATCTAACTAACAACATCAAGAGGAGCATTATTCATCTCCATCAGTCTATAACCGTCCTACTGCTGAATTTCAGTCTACTTATATTAACAAGGAGTTGGGTCTTAGTTCCTTTAGAAACACAATTCGGATTGGTTGGTGTTAACGATGCCTGATTTTTAAGTTTTTTTGTGGAACGTACTGATAACACATAAAATTATAGATAAAAAAAGTGAAAGATCATCTAAAACGACAATAATAAAACAACGCACAACAGAGAAAAAAAAACGCACGAGTCCTTGATAGAACCTCTTTTAAAGTCAATGTAGCATAAGACACTCCCAAAAACAGAATAATACAGAAAAAAACAAAAAAAACGCGCGCGGGTACGTTCGAAAATTTCAAAAATGGAATCGGGAAGCTCGATAAGGCCGGCCCAGCCCACGTGGTGGGTCAACGGCTGCCCCACTGTTCGCGCTGGGTTCAGCGAACGACGCACAGTGGAAATGACGCACACTACCGCGCATGTACACTTACAATCGTGTAAGGCCTGTTTCGCCGAGACTCCTTTGAAATGTAGCTACGATATTAATACCTTGGTGCGTTGTTCTTTTGTTTTTATGAGAGCAACAATTCCTGATTAAACACATTTTGTTTTTTTATAAGAAGGTTTTAACGCAAACACTCCTTTACACATTGTGCGTGTTCAATTACAGAACTAACTAGTGACTAAGAAACATTCCTTTTTCAAATTTTTACCGCTCGTCTTTGTTTCTGACCACCGCAAAAGAGATTCCAAAGAGGTTTCTATTACTTCGTTGAGTTAACTTTTTAATACAGCTAGGTATTTCCGAAAAACTTTTACCAAAAAAAGTAACAGTCATTGGGTATCTATGTGATCACCAGGACTTGACATTCCATAGAGGTTTCATCACTTTTGTAAATAAACTATTTCGAAAAACTTTTAATAAAAAAATAAGTAACAGTCATTGAGTTACGAGTATGTGATCACCATTCGTTGACATCATCTCCATTTCGCTTAGGAGGCTGACAAGTGCGATTTTAATCGCGTAATTGTATAGCGCATTTGTCTATGGTAATTTGAATACAGAATGTAATGATTCATTGATTAATTGACGACTTCACATGACGGATCGGTGGTTTAATTTTTTTGTTCAATTCCGATTCTATTCTTATTAGTTTTTTGATCAATTAATAAAATCTTTATTGGAATGAAATCATGAGTAGTTTTTTGAACTAAACAAATAGTAACATTCCAACTGGAAAACCTCTGACTTTGCTTCGTTCCAAACGGCTTGAGGAACCCTTTAAGTTTCTCGCCTCCCCCAAAAAAGCCCGGTGAAAATTACTCCATACATTGGTTCCAATAGGGCTCCAAAATAATTTTATTTTACTACACAGAGCTCCAAAATTCTAAAAGTAATTTTGGAGTCCGGTGGAATAATTTTGACACAATAAAATTACCGTTGGAGCCTGGGTGGAAGGATTTCGTGGAGCGGTGTGGAATAAGCCGATTATACATAGGTCTGTATTGCTATTAATATATACTTTTTACTTCGATTAATAATGTACTAGATAGGATCCGGAATAAAAATGCATTTAGAAAGTGGCCCTGTTTGCTTATACCTATACATTTAAATTTCGAATAACAAAATCTGAAAAAATATTGGGTAGCATCAACAACTTCAGCTTACTGTAAACCTTAAATCTTAAACATAAAGACTTTTTCTTTTTTTTCTTTTTGTTGATGGCTTCGTGCGATTAGCACATTTAGCCAGTGTCAAAGTAATTTTTCTAACAAGTAATATATAAATAAACAATATTTCTTTTCCGTATGACGATGATGAATGATAATAGAAATGAGAAGTGAGAAATGATATACCCCCAACCCCTCGAGTATATCAGTAAAGATACTTTACTAAGTCCTCGGGCGGACTTCTTGAGAGAATTTGAAAAGTGACGTTGCACTGTTTTGTTTCATTTGCCAACACTCATGCACACTCACGAACACTTAACGGTTAATAGTCCACTATTATTTCACATTAATATTCGATATAACACAAATTTTCAAAAATGAAACAAAACCGCAGACATGACTCTTCACTTTCCCGCCAAGAAGTCAAACATAAAGATTAATGGTTGCAAAATATTTGTACTTAATATTTACTGTCATCGCCTCAAACGTCAACGTGGCTCCGTACGTAGCCCCAATACATAGTCGCCTACCGTTTTTCAAACTCTCATCGGGAATCGGTACACTCTATTACTGAACCCGATGCGTATAAAAGCGATAGTCTAACAAGTAACCACTAGTCCACAAGCGGTGAATCACCAATAATTATCATGTTTCTGTGGTTGATTGTACTTACGACCAACTGTTCGATATTTTGTTCAGTATGCCGGTTATCACCCCCCGGCCAACGTTGGCCCAAACATTTGTGAACTCGATGCGGGTCGTCAGTCGACCTAAGTGCGTTACCACCGGGGTCACGGTGGTAGGTGCGTTACGTCACTTGTCTGTACATACGCATATGTATTAGAATAATAGAATAGATTTACAGTCAAATATCAACTATAACTAGACAATGTGAGTTAACCAATGCTAACAAACAACAATCTCTACTTCAAGGATTTACAAATCTCCACATATAGGTGAATAATTGAGTTTTGCTTCGGGCTTCGATTGTGAATGCTAAGCGACGTTTCCATGGACGGGTTTATGATGGGTGACCGAGTTTCCGGTTTTTACTCGAGTTTACTCTTTACAATTCTTGACGTTTTGCGACGTTTTAGACGTTCTAAAAATACTTTCGATTTAAGTTTATTAATCCACGAGTGTGATTTGAACCTCGGACATACCTGCTACCTGGTCAGGTGCACTAAGGCGCAAAAAAATCATGTCTACAATATTTTTCAAATTATATGTAGTTTTATTGAGGAGCTCGATGGCGCAGTGATTAACGCGCCCGGTCATACGATTGATGGGTGACCAAAAATGTATCATCTCGAGCTCTTCCTTGCTTCAAAAGGCACGTAAAGCAGTTGGTCCCGGCTGCATTAGCAGTCGTTAACAAGCACCAATCCGCACTGGGCCCGCGTGGTGGTTTATGGCCCGTTCTCCCTATCCATCCAAAGGGAAGGCTCGTGCCCCAGCAGTGGGGACATAAAATGAGCTGATGATGTAGGTTTTTATATTTTTTTATAGACCATTAGAGAGATGGGAAGACAAAACAAAAAGAATTGCAAGAAATAATTGGATAAATAAAGCCACAGATAGAGAGAATTGGAATATTATGAAGAAGACCATTACTCGAAAAGAGATCCTTAAATGATTATTAATTAAATTAATAATTAAATACTTAAAAGTAAATGTTAAGCATGTTAGTTTTTTAAATGAAACAACTTTTACGGATCTACTCGCGTTAATTTTACACATTACTTTTTAATGTTTATCCTGATGTTTCGAACCCTTTGCAGGGTCCGTGGTCACAGGGAGACTGAGGTGTTGGTCGTCTCATAATTAGTTAGTAGCTTGTATACCCTCATTTAAATTTAATCAGGTGCATTCCGTTTTACGCAGAAAGAGCTTACAGTATCTTTTGGTCTGGCAGTATGGTGTTGGTGATGGGATTTAATGTTTTGTATGATGGGATCCCAGGCTGGTGGTAGATTCTAACCATCTTCTCTATTAAAATTAGGATGTTTTTTAATTTCAATAGCGTCGCGTATCATCCTAGGGATGAATCGTTGTTCTTTAGCAAGTATTTGTAGTTTATCAAATCTGATGTAGGTTGGGCATATATGTTAGGTTTTTTTTAGAATAATTTATGTATTGTAACTTGTACATTCAATGGATAAATAAAAGGTTATTATAATCTCAAAATTCTCGTGTCACATGTCAGTTGCCATACTCCTCTGAAATGGCTCGATCGATTTTTATGAAATCTTATATATAGATTCGGTAGGTCTGACAATCGGTTGTAATCTATTTTTCATACCACTAAGTGATAAGGGTGGTTCACCCCAAACATTTTTTTTTTTACAATTTTATTTTCCAATACAAAATGTTTTTTTTACCACGATTTCTTTGTTTTGTTGTCATAGAAAACTGTCAAAGTGGTACGAAGTCCGCCGGGTCAGCTAGTAATAAAATAATATAAAATTCACGCAAATCTAGTTGTAACTCAGCGGCTTCCCGCGACCTTCACCAGATCGTCGGTCCACCTTGTTGGACGCCTGCCCGCACTGCGCTTTCCGGTACGCGGTCGCCACTCGAGGACTGTTCCGCCCCAGCGGCCATCAGTCCAGCGAGCAATGTGCCCTGCCCACTGCCACTCTTCGAGCTATGTCGGTTACCTTTGTTCTTCTGCGGATCTCCTCATTTATGATTCGATCACGCAGAAAGAAACCCTGAGCGTAGCCCTCTCTATTGCTCTATGAGTGACCTTGAGCCGTCTGTTAAGGCCCATAGTGAGCGACCACGTCTCAGTCCCGTATGTCATCACTGGCAACACACACTGGTATAGCATATGGTCAGTTGTGTGTGCAGGCGTCTGGTACCTACTTTTCCAAATTGTAAATTGTCAACAAAATTTGCATAAAATTTTTATATTTACAAACATTCAATTTATTATTATGAATTCATTAATTAAAGCGATATAAGCTAAAGACTGACATCGAACTCAGTTTCGCAGGTGGGCGACCGGTTCATAACTTCTAATAATACCTGACGGGTTTAAAATTTCCACCAGACACGTCACAAGGCCGGGGTAATGACAAATCAGTCTTAAAATACGGACAGACTTCAAAGGTTTTTTTTTTAAATATTAGAAGGAGACAAACGAGCAGGCGGGTCACCTGGTGGGAAGCAATCACCGCCGTCCATACACACCCGCAAGACCAGAGGGATCGCAGATGCGTTACCGGCCTTTAAGGAAGGAATAGGCTCGTTTCTTGAAGATCCCTAAGTCGTAATGGTCCGGAAATACTGCCGCTGAGAGCTGGTTCCACAGCACTGTAGTTCGTGGTAAAAAATTACGTGAGAAAAGCACAGTAGTAGACCGCCATCCATCAAGATGGTGTGGATGGAAAGACGGTAATATTATTAATAGTCTCACATGCCCAGTTGTATACAAAATAGTAAAAAACAAGAGTTATAGGAAATGTTTGAGAAAAAGCTTTCATATCATCATCTTCATCATCATCATCATCTTCAGTCCTTATTAGTCTTTCTACTTGGTTACTTTAGTATGTAAAGTAGCTTATATACTGTCCCACTGCTGGGCAAAGGCCTCCATCATTGAAATCGAGTTATCGTTACCAGTTTTGTTATCATTATCAAGGTATGTAAGATAAACAAGACATCTTAATTAAGTAAAAATAATTTTTGGTCACCCATCCAAGATTCCTTTACATTTGCGATCGAAGTTTAGTTCTATAATAGCCCTCAACTCTATTATCTGAGCGTTCAAACACACCAAAAATATCTGAACATTTGACAAAAATCAACCTTATCTAAAGACGTAGAAATTAATTTTTATTTGTTGTTGAGAACAAATGACAGAATGAAAGTACATCTTTCACGTGAGTGATTTTTTTCATCTAAGAGTGATTTTTGTCAAACGTTCAGATATTTTTGGTAGGTTTGAACGCTTCGATTATTTTGAAGCTAACTGTACTACGAGTGGTTATGAGTGTCCACTAGGTAAAGTAGTAGGCAAGTCCAGTAGGAAAAAATGTATGGACGTTTCAAAAGCAATTTTCGTAAGTTTATTTAAATATTTTTTTTTGACTTTGACACTCATTTTACTGGTAGCCATCATCATCACCATCACTAGTAAGTAATCAAAGAAATTATTGATTAAAGAAAAATGTTGGTCACCCATCTCAGGTGGCATAACATTTGCGATCTCCACGAGTCTAGTAACATCCAAACTTCTATAATAGCCCTCAAGTCTATAGTGCTACAATTTCATAAATTAATAAACAAAACTAGCAAAAACCAGGGGATATAAAACTACAAAAACTACCTCATTATTTTGTAAAAAAAAATGTTGGTCACCCATCCTGAGTGGCTTAACATTTGCGATCGAAGTCTAGTAACCCGAGCTTCCATAATAGCCCCCAAGTCTATAGTACTACGATTGTTTTCGGGTGTCGACGCCCCCAACGCGGTTGAACGACCTTGGAGCTGAACTGAACATTTTTATTTATCACTGCTATTTGGCGTAGAGAAAAAAACATGGCCGACACACGCTTGACCGATAGGAAAATGCTTAGGTCGAATGCGAGAAATTGCGCTTCAATCCCCATCAACCACCGCACGCCTGCTCGTTTGCCTCCTTTTAATATAAAAAAAAACCTCCGTTAGAACTGGGAGCGATTTTTTTATCTTACCGGTGATCTCGAAATCAAAAGTGACATGAACCGTAACCGAACCGGACCGTAACCGGATGGTTGCGGGCAAGAAATTTAAAGGGTTCCTCAAGCCGTGAGATCGAAACATCCTTTAAATGTGTATAGAGGGGATGGCATGACGCGTCTTTATTTTTGAACTTATTTTTTTATTTTTTGCGTGACTTTGCTGATAGCCACTGGGCTTTATAAGCGTTAAAAAAATTTTTTGGCGGTGGCGAAAGACTTAAAGGGTTCCTCAAGCCGTGTGAAACGAAGCACCGTCAGAGGTTCTAGAAGGGTTCGGATATGATCGGGAATTTTTGAATCGGTGAATTAATTCTCACGCTATGATATCGATTTATAAGAGCTCCTTTTTCTCTTATTCTTTTTTTTTTTTTTTTTTTATGCCTTATAAGACAGCTCTTGACCTCGATCTCGCCTGATGGTGAGCGTAGATGAGGTCTAAGATGGAGCGAGCTGCCCTAGAAGATGCCTATTAACTCTCGCCTTGAAGGAATTCAGGTTATAAGTTTTTGGGAACACAGACGATGGCAGAGAATTCCACTCCTTGCCAGTGCGCAGCAAAAATGATGACATGAAGCGCTTAGTGCGACATAGTGGAATTTCAACTAGGTGGGGATGATATCCTGCAGTACGTCTGGAGGTTCGGTGGTAAAAGGGCGATGGTGGTATGAGTATTCAAAGTCATTGGTGACTTATTTTCAATATGATTATTAATAATAGTAGACAACATTGCATACATTGCTCTGACTTCAATGACAGTAGTTTAAGCACTTGTGAAATCTGAAACAAGGATGGTACCACAATCACCTAAACCAGAGAAAATATAGATGATTTAGTTTTATCTAGACACAATTTCAATGGGACACATTCCCAACGAGACACAGTTGCAAATAGACACAATCTCTTACGGACACATCGGTAATATCAAATACAATAACATAACAAAACTCTTTAGTTAGTAGATGATATCTGGCCACTTACATCAAGTACCTACGAGATAAAAATGAAATGACATTATTCGTTTTTGGAGATGGCAACACCAGAAACCCGCGTTTAACATTTTTATTTATGTCACCGAAAATTCTCGAACGAACCTATCTCAATAATTAAATTGTAAATAAAGCAAAAAAATATATTTTATAGTGTATTTCATGTCACTTTTGATTTCAAGATCAACGGTGAGATTCAAAGATCGCCCTGTGACCCTAACACAAAAGTATTACTTTTCTGGATAATAAGTCGGTAACCGAACAGATGGGAGCTTGAGTTGAATGCAAGGATCCGTGGTTCAATCTCCAGACTACTGAAACGTGAACCATAGCGTATTAGTTTTCTGGATGAGTTAACAAGAAATATGTTGTGGTACCTAGTCGGTATTCACCACGGGTTGAATGCGAAAAATCGTATCCCCATAGCTCTTTTTAGGGTTCTGTAGCCAAATGGCAAAAAACGGAACCCTTATGGATTCGTCATGTCTGTCTGTCTATCTGTCTGTCTGTCTGTCTGTCTGTCCGTCCGTATGTCACAGACACTTTTTTCCGAAACTATAAGAACTATACTGTTGAAACTTGGTAAGTAGATGTATTCTGTGAACCGCATTAAGATAGATAAATTTTGGGGGTCCCCCATACTTAGAAATGAAACTCGAAATTTTTTTTTTCATCAAACATACGTCTGGGGTGGTATCTATGGATAGGTCTTCAAAAATGATGTTGAGGTTTTTAATATTATTTTTCTCTAAACTGAATAGTTTACGCGAGAGACACTTCCAAAGTGGTAAAACGTGTATAAAAATATATGATGTTACCATGCAAACTTTCACCGAAAATTGGTTTGAACGAGATCTAGTAAGTAGTTTTTTTTACTACGTCATAAAACCCTTCGTGCGCGAGTCCGACTCGCACTTGGCCGGTTTTTCAAAACTAACGTGAACCCATGCCTAGCAAACGTACTGGCTTTCTAGATAGGTATCATCATCATCATCAGCTCATTTTCCCACTGCTGGGGCACGAGCCTTCCCTATGGATGGATAGGAAGAAAAGACCATAAACTGCCACGCAGGCACAGTTCGGTGCGGTAGTTGTCGACCTGCTAATGCAGCCAGGACCAACGGCTATACGTGCCTTCCAAAGCACGGAGGAGCACGAGATGATAAATTTTTGGTCACCCATCCGATGACCGGCCTTTGCGCAAATCGCAGACAATTATATTTCATTCACGAAAAATAATATTACATGTCACTTTTAATTTCGAGATCAATGATCATCGGTGAGATTCAAAAATCGCCTTTCTGAGCCCAGCAGTGGGACGTAGATATGCTGATGGTGGCAATAACTTACTTCGTTAGACGATCCGGAAGTTACTATAGCTCGGAAGAGTCGGAGACCAAGTTACGTTAGCCGGTTCATATTTTGGCACATTCACCCGAAGTCCGTTCGTTGACCCATGCGAATTGCGAATACAACATTATCGTGAACTAATAGAGGTAAAGAGTTTTCTTTTTAAAAAAAGAAAAAGAAAACTGTCTACGGCCTCCAAAAAGTATCAATGCAGGTTAATTATATTTGAATTTTAAAAAGTGAGTGACCTCTTTAATTGGCAAAGAGGTCGATGAAAAAAGGTTACCTACTCGAGTTAGTGAATTAGGTTCTTTTCATATGAAACTTTTATTTTCATTTTAAAGTTACATATTTTTTATGTATTTTTTTTTATTATACACTAGGCAACCGCACGCGACTTTATCTACATTTTATATGCGTATGTCAGAGAAGTCTTTAAACCTACCTACCTAAATAAAAGTTAACCTACATTTTTGTTTTCTAAATGTTTTACTAATTTAAACAAAACTCTATACGGAACTACTCTCGTTTTTATAATTATTTTAACTTACCTTTCTAGTTATTGAAAAAAATATTAAAATCAAATAAGTAGTTCCATGGATATAACACTTCGTTTTTTCTTCTGTGACTCTACATACAATAATCGAAAAAAATAACCTATTCATAATATGAGAGTAGAAAAGTAACTTTTACTTCTAAGGAATAGTTAAGCTTTTAATTAGTGAATCAACTTTTAAAATCTGTTGAGTAGTATCAGAGATAATCACTTACCTACACAAAAACAAACAAATTATTCCCACTGTATAATGTACATTTAATAAAAAACAAAAAATTGTTGCTATAATTCGATTTCAATGATAGAGGCTTATGCCCAACGGTGGGACAGTATATAGGCAATATTTTTTTTATATTATAATAAATGGTAGAATACATATATTTCCTGAAAAACATAGCAAAAGTCGCAAAACCCAATAGAAAAATTTCGTACGGTGTCAAGTTGGGAATGAACTGGCTTCACCCAAATACAAAGGTCAACGTGCGTTCCCCGGTTGATGTAAACGACCTCGTTCATTCATACTTTATGATTTTTGCGATACTTGTTCTCCTATAAGGAAATTTTGTAATACATTTTTTTGCTAAAGAAACACGACAATTTTTTGTTAATTATTTTGTTGTATTTACAAATTAGAAAAGTGTTAAAAAAAAACGATAAAAAAATGTTTTATTTTTTTATTTGGTAGAAAAGGACAGATCCAATGGATGGATGAACTGGAGGCCTTTGCCCTACAAAGGGAAGACAGTGAATTAAAGTATTGTATAGGATACCTAGTACCTACGTTGATTACGTTATATTTTTTACTTTGATTCGTAAATATTATTATTCATTTGACAACCAAAAGAGCCATCGTGGTGCATGGTGCAATCTTAAAAGATCGTAAAAAAAGGCTGATGACATTGTTGTGAAACTTGTTGTTGACTAAGTCTTATATGTATATAAAAGTTAAATATAGATTGTTACAAAAATAAAATTTTGAGTTTCCTTATAAATATTTTTTGACAAAATATGTTGATGTTGTGAAACCATTATGTTGTAAGTGTTATAAATAAAAGTTTATTAAGCATGTCTTTTAAAACACATTGTAGAGTTTCTCTATCAAATCATCAGCATCACAAATCACAGCCAAAAAACATCCACTGCTTTACAAAGTCTTCCACTAAGGATCTTCTCAAATATTTTCAGAAAAATATATTTTACGAATTTTTTTTACATTTTTCTTAGTGTTTGTTTTTTTTTTTCTCGAGCGAGCTATTTGGGTTCGTGTAACAAAACTTGGCAAACGAACTGTTGTGAACTGTCATGTCGTTGTGCCGTTATGAAATTCAGATTTTCAGTAACGAGGCCCTATTGTTGTTAAGAGCTCCCTGTATAATATCAATTTGTTTTCGTTCAGTGACCTTGTGGTTTAGTAAAAAAATATATTTGGATATGGCGTTTTATTTATCTATGGCAAATCGTGGAGGTTTCCTTTATTTTTGACAACAAGGAGTAGCTAACAATTTTAAATAAAGATAATTGTGAAAATCGTATATTTGGGATATTAAAAAAATGTGGTTTGTCCACTATTTAGGTAATTTTAAAAAAGAACAGTGTGCTGCCACCATATAATTGTCTACCATCATCTTATAATTGGACATATAGAAAAAAACCTACGAACGCGGTAAACGGCGGCAAAACGCATCATCGCATCGAAACGTGACGAGATTCCACAGAAAAAAAAACAAAAAAAACGAAACGTCAAAACTGTCAGCCGAGCGGGGAGTCGCGAAAAAGTGACGATCGCACTTTTCAAAGTTCGAACACCCAAAACGTAAACGTAACGCCGCGCGGTGCCGTTCAACTTTGCTCGGTCGTTCGTTGAACCCAGCAAAATTTTGGGGGGTCGACGACCGGGTCGCCAGCCGCCGGTATTTTTGTAGCGCTAGAGCGGGACGGAGATAACAACGGAAAGAGAAGGTGGCACACTGATGTTTCGCAGACGTAGATAGCGCGGAATCTCGTTCGTCTATGATTTACCAATTACGTGTTGTTTTTTTTTTCGCATCGCTCGCTGCTCGATGGTCAAAGAGGTTTGAACTGGCTATGACACATCAGTTTTTTTAAAGTTACTATAGATAATTAAACACAATTAACAATGTAAAATAAATTTGCATTAAATGATGGGCGTGGGCCGATCCCTAAATGAGGACATCTAAATCTACTTTTAAACCGTTTTTTATACTAGAAGAATTGGCAAATGACTCTGAACTGCCTGACGTTAAGAAGAAGCGGAGTCCAGATGCTCCACAGTCAGTGGAGCAGGATTGAGCCTCACCATCCGTCCTCACGTTACCGACCCGCAAGTTGCTTCTTCACACCTCGTTTAAAGGATGTTGTAGGAAGGAGGGAATAACGTGTGCTGGAAGGGAATTTCAATTTTTAAGACGACTTCAAGCCGTTGTAAAAAAAAACACGTATAATTGAAACTTCATCTTCATCATCATCAGCTCATTTTATGTCCCCACTGCTAGAGCACGAGGTAGAGAGAAATTTAAAACTTTTAAACCAAAAAATATAATTTTGTTTATTATCACAGACTTTCAGTTAGTTACGTAACCAGTATTTATATTTTATCAAATATTAAAAAAACGATAAAAATCCTAAAAAAAATATAGATAGCATTATCTGTATCAATATGTTTTTTTAAACTTTTGGTCAACAATATATGGTTATGCATTTTGTTAAAATTACGATGGCTGCTGAAATTAAGTTATTTCACAATCATCGGGTTATAAGCGTCCCACAGTTGGGTTCTGCCTTCCCACATGAACAATATGTAGCATAGGAAATCTGGCCATCACCCATCGCTCTGGCTCAATGAGGGTTGGTGGGTTATAATGACTACCAACTTACGACAACCGGTACCAACGGCTTAACGCGCCTTCCGAAGCACGGAGAAGTTCGATATATTTTAAATTCTATCAACCATACAAAGGAGGAGCTCGATTGCGCAGTGGTTAACGCGCCTGGTCTGCGATTGCTAAGGTTAAGCATCTTTCGCAAAGGCCGGTCATCGGATGGGTGACCATAATTTATCATCTCGAGTACCTATGTGCTTCGAAAGACCCGTAAACTCGTTGGTCCTGGCTGCATTAGCAGTCGTTAACAACCACCAATCCGCACTGGGCCCGCGTGTTGATTTATGGCCCGTTCTCCCTATCCATCCGTAGGGAAGGCTCGTGTCCCAGCAGTGCAGACATAAAAATAATCTGATGATACTAATGATGATGATGAATATTATTTTTATTCGTCATTTTTGTATTTCCGAAAAATACGGTCTGACTGATTCCAGCAGCTTAATAATACCTTTAATCTGATTGACAAGTTATTTGACCGATTGTTTTGTGATTTCATGTTATCTGTCACTGACAAGACAAGGTACAGGCATGGACATAAATTAATTAGTTTTTTTTATATTTACGGGTAAGCACAGTGCTAGTCTCCCTGTGACCACGGACCCTGCAAAGGGTTCGAAACATCAGGATAAACATTAAAACGTAATGTTGTAAATTAAACGCGAGTAGATCCGTAAAAGTTGTTTCATTTCAGTGCCTAGATTTTACCTGATGTTAAGTGATGATAAGGCTAATTGGTAGAAGCGCACTTCACCCGGAATCCTCAACTAGTGAGGCACTGGCTATCTTATATCTCTAGCTGCCGGAACACAACAATGCTACAAACATTGATGTTATGGTGACATATTTAGATAAGATGGTGGTAGCTAGCCAGGCGGACAAACAAGCCCTACCACAAAAAAAAACGAGCACACAAACATGTACTTACCGCAGGGAATCGAACTTGGGAGTTCGGGACCTCTGGGTCTAAGACTTTCTAAGGTCTTAACCAATGTGGTCTATTGGTCTAGTCTATAGGTGGTTAAAATTAAAGTAAACTATATCCGGATTTCGGATTTAACGCTTTGTCGCTTTATTTATTTATATCTATACTATTAATAGAGAGATAAAGTTTGTTTGTAGAATGTTACATTCCTTGCGGGTAATATATATTTTATTTTGAATAAATAAAATTTTTTTTTTTTTTTGGGAATCAAAGTATTGATATTTTGAGAGAATAAGTTAATATTATTCGGAATCGCCCTTACTATCACTCATGTCATCATTACTCACTCATGTAATATAGGACATTGACCTAGAAATGTGAATTCTTGTTAAAAACAACAGGAATAATTTGTAAGGATAAATCGTGAATTTAATTATTACGAATAGATTCGTAGGCTGTTTAGTAAATATTTAGTATTCATATTAAGTTCATTCTTTTCTTGTGATAATGTATTAGTTGTTTTAGTATTTATATTCAATATAAGCCTTATACAAAGAGTGTAAAAGTTCAAACTTAACTACTGAATCTACCATTTGTTCGGATTTTGGTAGGAACTCAGTAGGCTTTCAGAGGTATATATGAAGATCTTTCACAATAATGTTAATTTCGTTAATGTGATCGAATGTTGAGGAGCTCGATGGCGCAGTAGTTAACGCGCCCGGTCTGCGAGAGCTGAGGTTAAGCAACTTTCGCAAAGGCCGGTCATCGGATGGGTGACCAAAAATTTATCATCTCGAGCTCCTCCGTGCTTCGGAGGGCACGTAAAGCCGTTGGTCCCGGCTGCATTAGCAGTCGTTAACAACCACCAATCCGCACTGGGCCCGCGTGGTGATTTATGGCCCGTTCTCCCTATCCATCCATAGGGAAGGCTCGTGCCCCAGCAGTGGGGACATAAAATGAGCTGATGATGATGATGATGATGATCGAATGTTAATAAAAACTTGCACTACCTACGTACCAAAGGCACAAAGCGTCATGCAGAGGAAAATCACAAAAAAAACTATTGTGGTTTCATATCTTACTATACTATTTTATTGATTACCACTTGACATTAACATAGTGATAGATAATTGAAATGACATTCGGAGCTATGCAAGCACCCATGATACCTCCTGTTTTGTTTTGATCGAATGTTCGTCCACAAGTTTGGTTCTATATTTATTTATATTAACTAACGTTCATGTTTAATAAACTCTCCATGTGTTGATGTGGAATGCCTGGGCCCAGCAGTGGGATGTGATTATGCAATTTACAAAGAAAAAAAGGTTTTAACTTTTTTGAAAGAAATTTTGTTACGAAAAGTATCGTTGAAAAGAGTCGGCCATTTTGAAAAAATATTTTCTTTTTCATTGCGACCTCAAATTCAAATCACTTCGAAATTGGAATGTGATGTCATCGACATCTTCAATTACAACATACTGTTGCGAAATGTGTAACAAAATCGCAAACATAACTGAAATGGGAGCTGACACTTTCGTGAGTTCACTTTTAAAGATTCGGTCACCGGGATCAACGCACTCGCGTGACACCTAGACACGAACCTTTGCCGGTTTAGCGCCATCTAGCGGCGGGAGGTGGAGTTGCGAATTTGATGTTGAACTCCGCAAGTGCAATGTCCTTTCGGAGTTGATTGAGAATGAGGTGTCGATGCGGAAACTGCGTAAATAAAATAATATGACTGTTGCGTCGCACTGTTGTTTAATTTACTTTGGATTTCATTGGATTTTGCATGTATGCGATTGCATGATGCCTTTGTGATAGACATTAAAGTTTTAAAATGTCGAGATTTGTTAATGACGTGTCATTACTCTTTAGATAAGTATTTTAATTTCTAGAATAGGTAGGTACTACGTAGGTAGGTTCATTCTTCATCTAAAAATATAGTACTATTACTACTAATAGGTACTAGATTGATACCTATACCTACCTACCTATAAGCAGCCAATTTTTATTGCCTGATTTAGTCGTAATATGTTAAACGATCTTATTCTATTGACCATTTACTATTAAGTTCACCGGCCGATCTCTATAAACCAAAACAATAATAAGGAAAACAGCTTCCTGACGGGGTTTATTGCTAAGTCAACTGTAGCGCCATCTCTTGTCAACTGGCGGGACTAAAGTTCATCAGACTCCCAAACTCAGTTCAGTGACTCCACCTTATCGGTTTCTATGACGCATTGATGATTTATTTTTCACTGTCATCCTTCGCGGAAATTGATCGAGTGTCCCTTTTCTGCAGCCTTTGATTGTGTTTTGATTTGCATTTTTCAACGTTTTGTGCAGAGACCGCAGAACAATAATTAACCAGAGACGATGAAATGTTGTCATTGATCTGTCATTGTTGGCACCAACCTTTTTGGAGTGTGTTCCAAATTTAAACTTTTTACACCATGTGCATTTTAAGAAACAATAAAAAGAAATTGTCTTTGATTCTAGCTCTGGTATTATTAAGCTATCATTCACAAACAAAAAGTGGTTATCTCAAAATCTGAATGGTAATAATTCATAACTTTTAAGTTACCTATAGGTACTTATGCAAACTATGAACAAGCGTTTCTTGTCTTAATCCGTTGACTCAAGTGTTGCACAACAGTACAAAACCTATGTTAAATTAATCTTTATAGTATGGCCTAGGGTATCTTAACTAAAATAGCACTTGAAAAAGGCGGCCTCGGATGGAAATCGAACAGTTTTTCCAATTTAGCTACTGAGACTTTGGTTTCCCTAAATATTCAAGTGATTGGTTCTTTATAATGTATTTTTAGATCAGCTCAATATCATGAGGTCCTGGGTTCAAATCCCACGACAGGATGGTTTTGTAACCCGCATTTGGCAAGCATGGTGATTAAGCCAATACCCACCGATTATAGCCATGACTTGATTTCAATGCCTTTGACCAGCAGTGGATTATTTTCGCTACTTATAAAAAATACTCGTAAGCATTTGAACTGTAAAAATACTGTTCATTAAAAAAATCAGAAAAATAACCTTTCAGTCTATCTCCAGACGGAATATCGTCATAAAAATGTCAATGACTGATAAAAAAAAATGTTTTTTTACAAACCGAATGGGGACTAAACTGATCGATTTAGTTCATTATTTCAGATAGTAGGATGAAAAACAAAGTATTTATAACCGTCAAGTTTTTAGTTTATCGTAATCTTATTTGATAAAAGTGTTTTCGATGCACACAGCCCGGGTTCACCAATCACCAACCCGCATTTAATTTTGGCAAGCGTGGTTATTGAGCCAATACCCATCAATTGTAGCGATGACTTGGTTCCAATGATGGAGGCATTTGCCCAACTGTGGGACATTTTATAGGCTAGTTACTCCTATTAAAACATCAGTAAACGAAATTTGAAAATCCAAACATTGTATGACTGTTTGCGTTTTAAGAATGGCTTTAATGTTTTCATTTACTTAAAAGTTGATATTGCCAGCCCTATGCATACCAGGATGCTTAAAAGCGACCCGGAAAGCAAGCGGCATAAAGAATATCGGTACCTGCCTAGATAGAGAGATATTAGGTAGTACCTAATTGCAAGCGAAATAAAACAAAAATCACGACCTATTTTATTTAAAAAAAAAAACAATATTTGTCTTTGAATTTAAGAATGAAAATATTAAATTAGGAACTCTACGTTCTATTTTTAAATGCCCAAACTATTAAACGTGATTTTATCTTCTTTCTTTTCTTCATCCGTGGCCTTCATTTAACTTTAAGGCAATTATAGCAAAAACGAAAGATGGAAGCGTTCCTTCACCCGGTATCCTCGATCAATGAACATTGGCTTTTACCTAAAACGGTTTGAACATTTAATAATTTTATAAACGTTTAAAAGGTACTGTTAGGTACTCTACCGTTATGGCGGCAGACCTTAAATTAAATTCTGGTAGCCAACCAAGCGGACTTAAAACAAGTCGATCGGACGAATTAAGCTTTAACCTTTACTGTAACGTTTTCGTCACCTATCTAAAAGTTACAATTTATTACTGAAAATGTCAACGTTATTAATAACAAAATGGACGTTACTAAATTAGTCAAAGATGGAGTTAATGTAATGTTATTATTTAAACATCGCAACAACACCTCAGTTACATATAGGAAAAACAATGAAACAATAGTTCAATGCACGATTAGTAACAACTTACATGCTATTATTTTATTGCTGATAAAAAATACGATGTTTATGACATAATATTGCGCTAGGTCGACGACATAACGGTTTCCCGGTTTAGCGCCATCTAGCGTTGAGGTTCGCAACTAACATTTAGAACAGCACTTAAAAACTTTTTACTAAAGCTCGGTGGTTAGTGGAAAATGCCTTTTTCAGTCTATCTATTTTGTACTACTAGGGATTGAAGACTGAAGCACAACGAGCTTTTAAAAGCAGACGCGAAGTTGTACCGTTTCTTGTATTAGTTTTGCTGCTAACCGCTAGATGGCGCATACAGCCTTTCTTTATAAAGCAAACTGCATTGGAGTAAGCTTACTTTACTAAACGACAATACGCAATTAATTACAAATTATCTCATTGTTTTTATGGTAGTTGTAATTTAGGCAGTTTTAATGGAACTTTCATAGCTACTGCTTTTGGGATTCTGGGATTAATTCATTTTTAAGTAAAAACAATTTATACATAATTTATGGACATTTAAAAGTTAAAACATCAATTTCAATATTAAAAAAATGTCCAAATTCCACCGCCAATTTTACGAAAGGTCAAACCTGTATAACATTTTCAATATCTTCTTTTTAGGGTTAAAAGTGACTATTAATTTCGACCCTTCTCGGGGCCCAACTTTTGTCTCTCCCACCCTAAATCCACGCCTAAGATCCCGCTAAAGCAGTCTACAAAGAGCCAAGGTCGTCGAGCCCTTCATATCAAGAGGGTCTCAGGATCCGTGTACAAGTATAATAGTATAATAAAAGAGCTTCTAACACGAAGGCGCAATTTGAAAAAGTTTTACTTATTTTGCTGACAGTTTATGCGAACCAGTGAGAACAAGAAAATATTGATAGAAAAAATTGTATGAAGCAACAACTTTTTTGTTATACCCGACTTTTTAAATCGAATCACCATTTTACCTCATTTATAATATTTCGAATCATTGGCAAATATTTTATCAAGTGATTTTTTATTTGTGTTAAAATACTTACGCTCTCCCGCCGCGGAAGAGAGAATTCATTTTTGCTGTCAAAATTATAAAAAATCGGAACATTTGGCGGCCCGATCATGGGTAAATCGGGACCTGTCACCAGACGCCTGAAATTGGGACGTCCTGCACAAATCAGGACACCTGGCAACGCTAGTTACACATCAAAATATACATTTATACAACTATAGATTATTTGATTAACAAGAATTTGAATGCGCTTTTAGAGCGACAACGATCATTTTAGGTAGCAACCTCTCTAGTAAAAAGGTTTATTTATATCTTAAAAGCGTTTCGTTTTCCAAGTAGTGTTCTAAATTTAAAACATTAAAATAAAATATTGGCTGGATATAAATAAGTAAAAATTAGAGCACAATTTGAAAATCTGAAGATATCTACTCTGACCTGTGACCCGAATAGAACGAAGGCCAAGGGTCAGATTAGGGCACGCTCGTGTCACCTACATAGCGATCAAGTTTGAGGACGACTGAAAAGTTTTGTCTGTAACACAGTTTTCATAGGTATTTTTGGAACTGAACATTTGAATTAAGAACAGTACGTTTGTTTCTTTTTAAATACCGAAACGGTTATCGTTGTTTTTCTCTTTTTTAATTGGGTAACGTAACGTTATTTTTCCCAACACTGCGTTAATGCGAGATTTTTTTTTATAGTTAGACAGGCTTGCATTTGGCTACTAACTATCTTATCTGATGGTAAGTGATTATGTAGCCTACGACTTAATTAATTAAAAAGTTATCTGTAAATATTTAACTTTTATATTTATATAAAGTTCCGAATCGTATTATCGGTGGGAGATTAAAAAAAGGTACATACACAACAATTGCACATGGGGACTTCTTGGCGGAAAAGAAAGAGTCATGTCTGCGGTTTTGTTTTATTTTCTAATATTTGTGTTATGTCGAATATTATTGTGAAATAATGGTGGATTATTAACCATTAAGTGTTCGTGAGTGTGCATTAGTGTTGGCAAATGAAACAAAACAGTGCATCGTCACTTTTCAAATTCTCTCAAGAAGTCCGCCCGAGGACTTAGCAAAGCCCCACATCGTTTGTTGGGTTGGGGGGGGGGGGTATATCATTTCTCACTTCTCATTTCTATTATCATTCATCATCTTCATACAGGAAAAAAATATTGTTTATTTATGTATTACTTGTAAGAAAAATTACTTTGACACTGGCTAAATGTGCTAATCGCACGAAGCCATCAACTAAAGGAAAAAAAACAGTTGCAGATTATTTTCTGGAAACATACTAGAATGATCGAACATACGGAAAGCAATCAGCACAGCCTTTTAACGTTTCATCATTGGTAGGTTTATATTGCGATTTGCTATAAAAGCTTTAAACATATTTAACTTCTGCTTAAATAGGTGATATAAATAGGTATAACGGTGGTGAGGTCACATAATACCTAAAAAGAATTCTGGCACTTTATAATGCACTGTTTTAACTTATTGAGAGCAATTTCATTTGTTTTTTAATATATTCATGTTAATTTGACTCCGTGGTCGAGTGGTTAGCGCGCCGAGTCTGGCGTCGCGTCATCTCTGAGGACCTGGGTTCAATTCCCGGTCGGGTCAGTTTAGAGAAAACTGTTTTTCTGAATTGATTTCGGGTCTGGGTGTTTTTCTATGTTTATGTATATTTATCTGTTATCTTGTTTAACCATATTAACGAGTTTCTATAGAAGCTTATACTCGTATTGGGCTAAATAATTGGTGTGAGCGTAAAATAAATTTAATTTTGATTTAATTGTAGAGATATATAAATATTCCTATTAATTCATGGTTATATGACTTTTCGATTGTTTGATATTCGATCAATTGGCATTCGATATGGCGTTACCTATTTATTATATTCTATTACTAGTATTTTTGAGGAGCTCGATGGCGCAGTGGTTAACGCGCCCGGTCTGCGAGTACTAAGGTTAAGCAACTTTCGCAAAGGCCTGTCATCGGATAGGTAACCAAAAATGTATCATCTCGAGCTCCTCCATGCTTTAAAAGGCACGTAAAGCCGTTGGTCCCGGCTGCATTAGCAGTCGTTAACAACCATCAATCCGCACTGGGCCCGCGTGGTAGTTTATGAACCGTTCTCCTTATCCATCCATAGGGCCTCGTGTCCCAGCAGTGGGGACATAAAAATGAGCTGATGATGATGATGATGATGGCGTTACCTACGCTATGTCGAATATCTCTAAGACCCATTTAATTAAGAGCATAATAAGAGCATTGACGAAAATTTAAAAATGGATAACTATAAAAAAGTATAGACCGATTTCCCTATATTTTATTTTTCACGTGGAAAAGCTCAACAGTAAACAACAACAGTGCTTATAAATAAGCTTACGATGATGATGATAATGATGGATGATTAAATATTTGGTTTTCAATTTATTTATTTTTTCATCACAAGGTACTTACGAAGTATTGGTAAAACAACTTAATTAAACTAAATTATTTATAACTACTTGGGCCAGCGTATAAGCATAGTATCCAACGTGGCAATGCTGCCAGCTTACTGGGCACTCTGCCTGATGGGGATGATTTGGAGGAATTTTTACCCGACTGCGTCAGAAAGAGGGTTATGTTTTTTTATCTATAGTTAGTAGTACATAGTTATAGTTTACGGCTTTTTATAAGTTTAATTTTAAGTAGTTTAATTAATGACTTGTTATTGTCTTTGTTTGTAAATATTTTTTTTGTGTCATACTTAATTAAATAAATGTAACCCATAGGTTGCGAGAGACTGATTAAAAATAAGTTATGTGTGATTTAAACAGCAAAATTAATTAAGTAAGAAACAAACAATATTCAAAGAGTAGTCTGGTGACCTGTAGAACGGTTTTTTTTAAACCAGTCTCCACACACTTAATTAAATTCACCATTTATTAATTTTATTGTATAATGAATTTTATTGTTTGACATTTCATTTTATTTAATGATTTTGTTTTGTCTTTTTTATATCAATTTTAAATGTCGTAGGTACATATTGTTTGTAATGTCAAAGTACATATTAGGTTTTAGTGTTAATTTATATATTTTTAAAAATTGCATGCCTGCAATGGTAAAATATGCGGATATTTCCTATGTAACATCTTTTGTACCATATTTTTGCAATAAATGATTATTATTATTATCTCCTTTATTTATTTTCTTTCTTAAAACTAGATTTTTACAATATTTTAATATAAAAACAATAAAACATTATAAAAACCTAATCCTAGAGTACCACCAGCAGCGGGGCAGGGCCCAAGCTACCGGTGGTCAGGGCTGCAGAGTGAGGAACCTTCTGACAATACGTGCCGTGTCTAGGAGTACTGCCTTTTGCATCTGACCCTTAACCCAACCTTTCAGCGAGAGCCTCTCTAGGTGTTGATCGAGGCTCTTCGCTATCAGACCGTTTGTTTGTTTATTATTATTATCATGATGTATACCCAATATATAGTTTTTCTGTACATTGATCATATGTGGAGAAAATAAAATACATTTGATTTGATGTATATTTGATAGCCAATCCAATGCTTTTGTTACGAGACTATATACTATATAAAGGTCACTTTTTACCAACTGCAAATATTTTGACAAAACATCTAATTATATCAGAGAAATAAGGCCCAAGCATTTTAAAAAAAAAATCAGGCTAGTTTTTTTTTACTTTTCCTGACACAAAAATTGTAATATTTTTAAGAGCGGCCTCTCTGTCGGTTTTTTTGAATGAAACTACGGGCACGTGTAAGAAATGAAGGCATTGCGGCCTCTCTGTTTCGGCTTCTTTGAATTGAAACTACCGAAAGTGCTCTATTTTTCTTTTTAATCGAAATGTCTTTTGGCGTTTTTCTTAAATACTAGGGTATAAAAATTTAAGGTTTTTTCATAAAAATTGTTTTTATATGTTGTTGAATTTATCCTTAAAATATTTGCAGACGATAAAATGTGACCGTATATACTAACTATATACGTTAATTATGTGGTTATTTTCGCATGCCAACTCCACCACCTAAACCCGATTCCCATTTAAAGTACATTCCTTTTAAAGAGACCAACAATTATGTGAAAATACGCTTTCATGCCACGTGGCTCATGAAAATAGGTCAGCCATTGTCATTTGACAATCTGAATGGTTCCGTCTCTGTCGCGCGATTTACTACACTATGCGAGTGAAAGAGATGTCAACAACTCATAGAAGAACGGCCCCCTCCCTAGTTAGATAATATGAGTTTTCGAAATAGAACGTTTGATGTTTGCTTTTCAATGAAACTATATAGGGCGGTGTGTTAGTATTATTCAGTAGGATTTTTGGTAATTTCATTGTTTATCATTGTGTAAGGAATATGCGGTACGTTCGTTGCGATATTGCGAATTAAGCAACTTTTATAATGGCAGTGGATGGGTGACCGAATTCAGATGTCAGGCAATTAAGTTTATAGATGTTGTCGCAGTCGTGAAAACTAACTAAACCTATACAATTTGGGCCAACATGGTTGGTTAGCTGCGCTTAATTTACATACATCTTTTGCATTTTATTTATAGTATTTTACAAATAAAATCATAATTTATCAATCAAAATCATAAGAGCTAACTGATGAAATAAGCGCAAACCGCAATGGTTTGATAAGAAAAGTTGATATAAACAATTATTATCATTATAATGTCATACTTATTTTAAAAACTCAACAATTTTACTTTCGAACCATAAAACTTTGACGAAATTTAAATCTGAACCATTGAATTAAATATAAATAGCGGTCTATTTTTAAATAAAAAAGTGCGACGTTTTTTATCAAAAAAATTAAAAAAAACCACAAAATTCCGATCCCTTGTACAACAAATATTGACTCGAGATAGAATAACACAGAATTCCCACAAAAAAATCACTTGTCAGGTACTATTTCAGTTACAATAGGTATTTGTGATAACAATTTCTGGTGAACGGACCTACTATCAGTGTTTTATCTATGAAATAATCAAAGCGGTTATTTTGCTGTTAAAAGTAAATGCGGTTGAATGACGCCATCTTTTTAACAAGTAGAGTGGAAATCTATGACACGACCGTTGAAAAAAAGTAAAAAGTCAAAATAAATACTTTTTTTTTTCTAAAGTTTACGCGAACACTACACATTTAAATGAAACAACTTTTACGGATCTACTCGCGTTTCTAATTTTAATAGAGAAGATGGTTGGAGTCTACCATTGTCTACCGTTGGAGGGACCCCATCATACAAAATATTAAATCCCAGCCCCAACACCATACTGCCAGACCAAAAGATACTGTAAGCTCTTTCTGCGTAAAACGGAACGCACTCGATTAAATTAAATGAGGGTATACAAGCTACTAACTAATTATGAGATGACCAACACCTCAGTCTCCCTGTGACCACGGACCCTGCAAAGGATTCGAAACGTCAGGATAAACATTAAATAATGTGTAAAATAAAATAAACGCGAGTAGATCCGTAAAAGTTGTTTCATTTAAATACTTTTTTGTGTATTTTTTATTTTTGTTATTATTCGTTCTAAAGTAGCCAGAGACAGCTGACGATCGGGAGACGTTGAACATAATGGTGGAGACATCTACCCAACAGTAGAACATTACGGTTTGCTAAGAAGAAAATTAACTGAAGATCCAGTAACTAATATTGCTTAGGTAAACATTTATGATTTTAAATGATGACCCGTGTAGCAATGTAAATGTAAAATTTAAGTTTTAATTTTTTTTTTCAATTTAATTTTTTAAAACAAAAATAATCAGTGATTAAAGTTTAGAGCTGCGTTTTGTCAAATTAAGTGATCAAACCCTAATTGTTTAGCTATAGCATGTTCATAGCAAATACGGTAGCTATGAACTTTACCTAAATAGAATATAATAGAATATTTATTTTTAAATAAACAAGAAATACAAATTAATCATATAACGAAGTAGGATTTCTGCGGATCTGAAAAGAAATCAAAACGGAGGTAATTTATTGTTTATATTGGAATTACTCCGTTTCTTTCTAGACCACACTGTGATTTGCTTTAAAGTCAAAAAGAAGTTTTGTTTAAAATAACAGCATCGTATCTTTTTAGTAAAAGATCTTAACAAAAACTTTAATAAATTAAAATTTTTCACTTCGTTAATAACTGTAAATTTCATCGATTAATAATTTATCCATCCGAACTTGGATGGTCTTAAACTTATTATTTCAATCATATAATGCCTTTCGTGATTATAAACAGTAGGTAATAATGTTGCATTATGTTATTATAACGTAAACCTTAAATGTTAAAATCATTTTTAACGCAAATTTTGTTGCGAACAAATTACAAAAACATAAATGTTGAAAAAATTTCCACGAGCAGGATTTGAACATTGAATGGGCGCCTTTGGCTTTAAAAGTAAAAAGTGTTGAATAATTTCCGCGGGCTGGTTAGAACCACGATAGCTCAATTGGAAGAGCACCTGACCCGGAATGTCAAAAGGGTGCAGGTTCAAATCCTGCTCGTGGAAATTTTTTCAACATTTATGTTAACGTAAACCTTATTTTAAATCATTGATCGTAACTACTTTTGTTAAAATAACTATTCAGAACAGTATTTCCCAAAGTGGGCGATAACGCCCCCTTGTGGGCGCTGGAGGCCTAGAGGGGGGCGGTAAGGGGCCCGGAAAAAATTGGGGGGCGCTGATGTGATTTAAAGAGGCGATGGGTGTTTTATAACTTCAGCTACTTCATATTTTAAACAACATCCATTTATTAGTTCATATTTATATCCTTTTTTATTGTATAAATATAAACTAAAAATATATTAAATATTTATTATTTTCAATGCGTTCACAACGCTATTTATATTTTAAGATAATTGGTATGTAATAGGTATCAAACACTGAGAAATATTCGTGTTTAGAATATAGGTTTAATTATACTCCAGGCGAGGCTAATATGTTAATGAGGTTTTTAAGGTGATAAAAAATGGGGGGCGCTACAAAATAACTGATTTTCAAAGTGGGCGTCAGACGAAATAAGTTTGAGAACCTTTGATTTAAAAGGTTAAACTACTATTATCTTCTTTATTTATTTTCTTTCTTAAAATTAGATTTTTACAATATTTTAATATAAAAACAATAAAACATTATAAAAACCTAATCCTAGAGCACCACCAGCAGCGGGGCAGGGCCCAAGCTACCGGTGGTCAGGTCTGCAGAGTGAGGAACCTTCTGACAATACGTGCCATGTCTAGGAGTACTGCCTTTTAAACTACTATTATTATTATTAGCCCTCACTGTTCCACTGCTAGACAAAGGCCTCCCTCCATTTCTTCCACCCATTGCGGTGGAAGAAAAATTACAATTTTTCTTTTATTTTTAACTTATTTTTAATAACAATCGTTTTAATTTAAATAATAAAATAATAAAAGCAATAGCTATATTTCTCAATTACATATTTAAATGGTATTGAGACGCCCCAGTAACTAATGTAATACTTGTGGTTATATATACAATTTTTGGAGAAAACTCTTTAAAATATGTCCAATTCCATTCATTCGTTCTCAAAAATAACAACAAACCTACACGTTTATAAATTTTTGACTAGTTATTGTTTATATCTATTAAACACACAATAGATATCTAAACTCACAATTTAATTAATAATGTTTATGTTTAATTATTTAAAAAAACATTGCACATAATGACGTATTAAATGCACTTGTCCGCCTATCCGATCTTAGTGTCTTTTTCATGATGCTATAATACTATTTGTTTTTCTATCCAAATCTACAATTTACTCTAAAGTATTATTTTTTTTAATTTTGTTTATTAATTATAATTAAGCTGTACAGATAATGGTTTTAATGTTACTTTATGATGATCCGGTTGTATAACACTTATTTTGTAAAAACTTTATAGTGTCTGTGTCTCGTAATAATGTGTTTTATTATATGTTAAATGTTTCTTATAATACAAAATGAAATAAAAGAAGCGACGTCTAGTTGTAATTCAACAATCACCCGTATTTTGTAATATGTTACTGTCGCACTACATAATAACGGTTACGTTGCGTTGAATATGCAAATTAACGAAAGTCCTCACGCGAAAACTGTTTCACACCAACTAATTCGGTAATTAAATAGCCTTATTATATTATCTTATTATATCTCGGCCCGAAGAAAGTTTCGCAGCGTCTTTATAACGTAACGATATTAACGTTACATCATTTAACGCATAATAGCTACGCCGAGTTGTGCTGACACCCATAATTAATAACGTTTGAAAAAGAAGATCTTTTTAAAAACAAAACAGTGATTAAATGTCAAACCTTGCATTCCAAATAAAAATCCAATTTTAAAAATAGAACGCACAAAACAACTGACACTCGAGATTCGTCACTCAAAATTCACTGCACTCTAGAACGCAATTCGAATTTTAAAGAATGAAAATCTTATTCTAATTTCGAAAACACGCGCCGAAACGTAAGGACCCGCTCACACCGCGATGTTGCAAGCGGGCCACCGAGGGAACAACTAGGAAATGAATACGGGCTCGGGCACACCGACGACGGACGGACGCACACATGCCCCCTGCCCGTTCATGCATGTATGTAAGCGAGGTGCATACTCTTTGACAGGCACATGCGGTTTATTTATAGGCCCACTGGTTACATGACACATCACTGTGTGTGTTCACTTTTGTAATCGCGTCAATTTTCCCGAAAGGAGGCTCGGCAGCAGTATATAAAACTTTTTGGCGTGATAGAATGCAACAGCTGCAATTAGAACGCACAACAGTTAGCAAAACGGCGAAGTTAGCGGGCACACAATTAAAACCATTTTTAATCATGATCCCGTACAATCTAAATGGCAGATTAAAAATCTTCGCGTAAAGGCTGCATAGCGGTTCCGAGAGAAAAATGTTACGCGGCTAAATCACAACAACCGTTATTACATAACAGTCTGCGAGAAAGAAAGGGGGATAGTATGTCGTGCGCGTTAGAAAGGGACGCAGCTACCGAGGTTGTGTAACGCAACACAGGGAAAGCTCGTACTTTCTTTGTACATAACCCCTGCCTTACCGTCTTTGATAGTCGCGAGTGTTAGTGTGTGCGCGTCTTTACATTTTTGAGTTTCGAACGAAAGAGCGTAAGTGTGAAACGAGGTTTTTTGAAATGAGACTCTTTGGAAGGCGGGATTGGCGGGCAATCTGAGCGTTAACGCGTCCCCCTAAAGACTATTTTGATGTGGAGCACGGTTCGGGCTCGGCCGCTTTTTGACAAGGTTCAATGACACGTGGTTTGGCGCGCTCCGCGGGCCTACTACCGATTTTTTTCACCACATTGTGGGACACGCTGAAAAGTCCACAAAAGACCTGATCTTTTCACAGAACTAAAACTAGGGCATGCGTAGTCCGGCCGGCGCAGCGCCTTTTTTTAAATCGATTTTTCCTTGAACTGGGAGGATATGATGTTGTTTAAATGTTTTCTCACTAACGATTTTGCATTTTACGACGGACGACACGACAACGCGTTCATCGGTAATGAGTGTCCGAAAATGAGGACAAACATGACGTTTGATAAATTAGAAGTGAAGTGTCGCTACCCGCCGCTAGATGGCGTTGTACACGTCACTATTACAACATTACTGCAGTCAATTGCGGACGGGCCGGTAATAAAAATGAATTACACAACGAGCCAGTGGTATTTTAACGACGAAACAAAAACTTTTATCTTCATTTAATTACAAATTTTTTTTTGTTTGTGTTTGTGTTTCTGTAATAAATGTTTTATCTATCTATCTAAAGTAAAAGAACCTACAATGTTAGTTTATTCGCTTAAAATAGTTTGCCATTTTCTTCTTTAACTCCTTATTGATGATTTAATTGTCATCAAACAATACGAATTCGCAATTTTCGAGTAATAAACCACTTAAAAATAACATACCTTTGTCTGAAAATAGATACATTACTGTAAAACAATATTGCATCACAACCGAAGGAAGTGAAATAAGAGTCATAATATTTATATAGCTATCTCGTTCCGCCGGTAGCGCGTCATCTTTGTCGCACCCATTGGGTTACTCATTACGGTAGCGGAAGCGCGGGACTTGTATCCGTCCCGTTTCGCCTTGCGCTGTGGGTGGTATTTCTGTTTCGCTCATGCAAGGTAACGGAGTGCAATGACCTGTCCTTGTTGTCTATGTGTGCAGCCTTGCTTGCTGTACACACGGGTTGTGTGTGTTGAGCGTGCATCTTTAGGGATGTTACACACTTTGTGAATTTAATATATATTTTTATTTTGTTTTTTTTTTGTTACATTTAAAAAATCGAGTAAACTCTTAACGTACCTTGGTTAATAATATATTTGTAATTTAAATATAAACTATTTATTTATTCTAGCATTAAATATAAAACTTGTTTTTTAAGAATTTACTTTTATAAATTTTGTCACCATGACACATGTTAAAATTTAGATTTTAACAAGAATTAACTTAAGAAAATGTTAATTAAAAGTTGAGATATAACAATATAACAATAATCGCTGTTGGCTGTCATTAAACGCTATAACAGCATGCAATCTTGCATCGAGTCAACACTTAGATACGAAGTTTAACGATTCTCATAGTATTGAGTAGGAAACGAAGGTCAAGCGTTGGTACTGCATAAATGAATGACTCTAAAATTCCTAGAAATACATAATTTGTACAATTTATTTCCAACTTACAAGTATTTAACTATAAATCGTTTAATTAAATAACTTTAAATACGTCGACTTTTTAGCTTTTTCGGGTTTTGTGTAATTCTATAACAAAATTGGTTATTTCGAGATATATTAAGAGATAGAAAGCCATGATGTAGGAATGTTAACATAGTAAAAACACACACGAAACATATAAAAACAAGAATTGTTGTGATAAATGACAAAGATGTTAATGACCTAAATAAGATGTACCTATTCAAATAGCTGATAAAATTCAATTCTATTATTATGACGATGATAGAGCACACTTGATAACCCGAATACAGCACGCCAGACCTTTGCAGTTCGCTTACTTGTTGCCGAAATACTTAAAATGTATGTCAGCTTTCTTTTTTGCTGTGGCTGCTGTGCTTACCTGAAATGTGAAAAAAATTATTAAGAACATGGTTTATATATAAAAATTTTAACTTGCGCGTTTTTTAGTAAATAAAATGTTTAACAGGATTAACTGTTAACTTTAAGTTACTCTTAGTTTGCGTATAACGTTAAACCCAGGTGAACATTCAAGTTGGTTTTCAAAGACCCTTTAAGTCAGAATACTAAGTTTTTTTGTGACTAGATAGATTTATTTCGTCCTTGACTAAAAATATATAACTTTTCTTTACTGAATAGGTAGGTAGTTAATTGTAGTTTTCTTAAAGTTATGATGTAAATATGTCAAACTTTACTAAAGTTATAGTCTAATGGATAATATATAAGACGGAACTACCAGTCACTGACTCCGTAATCACGACATCTCAAAACTATGAAGCCAACAAACTTAATATTTGTCTAACAGGATACTCTTAAGAAGTTTCGCAAAGTCTTTTTTTTTAAATCCTTCCGATAAACGTATAAGAAAGTTCACGCGTGCTGATCTATATATTCACCGAAAACAGTCATTATATGCACCGTACCTAACACCGCTACGGCTATAAAAAAGTTGCGTCAGAGCAGCGCAGAGTCCATAAAAAATGTCTGCGAGGCGTCAACGCGAGCATTACATCACACAGCGCCCGTGTGTGCGGTTGCACACATACGTGCGCGCACACTTTGCCGTGTCCATGCGCGCGGTCCGTTTCACGTACACCGCCGCCGTGTGTGCACGGCCTAATCTTTTGTGGAATGTGTCCCCACACTACCTTTAATGAGTACTTTTTTAAAAGTGCTTCTCTGAAAAGGGAAATTCTTTCGGTGCGCTCGCTTTCAAGCTTTTCGTGATGGTACGATTCTTTTTTTGAATTTAGTACTTTTTTCTTTTTATTTACTTCTTCATTTCATTCACTTGTTTTGACGATGGAGGTTTCAGCGTTTTGATGATTTCCTCTTTGAATATGACCTCATTTTGATTTACATTGACATAGTATACGTTAAAAAATAATATATAGTGGTCAATTCTGGTTATACGAGTATGTACCTTCTCTCTTTTCTATATTAATTTTGTTTAATGGTATTTCAATGCTTTTAAAAAATTCCTTTTAAGAGTTTAATCTAAGAAAGGTTTTGACGATGGAGGTTTTAGCGTTTTGATGATTTCCTCTTTGAATATGACCTCATTTTGATTTACATTGACATAGTATATGTACGTTTAAAAATAATATATATTGTGGTCCTTTCTGGTTATACGAGTAGGTACCTTCTCTCTTTTCTATATTAATTTTGTTTTATGGTATTTAAAAAATTCCTTTTAAGAGTTTAATCTAAGAAAGAAAACTTAAAAATCAAATGCATAGTTAATTACCTTAGAAGCTTTGATCAAGTTAGAAATAAAGATCTTTGGTTGTCTTCATGTTAACTGCCATAATTAATTGTCAATTCCTGCCGTAAAAAATGCAAGTCTTATTTTAGCAAATTTTAGGGTTCACTATTCAATCTCTCACTTATTGACTTATTAACCACTAGTTTATGATAACTTTAAGCTTTAAATAACACCTTATTTACTTAACAAACAGGTGTAGCAGAAAAAACTAGTTGTATTTTATCATAAAGTTTGCAAAAAGTATAAATACTCCTTTTATCTATATTTGTGCTGTTTTTTTTAAAAATGTCATTAGCAAAGAAGTTTTAGATAAAGTTAAGGAAAAAATAACATTACTATTCAAATAGAACTGTGCAAAATACTGACCTATACCTACAACAATGTAATATATCACGCCATAAAACTATGCGAATCACGTCATAGATTACAGAGTTGTAGTACGATAGCTCCTCCGTGCTTCGGAAGGCACGTAAAGCCGTTGGTCCCGGTTGCTTTAGAAGTCGTTTACAACCACCAATCCGCACTGGGCCCGCGTGGTGGTTTATGGCCTGTTCTCCCTATCCATCCATAGGGAAGGCTCGTGCCCCAGCAGTGGGGACATAAAAAAAAGCTGATGATGATGATGATATGATACTGAAAAAGCATCTTTTCAGCATGTGTCATAACACTTTAGTGATACGCTGGTCTTCCCAACGTGCTTGAAATGGGACATAAAGTTTTTCTTCACGTATTCAAAATTTAAATGTCATAATTCAAAATAATTTATTAAATTTGTTATATTTTTACTATTCACCATTCTATGTATATAATTAGTTTTTAATTGGATATAGTTTTAGATTAGGCAAACTTTAACATGGACGCTTCTTATTAATCGTGTTGTGTACGTACACATGTTTTAGATAGGAATTTAGCTCTTTAATTTATTCAGTTCAGGTTACAAGTAGCTCTTATGTATGTCACTATGCCATCGGTTCGTAAGTCTACTCTGGGCTGGGAGACCTCGGACTGAGAAGAACCGGCGAGAAACTCAGCAAGATATCATAATGTATAGATATTTTTTTGTTCTTTTCATACTAACACATCAGTAGCCGAGAGGCGAAGCACTCTTGTCTTTTGTTTTTTAGAAAAAAAAAATTGTCACTTGGTTGTCAAATAATTATAGGTGCGTTCAGAAATTTGTCTGTTTCATAGCTGTAGTATGAGGTCCGATCTCTTTGGTCTGTTTTGTTGAAACAGTTCTGTTTCGGAAATAAAAAAGTAAACAAGTGTCAGTTGGTTTTCGAAAAAAGAAAGTAAATAAATAAATTTCAAGACGATTATTAAAATCTATCATCAGTTTGTCAGTGCGCGAGAACTTTATTAACTGTTATTGTTTTAAAATGCCAAGGATAAGACGACATGTAGGTGATACGAAGTTCACTGGGTCATTTAGTATACAATAGATAAATATGGATATACACATCTATATACTAATACGTGAAGCAAATACTTTGTACCCCTTTTTACGAAAATCGCGCGGACGGAGGAGTATGAAATTTCGCACACTTATAGTTTATATAGAGAAGGATTGCAGAATGTTAATATTTTTTTAAATTATGCATAAAAAGTACATTAAATCAATAAAACAAACTTTACACACACTACCATGTATTTGACACATACGCATAGGTATAAATTAAAAAGATTTTTGAAATTTTTGAAAAGAGTATATTATACTCTTTTCAAAAATGGAAGAGGAGCGGCCGAAATCTGTCAATGCCAATCCAAACTAACATTCTATTGTTTTAAATTTTTCATTGCTTAGGATACAATCCGTGCAGCCTCAATAAAATTACGGTCGACATTCGACCACTGGGCGACCACTAGTAAATATAAAAATACATATTTATATACAGATTAAATACACAATATAATATACATAACATATATTTACTAATCATTATTTTACATAAAGGTGGAGAGTAAATTGCCAGTGTCATTTTTAAAAGAGCTCAATGAGGAACAGAATAAGTCTGTTGAGAATATATAGGCTATACTTTTCTGTAACGAATGTCTCGAGTCAATTCCTATAGAATTATACAACTTGCATATTATTTCAGTTAAACGATAACACAGTAGCGATATAAATTATGCTGAATGATTTCCTCTTACTAAAAGTGGCTCAATAGATTGCGTTTCCACAACTGCTGAGAGGTGGAAGTGCCTTTCTAATGATTATATCGGATTCGTATCTTTAAAATAGCCTTTTTACTAAGGGACAGTAAAAGAATAGCATATAATAATAATTGAAATTGTTATATTCACAAAAAAAAACAAGAATGCTTTATATATTTTTTTAAAAGATTTCAATAAGTCCGAGACTCGAGCCTCCTGTCAGACTTTCAAAAGCCCGTATAAGAAAACACCTCTCTTCCATAGCTTTAAATAACGCAAAATATATTTAAGATTTAGTTATAGAAAAAATCTTAATTATATTAAAAACTCACTATTGTGCATGTTGCGAATTAAGAACGTGCGTGTACTTAAAATTTAACATTTTATATTCAAATCGAACATGATATGACATAAGCCAAAAGCGACTGCCTCAAGTAGGATATGAACTCACGACCTTTCCCAGTCCGGGCTAACGAGACACCGATTAAAATTACTCCACAAGATCGCGTAAGGTCTAGAATCTTTTTTTATTAAATTAAATTCTTTTTTTAACGACTTTTCATTAGTTAATAATGAATAAAGTCAAATTAAAGTAATCATTACATTATATTACGAGTTATACCTAAATTTTATTTTTTATTTTTACGTGCAAATTTCTGCACTTACGCTGAATTAAATAATTTTATAAAATATAGTGAAAACATTTAATGCCTACCCGACCCAGCCAGGAATCGAACCTGGGTCATCCGCAACCCGGGCGGCTGCACTGACCATGATTCTTGGCTGGGTCGGGTAGGTATTTAATTTTTTCACTATATTTTATGAATATTTAGTTTAACCTATTATTCTGGGCATACAGTCGTTGAAGTCGCTGGCTGAAATCGGTCAGAAAATATAGATAGATAATATTAATTATCCGTCACTATCATTATCACGCAACGTTACGAATAATCGCTAGTATAATCATAAATAAATAAATAATTAATCAGTGTTCAAACAATCAACAATCGAATTTCATGACGATATATTCCATTCATGAAACTGAGCAAACCTATCCAAGGTATACATGAGTTGAAGTAACTCGGCATGTTCCTATTTAATCATATGTTTTTGCTGCATATAGTAATATCAAGTTAATTATAGAACGCTAATAGAATTATCTAACATACTATGACGAAACTTATTCGAGTTTCGAAACTGGTTTAGAAGTAGACGTAACTACATAATACATAAACAATAAGTTGACTTGGTACTAATGTATACAAGACACCGTACTCGTAGAACAAGGGTACGACGAGCCGGTTACCCGCGCTCTATACCAGGTACAGACATGTACCTGGGCGCTTCTCCCCACCGCCACGGCCTGGTCAACGCGAGCCGAGGTCCGAGCCTATATATAGAGGCGCCCTCGGTTTGTTCCGCTCCTCGATCCGATCCGAACCAGAGAATCTAGTAGGGCACGGGGACACGCATTAGTGCGTGATGCCGTTACCTCTAGAAAACCTCCGAAGGTAATTCGTTTCATACGGCTTGAGGAACCCTTTAAGTTTTTCGCCGCCCTCAAAAAAAGCCCAAAAAAAATTGTTGTTTTTTTAATCACTACATAGTATAAAACAAAGTCGCTTCCCGCTATCCCTATGTATGTATGTATGTATGCTTAGATCTTTAAAACCACGCAACGGATTTTGATGCGGTTTTTTTTTATAGATAGAGTGATTCAAGAGGATGGTTCATATGTATAATACATGCATATAATTGGACCCGGTAGGTGGCGCTGCTATGGGTTTTATAGGATACGGGTGTTCACCACGCGGACGAAGTCGCGAGCGGGCCGCTAGTAAATATTATTCTTTTCTAAAGTACCTATACGCAAACACTACACATTGAAATGAAACAACTTTTACGGATCTACTCGCGTTTATTTTATACACTTGTTTTAATTAATGTTTATCCTGACGTTTCGAGCCTTTGCAGGGTCCGTGGTCACAGGGAGACTGAGGTGTTGGTTCATTTTAATTTTATCACGTGCGTTCCGTTTTACGCAGCATTCAAAATGCAAGCTATTGAAATTAAAAAACATCCTAATTTCAATAAAGATGATTGGAATTTACCATCAGCCTGGGATCCCATCATACAAAATAATAAATCCCAGTCCCATCACCATACTGCCAGACCAAAAGATACTGTAAAATTAATATTATGTTGATTTTGGTTTTCCACCATTTACTAAATAAAAAATTCATTTGTATTGGGGCTGATTTTTTTAAAAAGTTTTTATTAAAATATTTATTTCAACATTTTAATTGCAAGACATTATGTTCTCAATATAGGTACCTACTCAATACATATAATATATTTATTGCAAAACATAACTTACATAGTGATGGTATCAAAATATAAAACCAAATTATGGACCCTGTCGGGCACGCAGTTAAAGGAAGAAAGAGGATATTTAGGTACTAACTCAATAATTATATAATAACAATCTAAAATGAATATATAATTTGACGAAGATGAACTTGTAACAAGTTATAGATGAAATAGTCTACCAGCACAGGTTTTCCCTCCTTCCTATGATATGGGGTCCTTCAAACAAAGCGTGAAGAAGCACCTTGTGGGCCGGCAGAGTTGTTTTCACGCTGCACCAGTTATCTTCGCGTCTGGACTCCATTTCCAATTAACTAACTTAAAACTTACTATTCTACTAACTAACTAACTTAAAATTTGCCGAGCTATCTATAAAAAAATTAAAAAAAAAGATGTTATATCTGCGTATTTATCAATTTCATTATAAATAAATATACTCGATGTTTTTGAAACACGGTTTTGATGAACATTTTTTTCTTAATTTAAAATTGCCATAGAAAAGCTGATTTAAAACACATGTAAATTGCTTATCAACGTTTAAAACTTACTTGTTTCATAAATGTGCTTTGTATTATGAGATTTATTTAGCATTCGTATAACTTCTTACATCACAGCAATTACTAATTCAAGTTGTGTAACTCAATAAAAATTCAATTAAAAACAGAAGATGGAAAATTACAATTTCTAAGTAACACCATTCTGTTGATGAGAGAATTTCCCCGAATGACTCGCGAAGCAAAACAGAATATTTTTGTTATGTAACCCTGTTTGTTAACCGCTTTGCTTTTTTTTTCCTAAGAATTTAATTTCTCCTTTCTACTAAAGAAGACTAACGAAAGAGTATTGCTACGAATCTAATTAAGATTTTATGCGCTCTTAAATTTTTTAATGTACTTTTTTTAGATGTTTCAGAAACATTATGATTTTAAAATTTGTTAATGAAACAGTATTTTTGAACAGACGCTTAAAAACAGAGATCAGTACTTACACAAAACTTCCTGCCTATCTAGAAAACGGAGCATAAAATGAAGCAAATCATATACATCTTGGGCTTTCAGTAGTAAATGGGAGCATTATTAAATTAAGGGCCATCTTTAACCTATTGGAGGTCCTTGGCACTTACGGATAATGGGGTCCTTATGCTAAGCTAGATTTTAGTAAAACAGGCAAAAAGAGTAGATAAGCAAAACTCTACATTTATTCAACTGGTATTTTTATTCATTTGCAGCCAGATAGAGTTGCCAGTGTTAGGCCCCTGGTTTATTTTGATATGCTGATTCATATGTCATACTCGTGAACGGGTGCCGCCTGTGGAGGCTGGTCTACTCTTGCATACTTATCTTATTTTTAGTATTATTCACTATAGTTTGACTTTGTTCTTCTAAAACAAATTTTGATATTTACTAGAATGCTGTAGTGGTACTGTATGACATTGTGGAAATTGAAACTTTTGCCTGATGTAAATTTGTTAACCAAGAATTTTTTTTTTTTGTTTTTTTTTTTACCATTTTGTGATTGTCTTCTATAAGTATGTTTTGTGTTTATTTGTAATGGAAAGTGTTCTGCTATGATCGGGCATTTTCCAATATTTTTGACGCTGTAAGGGAGAAAAGATCTGGACACTTGCTGAGTTTCTTGCCGGTTCTTCTCAGTACAAGATCTCCCGCCCAGAGTAGACTTACGAACCGATGGCATAGTGACATTCATAAGAGCTACTTGTAGCCTAAACTGTATAAAATGATTTTGAATTTGAATTTGAAAATTTGAATTTGAATTTGAATTAAAAAGCAAAAAAAAGTCAATAAGTTAGTAATTCTTGTTTCGCAAAACAAATATATTAATAAAATAATAATAATAAATAAATGTTTCCCACACTCACACCAATTATCTAGCCCCAAGAAAAGCTTCCTTAAGAAACTCGTTATATGGTTAACTAGACAACGGATAAACATACTTAATATACTTAAATACATACTTATTATGCATAGGAAACACCCAGACCCGAAACAATATAGAAAAACAGGTATTTCTAAATTGATCCGACCGGGGATCGGAGCCGGGACCTCAGAGATAGCGACACCATGAAAACCGGTATTTATCGGTAATATCGATTATCGGTTAGTGATCTGGCAGGAACGAGGGGGCCCCATCGGTTGCGGGGCCCTGGGCACTTGCCCAGAGTGACTAATGGTAAAGAAGGGCCTAATTGTAAGTTAATACTAATTAAAAAAGGATCCAATTGTTGCTAAGACTAAAACCAGATACCAACCCCTATTTTTAATGATAAAAAGGAAAAAGTCGATCACTGATTCCTGTCGAAAACCAGCGCCACTATGTAATCTATGCTAATATTATAAAGAGGAAACCTTTGGAACAATTTAATTTTCCGATACAAAATGATTTGATTGTTTTGTTGTCATGGAAACCATTGATATATATTTAACTCAATGATGGAAACTGTCAAAGCGGTACGAAGTCCGCCGGGTCAGCGAGTTATATCATAAAGTGATCATTATTCTAATCAACTTAAAACCAAAAACTCTAATACTAAAGACTTAAATTTAAATGACTCTTATAATCGACCAGTTTTACTTTATTCAAGTAACTAAGCCTTGTACAACTACATAAAACTTAATTACAACTTAGTCAAGCGAATAATTAAGATTATAGACAGTACGTCGAGTCTGCTACTTAAAAAGTGTCTACGATCGTATTTCAATGGCCTAATTTTGACATTTGTAACTATAGTCTATTTATAATTGACCCGCGGACTTCGTACCGCTTTGACAGTTTCCATCATTGAGATAAATATATATCAATGGTTTCCATGACAACAAAACAAACAAATCATTTTGTATTGGAAAATTAAATTGTCGTTTTTAGTATTTTTTTTAATATAGCCTATGTTACTCATCGCTAATGTAGCATTCTAATGGTGAAAGATTTTTTAAATCCATCCGGTAGTTTTGGAGTTTATTCGTTGCAAACATACATACATACATACAAAAGTACAAAGGTTTCCTTTTTATAATATTAGTATAGATTAGTCTATTAGTATTCCGTAGTATATTTATACTTATAACATTTAAACTAAACTACTTAAAATTGAACTTTAAAAAAACTATTAAAAAAAAATTGGTTGTCTGTAAAGTCGGTTTACTGACGATAGTTGAACGTGACAACGTCTAAAGAAGGTGTCGGGAGGTGTTGGGGGTGTCGGGGGGTGTTGGGGGTAGGTACGTACCGCGGTGGCGATGCCGGCCACGGGCTTGCACAGCAGCCTGCAGCAGCCCGTCGAACAGGTAGGCGGGAGGAGTTGGGGGTGTCGGGAGGTGTTGGGGGTGTCGGGGGGTGTTGGGGGTAAGTACCGCGGTGGCGATGCCGGCCACGGGCTTGCACAGCAGCAGCAGCCCGTCGAACAGGTAGGCGGGAGGAGTTGGTGGTGTCGGGAGGTGTTGGGGGTGTCGGGGGGTGTTGGGGGTAAGTACCGCGGTGGCGATGCCGGACACGGGCTTGCACAGCAGCACGGCTAAATTTCTACTCAGCCAATTGTGCTTCTTTGTCGCTCGTTCCGCGCTCTCGCTTGCACTTCAAGCCTTACATGGAACGCCTCAGAGCGAGGTAACGCCGAACTTTTTCGTGCGTGCAGCCGGCTCTATCGAATTATAAGACGTTGTCACGTCAAAAATGCCCCAAATCATTCCCATCAGGCAGAGTGCCCAGTAAGCTAGCAGCATTGCCACGTTGGATAGCAATGCTTATACGCTGGCCCAAGTAGCTGCTAGCTCTGGGGTCCAGGATGGTTTCTACTAATTTTATAGTATAAATGTCGAAATCACTACTTACTGCTTATAATAAAATTGTTTTAAAACACCAAAATTGAAGCCCTGCTACGAGAGCGCCGGCGTAGCTAACCTGGGAAAACCGTAGCAAACCGTAGCAAATCTAAATTTGTATGGTCTAATCTATATTTTTATCTTTACTAAAATATTTTTTATTTAATTTTTTACATGTTGAGGTTGTCTTTTTTTATAGACAGCTCGGCAAATGACTCCATCCTACATGATGTTAAGTGGAAATGGAGTCCAGACGCGAAGATAACTGGTGCAGCGTGAAAACAAACGTAGCATCAGTTAACCTTACTCTGCCGGCCCACAAAGTGGTTCTTCACGCCCCTTTTGAATGACCTCATATCATAAGAAGGAGGGAAAACGTGTGCTGGTAGACTATTCCATCTTTTGGAGGTGTCTTTTATATTTTGTGTGTTTATTTGTAATGGAAAGCGTTCTACTATGATAGAGCATTTACCAATACTAGTGGTCGCCCAGTGGTCGAAATTCGACCGTAATTTTATTAAGGCTGCACGGATTGTATCCTAAGCATTGAAAAAATAAAAAAGATAGAATGTGAGTTTGGATTGGCATTGACAGACGTCGGCTGCATTAAAGACAAACAATACGTGTGTGTCAAATATATAATATGCACATGGAGCCACAATGACGTTTGTGCCATGACAGAAAATATTAAGTGCAAATATTTTGCAACCTAAATTAATCTTTATGTTTAAGATTTAAGGTTCACAGTAAACTGAAGTTGTTGATGCTATCCAGTATGTTCAGTGTATCATGTGGATGTATAGTGGCATTTAGGGGATCAAGAGGACCAGACGCAGAGTTTTTCAAGCTTTCACGACATAAACAGAGCCATCTACCGTCACAAACGAGAAACAAGAATTTTTTCAACATTTGTGTTTTTTTTTTTTTTTAACAAGAATAACCTTCCATAGACAAATTAACTATACACAGTGTTTACCTGATAATTTACCAAACATGGAAATGACTACTACTAAAGGCATACTTATCGTTAAATGTTAAATATTCAAGCTGTAAGTTGTCATAATTATTATAAACACAGATAAAGTTACGAATAAATTTTGCATGGACGACCTACTCTATGGTAGCGCTTAGTATATCTGTCTCTGTCTATTTTAGTATATATATTTATTTATTTATTTATTATACATTATAATAAATAAATAAATCTGATTAAGTTGTCCTAGGTTCTATTCTAGATAAAGAAAAGAGGTCTAAATCAAGACTAGATTGATTTAGATCTAGTTGTTAGCGTACTGTCAAAAATTAACGCACGAAGGCTCGTGCCCCAGCAGTGGGGACATAAAATGAGTTGATGATGATGATGATGATGATGATGATGATGATGATGATGATGATGATTGTTTTATATTAACTCTCTTTAGCATGTTGTGTACACTAAATGTGGAATACTGTCTAGCCTAAACAAAGTTAATACTTTTCATATTATACCCTGACCTGACCTGATGGTATTATGTTCGTACACCTAAATTAAATAAATAAATATACATCATCATCATCAGCTCGTTTTAAGCCCCACAGCTGGGGCACGAGCCTTTCCTATGGATGGATAGGAAGAACGGGCCATAAACCACCAGGCCCAGTGCGGGTTGGTGGTTGTTAACGACTGCTAATGCAGCCGCGACCAACGGCTTTTCGTGCCTTCCGGGGCACAGAGGAGCTCGAGATAATACATCTTTGGTCACCCATCCGATGACCGGCCTATGCGAAAATTGCTTAACCTCAGCAATCGCAGACCGATCGAGCTCCTCTAATAAATATACATAGTAAATTCAATTCAGATTTAAATAAATAAAATAAATAAATAAAATAGTAGGTATATTATCGAAAATCATGAAGTACTTACTAGAAACATTTATAATGTAATCAATTCATGTAGGTAAATCCTTTATGGAGAATATAAAATAATTAGTGAGCATGACAGAGCTTTTGCATAATTATGCAAATCTTTAGTTCAATTAATATCGTTTGCGTGCGGTAGACAGTTTCCCATAAAGTTTGTCGGATGGTACTTTATTTGCAATAATAATTTTGTAAATGACATAAATATTTAAACGAATTGAAAATGGGCAACGAGAAAAAGAATATTATGATAAACATTAAAAAAAATATTTTATTTTTTGTTTGTGTTATTTTGTGTACGTAGACCACTATCGAACGACGCTCTATCTATTAGGAAAAAAACCGCATCAAAATCCGTAGAATGAATGAATGTACAATTTCGTGGGCCGACCAGAAAATGCCAAAAATGCAGTCACGTTTAAGTTGATATAATTGAAAATACTATCGTATTAAATAAAATAAAAATATATTTAGTATCAAAGGGAACGTGTTTACAATTAGTCCAATCCATAAATTCATGACACACAAGGTATAGTTTTTTTTACAATATCATTTAAAGTTAGGCGAAGATCATGAAAACGAGTGGCGGCGTTTAGTTGATATCTAATAAATTGTCTAAATTATTGTTATTTTGATTTTGTCTAAATAATCACCAATGGTCTAAACTACAAATCATCCGTCTCACATTTTCGATTTATCGAGCGGTTTTTTAAAATGAAAAAAAGCTTTTATTGCATTTTTAATAGGGCGGAACAACCTCTCACTAGTGTTGCAATTACATATTAAAGAAACTACTAAACATAAGTGCGGGGTAACTATATTTTAAGCTCGCTGATAAAATTAACTCTACATTAGATCAAATAGAATTACTTGGAGTAGAGACGTAGGTTAGCAATTTACACCATTTAAGAAAAAACCATATTAACATTAAATATGTGTTAAATAGCAAAAAATTACATGTAAAATAAATACTTAGACTTATTATATTACAATTAATATTTTTATTTAAAAAGGGACTACCAAAATTTTTGGTAGCTCCTTTGTTTTTTTAACTATGGAAGCGGTAAAACCTTTTTCTATCAAACACTTTAAAAAAAGAATCCTTTCAAACATCGAACGCCGCAAAACGCGCGTAAAAAGCGAAGGAGCATTTTACTGGCAGCATCACGCGACGCGTATGCGTAGTCTCGTGTAGCGCGCGGGTACGCGGGTGTGTGTGCATCCGTGTGACCTAGTTACGAGCGCGGTCGGCAGTAGTCGGGGGGACTCGGCACCGCTAACATATGTCTAGCGTAGGGTTGAACGGTTCGAATGTACTTGATGGAAAATGAATGAAACCTATTTTGTTGGATTGGATTTAACGTAATTTGAATAAAGAACACATCCTATGAAAAAAGGTTATTTTCAGGAGGCGAGTTTGTTCATTTTCACACAACTCTCCGCTCAGATTTAATGGAGGACCTTAACCGGACTTTTTGAGAGCGGCGAGAAATTTAAAGGGTTCCTTAAGCCGTGTGATCGGAACATCCTCAGAGGGTTTTAAGAGGCATTCTTCATTGCGATAAGATTATGCACAATCAATATCTAACTTTGCTACCCACTGCGCCAACTTTTTAATTAAGTGTGGTAATAACTTGCTACGCCAAGGGTATCATGGTATCACGTTGCTGTCTCTTAAACTCCAGTTCTTTTGCCTCTATGTCCACTGATTTCGCTGGATTGGAATTATCCCGTCCAGGGGGTCGACCGCCTAACACTCTCGCTTTCGATCGCTTTGAAGGCGAGGCGAGGAGGAGGCGTCATCTTGTCATTTCGAAAGCAATATGAAAGCAATATCGAAAGCTATAGGCTACATCTTTCGATATTATTCGATATTATATTTCGATATTATATTAGAAAGCGAGGCGAGGGCTTCGCCTACAAAGCGATCGAAAGCGAGAGAGTTACGCGGTTGGGGGGCAGTACCCATAAAAGCAAACGCAATACAATACTGCATGGCGGCAGATACAGGTATTAGGGTGGTCGCTATTCTGTCAGTTTTGGGCAGAATCCTACCACCTTGATGACTTGCCATGAGCCCTTGAAGACGTCTTGTGGCAGTGTTGTTGCGGTTGTGAAAACGAGACGCGTGTAGCGGCGTATATACGCGTCTCGTTTTCACAACTGCAATAACATTTAAGGCCAACATACATAATTTATTGGAAAATTTGTAAAGTAATAAGTGCTTACCTAATTTTATTTTTATTTTGTATAGTGGAAAGTTTTCAATATTGTTTTTAGTTTAAGTCTTCAATTTTAATTTTGTTTTCAATTTTTTTTTCTTGTTTTTGTTTTCTATTATTAAGTTATATTACTCAAGTGTCGCGGTGTTAATGTGAAACGAGCTAATTATCAATGTTGTGTACGCCCACAATAGGTATAATGATGTATAAGCCATAATTGTTAATGTTTTATTTAATGTACTTATATGTATATATTTGTTGTCCCTTTTCCATAAATAAATAAATAAAGAGCTTATGATAATCGACCACATGGTCGTTTAAGATCAGAATATAAAATTCAGTTCAACAAACAACAAACAAATTTTCTATTGATCACCTTATCAATATACGTATATTATTATTATACAATAAGGTTTGAAATTAAAAGGAATCGCCAACCCTACACAGCGGCCATCTTTCCTTATTGACTGCACACGACCAACATATCCTGGCCCGTCTCACCACACCCGTCCTCCCGAATTAAAGCGCAAAGAAAGGCGCCAAGGGTCAACGTTGCCTGGACAGGTCGTATTACGTAAACTGTTTGTTTCGTTACCATGATATCAGTTTTGTTGTTACTACAGATAATGAAACGCCACTTCCGAACGTTTAGGTGTGAATTGAAAGTGAATTTCAAGATTTAATAACAAAATATAATGAAGTTAAATTAAGTGGTTTCTTTTATGTTTTTTTTTTCTATAGATAGCTCGGCAAATGACTCCATCCCACCTGATGTTAAGTAGAAATGGAGTCTAGACGCGAAGATAACTGTTGCAGCGTGAAAACAAACGTAGCATCAGTTAACCTTACTCTGCCGGCCCACAAGGTGGTTCTTCACGCCTCTTTTGAAGGACCCCATATCATAGGAAGGAGGGAAAACGTGTGCTGGTAGACTATTTCACCTTTTGGAGGTGCGACAAAGAAACGAGTCACCAAATTTCTTTGTGCGCGATGTGATATTTGAGACAGTGAAGCAGTGACTCCGAAGAGCAGCACGTGTACTCCTATGAAGGAAGGGAGAAGGTGGGATAAAGTCAAAGAGCTCTTCAGAGCACTCGCCATGGTATAAGCGGTAAAATACGCTAAGTGACGCAACATCTTTACGCAATTGCAGAGATTTGACAGTATTTGTGACTACTGCATTGCCGATAATGCGTTCAGCGTGACGCTGCAATCTGTCCAAGGCATCGAGAAGGTACTTTGCGGAACCGTCCCAGATGTGCGAGCAATACTCCACGTAAGACCGTACCTGTGTCTTGTACAAAAGGCACAACTGGTCAGGCGTAAAGAATCGCCGCACTCTGTTCAGAATACCGAGTTTTCGTGAGACTGTTTTGATCACGGCTTCGGTACGGTATTATTTGGAAGAAGAAAAAAAACATTTATTTACAACACACACATTATGATGTACAAAAAAAATAAGGCAGTCATCATCGCCAGCTCATATACGTCCCCACTGCTGAGGCATGAGCCTTCCCTATGGATGGATAAAGAGAACGGGCCATAAACCACCACGCGGGCCCAGTGCGGTGCGGTGGTCGTTAACAACTGTTAATGCAGCCGGGACCAACCGCTTTACGTGCCTTCCGAAGCACGGAGGAGCTCTAGATGATACATTTTTGGTCACCCATCTGATGACAGGCCTTTGCAAAAGTTGCTTAACCTCAGCACTCGCAGACCAGGCGCGTTGACCACTGCGCCATCGAGCTCCTCAAGGCAGTCATCACAGGAGTAATAAAAAAACAAAGAGTGTGAAGTTAATGAGCCCTGTCTCAGCATAAACTTTTATGTCATTCTGGAATTAAGGTTTGTCTTAGCAAGTAAATAAAATGACACAATACAGCTGCGTACTGCCTAAGTACTGGCTAAGTACGAGTTGTATACGATAAGAGCGCGAATACCAGACACAATAGAATTTTAATTGTTATCGGCCACCTGGTGGTCGATTAACGAATTCCGATCCGAACGCCTAGAAGAATCTAGTATGGGAACACGTTTGCGTGATGCCATCCACTCTAGAAACCCACTGAAGATGTTACGATCACCACCACTTCGTTCGGCTTGAGAACTCTTTAAGTTTATCGCCGCCCACAAAAGTCCGGTTACGGCCCCTACACACTCTTTCTAAAATAGAAGCGTTATCAAAAAGGAAACTTTTTTATCAAACTTGTAACTACCTCGTTCGTCACTAGAAGACGCTGCTGAAAACCATACAAATATTTTGTTTCGTTTAACCGAATGGCAAATAAAACTAGGCATTAACCTTTTTTTTATTTTAATTTTTAATACAGGAGAAAATGTATTACACTTACTACTGTGCCCGGTGAGACGCAAATGGTTATGTGGGACTCTCTCCTCTAGGAAGGGGGGGAATACTGGGCATTTATCATGCATAGAGTTCTTCGAAAAAAAAACTTAAGATGTTTCTTATCCGTCAATAACAGATTTCTTATTCGTCATACAAAAGAGTAACGCACGCGCTGAAGCTTCAGTTCTTATACTTCTATGCCCTGTTATTTCAAACTGGGAACACGAAATGTAAAACAATGCTTTTGGCGGCAGAAATAGGTAATAGAGATTGGGCTATAAAACAGAATCCTGCCACTAGAAATGCTAAGTTGTGTCAACTTCCACTTTCTACAATATTTCCATTACAATAGAGATCAAAATATTATAACAATCAATCTCCAATCATTGATAGCAACCAATTACTATGTAAACCTTTAAAAAGTTACAACATTAACCGCTAACTAATAACATAACACCACATAACCGTTGTAATATTCGAATTTAGAACCGGCCATAACTTCCGCGTTCGTCGAAATCTTTTTCTTTTTTTAAGCACTCGCATGCACGCAAAACGCTATGGGCAAAGGTAACTTTCACTCAGCCGAAAAAACGAAAGTTGGCCATCTTACGCGTTGTTATTTTTCTTTTTTTTTTTAGCTTCCCATAACTTTTTATATGTAAGCAATAACGGGCAACGGAGTTTTGCAATAATGCCTTAGCGAAACTTTTCAACTTTTTGCATTTTGCTAATACAATATTGATTTATTAGTTATTTCTAACAAAAGAGATGGCAAAATGGTTGATTGGAGTGCTAAGGTACACAAAGGCTTGTATCTAGAAAGAGATTTCTTAGAGCTGACTATGATGACAAGACAATTGAGAACAAAATAAAATGTAATAACATAATAATGTAATTAGTGTGATGCAACTATTATTATTAAGTAATAAATATAATTTTAATTAATGCGTTACAGCCAGACAGTTTTTATAGGTTTTTTATTCATTAAGTATATTAAAAAAATATTACGTAATTACTTTTTTTATTTTTTTTAAGTGTACCATGCTTCAAACATAAATAGTTTATTTCTGTAGTACTTACACTACGCATTGAAATGAAACTGTTTTGCTAATTCTCTGGCGTTTTTTAGTTACATATTAATTATGAGACGATCAACAATCTCAGCCTCTATGACCTTGTAAAGGGTTTCATAATTCAGGATAAAGTAATATGTAAAAATAAAAACAAAAAATAGATTCGTATTTTTTTTATACGTTTCATAAGAAGTTAAAATCGAAATTTTAGCCGATAAATCCAGTTATTATATCAGCTAAACTAATCTATAAATCTAATATGTTCAGTTCTTGTTTATTAACATAAAATATATTGATTTATGCAGCATAAGTTAAAATAGATTTATAAGTTCATTGCTACCCGTGGCGGCTTTTAAATGAGACTTTTCTATAATTGGATATATTTATAGATGTTAGCCATTCAAATTAAATTAAATAAAAAAATATTTAAGTCTGATGCTTTCATTTTAACATTATGTTAACAATTTACATAATTATGATTAATATTGTGACATATTCAACGTAACTTTCTAACTTAATTTTGACATTATTGTAAACAAAATGTCATAACTGTATGTAAGTACCATTAGTAAAAAACATTGAATATTAAGCTAACTTATTTTTGCTTTTTTTTTAATTAATTTATGTACGTATAATCTACAGCAATTCATAAACTAACTTATTACATTGTATACTTACCCTACTGCCAATTACAGATCCCTACTTTGTAAAACCATATTTTTAATACGACACTTAAGCGAATTAAAAAAATAAACAGACAACACAATTAAGAAACGGCCAAATACAATTTAAAAACAAATAAAGTAAAAGGGCAGGGTTCAATACAAACAAAACAAAATAAAATAACTATAGGTACGTAGGCATAGAGTTCTATGAATCATTCTACGAAGCCCGCATGTAATCTTTTTAAGTGATAACAATGATAAATCGACATACACAAGTCTGAGAACAGCCACAAATTAAAATATAACCTCTAAACCAAAAAAGCAATTCTGAAAGAAGTAAACTGTCAAACAATTAAAAAGAAAACAACTGTCAAACGTCAGTACGCCTCCGTCCACATACCAAGGAGTGTTTGAGTGTTTTTTATAATCTATGGCTGCAGAATTCGAGAGTGGCCAAAAAGAACTTTCACTGTTAGATAACGGACCGGCTGTTATCTACATTTACACGGCTCGTCTGTCACTGTGAGGTGTACATTTCATTGGGTTATGTAAATAATTTGCTTATCCGTATATCTATGCAAGCTTTGTAATGTGAACTTTGCATTTTAGTGAATGCACTCCTCTACCTTAGTTCTTTTCATACGTCTGGTTATCTGGAAGAGGTTATAAGTAGATACACCGTCTAATAGTTACTTTGTTTTTCTTGTAAGTTCTATAGTGATGCAATAAAATAGTTATTTAAATATCCAAAATTAATTAATAAATACAAATAATACCTACATAAATACTTTTTTCTGCGACATAACAAAACATTATGTCCATCCGTCAGGCTCAGTGGCGGCGTAAGGCGTGGGCGGTGTGGGCCACCGCCCACGGCCTCGCGGCGCGCCTTACAGCCGAAAATAAATTTGAAAAAGTATGGAAAATCCAAAAGTACACGCCCCCAAGATTTTTCTTATAATAAATACATTAGAATTAATTTTCAACTTAAAGATATTCCACTCTTCAGCGCACGAAATGAATGTGAATGAAATAATCGACATTTCTGATAAACTACTTATATTATGTTATAAAATTAATTAATAATATAATTTATTTTTTAATTTTTGTTTAATCTTCCAAAGAAGTATAAGTAAAAATTTAGGTTTGTTTTTTAATGCATAACATTTTTTTTAATTTTAAGTGATTTTTTATTTTATATGTACTTTTTTATTGTATTGTACCTTGCCCACATTAAGTTTAGGTCTTGCGCCGCCACTGGTCAGGCTGTATACACAATTTAAAAAAAACTTAAAAAAAAGGTTGCTTTAAAGAAAAATCTTTGTCTCGACATTTAGTATTACTTACCAAGGGATCTTTGAAATGATTTCACCAAAGCCATTTCGGTCTACCAACATACTACAGCATCTTACCTGTAATCAAAAAGAGGTTTTAATTAAAACTTACACATTTTAAAAAGTTATGTAGTCTACTCTACCACCCGTTAGATGGCGTTATTCATCTTTCTACACAGAGGAGGAAAAGTGAAAAGATGGGTTTACACAGAAGATCCTGATGGTTCGAACATAACTACAACCCCACTAAGATAAGATGAGATAAGGTAGAGGTCATTATAAAGTATTATTAAACAAAATTAAATAAAGGAGTTTCATACGTAAAAACTAGTGTAGTTAGTTAATCGATGGTAAGGTGTAAAAACTTTTTTAATAACCTACTTAACTTCAAAGTTTTTTCAGAAAAAGGTTTTAAAAAAGTATTTACAAAAAACAAAGATGTGTCGTAATATGAAACAGACGGATGAATGTAAGTATGTGAATACGCTTACACACCTGTCACGCTAAGTGTATTTTAAAGTATTTAGATCTAGATGTTTTTATTTATTTATGCCACAACGGAGAAACGACTGGCCTTCATCTCAAACGCACTCGTTTACACCGGGTGCGAGTATTATTAGCCATTTGATCACGTTAACGAAAAAATTATTAGTATATGACAGTCGCCAAAAATACTTATAAGTCCCTTCGTTTGTCTTTAAGAGGTAATGCTTCAATGGCAATCTTATTTTTTGATAACGTTATCGAATGGCGATTAAAACTCGCAGGAGTCATCATCAGCTTATTTATATCCCCATTGCTGGGACACAAGCCTTCCCTATAGATGAAAACACAAGGAAAACAGGCCATAAACTTTTTTTTTTAGTTGATGGCTTCGTGCAATTAGCACATTTAGCCAGTGTCAAAGTAAAATTTCTTACAAGTAATACAAATATAAATAAACAATATTTCCATCTTGTATGATGATGATGAATGATGATAGTAGAAGTGAAAAGTGAGAAATGATATACCCCCCAACCCCTCGAGTATCTCAGTAAAGATGTGGGGCTTTACTAAGTCCTCGGTCCTCTTGAGAGAATTTGAAAAGTGACGTTGCAAGTTGTTTTGTTTAATTTGCCAACACTCATGCACACTCATGAACATTTAACGGTTAATGATCCACCATTATTTCACATTAATATTCGACATAACACACATTTAAGAAAATAAAACAAAACCGCAGACGTGACTCTTCATATTCCCGTCAAGAAGTTCAGGACATAAACTACCATGCGGGCACAGTGCGGATGCAGCCGGGACCAACGGCTTTACGTGCCTTCCGAAGCACGGAGGAGCTAGAAATGATACTTTTGGGCACCCATCCGATAACTGTTTTTTACGAAGGTTGCTTAATTTCAACAATCGCTGACCATGCGCCCAGGATACTCAAAGATAATTGTAAAACAATACAGCCTGGCCTACATACGTGACTATTACACGAATACTAATACCTAGGCACGTTCCAATACACGCAGCCCGATAGCAATGCGGTGGGTTGATAAATTAAACATTTCCCTTCAAATATTTAACGATTGTTGACATATTTGGTTGTGCGTTACAATGTTACTGTAAGTTAATAGCCTATATACTTTCCCAATCTTATCCCTATATTTGTCTTAAAGTCAAAGTTAAAGTCGAATCATTTAATCAATACTAGCTTTGCCCCGCGGTTTCACCTGCGTTAATTAGATAGCGTGATTTAATATAGCCTATAACCTTCCTCAATAAATGAACTATTCAACACAAAAATAATTTTTCAAATCGAACCAGTAGTTCCTGAGATTAGCGCGTTCAAACAAACAAACAAACTCTTCAGCTTTATAATACTAGTATAGAATAGAAATATGGATAAGCCTTCACAGGCACTTATTGACGTCAAAACTAAGAATAAAAATCTAAATTATAATAAACTAAAATTAAGTTTACGAAACTACTGAATCCTACCACCGGTGCGCCCGATACGAACCCCTCGGACAATCTAGAAGGGAACGACGGCAAGTACTAGTGCGTGCTGCCATTCCTTCTAGAAAACCTCTGACAGTGTTTTGTTTTACATGGCTTGAGGATTTAAAATTGTCGCCTCCCCCAAAACCCCCCTCCGGTGATGCTGAAAATGCCGCCCGAGACAATCAACTTTTCAACAAAAAAAACACCAGTGTGAATTTTGGGAGAGCCTTCTACCGAGAAGAGATGGCAAGAAACTCATCAGGAGACTTATGCAATCGGAACACATCAATGTTATAATTAGGGAGATTGATTTAGAAAAGATGGTGGTTTTTTATACTTAGGTCAGCAAATATTTCAGACCTGAAATACCTAAGCAACGCCCTTTTACTGCATTCACCCGTAGAGCTTAATTTATTAGCCTTTCATGTGTGTACATAAACTTGTAAACAAATAAATAAATCCACTCCACCTGCTGTTAAGTAGAAATGGAGTCCAGACACGAAGACAAGTGCAGCGTGAAAACAACGCAGCATCAGTCACTCTCCTCCTGCCGGCCTACAAGGTGCCTCACGCCTCGTTTGAAGGACATATGTCATAGGAAGAAGGGAAAACATATGCTGGACTATGCCATCTTTTGGAAATGCGGCAAAGAAACGAGAGACCAAATTTCTTTGTGTGCGAGACAGCACAGCGATGAATCCGGAGTATTTTTTTAGAGAGTTTTCTGATTTTTTTCAGACGGCATTTTCAACTTCACCGAACGTTTTTGGGGGCGGCGAGAAAATTAAAGGGTTGCCCAAGCCGTGTGAAACGAAGCACCGTCAGAAGTTTTCTAGAGGGAACGGCAACGGCATCACGCACTAGCGCGTGTCCTCGTGCCCTACTAGATTCTACGAGGGGTTCGGTTCAGATCGGAGATGCCGGAGAGCAGCACGCGTGCTCTTATGGAGGATTATTTTTCTGGCCAGAGTGTCACAGTCGCACAGTTGATGCTGCATTGACTTCGTTTTCTCTCGACATGCACATCAAAAAAACATAGATTTTCATTGAAAGATGTTAAATTTTGTATGGAGAAAAAGCCAACACCTTGTACACAATACCGAAAGATAGCTAATGTATAAAATAAGCTTATTCGAAATGATTTTCTTCAAATAAATGAATAGTTTTCATGTCAGAATTATCTGAAACACTAAAATAAATCAACTTTTGTGATGGCAGCGCAGCGGTATTCTGCCAATGCCATGTAGCTGTCAAAACCACGTATGTCTTTCGGTTTCTTTTTACATAAAAACAGTAAAGCGTATTAAAGTATTACTTATTTTAACTAAATACATTTATTTTTTACATTTTTTGATGTGTAACATCTTTCCGCTCGCTTTCTATATAAGCAATTTGTGGGAGTGATTTCGTGAAACGGGACGGAAGTATGTGTAACAGTGTAACAGGAAGCCGGGGAAGCGCGCAAGCGCGCGCCATTTTGTAAATATAAAATCGATATTATGAACATGACATATTATTATTTTATGTGACATATTGTGTCAAATGACATCAAAGGTCATTTTGATATGTCAAATGTCTTCTAACGAGTATTTACTGCATTTATTTTATATTTATACAATGACCCATTTTTTTCAGAATATAATGTTAAAATCATATGCGACTACAGTAAAGCTCGCTCGTTTCTTTTTTAGTAAATGTACAGGGTCTTGGCATAAAATTAAACATCTCCTTTCACGGGATGACAGCTAAGAAGCCGGTGGTCGGTATTTAATTGTTCTAAAGACTAAAATCAGTAGCTGCCCTATTTTTAATGATTAAAGGAAGAAGGAGGAGCTCGATGGCGCAGCGGCTAGCGCGTTCGGCTTGCGATCTTGCCCGCTAAGCAACTTTCGCAATGCCGGGTCGCCTGATGGGTGACCAATTAAAAAACATCTCGAGCTCCTCCGTGCTTCGGAAGGCACGTTAAGCCGTTGGTCCCGGTTGTTGTCGTAAGATGGCAGTCGTTAAAACCCACCAACCCGCATTGGGCCAGCGTGGTGGGTTATGGCCCAATATCCCCACGTGCTATTGTTCACGTGGGAGGCCTGTTCCCAGCAGTGGGACATTTATAGGCTGATGATGATGATGATGATGAAAGGAAGAAATGTGTCGATCTATGGTTCCTGTCGAACACTGCTGCCACTATCTTAGTTGCATTTTGTAAGGCTGACAGCACAGTAACAAGAGCATTTAAAAATGTTGAAGTCGCTATGTGCTATGACATACAAAATTTTAATATTAGAAAGTTTATCGTCGTCGCAATCGATCGCTTATCAATTGTTTTATAGAAACAAAACGATTCACTTCACGACTGCGCCGCGTAACGATGTCGGCTGTCCGCCATATTTGACACTGACAGATGTTAATTTCTTTTGTTTTTTTTTCCTTTTGTGCGTGGCTTCGTGCGATTAACACATTTAGCCAGTGTCAAAGTAATTTTTCTTACAAGTAATACATGAATAAACAATATTTCCTTCTTGTATGATGATGATGAATGATAATAGAAATGAGAAGTGAGAAATGATATACCCCTCGAGTATCTCAGTAAAGATGTGCGGCTTTACTAAGTCCTCACGGGGACTTCTTGAAAGATTTTGAAAAGTGACGTTGCACTGTTTTGTTTCATTTGCTAACACTCATGCACACTCACGAACACTTAACGGTTAATAATCCACCATTATTTCACATTAATATTCAACATAACACAAACTTTAGAAAATAAAACAAAACCGCAGACTATTTAGTTTCATGTAAAATTGAATATTCAAACGTCGAATTTGATTTGTACCGACTGATAGCGTTATGTTTTCTTTTACATAACGACGGAAAGCTCATGCAATGCTCAACGATAAAGCCGAAGGTGAAAGCGCATCTTCAACTATTGAGGCACTGCCTATCTTATCTCTCTGACTGTCGGAACATAACAATGCCACCAACAGATTTTTGATCATGCTAGAGACTTAAAATGATCTCTTACAGTCAACTTTTGAATGGACTAAACAAATAAAACGATAAATACATTACCTAAAAAATATACGACCTCATTTATATAGATTGACAGTTCTTTTTTTTAAATCACGCCATATAAAGGAGTGGTATAAAATTTATGAGGCTTTAGGTTCAATAAAATCTAAGGTGTAAATAAATAATAGCTATGTATTATGTAAGCTGTAACTTGGGTCCGTTTCCCTGGAGCCCACAGCTGGGATACATATTTTATTTGAAACTTTTAGTCATAATTTATATGTTACACAGAATTTTCTACTTCTTTACTTGTTATGTTATCTTTTGTTACTTGTTACAAATTATTAGCCATGATTAAAAAGTATTTGTATTTTCAGATATTTTAATATCTTAGTTTCGAACATAAAAAATTTAATAGCAGAAAATATACTGGGCATACATATGTATTATTACTTTTTTTGTAATTTTCGCAATTTTAACTTAGTAAACCCGCGTCATATAATTTTACTGCACTTCATTTTAAAATGTTATCCCTGACTACAGTAGGATTTTAAAAAATGTAAGGGGATATAGCTATAATTATACCAAACTAGGAGGTGCTCTTATAATCAGTTAAGTAAGGCAGTTAAAAACACAAACAAACAAAAACTGTACATAAATTATTTATATATAACCAACCTCCTTCAAGCCTCTAAGTATAAAAGCAAAACAATTTTTTTTTCTTCTAACCAAGTAACGTGTCAATGTAGCCACTCCACACAGCCTCAGTCATTACGCGCCAAGGCTGAGCGTGCACGCAAACGGGTGACGTCACCCGTAGGGCTTCTGAATTCAAATTCGTATGCTGCAATTAGGTGGCTGGTGTAGCTAACTACCATAGAGCATTTTACATTTTTAATTAATGGCTTAGCGCGGTTTGCATATTATCCAATATCCACTTTAAGAAAATAAGTTGTTAATAAAAATTTACAGTGTTTAATTAGTCTCTTTTAGTAAATATTTGGAATTTTATTGAGACCTATCGCGGACTTTTAAATGAATTTGTGAAAAATGATGTTATATTTATATTTATCTTAATTAATGGCTTCGCGTTTAGCATTAACCTCTCGTTACTCAGTGGCTCCATAAGGGGCCAAGAACAATTGAATTTCTATTGTATCTGGTTTTATGGATAACGAGAGGTTAAGCCAATTTCAAGTGGTATTATATTATTGTTATAAAATAATTGTACGGTAGATTAAGTTTAAAATTGAGTCTAACAACACTCACAGAACTCTGGTAAAACTCAACAAGATGGTTTCACCATTATTTCGGAGACTTCCATTATTAAGATTTACGACTTTTTTTTAAATAAACCTAAACTGATGGGACCCTACAGTTTCCCGCCAAGATGTCCTATAGTAACGTCATCGCTAAAGAAAATGGCGAGCGTTTATTTCGTACCTTTCAATCGATAGATGAATAATAAACAGTTGATAATATCTTAACAATTCTAACAATCGCCTTGGCCTTCGGGTTACTCGTACATACAATAACTACATATTAGGTAGTACGAAAATTATATCCCAGAAGCTATAATAACGAAGTACTTTAATTTTATTATTTTAGAATAAAATTTAAACTCAAGTTGCTAAAAGGAATATAGAAATAAAACTTGAAACTTGAAAATATATTTTGGCGGGTTAGTCTCTTATGCCGTATATTAATGTGAAATAATGGTGGATTATTAACCGTTAAGTGTTCGTGAATGTGCATGAGTGTTGGCAAATGAAACAAAACAGTGCAACGTCACTTTTCAAATTCTCTCAAGAAGTCCGCCCGAGGACTTAGTAAAGCCCCACATCTTTACTGAGATACTCGAGGGGTTGGGGGGTATATCATTTCTCACTTCTAATTTCTATTATCATTCATCATCATCACAAAGGAAAGAAATATTGTTTATTTATGTATTACTAATAATAAAAATACTTGAAATTGGCAAAACGCTAAACGCGAAGCCATTAATTAAAATTGAAAAAAAAACTTTGTTCCCATGAGCCCACAGTTGGAGGACATCTTTTATTTATAGGTATTTAGTTTTTAATTTTCTAATTATTTATCTCTGTTTTTTTTTTCAAGTTAAGTTAATTAATGTTTCTTTTTGTTCTGTATATAAATAAATTGTTATTTTATTGAAGTTAAATTAAAAATAGCATAATATAAAAAATGTTTAAGCTATTGTTATGAATTGACGGCTTTATGTAAAAAGTCATTTATTTAATATCACACGGCTGCACATCAGATTACCATACTGTAAAATTTTCTCAACAGACTTCAAACTTTATGTTCATCGCGTAAGGTTGAACATTCTTTGAGGAAATTTGGCAGTTTGGATAGTCTAATATGCAGGCATGTACACTAATAAATGATGTTGCAAAAACACACTAGGTTTCACATAATGGGTACATATAATTTTAGACAAAAATATTTCAAACAAATTTGAAATGTTAATAAAAATCCACGGGCGGGATTTGAACCACACCCTTCTGATATACCAGGTTAGGTGCACTTCCAGTTAGTTAATCTATCGTGTCTCTGTCCAACCCTTGCTTTGTCAATATGGCTCTTTTGACTTACGAAGTAAGAGTTCTTTTAGAGTGGATAGTGTTAAACAATCAGCCGTAGGTTGTTGGTATGCAAATGTTCACAATTAATTAATATAGATAACTTTTTTACGAACAATAAAAAAAAACAATGACATTCCATACCATAGACTAACTAAACCAACGGATGCAGTGGAAATACGTATTCGTCACCACTTTCCCTTGAAAAATAGCCGTACGGTGTCGCAACGAGGAAAACCGTTAACCGGTAACGTCAGCGAAAGATGTTTTTTTATAAAACAAACTTTCATTAAAATTTCAAAACTTTTGCTAAAGACGAAGATGTTTTTTTTTTGTGATTCATAATTATCACCAGCTCATTTTATGTCCCCACTGCTGGGCATGAGCCTTAAGCAGGCCATAAACCACCACGCGGACCCAGTGCGGATTGGTGGTTGTTAACGACGAATGCAGCCGGGACCAAGCCTTCCGAAGCACGGAGAAGCGTGCGAATCAAAATTATTAATATTTGGTCACCCATCCGATGACTGGCCTTTGCGAAAGTTGCTTAACTTTAGCAATCGCAGACCGTGCACGTTAACCACTGCGCCATCGAGCTCCTCGTAATTCATAATGCTTACTGCCTATGCCTACTGCTGAGCAAAGGTTTTACTTCAATTCTTTCCGATCCTCAACTGTCCTAATGCTACGGCCACACTATCGCGGTATCGCGAACATTTTCCGTTTTCACGACAAGTCAGGCCAAGCAATAGTCACGTTTCAGAACACGGTCATAAAAGTAATTATTGCTTGTCGTGAAAACGGCAAATGTTCGCGACAGCACGATAGTGTGGCTGTAGCATAATAAAAAAACAGGAGAAACTGCATTAGGCATGCTAAACCGTAATAGCATACAATAACAAATCTTTATATATATATATAAATCTTTTGTGCGTGTGTATGTTATTGAACTCCTTCTAAACGGCTGGACCGATTTGGATGAAATTTTCAGTGTGTGTTCAAGTGGATTCAAGAATAGTTTAGATCTACAATTGGACCAGGTAGGTGGTGATGCTATAGAGTCCATCATGGGTACGGGTGTTCTTAAGCGGACGAATGATTTGTTTGTTTTGTTGTCATGGAAACTGTCAAAGCGATACGAAGTCCGCCGGTCAGCTAGTAACAGATATAATTGTATTAAAAACTGTGTGTCTACAAATAAAACTATAAATTCTACGAGCGGGATTCGGACTTGCACCCCATGACATGCCGAGTCAGGTGCACTACCAACTATGCTATCGTGGTTCAATCCAACTCGCCGAAATTAATCAACACTATCTACTCTAACTCTGCAAGCCAAAGGAGCCCTATTCAATGTCGACAACTACGTCATCAACACACATTTGCTATCAACATTTTTTTTATCAATTCAAATTTTTGCAACAAAGCACCTCTTTCGCTGATGCTACCGGTCAACGCGCTGTCCTTACGTTGCGCAAGAGTACACATAAGTACGTATCGATCGGACTTTGCGCTATCTTTATTGCTTTCTAATAAGGTTTATTATTAACTAGCCTGCTGCTTTGTGCTTCGGAAGGCACGAGAAGCAATTGGTCCCGGCTGCATCAGCAGTCGTTAACAACGACCGCACTGCACTGAGCTCGCGTGGTGATTTACGGCCTGTTCTCCAATGCTGTTTCCATCTAATGGGAAGGCTTGTGCCCCAGCAGTGGGGACATAAACTGAGCTGGTTATGAACTAGCCTGGGCTTCAATTCTGATATTCGAAACATCAAAGTCAAATATTTTTTATTCAAATAAACTTTAGAAAAGTGCTTTTGAATCGTCCAAACATTGTTTTACCTACTACCCATTCAGGACGTCTATTTTTTAGCTGTGGTGAAGAATGGGCGCAAGAAACTCCACAGCTTTAATATAATTAACGACATTTACAAAATTGTATGCTGTTACCAAGTTATACACGTTTAAAATTACTTAACAATATTTTAAATTAGAAATACCTGTTGGGAGTGATTGGAGCATTTTAAACCCATGCTGTTTTGCATGCTGTTTTGTCTTCAGTGTAATCAGACACTTTGTAATAAGCTTTTTTACAAAGCTTTTCTTTAATGGTGATTTTAAATTTATTAATATCATATTTTTGAATATTACTCGGAACTTTATTGTAAAAACGTACACACGGCCTGTGTACGTTTTCTAAACGAATTATTTACTTTGTAGAGCTTAATGTAAGATACTTACTGTTATTTTGTTTTTATTTCTAGTGTTTACATCCTTAATGGTATCTCGATGCTGATATTTTCTTACAGTCCTAATATAAAAAAAGCTGCCGCCACACTTCTAAGAGGAAGCAGTTAAGTAACGTTATTTCTATAAATTTTAATTAATAGTGATTTAAGTTGAGCATCTCGATGGCGCACCCGGTCTGCGATTGCTGAAGTTAAGCAACTTTCGCAAAGGCCGGTCATCGGATGGGTGACCAAAAATTTGTCATCTCGAGCTCCTTCGTGCCTCAGAAGGCACGTAAAGCAATTGGTCCCGGTTGCATTAACACTCGTTAACAACCATTTATCCGAATTGGCCCGTGTGGTGGTTTATGGCTCGTTCTCCCTATCCATCCAGAGGGCTCGTGCCCCAGAAGTGGGGACATAAAATGAGCTGGTAAAGCCTTTTGTAAATCTAAAAGGAGCCAGTCGTAGTCTAACTATGTACTTCTTTAAAAAAAATTGTATTTTTAAAGCAATTTCAATTGTTTTTATAAAAATTATTATGAACTAGCTGACCCGGCGGACTTCGCGCCGCATTTTTTTTAAATATAGCCTATGTTACTCAGCGCTAATGTAGCATTCTAATGGTGTAAGAATTTTTTAAATCGGTCCAGTAGTTTTTGAGTTTATTCATTGTAAACATACATACATACTCGTACATACATACAAAAATACAAAGATTTCCTCTTTATAATATTAGTATAGATTTGTTATCAATCAATTAGGTCATCATTAGGTACTCTGTCGTAAATAGTGTTGCTACAATCAGTAGTTTTGAAGTGTCATCACTCATTATCTTTACTTAAACAGAATATAAATTATATTCTGTATCGTTGTATCATAAGCGGACTAAGATCAAGCCCTTTCAATCAAATCAGTTAGACACAATCGTCAGTCAGCTCAATTGTATGTCCCCACTGCTGGGGCACTAAGCTTCTTTAGATCCACCACGCGGGCCTATTGCGGTGCGGTGGTTGTTAACGACTGCTAATGCAGCCGGGACCAAAGGCTTTACGTGCCTTCCGAAGCACGCAGAAACTTGAGACGATAAATGTTTGTTCACCCATCCAATGATCGGCTTTTGCGAAAGTTGCTTAACAATACAATGAGCTCTTCATCATACAATCATACAAAACCGTACTACCACTATATAAAATGTCATCAATTAACTCGCTTGACTATCATGCTTATTTATATGCTAAAACAGCCTATCAAATTAGTAAGAACAAAAAAAAAATTCTTCGCTTTTTCTGCTGACAGTACTTGCCCAATGTCTATACCATAGACTCACAATAAGCAAACTGCAGAAGGTAAGCTTACAAATGCGCTCGAGCAATGTACCTACACTGAGACCCTCTCACTTGGCCTCTCCCTCACTGACTCGGTACGTTTTCGGTGCAGTACCGCCTCTGCACCCAATCTATACAGATTGTTTACCGAGCGCATGTAATCAAATAATAATAAAAGCGTTTATTTCAATCATCATACTCATGGATCATATTGGGTTAGAAGAATCAAAAAGCTTACAGACTAGTGTTAGTAAAATCATTGGACTAGATATTAAAAACTATCACGCATCACAATCACCATGCGCACCATACACCTCCACATGGGCGAGTTGTACCGGTCAGCCACCGTCTGCAGAATGCTGTTGCCACTACCACGCAATCTGTTTATCAGGGATACTGTCTTTTGCGAATGATGGCATGGAAGCCATCAGTTTGACATTCCGTAAACATCCCTGATGCGCTACTCTCTCGTCTCTCCCCCGCCAGCTCCGCCGCGCGCCTCACATTTTGTACAGATTCGGTGCAGAGGCGGTACCGCACCGAAAACGTACCGAGCCGATGAGGAAGAGAACTAAGTCAGCCGACATAGACAGCATCACTGCAGATTGAGCGCGCCGACTTCACCACGGCGTGCACTCTGATTGAGTATCTTATCTTATGTTATCTTAGTGGGGCCTGCCGAGGTTTCCCTCTCGCAGCAACACTTCGACCCATCGGGATCTTTTGTGCAACCCCATCTTTTCACTCTTCTTCCTCTGTAAAGATAGATGCCATAAGCTTGGCAACGTCCTTAAGGGCGAAGAGCCTGAAGTCCTCCGGTTCCGGATAAGCCGTCCCCAGGAGTCCCATTCTTTTCCTAGCCAGAGAGTCGCAGTCACACAATAGGTGCTGCATTGACTCCGTTTCCTCCCCACATGCCCTACACAAGCTATTTGTCGATAGATGCATTCTGTGGAGCATTTGTTATGTGGCATAGTGCCCTGTCAAGGCACCGATGGTTAGTCGAGCCTGCCTTCTACTGCCTCCGCATATTTACTCCGTCCTAAGGCGTTTCGATTGAGTAACGCCAACGTCGCCCATCCACAGGAGGCGACCGTACCGTTAGCCTATGTAGCCATTCAAAGGCTATAGGCAACTCCAGGGGGTGTTTTTTTTCTACTTCCTCCAACAATATTGGAGCCTTTTCAAAGGGACCAAGGGCCTTTTCTTTTCCTTTTTCCAGGGGGTGTTTAGTCAGTAGAAGTCTGACACAGGCTAGCTCAACCGCTTGAGGTAGAACCGTACATGTAGTATTTACCTCCTCTCACCGCCGGGCAGCTAGTTTTAGCAGGTGGGCCAAAAAAAAACGAACATGGGTCTCGGAACAGTCCGAGCGCAGCTGTTGTGAGATTCCGTGTCTGTGAGAGATTGTCTATGTGTGGGTTGCTCTAGCTCGTGTGTGTGAAGTTTTCCTTCTGCAAGCTCCTTATTTCGTGCCATAGACTCGTTAGTCGTTACGCAATGCAGACGCGCAGTTTTTGTTTACTCTTCACACCATCATACCGTATGCTTGCTCTACGTCACGCCTTTTGTATCTCTTTGAGGCAGACATTGCAGAGTATCTTTTAGGTTTAAAAAAATAACAACAATTTTATAATATATTGTGATGTTTTAAAAAAAACTGTCACCATAAACTAATAGGTACTCATATTAATATTTTTAACAGCAATCCAACGCGACTAATGTCAAGTCAAACTAACTTTTCTTAACGTCAGCAATCAATTACTTATTAATCAACTGAAATACGAGAACCACTAATTACAGATATTGCAAATTAAAAATCGTTCTGATGACACTACAAAACAAATGCAAACTTCAGCATCAATGCAGACTTTAATCGTTGGAAGCGTTTAATAAAACCTTTTTAACAACATCTGCTATCATAGACAATAAAATATCATAACTATAGACAATTTGGACACATCCGCGGTTTTGTGCGCGCAGTCATAGATAGCTCGTGGTTCGGCCTTGTGCGTGCTATTCAACCGGTGACACACTTTTGAGTTGGCTTGACGCCGTACAACGCTTTAAGCGAAATACAACCTTAAAAACCTCTAGGATAAAACACAATTTTCACTGGACATGTGAAGAGATGCAGCATTTAAAGGAGTAACGACCTTATTTTATGTTAATAAAGCATAAATTGCGGGGATGGTGCTGAGTGAAGTTTTAATTGAGACAACGCGCGTCCTATCGCGAAATGTTGAAATTTTAATTTCGAATTTCGCGGTTTTTTTTAAGTTTAATATGCGTGGTTTTTGCATAGGCCGTATGGTTGAATACCTTTGCAAATGCATTCATCTGTTTAAGAAAAAAACTTAGCCCTTTTATATCCATCATTCCTCATCATTACCATCGGGGACTTCTTGGCGGGAAAGTAAAGAGTCATGTCTGCGGTTTTGTTTTATTTTCTAAAATTTGTGTTATGTCGAATATTAATGTGAAATAATGGTGGATTATTAACCGTTAAGTGTTCGTGAGTGTGCATGAGTGTTGGCAAATGAAACAAAACAGTGCAACATCCTTTACAAATTCTCTCAAGAAGTCCGCCCGAGGACTTAGTAAAGCCCCACCCACATCTTTACTGAGATACTCCAGGGGTTGGGGGGTATATCATTTCTCACTTCTCATTTCTATTATCAATCATCATCATCATCATCATCATACATGAAAAAAATTTAGATTGTTTAAGTATTGTAAAACTTTTTCATTGTCTAAATAAATGCTTGTGCAAAGCCATTATATAAAAAAAGTTACATTACCATCAATAATAATTTGTAGTAATGGCTTGATTTCTTCTATAATAACACTGTAAAAAATGTCCTTGCCGAGTTTCTTGCCGGTTCTTCTCAGTAAAAGGTCTAACGCCGACTACTTACGAACCGATGCAAAGTGCTTTTCTAAGAGTTCAGCAAAACATTACGTTGCATACAAAACTATCTCAAACTTAGTAAAATTTTAATCAAAAAATTACGTAATATATAGATACCAGTTACCATACAAAAATAGTCTACAAATCTACAAGATACATGTTTTATAGAGCCATGGTATGATCGTTATTTCTGGTACAATATACTAATATAGGTAGTAGGTACTTCATAGAAGACATCTTTTATTTATAGGTAGGTATTTAGTTTTTAATTTGCTGTATTTTTTTTAAATTCAGTTAAGTTATGTTTCGTTTTGTTCATAAACTTATGCACATATCTATAAGTAGCCAATTTGTAAAAACATACCTACTGACTTTGGTTGACACCAAAATGATAGTTTTTCATAACAAGTGTTTTATATAAAGACTTTTGAAAAATATCTCTCGACATAAACTATGGGGGTTCGGAACCATGATGGTTATTTTTTTAAATGTTTCTTGTCATAAGTTTCTTTATGTATTGTATCTTGATTTCTTAATATACAAGAAATATAAAAGTCTAACTTAATACCAGAAGGCATAACTCTTTAAACCAACTATCGGCTAAGCAGATTGTTAAGCGGTGTGACATAGAACATACTTGCTTTTACTAAATTATCGTAAAACTTGTTATTTTATTCACCATCATCATCATCATCATCATCATCATCATCATCATCATCATCATCATCAGCTCATTTTATGTCCCCACTGCTGGGGCACGAGCCCTCCCTGTGGATGGATAGGGAGAACGGGCCGTAAACCACCACGCGGGCACAGTGCGGATTGGTGGTTGTTAACGACTGCTAATGCAGCCGGGACCAACTGCTTTACGTGCCTTCCGAAATACGGAGGAGCTGTTAAAATGTTGGTCACCCATCCGATGACTGGCGTTTGCGAAAGTAGAATAGTAGTTATAGTTTATAGTTTAATTTTTAGTAGTTTAATTTACTTGTTTATTTCTTTGTTTGTATTTAAAATATGATTCACTTTACAGACAATAAAATTGACATTTCGAATTCTAATCACGCGAACACTTTCACAAAGTAGGTACCTAAGTCAGAGTCAAGATATTTCATGTCGTTAAACTATTATTAATATCTCTGGTTAGATTAGAAAGTAAAACAACGCGCCATTGATTTAAAACATCGTAAATATATCTGAATATTCTTTATTTGGACAGTCAATTACATTTTTCAATCCTCGATAAGTTTTATCCAACGAACAACATTGACATTGTGACATATTTTCTAAAGAGAATGTGTCATTATTATGCCAAAATTATTCAATGAATAAACTTTAACTAACGATTGAAAAAACAGCCCTCAGCCCGAGTTGCATAAAACTTATCTGTGGAATGAAAAATTGGCCCTAAATCATGTTACATAAGAAACTCACCTGAGATAGGTTGTTAAGAATCCGCTTTACTGAATAGAGCTTTTCAGCCTTTTTCAGAAATCAGAAAGAGCAAAGTGATTAGCCAATTTTACGATTAAAAAAAACTGTGTTTATTGGGAAGTAAACGCTATTCTATAAAAAAATGTCCTCCAGCTGTGGGCTCATGGGAACGGTCCCAATAATGCTGGCAATATTACTCCTTTGGATTGCCAAGCTAATTGGCAGAGGTAGCTGCCAGTCTTCTTGTCACCGTAGGCTTCAACAAGGCGAGCTCTTTAACAAGCTGCTTGGCCTCCGGCCCCCATGGACCCAATGTCTCCACCGCAAACGGAACAAATAATTCGGACCCAGGTTTGCGTATTTGTGCCGTTTTTATTAATAGATTTTATTTTGACTGTTAATTTATCATATATTTATTTTTGCTTTATATGTTATTTAATGTAGTTAGTTAAGTTATGTTTCATTATTGTTTTTAATAAAAGTAAAGACTATATTCTATTTTTATTTTTATTTTTATTTATAGCTGAATTGGTATAATTATATTATTAACATACTAGTGACCAGTTATTCACTAGAGTAGTGATACCGTGTTCGAAATGAACCAGTGATCAAATCTTTTTTTTATATATATTGTTCGGCATGACTCGACTCCACCTGATATTAAGTGAAATGGAGTCCAGCAGACGCGGACAACAGTTTACTAGATATCATGAAATGTAATTTTATACTGGCAGCTACCTCGGACAAAGAATAAGCCTTGCTATTCAAAGGGGGAACGCTGCCAGTATCTTCGGAACCTTGCCTAAAGGGACTCCTTTTAATAATTTATTTTAGTTATTTTATTATATTTTTTAAGGATTTAGTTTAAGGTTCATTGTTCTTTTAATTGAATGTTAATCTTGTTGATGTTAATTAGCCTGTAATTATTGTGTATTATTATTTTATACTACAGGGTGTTTGGTAATACCGAATATGGCACATAGGGCACAGGTCGTAAAACCCCGGACAATTATAAACATACCAGAAAAGCACCATATAGCCGAGATATTAAGGTTGTTTGTTACTAAGTAAAATTGTTAAGTGACAACCCTAGTTACAGCTGATACATTGTTGTTGTTCATCAACCTCATGATCCAATTAAAACACAAATTAAAACATGTCAGGGTTAAACAAAAATAAAGTAGTAAAATAAATTTGAGTTTTTGTGTGGATAAGGAAATGATCATAAATATGACTTTGCATGTTACCACGGTTTTAATAATACTTGGTTGCATGGTCATGTTTCGGGATTATACGCCTATAAATAAATTTGAAATTAAATTAAAAAAAATATTTTATTAAATTAAATTACTAATTTTATAAATAACCCAGTATTCGGGAGTCGACGTTGATTTACTCATTTAAGAAGCGCGTAAAGGAGTACTATCTTTCCGGTTGAGTGTGTTATAGTTATTGTACGTATGTCTAATTTGTTTTGAACTATTTTATACTTTGTTTGTTTCTTTTGTGCACACTTTTTCTACCTTTCTTTGTGTCTTCTCCTTCTACGGGCCTGCTGGAAGAAATTTCAATGTGAAATAAGCAGCGCCCTTGTAATTGTCTATTCTTACTATGTTCTCCCTTCTTATTCGTTTGTGTGTACATAAATTATAAATTAAAAAATAATAAATAAATATTTTTTTATTTTTTTATATTTTTTTATTTAAATTTAATTTAAATTTAAATTTTTTACCAAACACCTGTATATTCAGCGACGACAACTACTGTCGAACACTGAGCAACCGTGTCAGTGACTAGTGCCACTACGCGACATACAAGTTTGTATGTATTGCAAAAAGGACAAACGACACAACAAACAACACAATGACCGTACGATTATTGAGCCTGTCCGTTAGCCAATAAGTTTCCATTAACAAAAGTGAAATTCAACCTTCCGCACTTGCGCAAGAGTCGCTTTTTAGTTGTCGCAACGCACCCTTCAAGGCGACAATGATTGTTCACCGTTTGTTTTTTTGTACACACCGTCCGATAAGCGAAACCGGGTCACTATCTAGTCATTGAGAAGGAAAAACTGTGGCAAATTGGCTTAAGGCGGTATTCGTTTGCGAGCCTACTTAATTGGCGCCCCAACTGGTACTTACTAGCTTTTCTATAAATCTTCATTTAACCTGATGTAAAGTTATGATAAGGGCGAACGTGGAAGCGCACTTCAACTCAATTGAACAGCGATATATTTATATAGGATGGTGGTAGGTAGCCAGGCGGACCTGAATCAAGCCCTACCACCGACCAAATCGAGTACTAAAAATGTATCCCGCACTGTGAATCGAATCGTCTGGGTCTGATCAAGGTCTAGCCTAGACGGAGGCAGTCTTATATATCGTATATTTACAATTCTTATAGTAGTTACTGAAACCGGTGGTCTAGCCTAGATATTTACTACCTAGACTTTACTATTTACAATTGGTATGTAGTCTATACTAATATTATAAAGAGGAAACCTTTATATTTTTGTATATATGTATGTATGTTTGCAACGAATAAACTCATTAACTACTGGACCGATTTGAAATATTCTTTCACCATTAGAATGCTACATTAGCGCTGAGTAACATAGGCTAGGTATATTAAAAAAAGAAAAGAAAAAAAAAATGCAGTACGAAGTTCGCCAGGTCAAATAGTTATATATAATTATATTAGCTGACCGGCGGACTTCGTACCGCTTTGACAGTTAACGTTTCCATGAAAATGAAACAAACAAATCATTCGTTCGCTTAAGAACACCCCTATCTCATCATGGACCCCTATAGCAGCGCCACCTACCGGGTCCAATTGTAAATCTAAATCATTCTCGAATCCACTTGAACACACACAGAAAATTTCATCCAAATCGGTCCAGCCGTTTAGGAGTTCAATAACATACACACGATTTTTATATATGTTATCTCGACTCTGGAACAGGCTACTGTTAGCAGGATAGTATGTCGAATTAAAGCAAAATCACTTTTTGGTATATTATATTTTTCTCTCAAGAAATACACTTCGCTTCACGTTCCACAACTAGACTCCCGCAACCGACCGAAAATTAACCGTCGTTGACTCTATAAACGCGGGAAAATATCAAGCTCCGATTGGTCGGCGTTGCAACCAATCAGAGCGCTTGAAATCGACCCGCCATAAATCCAATGTTGCCATTTGTAAAATAAACCAAGTAATTTTATTAATGCATTTTGAATAATAATTTAGTAATATGGCAATAATTCTGAATTAAAATAACGAACCCTAACAATCGACCATCCTGACAACGTGTGCGTCCCTGCACACGACACCAGGTGGAACCCTAACAATCGAAATTTCGGCCAGTTGCTCAGTCTTTACAAATTATTATTTAAACATAGGTACCATACAATTACACAATAATAATAACACATTTGGTTTTACAACAAAATTGTTATACAAATAAAGACAATTATTTGTTAGATAGACATATACGAGTATCACAATAACATAAATTTTAATTAAGTAAACATAAAAATAATAATATATGAAAATACAAAAGATTCCACATAAAATAATGTCCGGGATACATAATTTAAGTGCAGATAATCGAACTATAACTGTTCAAACATATTCCGTCTATAAATAATTATCATTAGATATCATTAGTACCCCGATTGATTACTTTAGCATAAACATTGTATTAATAAAGTAGATCTATAAATAATAGCTTTATTTGTCTTCTGTTAAATCATATTTTTAAATATCAAGCTTAAACTTAACTCATAAAGAACGTTAATATAGACAACTTAAAAGGAGAACTTTCATTATAAACAAGCCTTGCCTTTTGCCGACCGATTGCAGAGATAATCAAATTTAAGTATCGCCCTAAACCTTCGAATGATCAAATAATGGAAGTACTCAAATCGAACTAATGTCCCAAACGATCGATTACTGGGGTATCTAAAATAGAACAATCGCCCTGAACGATCGATTAATCAGGGTGTCGCTACTGAAGCTCCGAACGATCGATTAATCGGAGTACTAAAATCGAATAAACGCCCTGAACGATCGATTAATCAGGGTGTCGCTACCGACGTACACAAGCCGATCGAATACTTGTGACGTCAGTAAGTCAACTCGTTTCGACTCTCTTTGCATCAAGACACGAACCAATCGATTCTCGTGCTTGATCTGAAACAATAGAAAATACTACTCTGTAGTTAAATGCCTCTATCTATACACAGTAAAATCATGATACAATATAAAATTATCAAAATTTTCTAAAATGTTAATCACTGTCCTCTCGGTCATCATTATCACTTCCGTCAGAATCATCTTCATTAACCTGCAATGCAGCGACGTGTATCCACGGCATCATGCGATCCGCGGCTACAGTTGTAGGCCGTTTAGTTTGTGTGTCACCTAAGCCAGGTACCGGTGCCACGGTGTACCTGTCATTTCCTAGGACTTTAGAAACGCGGTAAGGCCCTACATAGGTCGGTAATAACTTTTTGCTTTGTCCCTCATTGTTAAAGCAAGTCTTTTTTATCTTAACGAGTTCGCCCTCTGCGTACACTCGTGCTGGTTTCCTACCTTTGTCGTAGCGCAACTTTAGTTTGGCCTGTTCACTATCTATCCTATCCTTAACTTCTTTACGAATGCTAGATAGATCACTATTATGCTGTACTTTTTCAGAAATCTCATTAAGGATAGGGTTTACTTCGACACTCATGCCGGCACCAAATAAAACTTCTGACGGTTTTTTGCCTGTAGTCTTTTGGATGGTGTTATTGAGGCCCCACTGAACCTTCCCCAAATGGTTGTCCCAATCCTTCTCACCATGCTTTATATTGAAGGTTTTTAGGGAGTCCAAAATGGTTCGGTTATACCGTTCCACCTGACCATTTGACCTAGGACTAGCTACAGCATTAAGCACATGTTTTACCCCCTTATCCAAGCAAAAACGTTTAAACGCATTTGATGTAAAGCAACTGCCACGATCACTAACAAGTCGGTCAGGTGTTCTAAAAGTACTGAAGATATCTGCCAGCACTCTGATAACATTTTGGGTATTTGTATTTCTGACGGGCTTAAGGAAAACAAATTTGGTAAAGGCGTCTACAACAACCAACAGGTAAGTGAAACCTCTATGTGACTTTACGAAGGGTCCAAGGTGGTCAATGTGTACGGTATGAAATGGTACTTCTACTTTCGCAATGGGGTGGAGCAGACCTTCGCGACCATTGGAGTTATTTTTTGCGTAAGCACACTCAATACACGCGTTCACGTACTTTTTTACGAATCTTGACATTTTAGCAAACCAATAGTTGTTCTTAATTCGGTCTAGGGTCTTCTCGACCCCAAAGTGGCCAATGTCATCATGATTCATACGGCACAATTGCCACCTTGCACCCTTTGGAACTACCCATCGACAATTATCCTTTTTACCACCTAAGTAACGAAATAATTTGTTATCTTTAATGATGAAATTTTCCTTTATGTATCGGAGGCTCTTCTCATCAATACCACTGCTCAACATTTCTCGAATCCTGCACAGCTCAGGGTCTCCTAGCTGAAGTGTGTGAAGCCAGTCTTCGCCACTGATAGACATAACCGAGGGGAACTGATCATCACATCGAACCGGGGACTCCGCAACGGGATTCCGAGATAGCGCGTCGACATGACTCATCCGCGAGCCAGGTCTATATTCAATGACGCAATCGAATTCTTGCAGCAAAAGCCACCAACGCGCTATTCTTGGAATTAGGTCTCTTTTTGTAAATGTACAACGAAGAGCACTGCAATCAGTGACGATCTTAAACTCTTTACCAAGCAAATACACTCTAAACTTTCGCAACGCAGAAATAACCGCAAGAGTTTCCAACTCGTAAGCGTGAAAGTTTTTCTCTTCAGGTGAAGTTTGTCTACTGTAATAAGCCACAGGGCGAAGATTATCATTGCATGTTGAACGTTGCAGAAGAATGCCTCCAACCCCTACCCTACTTGCATCAGTGTGCAACTCCGTATCCGCTGTAGGATTGTAAATCGCAAGAATTGGTCTTTCGATCAATTTGCGCTTTAAAGTTTCGAACGCCGACTGCTGACTTTCACCCCACTCCCACACTGCTTCTTTCTTGAGTAATTTACTAAGAGGAAATGCAATTTGAGCGAAATCTTTAGCAAATTTGCGAAAATAGCTCGCTAAACCTAGAAATTGACGTACATTATGTAAACTCTCTGGCCGTGGAAAGTTTTTCACACTCAGAATCTTCTTATCTCCAGGTCTGACCCCCTCAGCACTAATCTCGTACCCTAAATAATCTATCTTATCACGCAGAAAGTCACATTTGGCAAGATTTAAGGTAAGGTTTGCCTTTTCTATTGCTTGGAGGATCTTTTCAAGCTGTTCTAAGCATTCAGCTGAATCCTTACCAAAAATAAGAATATCATCGATATATGCTGTAGCCTTGTTAAAGCGAGCGGAGCCTAGAATTGCGTTTATCATGCGCTGAAATACGGCTGGTGCGTTTGCCAGACCGAATGGCATACGGTTGAACTCGTATTGTCCGTCTGGCGTTACAAACGAGGTAAGATGCCTGCTTTGCTCCGATATTGGCACTTGATAATAACCTGATGCTAAATCTAGCGTAATAAAGCAGGCTTGACCACTTAGACGAGCTATCTCGTCTTCAATAATGGGCATAGGGTACCTTTCTTTCACCGTTACTGAATTCAGCATTCGGTAATCAACGCACATTCTAAAGGTACCATCCTTTTTTCGAACAAGTAGGATTGGGCTAGCATACTCTGAGACAGACTCTCTCACGATTCCTGCATCGAGCATTTCGTCTATCATAGCTCGTACTTTTTCCCGTTCGTGGTGTGAAAGCCTATATGGACGGTACACGACAGAACGTTGGCTATTCAGCTCTATACACATTTCTGTGGCATTGGTAATACCAAGCTCTTTCAGGGACGACGCAAAACAGTGTTTGTATTTCCTTAACAATTCGAAAAGACGAAATTTTTCTTCATCAGTCACCTGATCACCCACACGAACTAAACTGTTATCTAACTTATCTATAGACGTGCTAATACCTTTAGACGGAGTCTCAATTACCCTATTCACAAAATCTATTCTTTCTGCTCTACAAATCAAAGAGTTATTAGGCATCTGGCATAAACTTGAACATGGCAACACCATAACATTAATACACCCTTTATCAGAGTGATAAACGCCTCCACATATAAGGTATTGTTGGTAAGGCTTCCCTGCAATAATATGTTTTAACAAGACATTACCGCTAAACTGAGAATCAGTCTGACACTTCACTGAAGCTGCTCCGTAAAGTTTAAATGCTCCAGTCGTCCTAATTTTCAACAACCCCTCATTATCAACTTCTAAGTTAATTGGCATTTCATTGTTAATGTTAAAAAATTGCAACGTGGACGCATTTTTGTACACTATTATATGTGGCTGCTCTGTGTAGGACTGACCTATCAGTAAAGGCAAGCCTAGCAGGTTGTCACTAACGACCTTGCATATAACTGTAGCAATGACTCCGTCGACACTTATATCAAGCGACAATTCTCCTAACGACTGAACTATGCCGTTACCAAAACCTTTCAGTAGAGATGGGATATGATCATGAAATAATCCTAAGTCGCAAGCAACAGATCTTCTTATTAAAGTGACGTCACTCCCGAAATCGACAAATGCTTTCAATGGCACGCCGTTTGCTGTAACTTCCTTCGTGAACTTTGACTTCGGATTCGAATCAATACATTGATTGACGGAATCTATGCACATTGTTTTTTGTAAACTATTAGAGTTTAATGTTTTATCTTCGACTTTACTATAACAATTTCCTATTGTGTGACCGATTTTATTACATCGTGTGCATTTTAGTAGTGGTTTCGAGCAGTACAAGAAACTATGTCCCTTTTCTTTGCAATTATAACAACCGACTCCGGCTTGACCCGTTCGAACGGGTACTGATTTTTGATTATTACTATGACCGGTGGTAGATTCAAATAATTTATTTCTAAAGTGAGCTCGGTCAGCTACCGACTGATTAGAATCTTTGTTACTAACTAAAAATTGCAAAAGTTGATCGGGTTGCGAGTAACGCAGAGACAGAGCTCCAGACCTCAAAGTCCTATCATTAATACCGTGGATTATGCAATCCACTGCACGTTTTCCAACTATATCACATTGATTGAGGAGAACTAATTTTTCGTAATAATAATTTTCTATTGGCTCGTTAAATTTAGTTTTTCTTTTAAGCATATCCTCTAATGCCTGACCGTAATTTTGTTCATATGGAAATGCGTTTACTAATTTATCCTGCCATTCTTGCCAAGTAAAAAGGATTGAATTCAACCCTTCGTACCACGTCTTAGCAAGGCCTTGGAGTTTTTGCATAGCGAAATGAGTTGTAGTCCTGTCGTCCCAACCATACACCGAGGCACACTCGTTAACCTTCTTTAACCAAACATCAATGCGCTGATTTTTCGTTGAGGGATCAAAATTAGGGAGTATATTCTTATGATCTAGCTTTTGATGCGACTGTGCACCTGAAGTGGAAGGGTGAGACGCAAAACTATCTCTAACACACTTTAACATATTCATTAAATCTCTCTTAGAAAAGGAAGGGCTACGTGACCTTTCTGACTGTCCCGCGTGGTCAGGTTGCTCAGCACGACGCTCTGCATTGCTCCGCCGCTCGTTCAGCGGTGAGCCACGATGACCACCGTTGTCCTCGCTCCGCATGCTGGGTAGTCGCTTCGATGTGCAGTGTCGTTGTTCCGCCGCGCGAACCCGCTCGCGTTCCCGCTGCAGCTCGCTCTCCAACATGTTGATCCTCTCACGATCCAGCTCCTGTTCTCCTTGTATATGGCGAGGGCTTCGAGTCCGGGTCCGGCGCCGACTCTGAGACCGCCTTTGGCGACTTCGACTTCGAGAGGCTGCACGAGATCTCGTGCAGGCAGGTGTCTCAAGTCTGCGACGGACTATGTCTCGACTTCGACGTTCCATCACGTTTCGAAATCCCGCATGGAAACAAAAAAAATAAAACAGTTAATTTAAAATAATCGAAATATTTTGTGTTTTTGCTTAAAGTGCAGATATCTCCTAAACGGCTAATCGTAGCGCAAAAATAAGCAAAATTTTGTCCCCCTTTAAGAAACCCCATCGCCACATCTACCTTTATGAATTTGGTGTCATTGAAGCTATAACCCTTGAAGCTAAACACCTACGCATACATAGCTTGTGTTTGAGCTGTACCCTCAACACACTGAACGAATAACTTTATTAGCTATTTATTAAACTCAATTACCATATCTACGGGTATTTAAACGTGTTAACAAGAATATCAGTAAAAAGGTAACCGGTTATCTAATAGTACTCACCTTTGTTATAAAAATGTTTTGTGCCTACAACAAAAAAAAAATGGAAAGTGTTCCTAGCACTAATTATCAACGGTTATATGTTAAAGCTATTAAAAGGACAATATACTCAATTTACACCACAAGCATAATGACGTGTACAGTAAATTTTTATTAAAGTATAACAATATAATATGATAGGATAAAATAAGCAACTCATCAACTATTTCATGAATTTAAATAAGAACTGAGAGGAGACTATAGATCTTTTTAACCACATATTATCTAATAATAAAGGCGTGTAGTACTTACTAATGGATCCCACTTCTGAGATGTTAACTCGACTCTGGAACAGGCTACTGTTAGCAGGATAGTATGTCGAATTAAAGCAAAATCACTTTTTGGTATATTATATTTTTCTCTCAAGAAATACACTTCGCTTCACGTTCCACAACTAGACTCCCGCAACCGACCGAAAATTAACCGTCGTTGACTCTATAAACGCGGGAAAATATCAAGCTCCGATTGGTCGGCGTTGCAACCAATCAGAGCGCTTGAAATCGACCCGCCATAAATCCAATGTTGCCATTTGTAAAATAAACCAAGTAATTTTATTAATGCATTTTGAATAATAATTTAGTAATATGGCAATAATTCTGAATTAAAATAACGAACCCTAACATATATAAAGATTGTAATATATTATATAAGGTCACATTTCATCAACTGCAAATATTTTGAGGATAAATTCAACAACATATATAAACTATTTCTATGAAAAAACAATTTTTATACGGTAGTTTTCAAGAAAAACGCCTAAAGACATTACGATTAAAAAGAAAAATAAAGCACTTTCGGTAGTTTCAATTCAAAGGAGCCGAAACAGAGACGCCGCAATGCCTTCACCGCTCACACGTGCCCCTAGTTTCATTCAAAAGAACCGACAGACAGGCCGCTCTTAACAATATTACAATTATTGTATCAGGAAAAGTAAAAAAAAAACTAGCCTGATTTTTTTAAATGCTAAAGCCTTATTTCTCTGATATAATTAGACGTTTTGTCAAAATATTTGCAGTTGATAAAAAGTGACCTTATATTAGACAACATCGCAGACATTGCTCTGATTCCAAAGGCAGTAAGTAGCTTTATTACATGTGTTATGGAAATCAGAAACAACTACGACAGTACTACGACCACCTAAACCCGATAAAACATAGAAAAAGTTCGTTTTTCTACACTGAACCGACCCAAGACCTCGGATATGGCAACACCAGAAGTAGACAGGCCTTTGCCGAGCTGTGGGACAACAAAAGTCAACTACAACCATATCTGTGTCTTCAACCATCAACGGTAACATTTCAAAATATATTCAGCTAACCAATAACACCTCATCATTCTTTATATCCCCACTGTTTGGGCACGAACCTTCCCTATGGATAAATATGGAGAACGGGCTATAAACCACCAAGCGGGCACAGTGCGGTGCGGTGGTTGTTAACGACTGCTAATGCAGCCCAACGGCTTTACGTGCCTTCCCAAGCACGGTGGAGCTCGAGATGATACATTTTTGGTCACCCATCCGATAACCGGCCTTTTTGCGACAACCGGGCGCGTTAAACGCTGCGCCATCAATTACATCTAAACCTTTTAATACATGTCAAACGTAAGGACAGGTGTTGCGTAACATACGCACAACATACATCGTACAATATACAGAAACGACAATGTCCCTCCTGGCAGCCAATTTCAATACATAATGGCGGTGGTGGTGACGTCATCGGCGCGTGCACACGCATAGACTCGCCGGTGCTGCGTTCGAATGTATTAGGAACTTGAAAGGCTACTTGAAAGGATTTGATAGTGCTAACGATTGTTATACAAGTCTGTTGACATGACAACAGTGTTTAGGTATCATAAACGTGGTAATGATAAACTTTAATCTGCCTCTGTAGGTGTGGTTTGTTGTTAGATCACTAACACTCGCTTGAATAGAACTCGAGTTATATTCTAGCTAAGCATACGCACTAAAATCGTCTGAGTGTTTTATTTTTTTGTTGTTACCAGAGTTCACTGAAAAAGCAACTTGCGCGATAACAAGGTGGGGACGGCTGTTCCACTAGGTGTGCAGCGTAAGTCTTCATCATCATCATCATCATCAGCTCATTTTATATCCACACTGCTGGGGTACGAGCCTTCCCTATGGATGGATAGGAATAACGGGCAATATTCCACCATGTCGGCCCAATGCAGATTGGTGGTTGTTAACGACTGCGAATGCAACCGGGACTAACGGCTTAACATGCTTTCTGAAGCACGGAGGAACTCGAGATGATACATTTTTGATCACCCATCCGATGACCAGCCTTTGCGAAAGTTGCATAACCTCAGCACTCGCAGACCGGCGCGTTAACCACTGCGCCATCGAGCTCCTCCAATAAGTCGTACCACCTTCTAAACAAAGTGCAAAATGTATCCCTTGCAGGGGATCCTAATGGTTGCCACATATAAAATATGTTTAGTTTCAGTAAATTTCCTCGAAAGTTTGCAATTAACGACGGAATTGTGGCAATACTTGACGGTATGCTGTTGATAGAGGCAGATGCAGACAACATCTGGATCGGGCTGAGGTAGACTGCCTCAGCAGTACTTAGGGCATGCACTCTTCACGAACTTTATGAATAGACCAGTGTATTACTCAACAAACCCTTATCTGTCCCATATAACCATCAGTATGCACCATAGCACAGGCAACACTAAGGACATAAAGACAACATCAGGCATAACAAAAGCCACTGTTAAAATACTATGGTATAAGTCGCTATTAAGCTTTGAAGTAGGTAGGCCGTATGCACGTTTAAACGAAGCACAAAACGGAGCCTAGGCCAACATTATCATATCGCTAGGAACCGCGCATGCACCACACATGCACGTACTAGCATAAAGTGTGCACTGCGACCAGCCGACTTGATACTTGCAATGCACACTTACTAAAGATAGACAATGCCTTAAACAGATTTCAATTAATACTTTTAGGCAAAGACACAATATTTTAAACGCTTATTTAGCTATTTTTCTTAAACTTAAACACTGTTTTGTTGTACAAAAGTTATACTGAAGCTGAAAACAAAAACTGAGCTTATCTCTACAGCCAACCCTAGTTATGGTGTGGAAAAAAAGTGTGTCTACAATTTTGTACTTTGTTTGTTTGTTACTGACTTACAAACGAGCAAAGCGTTAATTCTGCCATTTGAAAACTTTTACAATAGTGCCCATGTTCAATTCTAAAAAAGCTTTTAGAGACTACTGCGGTTCGACAAAATATTATAACATATAAAACCCAATCATAACACCAAAGTCCAAGTCACAACAATATCCTTAATTTCTACCGCATATAGATAGACGATCTTCATCCTCGTACATACTATGCATTATATTCCTCTCAAAGTTTGCCAAAGACTGTTATTCAAAATTTTACAAACTTAAGTCTATTAAATTAAGTTTCTAAGGTACTAAACAACATTAATTAAAATAAAGAAGAGTAATTAACGTTTAGAACTTGTGATATACAACCGCTCAAACTGTCCTGTTTATTTGTGTATAATTACCTAACTTAATACATTAAAGCCTATGTAACATTATCATGTGCTCTTATGTATAATGGAAAACTATAAAACTTTTATTGCATTGACTTTAACTCACGGATTTGTCTTCCATTAATTGTAGATGGGGTAGTGTCACCAGAAAGCGACAGGAACTAGTAATTAACATTTTTTTCTTTTAATTACTAAAAGTAGTGATAAGCAACTGAAATCAGTTGCTCACCCCTACTCAGCTCAGTTCAGCTCAGTTGCTCAGTTAGTCAAAAGACTTGTACAAAAATTGAAAACAAGACCACTATCTGTCATCTATTAAAATGTCAATGAAATTTTATGTTAATTTTGGCTACAAAAAGCAAGTCTCGATCTCTGGCTTACTGTGTCGAATACCGGTGCCACTACGACAGTTTCAAATGAAACGTCTGCATTTAGTTTTTACATCTGATTTTATCATTACGTTCTACCACAAATTTTTAAATTTGGATAAGACTAGAAAAAGTTGTATCATTTCAACGTTTGGTGTTTGCGTAAACTCTAGTAAACAATACATGTAGGTAGTTTACTAGGTTGTTTTTAATAAAAAGATGGTACCTACATCTCAATAAAGCAATTTATGTCATATAAGAAATATAATAATATTACATTTATCATCATCATCATTATTAACTTATAACCGTTCCACTGCTGGGCTCAGGCCTTTCCACATGAACAATAGCACATTTTTATTCCTTACGGGTAAGCAATTGGTAAGAAAGCGACGATATGGCCGCAGGTGGAAGTGCACTTCACCCAGGATTCTCAACTACTGAAGCACTGGCTATCTTATCTTTGCGGGAGCACAACAATGCTATTAACATTTACGTTATTGAGGTATAAAGTCATAGTCAAAGTCAAAGTCAATTTTGTTTATTGAAATAAACTTATGAAAAGTGCTTTTGAATCGTCCAGACATTTTTTACTTACTTTTAGGACGTCTATTTTTTAGCTGTGGAGAAGATGGGCGCAAGAAACTCCACAGCCTTATGATACTTATACTATTATTAGTTTACTTAGAACCCCGTTGAATTCTTTTAATATACAACAATCTTGTAATTTTTTAAGATATAAAAACGATATAGATACTTAACAGTTAATTTAAAAAAAAAACTTTTTGTAAAATTGTCCACGTCAAGTATCAAGACGCTTCGTGCCGCAACGCAAGCGGCTATATGGGTCTTGGCCAAGCAACTTTTTCTCGCACAGATCGCTACTAAACCTAGAGTGGGGCCTGTCACATGTTTATGTTATCCTGGTACTTTTAATGTGCTAACTGCGATTAACAGCAACTAATCGATAACCCAGATTTTATAATCGATTAATTATTCGTTAATCGCATATCATTTTTTAAGTCTAACTTTAACTTAAACTGCATAATTCATTGGAGATAGTATGGTTAGTATTGGTAGCACTTGTTCTAGCCTGGATAACACCGCCATCTTATCTAAGTCTGTTGCCATAACAACAATGTTGGTAGAATTGTTGTGTTCCGACAGTTAGAGATATGATAAGTAAATCGGGGAAGCGCTCTACTAGCTTCGGCTTTATTTTCTCCTGACAGAATTTAAAAAAAGCAAAAAACTTTTAAATTCATCATGAAAAAAGCCAACTAAAACGTATTTATAATTCTACAATTTGAAAAATCACGTTGTTAAATAAAAGTATTCGATAACTTTTTTAAATTAAAAATGAATGAATAAATATTTATTGGTAACTAGCTGTGTTCCGCGGTTTCACCCGAGTTAAAAAATATTAATTAATTAGTTAAATTAAATTAAATAGTTTTTCCAGATTATCCCTAGAACATTGAGCTTTTCCTATATTTACAAGAAAAAATAGTCGCCCTGATTACAAAGGTTGTCAGTGCAAATCTCATCTGAGATGATACTACACCATAAAACTAAAAATGTTATATACATTTTGACATTTATAATTATTTTTGCATTTGTTGTGTTCTGATACTTCTGATAGTAAGATAAAATAGGTATATAATCATATCATTTAAAAAAAAAACAAATCGGTACAAAAATGTCGAATATAAGCGCGCACATATACACAAAAAAACGAGCGAGCCACACAGTAGTCGCATTGTAACATTTGACATCTCACCTTCGTAATAAGCAATTTTAACATTATATTCTGAAAAAAATGGGTCAGGTCTACGTCATTTTATAACTATAAAATAAATGCAGTAAATACTCAATAAAAGACATTTGACATATCAAAATGACCTTTGATACTCAAATGACATAATATGTCACATATAATAATAATAAGTTATGTTCATAATATCGATTTTAAATTTACAAAATGGTGCGCGCTTGCGCGCTTCCCGGATTTCCTGTTACGCTGTTACACATACTTCCTTCCCATTTCACGAAATCACTCCCACAAACGGCTTATATAGAAAGCGAGCGGAAAGATGTTACACATCAAAAACAAATCGGTGCGTAAATGTCCAATATAAGCGCGCAAAAAAACTATTAATTTTAATGCGCTATTAATACATTAATAACGGTCCTGTTAATCCACCTAGAAAGCTTAATGCTTGTTTCAGGCAGGTTCACGTCAGTAGTGGATCAGAGCTATAGGGATTGAACCACGATTTCTCCAATTCACCCTGATTGGATTCTGATGGAATTCATTTGGATACTGAACGCTTACAAATACATACCTACTTCCAAAGTGCGCACTACCACATAATAAGGAGATTGCAGGAGGTAAGCCTTTTACAAACGCTGTTTTTTTTCATTTAAGGCGAAGGGTAAGGCACACTAGCGCCGCTAAAGGATTTAATTTGATAACTGCTAAACTGGATTTTTTTTCAAACATTGCGGACCTTCCGACACTATGCTAACATCAATTATTTAATAATTGTGCACTACTTTTAGGTTTGTTTTTGTATTCATTCGCTAAAACCAAAAGTGGCCATTGTTTGTGAATAAATGCGATAGCCCGTTTTGTGAATAAACCACGCAACAAAAAGTAGTGCACAATTATTAAATAAATACTATGGATGCTTTCCTGTTATCGGACGGTACGCAATGTTAAAAAAAAGATCCGGTCCGTTAGTAATTGTCAAATAATCAATTGGTGGCGCTAGTGTGCCTTACCCTTCGCCTTAAGAGAATTTGCTGATTGCCTCAGACGGCATTTTCGAGCTTCACATTACCGGACTTTGTTGGGGGCGGGAAGAAACTATATCATCTCAAGCTCCTCCGTGCTTCGGAAAGCAAGTAAAGCCGTTGGTCCCGGCTGCATTAGCAGTCGCTAACAACCACCAACCCGCACTGGCCCCGCGTGGTGGTTTATAGCCCGTTTTTTCTATCCCATGATGATCTTTTGGACATTTGAATTGTCCGGAAAACTACTACTTAAAAAACGACGGGTTGCACTCTAGGAGTGCCGGCAGAAGTGAAAACTTGAATATTAACGTTGTGCATTTTTGATATTTTGGAATGGTTAGGGAATAATTTTGCACGAATTGCTTTAATTATCAGTATAAAAGTACTCTCATTTATGTGGTAGAATACAATATTTATTTATTGGGCTATCGTACACAAACATGACCATTTATATTACATTAAAAAGTTAAGTTACATTAAAAATTTATATTACTCCGCGCCAGCTGTCTACTCTCCATCCGTCTTACGAATTTTCGATCAGGTCACGTGTCCTGACGCAAGTTTAACATTTTTTAGCCATTCCTCTACTCTCCATCCGTCTTACGAATTTTCGATCAGGACACGTGACCGGTCACGTGTCCTGACGCGAGTTTAACATTTTTTACCCATTCCAAAAAAAGTGCACAACGCCGCTAAAGAAGTTTTCACTTTAATAATTTCTTTGAAAAAAATGAAAATTCACATTACATGTTCTCATCGTTATAACGATCGGTAGTAACAACTGGGAAGCTTACATTCTACAATCTTCTTATTTTGTGGCAATACATATCATATTACAGTATGCAATAGATCTAATAATGTTTATTCAGCATTTTAATTGCTGCTATATGTCTTTTAAATATATGTTGCATTGGTAATTAATATCTTTTCAAATTAAAAAATTTTATTTTATATATTGAGGTCGATGTGTTATTTCTATTCGCATAGTATCGCTCGAATTCGGATCATACAAAAATTTCCTCTTTAAAATCGTTACCGTTGGAATTGTTACGGTGTTGGGACAAGCTGTGATATAAAATATTATTTGTATGGATGCCCATATAACAAAGGTTTGATTGTGCGCAAACATTTTCAAAAAAACCGGTCAAGTGCGAGTCGGACTAGCGCACGAAGGGTTCCGTACTTTATGACGTATTCAAAAAAAACTACTTACTAGATCTCGTTCAGACCAATTTTCGGTGGAAGTTTGCATGGTAATGTACATCATATATTTTTTTTAGTTTTGTCATTCTCTTATTTTAGAAGTTACAGGGCGGGGGGGGGGGGGGGGGGGGGACACATATTTTACCACTTTGGAAGTGTCTCTCGCGTAAACTATTCAGTTTCGAAAAAAACGATATTAGAAACCTCAATATCATTTTTAAAGACCTATCCACACACGTATGATGGGTTTGATGAAAAAAAAAATTTGAGTTTCAGTTCTAAGTATGGGGAACCCCCAAAATTTATTGTTTTTTTTTCTATTTTTGTGTGAATATCTTAATGCGGTTCACATAATACATCTACTTACCAAGTTTCAACAGTATAGTTCTTATAGTTTCGGAAAAAAGTGGCTGTGACATACGGACGGACAGACAGACAGACAGACATGACGAATCCATAAGGGTTCCGTCTTTTGCCATTTGGCTACGGAACCCTAAAAAAGCACCAATAGCGCCCGTTGTCCTTTTTTATGTATAAATTATATCTTAATGTATAATTATTTTATAATCATTGTTTAATTCAGTGAATCACAGTCAAATTTCGATCGCACAAGTATTTAAAAAAAACATAAAAAACTTATAAAATCTAATTAATCCTTTATTGCACAAATAAATTACATTTAAATTTATTTTTTTAATTTTTTATTTATTACATTTATTTTTTATTGTAGTGTAGTAAGTCTGCGGGATTATAAAATTTTAAAATAATAGACTAACATAAACATATTTAAACGAAATATCTAAGACCTATCCAATTGAGATAAGATAAAATAAGATACATTTTTATAGCCATAAAATTGTGTAAGAAAAAGAAAATATTGTATTTCATCATCATCATCATCAACTCATTATATGTCCCCACTGTTGGGGCATGAGCCTTCCCTATGGATGGATAGTGAGAATGGGCCATAAGCCACCACGCGAGCCCAGTGCAGATTGGTAGTTGTTAACGACTGCTAATGCAGCTGGGACCAACAGCTTAACGTGCCATCAAGCACGGAGGTGCTCGAGTTGATAAATTTTTGGTCACCCATCCGATGACCGGCCTTTCCAAAAGTTACATAACTTCAGCAATAGCAAACCGAACGCGTTATTATCTGAATCTTTTACAACAACTAAGTACAAGGAAAAAGTTCAACTATCACGTTGTTCATATTCGGTATATTGCGATAACTTTCACGTATCAGAGCGTAGAGAATTGGCACATAGAGTAAAATTTCAGTTGAAAGTAACTGTGTATACTCCTTGCTTTTTTTAACAAACCTACATAACGGGGACTAGTATTTCGGGTTTTGTCAGCAATTATAGCATCGTTGTACACACGCCCGCATTTCTGACGATCACAAACTCAAATTTCCTTAGTAGACTTTGAACTTATGTTAACGGCATACGGATGAACGTTTTTTTACCCATTCATAGGGAAGGCTTGTGCCCCAACAGTGGCGACTTAAAATACTTTGATAGCAATAATTGTCATTCAATCCACATGTTAAGGAGTAAATACTTTTTTGTGTATGATATTCTTTTTATATTTTTTTTATAAACTGTCAACGCTTTTCTTTTGTTTTCTTCATAGTTTTGTCGTCGTTAACACTTCTTGGCGGGAAAGTGAAGAGTCATGTCTGCGGTTTTGTTTTATTTTCTAAAATTTGTGTTATGTCGAATATTAATGTGAAATAATGGTGGATTATTAACCGTTGAGTATGCATGAGTGTTGGCAAATGAAACAAAACAGTGCAACGTCACTTTTCAAATTCTCTCAAGAAGTCCGCTTGAGGACTTAGTAAAGCCCCACATCTTTACTGAGATACTCGAGGGGTTGGGTGGTATATCATTTCTCATTTCTATTATCATTCATCATCATCATACAGAAAAGAAATATTGTTTATTTATGTATTACTTGTAAGAAAAATTACTTTGACACTGGCTAAATGTGCTAATCGCACGAAGCCATCAACAAAATGAAATGTCGTCGTTAAGCTGTTAATTTTCTTGGTATGTGTTCGTCATTTTGTTGAATCTCTTATTGATTCTAATACTTTGTTTTCCTCTTTCTTTAATAAGATTTGACAGTTTTGGATGGGTTACTGATGACTGGTCAAGTTTCAAAATATGAAATCAGTTTGAAAATCAAAACTTTTTAAACGCATATCGAAAAACCTTCGAGTGTCTTCTAGTACCTGCAGACTGACTGTAGTTATAAAGAAAATACCGACTTACACTATCGAAACTTAATTTTGAAATCTATTAAACATCATCTACTTTTGCTGTTGACTGTACATGTGGAACCGCACTTTTATTAGTGCATAACCAATTGCTTTTTGAGGAGCTCGATGGCGCAGTTAACGCGCCCTGTCTGCGATTGGTGACGTTAAGCTACTTTCGCAATTGCAGGTCATCGGATGGGTGACCAAAAATGTATCATCTCGAGCTTCGGAAGGCATGTAAAGCCGTCAGGCCCGGCTGCATTAGCTGTCGTTAACAACCTCCAATCCGCACCAGGCCCGCGTGGTGGTTTTTGGCCCGTTCTCCCTACTCATCCATAGGGAAGGCTCGTGCCCCAGCAGTGGGGACTTAAAATACTTTGATAGCAATAGTCGTCATCCAATCCACATTTTAAGGAGTAAATACTTTTTTGTATATAATATTCTTTTTTATATTTTTTTATAAGCTGTCAATGCTTTTCTTTTGTTTTCTTCATAGTTTTGTCGACGTTAAGCTGTTAATTTTCTTGGTAGTGTTCGTCATTTTATTGAATCTCTTATTAATTCTAATACTTTTTTTCCTCTTTCTTTAATAATATTCCAGCCCACATCTATTTCTCTTACATCTCCGTTATTAAAAAAAAACTATAAGTAATCCCTTTTTTAAGGTGGATTTTTACATGTAGGTTCAATATAAAATTTAAATAATGATTTTGACTTTGGTTTATGACGCAACGCATAATGCTGCAATAATTAATTTAAAGGTTTTTATTTGCAAATATTTTATTGGCTGAATATACAGTTACTGAATAGAATAATTTATCATTTAATTTATTGAAATAAACACCCTGGGAAAATAATTAATCGTAAATTCAAATGCGCAAAAGAAATTACAAGTTGTTTATTGTTAATAGTCAAAGCGTATAATCAATTTTGATTGTAACAATGACACAACAAACAGGAATTACAAAACTGTACAAACCAGCGCCAGCGTAGCACAACAAAAGCAAAATGGCTGGCAGCATTCAAATTTCGAACGCCAGCAATTCGAAATTTAAATCCATGCAAAAGTTTGCGAATAAGTTTTTAGTCATTTAGAGGGGGGCCAAAGGACTGGTCCAGTTCCATTCATACGTACAATAAAACAGATCATAAATAGCAATGGAACCCGTTCTGTTATACCGAGTTGTAACGTTACGCAACGAACGTGTCTTTAAGAAAAAAAACCAGATCTCGAAGCGGTGCTTTCTTGTAGCTGGCATGCTAAAATGGTGGTACTTAATTATTTTTAAATTTCGAACGCGCTTTTAATACGAACCCCGAATGAAAGTGCGAAATGTCAATTCCGAATTCGATTCACAATTTTAACGAGAGAAGCCCGCGATTTCGTTCATTAAAATTCCGTATTTCTTTGCTAAGTCATGAAAGTGCTACCTGCAAAATTTCAGCGATCTAAGTCCAGCAATTTGACTGTGCAATGTTGTTCTTCAGTCAATAGAACTTCTCATTTTATTCAGAGAAGACAACTAGATTTCAAATATTTGAATTTCGAATTCGATAATTGGATGCTGTGAAAAGAGTTCTGCTAACTTTTCGGTGTGATTTCATTGCGTCACCGAAGAAAGAGACAGCGTTATGCCACGACAGAGTCAATGGTTGCCGAATTTTAATTGGCTACTTTCTTAACGCATGCAACTTTCAGTTACGCAACCGCCAAACGAAATGAGAAACAATTATGTATGTATTAATATACCGGAAAAGATGTGTTTTTTGGTACTTTCTACAGATTTCGTGTATAATATGTTCACGGTATATTTCGGTAGGCTTTAAACAACGTTTATATCTCACGCCATCGGCATTAAACACGATTGTTAGAACTGAAGACAATGTAACCATTTTTTTATGTCATCAACCGCTCTGTAGAACTTCTACAATATTATATGTAACCGCATGCTTTTATCACCCATGCTTCTAAAGACACATAGATCTGTTAGTCAAAATCAAATCCTGGCTGCATTATCAGTAGCTAACAACCACCGCCCTGCACTGGGCCTGCGTGATGGTTTATAGCCTGTTCTCTCCATCCATAAGGAAAGCTTATGCCTCAGCTGTGGAGACATAAAATGATCTGGTGCTGTGATATGCATGCTTCATCATCGTCAGTATATAAACGTCCCACCACTAGGACCTCTGGGATCAAGCCTTCCCTGATGAACAATAGCATATGGGGATATTGGGCCCAGGTCGTTGGCTCAACGCGGATAGCCAAGATGTTACTTGAAATTACGATAACTTATGAAGGTTAAAATTTAAAATATAATGCAAAACAAGAAAATCTATGAATTTTATCCAATCTTCACTAAAGACTTGAAAGAATTCTCAAACTTCACAAAGATATTAAGGTACTGGTGTGTTCCTATTTAACATCCCTTAGGGTCCAAACGAATTTGATACTTGAGAGTTTTATAGATTACGCTTAATCAGGTGAGCAATCTAAATGAATCAGTATACAGCAGTTCGAATCTATTCGCGCGAGGTGCTAATGCAAAATGTATTCCTTACAACACATAAACTAACGCTACAAAATAATGTTTGATTATTGTAAGAGATTTACAAGTTACATTTACAGAGTTATTGTCAATTTTTAAATGCAGTTTTACTTAGGTTGAAAAACGACGACAAAAATTTATACAGCATATTTCCCTACCTTTTATAGTTTCGAAGATTTTCATTATAATTACTCAACCCGTACATTATATATTTTGTTTACTTTACTCTACTATAAAACTTGAACATTCCAAAAGAAACACGCATGATCTGTTTTATTTCTTGTGGCTTAAAGTCTCGGTGGCCGAGTGGCTAAGTAATCGGACAAATATTCGGAGTTCCTCGGTTTAATTCCCAAATCGTACGATTTTTTTTTTATATTTTTCGATGCATAGTCGGAGTTATGGATCGCCAACCTGCATTTGGCAAGCGTGGTGATTAAGCCATCACCCACCAAATTGTAGAGATGGCTTGATTTAACTATCCTAAGTAATGATAAGCCTGAAGGTGGAACATACTTCACCCAGAATCCTCAACTGCTGAGGCTCTGGCTGTCTTATCTCTAACTGTTGGAACACAAATGCTACTAACATTAATATTGATTGTCTTTACAACAAAAATGGGACAGCAACTCTCAAGATCGCTCAATCCTTCTGAAGCCTCAAGTAACTGGAAATTACCTTTAATGCTCCCACCTGAGGTATGCGGCTGCTGGCTCTGCTGCACATTGCTTTGCGCCTCCAGCTTGGTACTCACAGAGTTCCACATATCGAACATGTTCAACATGGTGGGCCCACTCGGGACCGGCACTGTCACAAACAATCCATAACAATACCCTCACACACTGAAGCACTCATCCATGTTTGTGCACTGCGAGAAAATCGTGTCGGTTGGTAAAGCGTCAAGATTGTTCGTACGTCGTACAAAAAATGTTACTTAAGTCTTTTTAAGGCTACGCACTGATCCCTGGTTGTATTTTGTATTATTTTTAATATATATATATTTATAGATATAATATTGCGTTAATTTATAAATACTTTTTTTTATTTCTACAATTATAAACTTTCTCAAATTCTCAACTAATGTAAATACGCTATAATTTGTATTCGGCTACTTTATTCGGATTTAAATATCAGTCTAAAATTTTCGTTCGTAAGGTTTGGGTTTATTTGCTTGGGAAGTTATAATATTTTATTATACGTGTTTAAACGCTAATTATTAATATTTGTGAGATTACTTAATTATTATTATTAATAATAATAATAAAAACTATCCTGTTTGTGATTAAATATTGCTGTGTAAACTTGATAAACGGTGATTAAATGCTCTCGGAAAACTTATTTACTCCTCTGAATATATTGTCACTGGTTATTTGTTTTCAATCTTCATACAAAATATTTTGTGTGTAATCTGTGGTGCCTTCGGTTTCTGAATGTTCCATTTATCCGTTTTTTCCTCTTCATAGTTCGTTCAAGCGTCGATATTGAACGTCCACCACGCGCTGTTCAATTTCAGAACGCCGCCGGCGTATCTGTCACAGGAACACGCGCGGCCGCCATGATTCGAAATTCGAATTAAAGAACAGTGGAACGCACATTTGAATATTGCGTTTCGGATTACTGGGTTGCCACTATTTTGGAGTTTTTGTTCGGGGCCGCGTTCTCGCATGCACTGAAGTGCAGTTGCAGCGGCGAGAGGGGTTTCAGCTTCAGTGCGGGAGGGGGGCGGAAGTGGCGATACCCTGTGCGCATGCTCGGAATCGATCCCGCGTGCCCACTGAGGTATCCCAACTAAAACACTACTTTTCTTGCCGTGTTATGTGTATGGACTATTCGTATGCAGTAAGTATAGCTGTAGGGGCTCTATTATGTCATTCACTTTGATGTTACTCTGTGACTCCGCCGCGAAATGTATAGCCGCTTTGTTAGATACTCTTTGTCGAACGTGTCGTGTTGTGGTCGTCGATCGATTCGATTCTAAATTCAATTTGTGATGACGTTTGAAAGTGGACTATTCAATTGTTTTCTTTTTTAATCGATACGTACTTTTTGCTTTTGGACTCTTTAGTACCTACGAAATGACATGTTTTATTTTTTGTTACGATCTCTTTAGTTTATTAAAATGACAGATTACTGTTTGCTTAAACTCTTTTGTGTATGAGAGATAAGGAGAAACTGGGGTATTGTCCGATTAGTCTGTCTCATTTTATTGGTAAAGATTATAGGAGGATAAGATAAAAATGTAATTTGATTCTAACATTATTTTTGGAACTAAACTATTTTACAAAAGTGTAACTTACGCATTTTCTGTTTCTTAAAAACAATCTGTCTACATTTACTGACACTCAAGAAGAATATAGTACACGAATCTCTGACCCTTAAGCCTTTCTATGCACAGAATAGCTAGCTAAACATACTCTGTTGCGTCCATCCAAAGACTGGCCATTGCAAAAGTTGCTTAACATTCGTTATCGCAAAATGAATCATTAAACGTTTTATTATTTTTATAGCGCTAAGAATCTTATAGAAGAAGAAGCGTAGAAAAACTGTCTAATGTTGGACCAATTATGGTTCAGAATAATACCTTATATGATCCACGGGATATTGTGTACGAAATGCGTATAGATTTACATTCAAAATGGTTTAATACACATTTGTTTAAAGCTTCGGCATATAAAATAGACAGTTTACGAGCGAAATGCGTAATACAGCATTCTTAGAATGGAAATTGTTATTGAATTTGTTTGTTAGAGTAAACTCTGACGTGCTACTAAGCATTTGTTAAAGTAAATTAAATACGGCTACAAAAGACTTTACTTTATAATTAAAGAAGTTTTTTTGTGAAATATACAATGAAGACATGCATTGTGTTTACGTATTTATTTGGACATGTTTATATTAATGTAAAACCCATATTATATCCTATTTTATTGTTTGTACACGCCCCATCTTTATATATTAAATTTTTCCATCCATTGCCTGGAAAATAGGTACAAGTATATCAGGCGGGAACATTGTTATCAAGACCGTGAATGTAAACTCTTTGATAATTAAAAAAAAAACTCCACTTTAAAAAAGTTTTGATTAGGCAACTCCAAGCAGGCAAATAGAAAAGTTACTGGCCACAAAGATACGATGCTCGACACAAGCTTCTTTGACCTTGAAATGAGTTTGTCATTTCATAATTAAATAGAAAAAAGTTTTTAACTATAAAGTATGTAAGTACCACAATTCTAAAAGAGTTACGATTTGCCAACTCCAAGTAGGCGGTATACTCGTAGTAGAATAGAAAAAGTTACAGCGCACAAATATAAAAGGCTCGGCATTAATCAACATACTGGCTGCAGACACGCATTGCGCAAGATTACGTTGCGACTCACGCGCCGCTTTTGGGCGAGTGCGCGCGAAACGTAAGCGGTGGCGGGTGATATTCAACCTTTTTCAAAGTCCCGGGAGAAATATGAAAAGGTTTTTCTTTTCTTAATTTGTGGCTTCGTGCGATCAGTACATTTAACCAGTGTCAAACTAATTTCCCTTTACAAGTTTTAACGATATTAAACAATATTTTCTTTTCTAAATAATAGATGATAATGATAGTTAACTGGGTAATAGAATGTGTCTTGGTCTAATTAATAAGCCAGTAAACTTGTATATTTAAAACTAAATAAATAATAGGATCATACCATAGTAACCATACTAACCCATTGGGAAAGTACAACTGTCATCATGTGGACTAGTATAGGTCACATGGACATGATGATGACGATGATGATAATGATGATGAACTGTCATTTTACTACTAGAACCTAGCCCCTCGGCTTTACCTGCTTGACGGAGCAAATATTATGTTAGGCTACCCGTCCGGTCTTTTTCTTTAGTCTTTATTTATATATTACTAGCTGACTCGGTGGACTTCGTACCGCATATCTTTTTTTTTTAATATAGCCTATATTACTCAACGCTAAAGTAGCATTCTAATGGTGAAAGAATTTTTTAAATCGTTTCAGTAATTTTCGAGTTTATTCGTTGCAAACATACATACATACAAAAATACAAAGCTTTCCTCTTTATAATATTAGTATAGATAATTTTTATAGTGAAATACTTAGATATGAGCTGTTATGGCATGGTTCATATTTTAAATTTACTGGTTTTATTTTTAATAACATTTATAATTTAACATCTGTGCAATTACTGATTTGAATTTGAATTTCTTTCTTTCCCACCATCGTCATTGTGAGCCTTTAGTAGCCCATTGCTGGACATAAGCCTCTCCTTGTGCACGCCACCAAGCACGATCCGCGGCTACTCTCATCCAGCTCTTGACAGCCACCTTGCGGAGATCGTCGCTCCACCTAGTCTGAGGGCGTCCTACACTAAGTTTGCCAACGGCTTTACGTGCTTTCCGAAGCCGAGAGAGTTTTCTTAAATAATTTCTTTATATTCGCAATCGCTGTCGCTTATGCCTTAAACCACGCCACGCCGCGAGTGAAAGTTGCAACTGCCAAAATATCTCGAGAAAGCCGACTCTCGCCTGATCGATGCCATAATTATTATTACCCATTATAAGAGATATGCTAAAAGCAAAAGCCGGATGTACGAATCGATACATAGTTCGATGGCGGATGATTTATTGATGTTCTTTTTTTGAAACCCTAATAATCTATGATCGTTCGGTTTTTCTTTGGGAAGGTTTAGAACCTTGTTGGTGTATTCTAAAATATTGATACGTGGAAAAAAACTTTGGACCCTTTTTTGAGCACATTGCGCGCACTGAGGAGTGTGTAAAGTGACATAGTTAAAGTTCATATCATAGAGAAAGAGCGAGGAAAGATAAATTGTATGTTTAAAGATGTTTTTACATAACATTTTATATTTTGTGACCACAAGTTTTAATAAAAACTCTTTGTAGAGAATGACTCTAACCTTTTTGTAGAAGTTATAAGGCGCAGCAGCTTACCCGTTCGGGCAATCTTGTTAGTGAAGCAACTTTCGCAATGTCGTGTCGCCGGATGGCCACCGATTTTGAAATATTAAGCTCCTTCGTGCTTCAAAAGGTACGTTAAGCTGTTGGACCTGTTGTTGTAAGAAGACATATGGTAGCTGCAGGATGCGAGCAGCACAAAACCGGTCGTTGTGGAGATCCTTGGGGGAGGTCTATGTCCAGCAGTGGATGTCTTTTGGCTGAGATGATGATGATGATGATTTTAAAACCCACCAAGCCAGATTAGGCCAGCGAGCTGGGTGATGGCCCGATCTTCCTATTCTATACTATTCATGTGATAATATTGTGTGTAAAGGCGTGCCCCAGCAGTTGGGACATAAAAGCGAGCTGATGATGATGATGATGATGATGATGATGATGTGATAATAATAAATGATCCAGTCATTTGTTAAGTTTGTCTTTGTGATAATTAGATTGTCTTTGAAATGGTATTAAACCTTTTTCGTTGTATTTTTTTTTAAATATTTTTCTTGTGTGATAGCACCTCATAGCTGATAATTGCAGCAGTATTCCTGTTATTTCAACAGAAGACAGAAATTAAACCTGGTTCAAAACGGTGCTGAAATCGGGAATGTTTAATTTTTGCGTTTTGGTTTTACTTGGGATTGGTGTGACCAGAGGCAAGATTGACCAATTCAACGATAAGACTGATCCAAATATGTACTGACTGAAATTTCGTTTGTTTGTAAGACATCCTCATCCATGTAATTAACGATATTATCCCCTTGAGCTTCGATCGACCACCAGGTGGCCGATAGCGATTAAAATTCTACTGTGTCTGGTATTCACGCGCTCGAGCTCATAAATAAAGAGAATGAGAAACTTTTTGACTAAATGTTGTATTTCTCAACTTTAAATAACCCAAAAACGTCATATCAAACACCAACGGCTTAAAGAGCCTTCCAAAACACGAAAAACTACACATACTGAAAACCGGTCACCCATCCTATCTCAACCACAGGAAAGGTAGCTTAACATTTACGATCGCCACTCGAACGCGCACGGCCGGCGCGCGCACCTCACACACCTTGAAGGTAGAATACCTTAGTGTACCTAAATACGCACGCTACTGGTTTTGGTTCGCATCGCATGTCACAAGGACGATGATCAGTGCCTAGTATATAATTGCTCATTAATATAGCGAATTCTAATCTTTTGTTCTTCATCTCAATTAGGCAATAAAGTAGGCAATTTTATGTTTGGTTAACGCATTTACTGTTCGCTAATTATAATCGATAAAATTATTTTTTATTAAGATAAGATGAGATAATTTTTTTATTGCCCTAAAATTCTGTAAATAAATAGCAGATATTAGGTATGCTTAAATTCGCGATTCAAAACAACGAATCTGTAGACACTAATAAATAAATTAAAAGTCTTTTTTTAGTTCTAATATCATAGTTACAATATAACATTTTAATAACTTAAATAGTTTCTATTTTTAATTAATTATCATGCAAAAGGTAATTGTTTTATTGTGATTTATTTATTTTGTTTAATAAATATACTTGACACTATGGCTGCTTTTAATTCGAGACATTTTCCAATTAAATACTCAATGCTTAAAACTCCTTTAGCAATAAACAAAAAAGATACCTACGCCCAAACAACCGAGTAATCATATCATAATACAATCGACCCAATATTAAAGCAAACAAAACATTAAAAAAAAGAGATAACTAACAAACAAATTATCTTAAAAAACAAGATCGTAAAAAGTGCCCTTCAATACCCCGAAAGAGAAAAATGATATTTCCCAAAGATTTCCCAACATCGCGCCGTCTCGCTCCGTCGCAAGCGGCCCATTCGCCGTCTCACTCGCGCCGTATGCAACGCGAGATCTCATGCAATTCAAGACCTTGATAAATTGCGAGTTTCGTGATAGATAATTGGTATACGGGTCAATATAATACGGGTGGTTTCAAGTATAAAACCTATTTAAAAAAATAGGTTTAGTATGTACCTACTTATCTGCTTTGACACATATTTCTCGGACAAAAAGTATGTATACAAAACTGCAAAGCTTGTATGGAAACTCCTTAACAACAAAACTTTTTATTCTTAATTTAGTAGTTTAAAAAAAGTTTCGAATTTACATAAAACTCTTTATATCGTTTGTCAGCCTTAATTACCTCCTTTGTTTTAAAAAGTCTCTGAATTCAAAATTCAAAAACGGTTGATAGTCTTTTCTACATTTATAATAGGTGATTTGCCTTAGTATGTCTCCCATACGATACGAGCAAAGTACGACGTCCGAACAATCTCAAAACGCTTACAGTATACTACTCACGTCCAACGCAATGCATTCGTTACAAATCCAAACAGTCACAAGTGCAACACCGTAAAAAAAAACAACACTATTTTCAACTTTAAAAAAGAGCAAAAAGTCCGAATCTCTGCGTCGACCGTAATGACAGTGTTGCGAAAATCACGTTTATAATTCAAAAATAATTCGCGAAGCTTCCAAATTTGAAAGTTTGGCGCGCAGTGCGACCACGCGCGTGCGTTCTGCGACACTAACTGAATTTTGTAAGCGCAAGCAAACGGTTTGGCTACAGCAGGATTGTGAAGGTACCGCGGTGCGAGTTGTTCTAGCTCGCCAAATGGACAATTGCTGCTTGACGAACTTTTGAATTTCGAATGTGCCTTGAATGAAAGTTGCTTTGCCTCCTTTTTTCTCGTCAACGATTTGAAACAATTTTTTTATGTTTCGATTGTTAAGTTATTTATAGCAATGAAGCTGTACATTAGTTGTTTAAAGTTCACTACAAATGTATCGTTAGTTACAATAGAAACACCCAATTTGGTAAATATAAAAAAATATAGCAAGCTGTAGCATTCATATAAATTTTACTGTTTATTAAATGTAGTATGTATTCAAAAATATATTAAAAATTACACGTACCATTAGGAAACACTAATTAAAACAAAACATGGTTGTCTTTACTATTCATAATTCAAAGCAAATATTTTTCACATTACAATTAAGAGGCAAAGGAATTTGAAGTATAAATCCCTTCTTTTCTTAATTCAAACTATTTATCACGATTATTTTGAACTTCTCACGGTGTTTCGTCCACATAATGTCAGAACTACGTTGAAAACATTTCACAATACATTCAATGGCTGTGCGCCTAAAAATGTTAGCGAGAACAGAGTAAAAATATTATGTCAAAAGGACACATACATCAATCACTGTTAACAAATAAAGTTTCATGTTACCGGTGGGTTAAAGATTTAAAACCTTTTTTCTTAAACGGTCTTGTAGGTGGCGGTAAAATTAAAAATATTAAAGAATTTTCTTTTTTTCGCCTCGGTGGCTAAGTGGCAAACCGCTCGGCCCGATTCCCGAAGGTCTTGGGTTCAATATCCAGGTCGAGCAAAGTGTTAAGGATTTTTCGTTACATAGCCCGGGTTGCCACCAACCTGCATTGGCAAGCGTGGTGAATAAGCCATTTACGTGGTGAGGCCTTTGCCCAACAGTGGGGCAGTTTTATAGGCTATATTTCTTCATCATCACCAGCTCATACAGGTCCCCACCGCTGGGGCACGAGACTTGGGCACGAGAGTGTGGATTGGTGGTTGTTAACGACTGCTAATGCAGCCAGGACCAACGGCTTTACGTGCCTTCCGAAGCACGAGATAATACAGTTTTGGTTACCCATCCGACGTCTGGTGACCGACCTTTGCCAAAGTAGCTTAACTTCAGCAATTGCGACTAAGCGCGTTTACCACTGTATAATCAACCATCTCAAACGTTTAAGTGTAATAATAATAGAATATTTTATTATTCCTAACAAACTCGTAAGAAATAATAAAATAACCTATATAACAAATTACTCCAATCCACCTGATGCTAAGTGGAAATGGAGTCCAGACGCGAAGACAACTGGTGCAGCGAGAAAACAATCCAGCATCAGTCACCCTCACCCTGCCGGACCACAAGGTGCCTCACGCCTCTTTTGAAGGACCCCATCATCATCATCATCATCATCGTCATCAGCTCATTTATGTCCCCACTGCTGGGGCACGAGCCTTTCCTATGGATGGATAGGGAGAACAGGCCTTAAACCACCACGCGGGCCCAGTGCGGATTGGTGGTTTTTAACGAATGCTAATGCAGCCGGGACCAACGGCTTTACGTGCCTTCCGAAGCACGGAGGAGCTCGAGATGATAAATTTTTGGTCACCCATCCGATGACCGGCCTTTGCGAAAATTGCTTAACCTCAGCACTCGCAGACCGGGCGCGTTAACCACTGCGCCATCGAGCTCCTCGTTTTATATTTATATACTTTTTTAAATATAAGCCTTGATCTCACCTGATGTTAAGTGATGATAAGGCCAATTGGTGGAAGCGCACTGCACCCGGGACCCTACTGAGGCACTGGCTATCTTATCTCTAGCTGCCGGAAAACAACAATGCGACAAACATTGAGGTTATGGCGACATATTTAGATAAGATGGTGGTAGCTAGCCAGGCGGACAAACAAGCCCTACCACCAATCAAACACAGAGTACACAAACATGTAACCCCCGCTGGGAATCGAAACCGGGACCTCTAGGTCTAAGCCGGTGGTCTTAACCACTAAACCACAGAGGCGATTCTCACTGGTATCACAGAATAGTTGGTATGTCACTTCCCAGAGAGTCGACACTTTAGAACAAGAAAATGCTTATTTTTTTTTGGTCATAATCGATTCATATGACCTACTTTTGGGATGGGTCGGCGATGATGAGCCCTTCAGAGGGGCTGTGACGAGATCTAACCCTTTTTAGCTGATGGTTAAGTGACCAGTAATCATGTAAAATTGGAGACATTTCCTTTTTAATCTATATGTAGTTGTCGTTTGTTATTCATGTCAATTAATGTCTTAATTACTCTTTCCTATTTCTTTAAATTTTTATTTTTATTTTGTTAATTTTATGTTTTAACGCTAATGGTACCCATCTATTGTAACGTTGACTTGATTTCAATGATGGAGGCCTTTGCCCAGCAGTGGGACAGTTATAGGCTATTTACTATGTTTAAATTTGAACATGGAACTAACGGATAATTAATTGTTGTTACATGTCATTGAAAAAGTAAATATTGTGAAAATTTTTATTTTTTTTTGCTATAAGTAACTAATTCTTTAGTCAGTGGTGAAATCTTTTGTAACCTGCTAAATGTCAATTGTGTAATATGTGATATAAACAAACGTTTTTATTTCTTTTCTCTCTTTCTAAGTTCACGCGAACACTAAATACGGCTCTACCTACTTTTATTTTAAGCTTTAATTCTGACGTTTCGAATCCTTGGCAAAATCTCCTCTTGAGATAAGCTTGCCATTCTACAAGATGTGAAAAGTTTGTTTAAATATAATAGGGTATAATAGTTGTTTATTGTTGTGTACATATAGGTCTTAATAGTATAACCTCTCAAGCGTCCCGGCCATTTTGACAAAAAACGCTCATGTGTAAAGCGATTAACGGTAAAAATACATTAGAAAACAAAGAAAAACAGGAAAAATAGTTTTTTTTTTTTTGCTTCTTCCGAATAATAAAAATATATGGAGACCCTACCGCCCCCCCTGTAAAATGACAGGAGGACATGCAAAGTCCATCGGCCGGCAAACAGACCGCAGAGGGTCACTCCGGCGGCTCACAGATAAAAAACGAGATTCAATTACGCGCCTAAAAAGATCTATGGTATTTTTTTCTACCATGACTGACATTTTTATACCATATGTTTCACGGATAGACAGATAGACAAAACACTTTACTATAACACAAGAATGTATTATGATTCGTGTAAACCTAAATTCCTTTCATAAATTTCAGTGAATAATGGAAAAATTTGTAAGTAAGACCAATTTTGCATAATAAGTAAATAAAAGTGTATTGTTAATATTAGTATTAAGTAAAAAGCCTACACATTTTATAACAAAACTTTTGTTTCTAAAACAACTTTCATTAAACAGTGTATATTGGAAATATTGGTAACAGTATAATGTTATATACTTAGCAAATCTATATATTTTAATCAAGTGTAGTAAGTAAATAACCTATATATACTGCCCTACTGTACTAAGTACAAGGCTTCGCTACATCTATATACATATAATGACTTGTCCTGACTGATTCATCATCGCCGAGCCTTGGCTGATATTGGCTTTTTGAAAAGAAATAAAGAATAATGTGTCCCAGGAATTTTGTTTATTATTCTTGTAAAGAGTAAAAAAGGGAAGAATGTTTTTTTGGGCAAATCAATATATTTAAAGTAAGAAGTATAAAAATATACAATTTAATCGATCTTTAGATTTTTCAATAAAAATAAAGAATGACGTGTTTTAGCATTTTTGGAAAAATCTCCCCTAAAGAGGTGAAATAGGGGTTTAAAGTTTGTATGGAAATCTGTCATTATAAAAGCTAAATCTTTCGGTATTTGGCCTGGTTAGAAATTATGCCGGGCCAAATACCAAACCCCGGGCTATATGTATACATCGAAAAACATATACACCTTGCCAACACAAAGAGTCCTGCAATTTTATTATTTTTTATTATGAGTTGGACTCCCACTTGAGGAATTGGCACGACCTAGCTCAAGATAGAGATAGGTGGAAGGAGGGAGGGGAGGATAGTGGCTGATAATATTAATAACAATTATTATTATATTATTTAAAGAGAAGATAGTTAACAGATTACAGATTTATAAGAGACTAGGGACCCGCCCCGGCTTCGCACGGGTGCAATGCTGATATTATCAGTGTTTCTCTACTATATTATGCATGTATTTATACATTTTTTTATTTATTTATTTAGTGGTCGAAATTCGACCGTAATTTTATTAAGGCTGCACGGATTGTATCCTAAGCAATGAAAAATTAAAAAAGATAAAATGTGAGTTTGGATTGGCGCATTGACAGATGTCGCAAAGACAAACAATACGAGTGTGTCAAATACATGGTAGTGTGTGTAATGTTGTTTTTGTTGATTTAATGTATTTATTATGCATAATTAAAAAAATATATTAACATTCGGATAACCTTCTCTATATAAACTATAAGTGTGCGAAATTTCATACTATGTCCGTGCAATTTTCGTAAAAACGGGTACGAAGTTTTTGCTTCACGTATTAATATATAGATAAAGCTTCCTCTTGAATCACTCTATCTATTAAAAAAAACTGCATGCAAATCCGTTACGTAGTTTTAAAGATCTAAGCGTACATACATAGGGACAGACATACAGCGGGAAGCGATTTTATTTTATACTATGTAGTGAAGATTTACAGAGCGTTATAACTGGTATTAAACTATAATACTATAATGACTGAACGCCATTTTAATTCGAATTATGTTTTCTAAAGTTTACGCAATCACATTGAGCTGTAACACTGTTTTACGAATATTATTCTAAAATTTTTACTTTTTATTTTTTTAAGTGTTAATTACTACACTTAAGTTGAGTTAAATATTTATATAAAATACAGTACTTGTAAGTAATACTTCCCGGTAGCATATCGGTTAGTGCAGCCGCCAGGATTGCGGAAGACCCAGGTTCGATTCCTGGCTGGGTCGGGTGGGCGTTTAATTTTTTTCACTGTATTTTATATAAGTATATAATATTATTCTAACTAGGTAGAGTATGGCACCAGTTTTCGACATTAAGCCCAGTGTCCAACAACAGTCGCCAAATAATCTCTATATAAAATTCTCGTGTTAGTTGCCATACTCTTCCGAAACGGCTCGATCGATTTTTATGACATTTTATATGTATATTCAGTAGGTCTGACAATCGGTCGTAATCTAGTTTTCATACCCCTAAGTGATAACGGTGGTCCACCCCAAACATTTTTTTTTAAATTTAATTTTCCAATACAAAATATTCCACGATTTCTTTGTTTTGTTGTCATAGAAACTGTCAAAGTGGTACGAAGTCCGCCGGGTCAGCTAGTAATAAAATAAATTCATTGAAATTACTTACTATTGGAAGAGATCACTCTTAGTGACAAGACCGCCCTTTGTACGTGTATTTTTATGTATTTTTTTGTCAAATGTTTTATTTTTGGTGTACAATAAATTTTATTTATTTATCTTATCTTACGAGTATCTTATCTTATCTAATCAGGTGCTGACCTATATTTGTAGTGATTCAAGAAAAATAGGGTAGTGGCACCAGAGGTTGACAGGAACTAATGATCGACATCTTTTTCCTTTAATAATTAAAAATAGGGGTCAACAACTGGTCTTAGTCTTTTGCAACAATTGGATACAGACCACATGTTCCCGGCTGTCATCCCGTTAAATTTCAATAAAAATCTTTTTTATTTTTGGGCGACGAAAGTTGTGTCGAAGACTGGGCTTAAAGTGTCGAAAACTGGTGCCATCACCCTAATGTCGATCACTGGCTCCTGTCGAACATTGGTCCACTACCACCCACTACCCTTGTACTTTTTAACAAACTAATGGTATAATGGCAAGACCGGCCTCCAAGTCAGTAGCGCCTTTTGTTTTGCCTCAAAAGTCTTACCTAAACCCAATCGTTCGGGGCAGACTCTCAAAAGTGATAGCGCGCGTATCGGTCATCGACCGCGATGTGGGTCATATCTGTGTATTATCAGCCGGCTATCAGTTTAAATTAGGTTAGTGTGTTCGTAACAAACTACGCACTCTACGACCGACGGCGGCGTATTGACAATTGGCGGGAGAGAGGAGAAAGAAACGAATGGAGTTGTAACAAGGTTGTAACATTTAAAAAAAAGTTTTTATTTGTTATGTGTAAGGCAAAGAAGCTTAGCCCATACAGCTTAGTCTTCAGTAAAATTTATTTAAAAATAATAGATTACTAGTTTCCTTTGTTTCGTTTATAAATAAATAAACAAAAAAAGTTTGTATAACAGACTGTAAATGAGAATTAAGTTTCTTTCGTTACTCGTCATTGAAACTATCCTGCAAGAAAGCTCATAGTTTCAGTAGAGGTATGATCACTTTCGGGAAACGCACGTGGATTTCTTAAAAATCATCATAAGAGACGTAGTATTGTTTTTTTCATTTGTCAACACTCACGTGCGTTCACGAACACTTAACGGTTAATAATCTACCATTATTTCACATTAATATTCGACCTAACACAAATCTTAGAAAATAAAACGAAAATACAAACATGACGTCTTGTCAAAGTTTATAATTTGACAACTTCTTGGCACGAAATTGAAGAGTAATGTTTGCGTTTTTGTTTCATCATCATCATCAGCTCATTTTTGTCCCCACTGCTGGGGCACGAGCCTTCCCTATGGATGGATAGGGAGAACGGGCCATAAACCACCACGCAGGCCCGGTGCGGATTGGTGATTGTTAACGACTGCTAATGCGGCCGGGACCCACGGCTTTACGTGCCTTCTGAAGCACGGACGTTTTTTTGTTTATTTTTAATAATTAAAAAAAATTGTGGTTTTTTTTCTATATTTTGCTTTTATCTTATCTATCTCTAATATCGTAATGAGGTTAAATTTGCTTGTTTATTGCTATGTAGGTGGTAATCTATGAAACTGTGGAACCGGAATTTTAATCATTATATTTTGTATAGCAACATTTTAACGCTCACCTTTGTCACCTTTTAAATGCCTAGTGCATGCGAGTTTTATTTGCCATCCTCGTTTTCGTAAACATGTTCGAATGTAAATAAAACTCGCAATAGGCACACTGTATTCTAACGTGTTTTTACTTACGCTACTGCGTTTTGGTAATCCAAGAAACAGCTGCCCTTACCTGCAAAAGAAAATAAAAAAGTTATTACATTTTTTTTATAATATTTATTTATTTAATACATCAGTGAACATACAGAACACATCATCATCATTTACACCATGGGTGGAGCCAATTTTTGAATCAGTGACATTATTTAGACCAGAATTATCTCACGAGATGACATTATACTTGCAAAAGCTGTGAGGGTAGTAACTTCACAGTGACGTGATACCGTGATTTTTCACCGTGGTCTAGTGGCTAAGACCACCGGTTTAGACCCAGATGTCCCGGGTTCGATTCCCAGCAGGGATACATGTTTGTGTACTCGGTTTGTTGGTGGTAGGGCTTGTTTGTTCGCCTGGCTAGCTACCACCATCTTAATATGTCGCCATAACATCAATGTTTGTAGCATTGTTGTGCTCCGGCAGCTAGAGATAAGATAGCCAGTGCCTCACTAGTTAAGGACATGATGTTGGACAACCGAACAATTCCTCAGAGCAAGTTCATGTTCTTCAAGAAGCGTTGAAATAGGGCTATCAAAATCGATAACGCATAGACAGTTCATCAAACGCTGGAGATGAACAAGGCGACGATGACCAGTTCCCATCAGGTGGCTTGTTCCGGGCCCGTTCCAATCTGAACCTCTCGGAGAACCCAGTAGGGGTCGGGGACACGCACTAGTGCGTGATGCCGTTCCCTCTAGAAAACCTCTGACGGTGCTTCGTATCACACGGCTTGAGGAACCCTTTAAGTTTCTCGCCGCCCCCAAAAAATCCGGTGAAGCTGAGAAAGCCGTCTGAGGCAATCAGGAAAATCTCCCAAAAATAAAAAAAGGTGGCTGCTTCCTCAAGATAGTCAGTTCCTCACTAGTTGAGGATTCCGAGTGACGTGCGCTTCATTTTTTCGACATTATAGCTACTTACTATAAGGCAGATGATTGGCGAAAACTCAGTGTTAAAAAACAATTGTATCACCACCAAAGAGTATTAAAGAGAAAGCGTTTAACTTTTTAGTCAGATCACTTTTGAAGTTTTTTTTTTTCAATTTACAAAGGCATGTAGAGAACCTTACGAATGAGAATATGAAAATTTCAATTTCAATTAAATTAAAAATAATTGATCAATGAGAATAGTTTCAATTCGATGTTAAAATAAATTATTTTATATAATATATTTTTTGTGTTTATGGATTCCGAAGTTGTATATTTTATGCACGAATAGTGTGCCTATATTATATAAGAAGCTCTAACTAAGCATAAAATAAACTAAAACTATGTAAGTAATTCATTGGCGCTAAATGAAATTTTCCCGAAAAAGTCTAAATATAAAAAATGTGCGTGTGTCTATGTTTTTACACAAAGATACCTAGTTCGACTCTTCAACTGTTGGACAGTGTCAAAAACTATTATTTACATATCCTGATTAAATAAAATCATCCCAATAGCACCCTAAAAAAACTTTCATAAAAGAATTTTACGCGGACAAAAGAGAAATAATTCTAATCAGATATTTACAATACATAATTAATTTATACTGTGTATGTAGGTATCATACAGAGTGATCTAAACCTGTAAATTGCCATAAAACATCTTTAAATAAGTACTCGTACAACCTCACTTTACTCCAACTAACTACAGAAGTGAAATCTCCTTAGTAACAAACAGCCAGTTAGTACATTCAAACTTAGAACACAAATGTATATATATAATCTGTGCTCAGAACGGCGCACAGATACCCAACAATGGTACAACAAAACTCAAACGTGTTCCATCGCTAAACAAAACAGGTTACAAACACGTACTTATTATAGTCTGTGGTGTAACGGAGGATCCCGGATTCACACAGAGTCAGTGCGCTCCACACACACAGACACGTTAACAGCTGAGCTCGAAACTGTGTCAGTAAGTCCCGTTGCGTCAACGACAAAAAATCGTCTCCGCTACTCGACGATAGATGGCGCTGACAACTGCACTGTCTGCTGCAGAGTTAAATGTTTTTACACACTAAGAAGTTACAGTCAGTTTTAAATTTTCGTACCTAAAATTGTGTTGAGTTGTTAATTATCTACCTCATTCTTCACAATTCTAATTAAATACCATAAACAGTAAGGGATTTTTACATTAGGTAGGTAGATAGGTAGGGACCTGCCTCACTATGTCAAGTTATTCGCAGTAATTGGTTGAACAGTACAAAACGTATAAAAATTCTAAATGCATTTACTGTAGACCATTGAGATTCTGAGACGCGTAATTACTAAGGTATGGGTTTAATTAAATGCCACCTCCGGGTGTCCCATTATCTATAAAATGCTGATTGCATGAGAAAAGGTTCGTTTAGAAGCGCGTACCGTTACAGCAGGTTTCTATATGTGTCAGACGCCGCCGTATTTGCTCAACAGATGGCGGTAGCTAACGGTATGCGCTGTAAGCAATTCGTATGTTATATTGATTCGAATTTGCTATTCAAGCATTCAAGCTTGTTAAATTCATAAGTGTCTAGGCAGTTATCAGTCCGCTGAATTGCGGAGCTTTCCGTTGGGTCTCTAATCTTGTCCTGCCTCAAAGTACACCAAGAATCAGCAGATTTATATGTAATTTCTTTGAATAACAAACAATTATGTACCTATAATATGTGTTTTGTACAGCTAAAATCAAAAGCTAGCTACCTATTACCTACATTAAATGCCATTAGCTAGTTAGGGTAGGTATGAAAGGATTCACCTAGTAGAAAGCAGCTATTAGCCTATCGAAAATTGTAATGGTTAACGCGTGCGTTACCAACCCCGATTCTTAATGATGACCTAATAGTAAATAAATATATATATATATGTATATGGTGTTTGGAAAAACCTGTATAATCTCTGGTCGAAACATAGGGTATCTATGGTGCATAGAACGCTGGAAAATTATGAATATAACTACCTGAGGGCACTCTTGGCGGGAAAGTGAAGAGTCATGTCTGCGGTTTTGTTTTATTTTCTAAAATTTGTGCTATGATGAATATTAATGTAAAATAATGGTGGATGGTGTTGGTGGTGTTGGCAAATGAAACAAAACAGTGCAACGTCACTTTTCAAATTCTCTCAAGAAGTCCGCCCGAGGACTTAGTTAAGCCCCACATCTTTACTGAGATACTCGAGGGGTTGGGGGGGGTTTATCATCTCTCATTTCTCATTTCTATTATCATTCATCATTATCATACAGGAAGGAAATATTGTTTATTTATGTATTTCTTGTAAGAAAAAATACTTTGACATTGGCTAAATGTGTTAATCGCACAAAGCCATCAACTAAAGGGAAAAAAGGCATCTTCTCGGCATGTGTCATATCATAGCACTTTAGTAATGCTACGACGCTGGTCTTTCAAAGATGCCCAGACTAAAACTGAACTAAACTAAACTAATACTAAGATAGAAAAAAAACACTGCTACTCACATAAGAAAAATACTATTTTAAGAGTTAAAATGAAAAAAGCTTTTTACAATGCTTATTATTGTCGCCAGTTTAGAAATAGCTATGACGGCAAGCCATTACGAAGTTTTCGAAGCCTTACAATAAATTATTGTTTAAAAGTATAACTATTATCACGTTTCACCGTTGCAAAGACTTCAGTTCTAACAAAGAAACTTTGTTATTGTTTTCTAAAGTTTTTTTTCTACAAATACACGTTGTTTAGCGAAAGGTATACAGCCAACAAAGTTTTAGAAAATGAGTCATACCTACCTCTATTAGACATTTATTTATAGTTTACTAGCTGTGCCCCGCGGTTTTACCCGCGTAAATATTTTCCCGTTTTTACCTACTGTAGGTTCCGAATATAGGTTTTTTGTTAAAGGTTTTTTTAAATTTCGTGGTTATTTTTTTTTAACAGACAACAGAAAACAATTTTTTTCTTCCTCTTAAAGCTTTTGTGGGGATGGGCGAGTCCCACCTTCTCTACTCCGCTCTTTTTCTTAAAAAGGGGGGTTTATTGCATTTTAAAAAGGCAGGTGTTTTTTTTAAGGGGGGCACGAAGGCTCCCTCCCTCTTAGCGGAGGGGGAACTTTCTTGGCAAAAAAATTACAGTTACTTGGACGATATCACGATTTTTGGGGCAAAATTGAAAATTCGATATAAAAAAGTAAGAACTTCCTAATTTTTAGGGGGGGGGGGGGAGGTAGGCGGCGGTAGGTTTTATTTTCCTTCCCGGTAGCATAATGGTCAGTGCAGCCGCCCGGATCGCGGAAGACCCAGGTTTGATTCCAGGCTGAGTCGAGTAGGCATTTAATGTTTTTCATTTATTTCATAAATAACATTGATGTTACGGCGACATATTTAGGTAAGATGGTGGTAGTTAGCCAGCTAATAGGGCGACCACAAGTTATTTAATTCACGATACACGTCACACTACTCAATGACACACATTTGTAAGAAAACGTAGCGATGATTGTGGCCCGGCCTAATGACCCGTTATCGATTGAGACTTCGGCCTCCTACGGTTACAAAGCGTTGCGTAAGCGGCAGGCTTCATTTACGAATGTACGTTTATGTATAAGTTACTTACTGCCAATTCCCATTTTAAACGAAACTTGATTTGACGTTTTTATAGCGGCGCCAGTGTTCGACACTTTAAGCCCAGTGTTAAACAGTTTTTGTCGCCTAAAAATAACATAGATTTTCATTACAAATTTTCACTAGTAGGAAGGTTCCTTTGGGTCTAAACCGGTGGTCTTAACCATTAGACCGGGAGGCGGTTAAAAATACCCCCCGATCCTCTCCCCCCGCCCGATCCTCTAAATGACACTACACATTTACAGAATACACTAAACATGTACGCTAGCTTAGGTCCAAGACACCGTACTCGTAGAACAAGGGTACGAAGAACCGGTTCACACGCGCTCTATACCAGGTACAGACATGTACCTGGGCGCTTCCCTCCTCCTCCACGGCCCGGTCTACCCGAGCCAAGGTCCGAGCCTTTAGAGGCGCCCTCGGGTGGTTCCACTCCCCGATCCGATCCGAACTCTTCGGAGAATCTAGTAGGGCACGGGGACGCGCAGCCGTTCCCTCTAGAAAACCTCCGAAGGTGATTCGTTTCACATGGCTTGGGGACCCTTTACGTTCTTCGCCGCCCCCAAACAAGCCCGATGAAGCTGAAAATGCCGTCTGAGGCAATCAGCTCTCTCTCTCCAAAAAAAAGGTTAAAAATATTGCTGTAACATTAACATTTTAAATAGGAAATACGTGTGCTCAGAGAGCATTTATTTTGGTGGTGGGACAAAGTAATGATTTAGTAAATAAACTCCAACGACAAGAATAGTCCTTGATCCTTTCATTCACGATTCGATTACCTTAACAAAAACTATTATTGTATAACATTGAAGCAGCGCCTTCTGGCGACAAACAAAGAGAGTTACATGCAATACAAATCCTCGTTTGCGCACTGGGTACCCTGATTTATAATTGAACGTGACAAAGAGAATTGAAACACTTGTAAACGCTACGACACATTCGCGATAGTGCCAAACCGTCGTCAGAGGATGCCATTGACCAAAAACCGGCGTTTGACAAGATGACAGTCGGATAGGGCATAGACAATCGAAGCTGAGTACATAGAACCTCTTTGTCTATGAGAAGTACATAATAGGGCATGAGCTGAGAAAGAGGAAGATTTAAATCTATATCTTCTATACTGTTAATAAAGAGGTAAAATTTGTGAGTTTGTTTGTTTGTGCAGTGTAATCTCTGTAAATACTGGTCCAATTTCAAAATTTCTTCCAATGATAGAATGCTACATTCCTTGCGGGTAACATAGGCTAGGTTTATTTTTAAAATCTTAAATCTCAATCTCAAGTGCTAGTGATATTATATTTTCGTTTTGTCTTTGTGTTACAGCAATCTGTAATATTGTTAAGTTTATTTTTTACAAATAAATATTTCTTTATTTGTAAATCACAGGTATGTACGACGAACACGACAATAAAATTTATGTAAAATTATATGTAACCATAACATATAATTTTACACAAATTTTGTTGCGAGCTTGCCTAATTCTTAACTGATCTTTTAATATTTGTAAAAATATTAAGATCGGATGTTGATGACGTAGTTGTCGACATTGAATAGGGCTCCTTTGGCTTACAGAGTAAGAGTAGATAGTGTTGATTAATTTCGGCGAGTTGGATTGAGCCACGATAGCATAGTTGGTAGTGCACCTGACCCGACATGTAATGGGGTGCGGGTTCGAATCCCGCTCGTGGAACTTTTTCAACACTGTGTCTTTTATTATTATTATCTGTAAGTGTGTTCTTTCTCTCAGCTAAAAGCTGGTTTTCTCTATAATTACGGGTACAAACCGGGTGTTATTATTATTCTCTTTATTTATTTTCTTTCTTATAACTAGATTTTCACAATATTTTAATATAAAAACAATACAACATTATAAACACTTTATCCCAGAGTACCAGCAGCAGCGGGGCAGGACCCAAGCTACCGGTGGTCAGATGGTTATTATTATTATGCTCTTTATTTATATTTTTTCTTAGCCTAGGTTTGTTTGTTTGATAATAATAATATAAAAGTAAAATACAAAAGCACATACAAAACATAAAAATATTTTAAAAAAACCTAGCCTAGAGTGCCGCCGGCAACGGGGCAGGGCTCAAGCTGCCGGTGATTAGGGCTGCAGAGACAGGAACCTTCGGACTAACCGCGCCGTGTCCAAAAGTACCGCCGAGTATTATTATTATTCACTCTTTATCTATTTTTTTTCATATAAATTTACATTTTTAAATATTTTCTAAAAACAAAATAAATAAAACATTTAAAAATATAAAAAAATAGGGGTCCGCCGGCATCGGGACCAGGGTCCAAGCTACCGGTGGTTAGGGCTCCGGAGACAGGAACCTCCTCACAATGCGTGCCGTATCGAGGAGAACTGCCTTCTGAATCAGGCCCTTGATCCAGCAACCTAACGAGAGCCTCATTAGGTGTTGATCGAGGCTCTTGGCCATTAAGCCGTTGGCCGTAACAACAGTACGATGACAGCCGAATCCACACTCCACATATCGACAACCTCATGTGCTAAGTCGAGATATTTGATTATTATTATTCTTTTATTTGTTTAATATTATTATTATTGGTTCAAATGAAACAACTTTTACGGATCTACTCGGTCCGTGGTCACAGTCTCCCTGTGACCACGGACCCTGCAAAGGGTTCGAAACGTCAGGATAAACATTAAAAAGTAATGTGTAAAATAAACGCGAGTAGATCCGTAAAAGTTGTTTCATTTAAGGGGGGGAATTTCGAAAATTTACGTGTTTTTAAGTCACTTGTGCTAGGCGCTGAATAGGTCATATACATTAAAAGGACTAGTTTAGGTTAGCTTGATCCTTTCACAAGGCCATGGTTTTCTTGGAATTTGAAACAAATACCCAGAAACCAGAATGCATAAACGATACGTAAAAGTAATGATATCCAAAAACTTATATCTTCAGAAACTTTGTAAATATAGCACAAATGAAACAATAATCCGACATCAAAATGTTTGTATTGATATTCCGCAGGCCACTGTTGTCTTATTTTTCAATAAAAAAATATTAAGACTTTTATTATTTTTTACCCAAACGCCTATGATTTTACGAAAGTAAACATTGCTCTTATTAAATCACAAGCCTACTCTGTACATATATTAGTGTGCGTGCGTATTCGTAGTCGTGCGCCGATGTCACATCACTGCCACGCGCCGCTCGCTTGCTATCATAAAGAAACTTGAAACTCGCAGTTTTGCGCCCGCGCTGCACCCTCTTAAATGTGTAGTGTTCGCGTAAACTTTAGAAAACAATATATTATTGGTTCGTTAGTCTACAGCGAGATACCTTGTACCGAGAAGAACCAGCAACAGACTCAGCCAATAGAGTTTCTTTTTTTACTTTCTTTTACAGCCTCAGATAATTGGGCAGCTGATGGTTATAGTCAATAGAGAATCTTTTTAGCACATACTTAAACGATATATTCTTTCATAGAAATTTTATTATTTCGTGGCGTGACAAAGTAATATTGAAGTACTGAGGTGCTTCAAGGTGCCTAGTTGGAGTTTCATTTTTTATCTTTTTGTTGATGGCTTCGTGCGATTAGCACATTTAGCCAGTGTCAAAGTAATTTTTCTAACAAGTAATACATAAATAAATAATATTTCTTTTCTGTATGATGATGATGAATGATAATAGAAATGAGAAGTGAGAAATGATATACCCCCAACCCCTCGAGTATCTCAGTAAAGATGTGGGGCTTTACTAAGCCTCGGGCGGACTTCTTGAGAGAATTTGAAAAGTGACGTTGCACTGTTTTGTTTCATTTGCCAACACTCATGCACACTCACGAACACTTAACGGTTAATAATCCACCATTATTTCACATTAATATTCGATATAACTCAAAATTTCGAAAATAAAACAAAACCGCTCTTCACTTTCCCGCCAAAAAGCCCCTCGAGTTTCATTAGCCATTCGATCACGAGAATTTTTATAGCAAAAATTTAACTCTTTTCGTATGTCGCCAGGAGGCGCTGCTTCAGTGCCAGTAGTATTTTGCATTATCTATGATTAATAACAATACAACATAATTCTTATGACTGTGCATTTCATTTTTTCGTTGCATTCTGAAGTGTGTGCAGTGTACACCATAGATAGACTATGTATAATATTGGGGTGTACACTGAAGTTTGTTTGACTGTAATTCATATAGGTTATTTTATATACCTAGTGTACTTTTGTGTTTCAGGTTAATTATTTAAAAATGCCTTATAAAGTTGTACAAACATTTGAAGACGGTAAGGCATGTTTGTCTGCTGTACCTGACAAAAGGAAGAAAGACGGCTTAATATATTTCCAAAAAAAAATGAAAAACATCGCAGAAATGAAAATTCCTTCCCTACCGAAAATTTGACACCAGTATGTTGTGTTTTGAAAAGAGACAATGTGAGTTTCAAAGAGGCCGAAAATGAAATTTAAAATGCTTATAGTAGTAATAAAAAGAAAGAAAATTAAGAATAATAATGAAGATATTACAATCTGCAACGACTTTAATCAACTTGTGGAGGAATGTATTAATGTAAGTCAGCGCTGCCTAACAGGTCACGTTCAAACCAAGCTGATTCGGTCGGCCAATTGTGAGCAGGCTCACTGTACTCTATGAAAGAGTACGCTATGTCGTAGTGCGTATTGTCGGCCCAAAGTTGAATACCTATGTATGGAAAAGAGCAGCGTAACGCGCCGGCTTACAGACCGCGCGGCCGGCAGCCCGCCTGGTTTGAACGCAGCCTTAATGTATACTAGGGACCCGCTCCCGGTTTCGCACGGGTAGCAGAGCATATTTTGTTTACTTTTTTTCCTAACTATTGATTTACGCGACGCTCGCCAGTCTTTACTGGCGAGCGTCGCGTAAATCAATCAAAACATGGCGGCTTGGAGCTTTCTCCAAGCCGCCATGTTTTTTTTCCGACATCTTCGACAATCATCGTGATTTCAGCCAATTTACACAAAACCTTAATGAATAATATACCTAAACCTTGCTCATGAACTACTCCGTTTATTGGTGAAATTCGTATGAAAACGCGTTCAGTAGTTTTTGCAATTTTTTGCAAATTTTTGCGTTCAGAAAACATACCGACGACGCGGCCGGGGCGAGGGGAGTTTGTTTTATAATATGTAGTGATTTCTAGATACTGCGCCGTAGTGGCACGCACGTAGTACTAATATGTATTCTGTGAAAGTATAGTCGACAGCATATCAAACTACCCAAAAATATTTCAAATTTTCTCATTCATTTTTCAACGCAATATCCAACATACTAATGTACTAATGGTTCTGATTGTTAGACTGGATTATGGTAGAATTATTGGATCCTTACTATGGTTCATGGTCCTAATAAAATTTAATTTCAGGATGATCAAATTGTTATGGCGCCAGTAAATCAAACTATATCTGTGCCTGTTGATGCGACTGATTTAATTTTGATATCTCATAAAAAAGAAAATATTTTTACTTCAAACATTTCAAAGACTGCGTTGCAAGACACGACTTCTGTTGTGATTAAGACTTTACGAGTACTGAGAAGGTTGTATCAATACGAGTCACAGCAACAGCACTCATGTATATCAACAACTTTTACTATGTGCCAACTTTCGTCCTCGAAAAAATGTTCAGCTATACCATTTTGAACCACTAGGTATTGAGATTTCTAAGAGATACAGATCATAGAGAGAAAATAAATGTATTGGTTCAAAATGTATGGAAGAGTTGATAATTTTTTTCGAGTACGAGAGTTGTAAAAACTGTTCGTTCATACATGAGTGTTGTTGCTGTGACTTCGACTCATACAGCCTTTCTGTTTCACTGTAGGCTTTACGCACGCGTCACGAGTTAGCTGATTGTCTCAAATTATAATCTTTGTTGTCATTAAGATTGAACGTTTTATGATTGTGGAATAAATGAATGAAAATTAATAATGGAAATTCTATTTATAAAATCATAGTCAAGAAATAAACCATAACCTACGATAAATTAAAAGGTAAAAATATAAGCAACCAATATTGTAAGAGCCAAGAATCTTTCTTATACAGAATTTCTAACACAGCTAGCATAATAAACGGCGTTTCCAAGATTATTAGTAGTACTTGTATCCTAATAACGCATTTTCATAGAGACGTGTTAGACTTGGTTATGACTTTATTAATATTAAAGTATTTAGCGTAGAGTTAAAGTCCCATATCTTGCTACCATAGAACTAGTACTTCAATACATCACATATTTTTATCTCTAATGCCCTTTCTAGACTATTTTACCAGATTATTAGTGTTGGCATTAATTTAGCTTTTAGCAGTGCATTTACAATCCGGCATACATTTTATATAACTTTCCTGTGACTTGTATAAGACTAATAGCATTATAAGCTCCTATTCCCAAGAGCAAATTGTTTGTGGCCTCTCCTTGTGAGCACGATCCGCGGCTACTCTCATCCAGCTCTTGCTCTTGCCAACCACCTTGACGAGATCGTCGCTCTTTCATTTTCATTTTCATTTTTTCACCTAGTCTGAGGGCGTCCTGCACTCCTATTTTACTTGCAATGCGGGGTAAATACTATGCCGAGCAGCGAATCTTTTCAGATGCTTCAGAATGTTTCGGCAAGCACACATTTTGTATTTATTTTATTGTCTAATATGTCTTGTAATTATGTTTATTTTAAATGTAAAATAACAATTATTTTATGAGTGTATTATGCATCCATAGTTTATGCTTTAATCATATTTTCTATCCTTTATATTTGTTTAAGCCCGCCATGCGTCTTACCATCGACCAGGATTGGCGTCCACGAAAGCATGATTACATGTAAATTTTTTCTTGCCTTCGAAATTAGGCTAAAAGCCTGTATGTTGTATATAATATATTTTTTTTATTGATACTTAACATTTCACAATAGGAGAGGAGCTCGATGGCGCAGTGGTTAACGCGCCCGGTCTGCGAGTGCTGAGGTTAAGCAACTTTCGCAAAGGCCGGTCATCGGATGGGTGACCAAAAATTTATCATCTCGAGCTCCTCCGTGCTTCGGAAGGCACGTAAAGCCGTTGGTCCCGGCTGCATTAGCAGTCGTTAACAACCACCAATCCGCACTGGGTCCGCGTGGTGGTTTATGGCCCGTTCTCCCTATCCATCCATAGGGAAGGCTCGTGCCCCAGCAGTGGGGACATAAAATGAGCTGATGATGATGATGATGATGATTTCACAATAATGTTATATACAGCAATTTCTTCACAAGGCTCGCAGGCCTGAATCGCAGTAATTGAGATGAATAAACATACACCAATTCATGTACCTAACGACAGCTCCGGTTCATTTAACTTTCTTTTTTTTCTCCTTTTGTTGATGGCTTCGTACGATTAGCACATTTAGCCAGTGTCAAAGTAATACATAAATAAACAATGTTTCTTTTCTGTGTGATGATGATGAATGATAATAGAAATGAGAAGTGAGAAATGATATACTCCCCAACCCCTCGAGTATCTCAGGCTTTACTAAGTCCTCGGGCGGATTTCTTGAGAGAATTTGAAAAGTGACGTTGCACTGTTTTGTTTTATTTGCCAACACTCATACACACTCACGAACACTTAACGGTTAATAATCCACCATTATTTCACATTAATATTCGACATAACACATTTTAGACAAATTTTAGAAAATAAAACAAAACCGCAGATATGACTCTTCACTTTCCCGCCAAGAAGTCCCATTTAACTTTAACTAATTAAAGTAATAAAATTTATACAGATAAAAAAGAAAAAAAAATACTTTTTACAAATTTTAGTTATTTCCAAAGATCGTACCTTAACATTTATATCTTAGCATCAATGATCAAGCCTGGAACAATAACCTAACCTCAAACAATCAATTTATTTACATCATAATTATTCTATAGAACTTTTCGCGAAGGGTATAAGCCGGGGCAACCTAATTGGCTGAGGTTTTGACGTGGACAGTCAAAAGGTTGCAATAAAGGTTACGGCATTGGTATATGTTTCACATTTTTATTTTTAGGCAGAGGGATGAGCCGCACGGAGCCTACAATTTAGCGCACACTAAAAATTTCATCATAATCAATCAAAAGGAGTTTAGAAACATAAAACACACGTATAGAACACTATAGCTATAGCAATAGGTACGGGTAATTATTACGCGTTATGTTAATATTAGTTTCTTTGCATTGGTTGTTTGTTGCTTCCACATAAAACATGAAGCCAATACACCTAAGGTTGACTGAAAGCGATTTCTTTGCTCATCATAGTATGTACTGTATTTTGAAAAGAGACAATGTGAGTTTCGAAGAGGCCGAAAATGAAATTTAAAAAATGTGTCAACATTCTGACATGTTTAAATCATTATAACGCAAATTTTGTTGCGAAACAAATTACAAAAACACAAATGTTGAAAAAATTTGAAAAAATGTTGAAAAAATCCTGCTCGTGGAAATTTTTTCAACATTTGTGTTTTTGTAACATTCTGACACCGAAACAGATTATGAAAATATAAGGTCACACTTTATCAACTGCAAATATTTTGAGGAAAAATTCAACAATACATATATATAAACTATTTTTATGAAAAAACCTTAAATTTTTATACGCTTGTTTTTAAGAAAAACGCCAAAAGACATTTCGATTAAAAAGAAAAATAAAGCACGTTCGGTACTTTCAACGTTGGTTTAATGCTCTAAGTTTCAACGTCATCATAGTCTGTACACTGAATGCGTGCCCAATCCGATCCGAGCCCTCGGAGAATGGGAACGGAAAGAGGGTACGCTTGCGTGATGCCATTCCCTCTAGAAAACCTCCACGGCTTGAGAAACCCTTTAATTTTCTCGCCGCCCCCAAAAAAGCCCGGTGACACCAGTGTTCGACAGGAACCAGTCATCGACATGTTTGTCCTTTAATCATTAAAAATAGGGGTCAGAAACTGGTTTTAGTTTTTAGGTCCGTTTAGGTTTTAGTATAAGTGTCCTATGATAGGGCATTGTCCAATATTTTTGACGCTGTAAGGAAGAAAAGAGCTTGACAATTGCTGAGTTTCTTGCCGGTTCTTCTCAGTACAAGGTCTCCCGCCCAGAGTAGACTTACGAACCGATGGCATAATGACGTTCATAAGAGCTATTTGTAGCCTAAACTGAATAAATGATTTTGAATTTTGAATTATGAATTTTAGGAACAATTGGATACAGAAACACATGCTCCCTACCTGCCATACCGTTAAATTTTAATGAAAAGCTATGTTCTTTTTTGGCGATGAAAACTGTGCCCAACAGTGGGCTTAAAGTGTCGAACACTGTGCCACTACGACATATTATTATGTAGTACCTGTATCACCGCGCTTTGCTCGGTATTTTTGTTACGGATAAAACGACGTTTTCTAAAAATAAAACCTAGCTCGATCGATTTATCGCCCCCGAAACCCCCTGCATACTAAACTTCATGAAAATCGTTTCAAGTTTCTTTATGATAGCGAGCGAGCGGCGCGTGGCAGTGGTGTGACAACGGCGCACGACTACGAATACGTACGCACACTAATATCTGTACAGAGTAGGCTGGTGATTTAATTAGAGCAATGTTTACTTTCGTAAAATCAAAGGCGTTTGGGTAAAAAATAAGAAAAGTCTTAATATTTTTATATTCATGTTTTTTAATGGAAAAATAAGACAACAGTGACCTGCGGAATATCAATACAAACATTTTGATGTCGGATCATTGTTTCATTTGGGCTATACTTACAAAGTTTCTGAAGAAATAAGTTTTTAGATATCATTATTTTACGTAATGTTTATGCAGTTTCTGGGTATTTGTTTCAAATTCCAAGACAACCATCACCTTGTGAAAGGATCAAGCTAACCTACACTAGTCTTTTTAATGTATAAGACCTATTCAGCGCCTAGCACCAGTGACTTAAAAACACGTAAATTTTCAAATTCCGCGCTGCACCCCCTTAACGAGATTCAGATTATAACAATAATTGCTCGTTTAAAGGTATAAGATATATAGATTAGAATGATAGATAGAAAGATATATTTTTAAAGTATTTATTGTTTGTTGCTTCCACTTGTAACACGAAGCCATTCCAACCATAGGTTGATTCTTTTAGATCAAAGTCCTTTGCACACGATAATCTTTACTATATACGAAACAGCCTATAATTATGCCACTGCTGGGCAAAGCTTCATTGAAATCAAGTCATCACTACAATTGATGGGTAATGGCTTAATCGCCACGTTTGCCAACCCCGGTGATCACAAACCCGGGCTACGCATCGAAAAAACCGAAATACATTTTGCTCGACCTAGGAATTGAACCCGGGACCTTCGGGAATCGGGCCGAGCGCTCGGCCACTATGCCACCGAGGCGTTATATACGAAATGTACTATCAACAAAATGTCTGGATATCCACCATTGTGAGTATACTCCCCCTTTTTGTTTTTGAGAAGTTTTCGGGATATCCACCATTAGGAATCTTAAGATAGAAATGGATTTCTATTTAACACGTTGATTGCCTTAAAACCAGACACAATAGAAGTTTAATTGTCACCACGCACTTGTGCGGGGTCCGGCGTTTACAATAAGGCTTTAACAATGAACTAAAACAAATGGCATTGACAAAAAAAAAGGTCGGAAATATTGGTCATCCCATGGTCATCTTCATGGTAGGCGGAGTTAACTACGATGGCCACGTTAAGGCAAAAATGTTTGTAACTGGATATTCTTAAGCTTTGTCGATAGTACTATACTCATATTATAAAGAGTATAATTACCTGACGCAGTTGTGGCCGCAGTGGTGATAGACACAGTAGTCGACGTCGAAGTCTCGGTAGTCGACATCTCGACTATTCGCTCCACCGTGATCCGGCCAGTCAGTCCTGGACTTTCCACCTCCTGTTCATCCTCCACCTGGGGGCTAGCGGCCTGACCCAAATCGTTCGCCACAATAACATTGACAGTGGTCAACGACTCCAAATCGGAGTTGTCTCCAGTAATATGCGAGTTGTCGATGTAAACAGCTGCCGATCGCGCCCCCAAAGTCTCCATAACGCTCTCAGCCAATGAGCGAGTGGACATTTCGTCGATGTCGATGTCCTGCTTTATGTCGATGATAATCTGGTGGCGCTTGCCGCTCCCCGAGGGGCTTTGGACCTGGTGTACGCTCACCTGGGCGTCCGTTTGCGACATATGGTGTTGTATCACGTGGGTCAGCTGACCCTCGAGCGTGCTATCCCGATTGCCCGCCATTATTACATCGATAAAGCGCACAACACTAATCCTAATACAGTCAGACTTATGATTTTTCAGTCGAAGTAAATAAACAGATTTATTTATTGCACTTGTAACTTTTTTTTGCTAAACTAGTGAACACGGTTATCACACAGATAAAGGATAGATGAACATTGAACACTGGTGGGTCTCACGGTCTACCGCGTCGTTGCAACGCGCAGATGCATCGAAACTGGGTCAGGGGTCATTATACTCCGAAAATTCGGTTTTAGAAGTCTTTGTGCGTATTGGCAGTGTACGTTGGAGAGGCACAGAACAGTTCACATGGTGGGCTGTGGCCCCGGATGGCCTGGTATGGCCTGGCGTGCTGCGATGGCCTCCTGACACGCTGTCCTGATTAGCGAGCGCGTAGAACGCGCGCCGCCGCCGTCGTACCCACTGCGGCCTACGCCGTAGCAGCTACGGTGCGCCGTAACGGGCAACACACACTTCCGTGAATCTGTCCGGGGATGTGTCTCGAGATATAGCACTTTTAATTTTGATTATTTTAAGGGTTTGTCTCGTTTTTATTTGTATAGATCAACTTAATTAGTATTTAACGTTGTAAATTATTGTCATGATAAGATTTATTTGTGAAATGATAGATATAAAAGAAATTATGTCTTTTAACACTTTTTAACTTTCACAGCCTTTGCCAAGTAAACGAATGTTTCGCTGGCCGTTTAAACAACCTACTACTAACGCGAAATTATCATCTACAAGAGCAGGCTGATTGAAATATTATTGAATACTATTTTCCATTTAAATAAAAGTACACATGTTTATTTTTTCAAATTAGTTTGTTTTTCTGCAAATAGGAAGTAGCGATAAGGCTGAAGATATCGTCAAACTTGTCCCGGGGTACCTCTCTCGTGTGTATTCGCCCACTTTCGATGGCACGTGCCCGCGCCTGCGCGCCACTCCCGCCATCCCCCATCTCCCTCCTGCAGTATAAGTCCAGCCCCCTCGCACTCCTTCGATCGTTGAGACTGACGAAAAAGCATGTAATCGAATTTATGCCGCTCCGGCCCGGCCTTTGTACCGACAGCAGAGGAACTAGACTTTGTGTCCTTGAACCAATTTCTATTTTTAAATGATTATTTCTTTTTTTGGTTTTTTTTATTAAAAATATATGTTAGTTGCTAGCTACGTGTTAAGGGTACATAGTCTCTTATTGACAGTGGATCAATATCTATATATATAATTATATATATTAAAATCAATTGTTGTTCGTTAGTCTCGCTAAAACTTGAGAATGGCTGGACCGATTTGGCTAATAGGGGAGGTTTAAACGGTGAGAAACATAAATAATAAGTAACGGAAAATACTAAAAACAATTTAATTTTCCAATACTGGAATACTTTTTTGCTCGATATTGATAACGGCAACAGGTAGACGCTTGAAATATTCACAGAATATTGAGTTATATTATTCACTTTAAAAATAAATAATTAATTAAGATAAAATTAATATTTAAGGGGTCCCATACAACAAACTTGATTTTTTTCCAATTTTTTTCTCGGTCTCAATAACGATAACAGGTAGAAACTTGTAATATTTTTATAGATAATGGTACGGAACCCTTCGTGCGCGAGTCCGACTCGCACTTGGCCGGTTTTTAATACTTGTTTGTTTTGATTCAATTAATTTTACCTAGTGTAGTAAAGCATAAAGTAAATAATATATTGGTTTTCGAAGCGCTTTTCTAATTTGTAATTTTCTTTGCATGTGTTTAAAATTGGTATATAAATGAAAATATATATATATACAGGGTGGCTCATTCAAATCGGTCAGTATGGAAATGTCTGAAACTATAAGACATACGAAGATTTGTTCTTAGGAACCATGTCACCGATTTTGATAAAAAGAAAAACTGCATTCATACATTTGAAAAAAAACTGTACCCTGCTCGGGAATCGAACCCGGTTGTTTTGAAAAAATAAACTTACACTTTTTCTAATTAAATATCGATTGTGTAGGTCTTAAGCTGTAAATGTCTCTAAGAAACATGATGTCTAAAATGAATAAAATGCATTGTTTTGACATACTTTAATTTATCATAGTAGGTATCATCATGTGGTAAATTTGCGTTAAAATTGACTCTATGGCTGCTTTTAGGTCTTCAACGGTGTCATAGCTTGTTTTGTAAACTTCATCCTTAACGTAACCCCACAAGAAATAGTCTAGAGGCGTTAAATCGGGCGACCTCGATACCATCGATACTCGATACTCGGTACCAATCCATTTTCGCGGAAAGTTTTCATTTAAAAAGTCTCTTGTTATGCGACTATTGTGAGCCGGTGCTCCGTCCTGTTGAAAACAAAGTTGTTCTCTTGTTGAATATTGCAACGGTGGTCACTTCGAACACCTACTATGATAAATTAAAGTATGTCAAAACAATGCATTTTATTCATTTTAGACATCATGTTTCTTAGAGACATTTACAGCTTAAGACCTACACAATCGATATTTAAATAGAAAAAGTGTAAGTTTATTTTTTCAAAACAACCGGGTTCGATTCCCGAGCTGGGTACTTTTTTTTTCAAATGTATGAATGCAGTTTTTCTTTTTATCAAAATCGGTGACATGGTTCCTAAGAACAAATCTTCGTATGTCTTATAGTTTCAGACATTCCCATACTGACCGATTTGAATGAGCCACCCTGTATATATATAGATCACTGGTCACAAAAAAATATAATCATCAGACATTTATTATGACAACTATCATTGTATTGATGACTATTAGTATTATTATTGGTTTGCAGAAATAGGTAGGAAGATTCCTTTAGCACTACCACTAACCAAACCGAGTACAATCATGAACCCACCGCTGTGAATCGAACCCCGGACCTGTAAGTCAATACAGTCTTAAACACTAAACAAATATAATTGGAAAATTAAAAAAATAAATTAGTGTTTTTTTTTTGTAAAATGTTTTTTTTTTGTTTACGTTTGGTCCCTCTTCCGTGGACCCTACCACGCCGACATGATTACGCAACGCTCTGTGCGATGACAACCCGAAAACAAGGAACGCCAAGGTAAACAATTAGATGTAGTTTCCTACCTTATTTACATAATATATAATATAGTATATTTAACATATATATCAGGTAAAAAAAAAATATTACATAATAAGAAAAATGTAAACAAAATATCGTGAATACCGTCAAACATAGTAACTATATGGAATTGCGACACAGACGTTTTGATTCTGGCGCTTCGTCGGCCGCTGCCGCATTACGCTCGCTTCGTTCGCTTGGCTTGCTCATCATCACTATCATCATTGTTGATCACCGAAGTGTCGCTACTTTTCTATTTAATTAAACCACAACTTCTTCTCTTTGCATTTACTTTTATACAACTGACAAAAGTCACTCTAAAAAACGTAAAAAAGAACATATCGCACTTTCGGTGCAACAAAGTCACAGATGATCTGTGACTTTGTTGCATTGAAAACTGCAAACCCTGCAAATCCTGTGTTTATATGGGGAAACAGAAGAAACAGAAGCAAAAACAATAAACAATACATTTTATAAAGATTTTTAACTCCATGTAATGATCCAGTGATAAGAAAATTTTTGGCGAAAAAATATTAAAAGTCTTCTCCTGTAAAATTACAAAATGAGCTGTTATGTTAACATTATATTCAAAAAATATAACTTTTTAAACTATCGTGGTCACTTACATTAGAATAAATATTATTAACGGGATTATTACCATGTTTTTTGGATACTCAAACACAACAAAAAACATGTAATATTCCCGTTAATAATATTTATTCTAATATTCAAAAAAGTATAAAAAGGTATACAATACATATAAAAAGCGGTTTTCTGTCGCCAACAATCATTATCATAAGCTCATTTTTGTATCCCCACTGCTGGAGCACGAGCCTTCCCTATGGATGGATAGGGAGAACGGGCCATAAACCACCACGCGGGCCCAGTGCGGATTGGTGGTTGTTAACGACTGCTAACGCACCCGGGACCAACGGCTTTACGTGCCTTCCGAAGCACGGAGGAGCTCGAGGTGATAAATTTTTGGTCACCCATCCTATGACCGGCTTTTGCGATTGTTGCTTAATCTTAGCAATCGCAGGCCAGGCGCGTTAACCACTGCGCCATCGAGCTCCTCTTGCTTGCTCATCATCTTTCATCATTCATCGCTCATCACAACAGCTTCTGACTGCCAAGTGCGAGTTTTATTAACGACCTCCGCAGCCGAGTGGTTTGCACGCCGGACTTTGTTGGCGCTAACTCTGAGGCCCTGGGTTCGATTCCCGGTCAGGTCAATATCGAAAACGAACTTTTCGATGTTGTTTCGGTTAGTTAGTAATTCACAAAATATACATTGTTTATACAATGTAATTCAACATATTAATAAACATAAGTTTTATCAAAGAATTGAAACGGGGATTAACGCAAATAATTTATTTTATTTTATTGTAAGACCAGCTGACGCGGCGGACTTCGTACCGCATTTTTTCTTTCTTTAATACAGCCTATGTTACTCAGCGCTAATGTAGCATTGTAATGGTGAAAGAATTTTTTAAATCGGTCCAGTAGTTTTTGAGTTTATTCGTTGCAAACAAACAAACATACATACAAAAATACAAAGCTTTCCTCTTTATGGACTTGCTCTTGGCCACATTCTAATTCTGTGCGCGTAGTGTGCTTAAAAAGGGTGTAAAGGTGTTTTTCACGTATTAATACCTAGGGTGAGGGACCAATGTTCGACAGGAACCAGTGGTTGACATCTTTTTCCTTTAATCACTCATAGGGGTCAGTAACTGAGTCTTTAGCAAGCATTGAATACAGACCACGTGTTCTTAGCTGGCATACCGTCAATATAACACGTAACTCTTTCACTTAGCATCAGGTGAGATCAAGGCACTGTGCTTACCCATAAAAAAAAAAAAATATATAAAAATTTTCGTTGAATAAAAATATATTTTAGTTTTTCGGGGAAAATTGTGTCGAGCATTGGCACCACTGCTCTATCTAATGCCTTTAAACGAGCAATTCTTGTATATATATGTAGATGTATAGTCTGAATCTCGGAAACGGCTCCAACAATATTCATAAGATAAGATAAGATAAACTTTTATTGCCATAAAATTGTGTAAAATACATAGCAGGTGTTAATCGTATAATAATAGGAACAAACAATTTACCCTAGTCGGACATGCAATTTTTGTAACCAAATGGCAAAAAACGGAACTCTTATGGGTTCGTCATGTCTGTCTGTCTGTCTGTCCGTCCGTATGTCACAGTCACTTTTTTCCGAAACTATAAGAACTATAGTGTTGAAACTTAGTAAGTAGATGTATTCTGTGAACCGCATTAAGATTTCCACACAAAAATAGAAAAAAAAACAATAAATTTTGGGGGTTCCCCATACTTAGAACTGAAACTCAATATTTTTTTTATCAAACCCTTACGTATGGGGTATCTATGGATAGGTCTTCAAAAATGATATTGAGGTTCATAATATCATTGTTTTCTTAACTGAATAGTTTACGCGAGAGACACTAACAAAGTGGAAAAAATATGTGTCTCCTCCCTTTAACTTCTAAAATAAGAGAATGATAAAACTAAAAAAAATGTATGATGTACATTACCATGCAAACTTCCACCGAAAATTGGTTTGAACGAGATCTAGTAAGTAGTTTTTTTAAAACGTCATAAAGTACGGAACCCTTCGTGCGCGTGTCCGACTTGCACTTGGCCGGTTTCTTAGTAGATAGACATGGTAAATAGATGGTAGATAGGTAGGTCATCATGACATTTAGTATGCAGGGGGTTAAGGGGGCGATAAATCAATCTAGCTAGGTTTCATTTTTGAAAACGTCGTTTTATCATCCAGGTGATATAGATTATATTCTTTATTGTTGGTTACGCAATAAATCCATGAATACTTCGATCCTGTAAAAGGCCCACAATATACAAAGCTATGAATCACAAGGTTATGCGTAGGAGGGACGTATGTCCTTGAGAACTCACACCACTGCGAAGCAAGGTTGGTGGGCACAGAGTCTCTTTGTCTAGTCTGTTTGAAATGAAGCTTTGATATGGAAAATACTGAATTATGCTGATATTTAATAAGTTTGTACATAGGTTTGCGAACTGTTTAAGAACCAAAGTTGTTTCTTTACGTGAAAAATACAAGATGGCGTCTCAGGTTTGGTCATGCGGACGGAAAGTACCCACTTACCTACTTGAAATATTGAAGACGCGATTTTGCTTACAGAAGACTTACATAAAATTTATAATCGAACCGAACTCAATAAAGAAAAAGATATGTTACTAATCAATGGGACATTTTTAACAGTAATTGATTCTTAGAATATATGTGTTTGGTCTGGAGGGTATTTTATTTATGAAATAAGTTTAGGTATATACCTAACCTAGGTACTTATATTAACAAATTTTTAGATTCTTAGTACGAACTCCGTCGAAGTGACTAATTTACTTAAATTATAAGTAGATTATGCGTACCTACCGAAAACATCAAGCAATAAAAACCAGCTTTTACTGTTTTACTACGCCATAATAGAGCGATAACGTGACAAGAATCAGCGCACTCTATCGACGAGTAGCGGTACCAAATTGCACATTTTAAAAGTAAAACCACCTGATCACGTGCGCCAGCTAACGGTAAGGAGCCGAAACTGCGTTCATTGAACCCCCAATCCCAACTTGCGTTCCGTTGCGCAACTTTACGGTGCTTTCGGACTGTCACGTCCGAGCGGTCGTGGCGCGAATTCGTAAAACGGAACGGTGTTTTTTTTCTTTTTTTCTTTTTAAATCCCACAGATATGGGTCACGATTGGTATGGGCATGGCATTTGAGAATTTCGCGAAGGAGGCATTATACGATTTGGATTTCTTATAATGACCACACCAAACAGTAACTCACATCACAAGCACCGTCATGCAAGTTTTATTGTTAAGTATGTGTGACAAAACCTCCATACCAACTAAAACAGTGTCGATCACTGGGTCCTGTCAAACACTGGTCCCACTCACTACCCTATAATATAAAATGTTCAAAATAATTTTTAACGCAAATTTTGTTGCGAACAAATTACAAAAACACAAATGTTGAAAAAATTTCCACGAGCAGGATTTGAACCTGCACCCTTCTGACATTCCGGGTCAGGTGCTCTTCCAATTGAGCTATCGTGGTTCTAACCAGCCCGCCGAAATTAGTCAACACTTTTTACTTTGTAAGCCAAAGGCGCCCATTCAATGTCAACAACTACCGTCATTAATAGTTAAAAACAATGACGATAGTGTTTGTTAGCTTGATTCTCAACGACCGAGTTTGTCATCATAATTTTTTCCCTTAATCTATATCTTTTTCTATACTAATATTATAAAGAGGAAACCTTTGTATTTTTGTATGTATATGTATGTTTGCAACGAATAAACTCAAAAACCACTGGAGCGTTTAAAAAAATTCTTTCACCATTAGAATGCTACATTAGCGCTGAGTAACACAGGTTATATTAAAAAAAAATAAGTAAAATACTAAAAACGACAATTTAATGTTCCAAAACAAAATTATTTGTTTGTTTTGTTGTCATGGAAACCATTGATATATATTTAACTCAATGATGGAAACTGTTAAAGCGGTACGAAGTCCGCCGGGTCAGCCAGTTTATAATAATAGGTCAGTAACTTAGTAGATCTCTCTACCTCTAGACTCTATGACCTCATCCCACCTTTTCCCTTCCTCCATCACTCCAAGCGGTAACTCCGGAGACCAGCACGTGTACTCCACACGTGCTGGTCTCCCGAGTCACCGCTTCACTGTCTCAAATATTCCATCGCGCACTAAGAAATTTAGTGACTCGTTTCTTTGTCGCATCCAAAACATGGAATAGTTTGCCAGCACACGTTTTCCCTCCTTCCTATGATATGGAGTCCTTCAAACGAGGCGTGAAGAGGCACCTTATGGGCCGGCAGAGTGAGGGTAACTGATGCTGCGTTGTTTTCACGCTGCACCAGTTGTCGTCGCATCTGGATTCCATATTCACTTAACATCGGGTGAAATGGAGTCATTTGCTGTGCTACGTATAAAAAAAAATAGTCTTTACCAACATTTAAATACCTACAGAACACCTGTTTTCATAGCTGTCATTCCGTAAATTTAATTAAGACTAATGTTATTTTTTTACGATGAAAAATGTGTCAAACATTTGGTTTAAAGTACCGAGTTTAGAAAACGGACAAAACTCCTGAGTACATTGCTAACCGGATAGCAAAAATCAAATGGCGATCGGCGGGACACGTGGCGAGAACCATGTGATGGCCGGTGGAGTAAAGCCCCATGGAATGGCTGCCGAGGACCACCGAGACTAATGAGTCAGAGACATAGAGCTGGTCGCTGGAAAACCCTGGATGCGATCAGCTCAAAACAGAAGGGATTAGCGTGACATCACATCATCACCATCATCAGCTCATTTTTATCTCCCCACTGCTGGGATACGAGCCTTCCCTATGGATGGATAGGGAGAACGAACCACGCGGACCCAGTGCGGATTAGTGGTTGTTAACGATTGCTAATGCAGCCGGGACCGGCCTTACGTGCCTTCCGAAGCACGGAGGATCTCGAGATGATACATTTTTGGACACCCATCCGATGACCGGCCTTTGCGACAGTTGCTTAACCTCAGAAATTGTAGACCAGGCGTTAACCACTGCGCCATCGAGCTCCTCCAACCTCTCGCGGACACGGAATCACACAGCAGCTGCGCTCGAACTGTTCCAAGCTGTTCCGAGATTCGTGATAAATTCTATGTGTGCGTTATTCCAGCACAGTGTATGTATTTAGCACCCTATTTTGTGCATATGCCCAGAAGTAGGTAGATACGGACCGAAAACGATGATGGATGACGTTATAAGCAAAAAAGTTAGCCCCAGAGTCATAGACTAGACGGTGTCAATAACCTCTCAATAGTAAACTTCTGACCGACTGTGGATCACAAAAAACGTGTTTCCGATACTAACGGAGTACACGAATGATTTTGATAGTATCTTTTAATGCTAATCATTATGAGAATCTCATTAATTGAGACGCTAAAGTCAAATTTGAATTTTTATTTCACAATAAGATAAATGAAAAAAAAATTATATATGTTTCCTACACTCACACCAATTATCTAGCCCCAAGAAAAGCTTCCTTAAGAAACTCGATAAATGGTTAACTAGACAACGGATAAACATACTTAATATAGTTAAATACATACTTATTATATATAGGAAACACCGAGACCCGAAACAATATAGAAAAACGGGTATTTCTCAATTGATCCGACCGGGGATCGAACCCGGGACTTCAGAGATGGCGACACCATGAAAACCGGTGTGCAAGCCACTCGACCAAGGAGGTCGTCAAAGAAAAAGATACTTTGGAGAGTTGGAAAAATTTGGTTGCGTTTCGGATACAGTGCGATTCAAATAGGATGGCGGCTGTGAAGTTAGTCACAAGTCGCGTCGCAGTAGCGAATTTAAGGTTGACACATATTATACATAGTCTATGGTTGACATCTTACTGCGGGACGTTTTTTTTTCTTTTTGTTGATGGCTTCGCGCGATTAGCACATTTAGCCAGTGTCAAAGTAATTTTTCTAACAAGTAATACATAAATAAATAATATTTCTTTTCTGTATGATGATGATGAATTGATAATAGAAATGAGAAGTGAGAAATGATATAGGACCCCCCAACCCCTCGAATATCTCAGTAAAGATGTGTGGCTTTACTAAGTCCTCGGGCGGTCTTCTTGAGAGAATTTGAAAAGTGACGTTGCACTGTTTTGTTTCATTTGCCAACACTCATGCACACTCACGAACACTTAACGGTTAATAATCCACCATTATTTCACATTAATATTCGATATAACACAAATTTTCGAAAATAAAAACAAAACCGCAGACATGACTCTTTACTTTCCCGCCAAGAAGCCACTGCGGGATGTTACAAGGCGGGGAGTTTTGACTGTATCTGCTACCACTGGCGCTCGCAGCATACTTCACAGCCGCCATTCTATTTGAATCGCACTGTACCAGAGGATGGAGGGCAGCGTCGGCAATTGGTCTTTATGGAGATTCCTGAGAGGCTTTTGTCTAGCAGTGGACGTTCAGCTGAGATAACTATGGTGATGATGATTTCGAGGCCAAAGGTATAGGTCACGCCACTCGCGCCAAACTTCTAGTCCCCTCTGAAGTTGGCGCGATTCGCGTCGCAGTAGTAAAAAATAGGCGTCAGTAAGGCGAAAGCGGGGACGAGCGGTAGGGCCGGACTGTACAGCTGCGCAACGAAGCAACTTCAGAGGGGACTAAAAGTTTGGCGCGATCTATACTGAGACACGGCTTTCTTATCTCTGGCTGCCGAAACACAAACAATATACTACAATCATTGATGTTATGGCAACATATTTAGATAAGATGGTGGTAGGCTTAATGGCTAAAGATAATCTCAGTCCCATTTCGTTTTTCAGCTTCAAAGGGTAGTGGCTGGCACCGGTGTTTGACAGAAATCAGTGATGATTTTAGTACTTAAGTCTTTAAGTCACTAATGACATAAAAACACGTAAATTTTGGAATAGGCGCTAGGCGCTGAATATATACATTATTATTAATATACATTAAAAGGACTAGTGTAGGTTAGCTTGATCCTTTCACAAGACCATGGTTGTCTTGGAATTTAAAACAAATACCGAGAAACTGCATAAACAATACTTAAAAGTAATTATATCTAAAAACTTATTTCTTCAGAAACTTTGTAAATATAGCACAAATGAAACAATGATCCGACATAAAAATGTTTGTTTTGATAATATTCCGCCGTCTGTTGTCTTATTTTTCAATTAAAAAATATGAATATGAAAATATTAAGACTTTTCTTATTTTTTACCCAAACGCTTATGATTTTACGAAAGTAAACATTGCTCTAATTAAATCACCAGCCTATTCTGTACAGTTATTAGTGTGCGTGCGTATTCTTGTCGTGCACCATTGTCGCACCACTGCCACGCGCCACTCGCTCACTATCATAAAGAAGCTTGAATCTCGCGTCCGCGCGGCACCCCCTTAACGACAAAATGCTTCCTAGCTGTTGAAAAGAACCATGAATGAATGACTATAATATTTCTTATAGCCGTGTGAAACGAATCACCTTCGGAGATTTTCTAGAGGGAACGGTATTACGCTCTATATAGTACGTGTCCCCGTGCCCTACTAGATACTGCGAAGGGTCCGGGTTGGATCATCGGATGGGGCCTCTATATAAAAAAACATTAGGCTGCTTATATAGTACGCACCAAAACGCTTCTATAGCGCGATTCAGAGAATAATACACATTTTAGGCAATGCGCCATCTGTTGGTAAGAATACCCAAACAATTGAAATAGTTGTACTTTTATTCGTCCATATATAATGGCTACAGCTGTCATCCCGTAAAATAAAAATGAAAAGTTCCCGATCCGATCAGAACCCTTCGGAGAATCTAGTAGGGCACGGGGACGCACACTAGTGCGCGATGCCGTTCCCTCTAGAAAACCTCCGAAGGTGATTCGTTTCACACGGCTTGAGGGACCCTTTACGTTCCTCGCCGCCCCCAAAAAAGCCCGGTGAAACTGAAAATGCCGTCTAAGGCAATCAGCAATCTCTCTCCAAAAAAAAAAAACCAATGAAAATATATAATACTTTTGGCGACAATAGCTATGTTGAATACTGGACTCAAGTGTCGAACCCTGGTGCCGCTACAATATTTAACAGCTTATTAATTAGTCCACCCAATGGCGACTGTCCATGTGTCCATTCCCGGCTGTGACATTCACGGATGTTGCGCCTGCGCACCATGTCGCCTGCTTCTGTATAACTCCATAATGGCGTCTCCATGAAACCGTTAAAACCCTTATAGGAATTGGCACTATCACTTACCACTCGCTATGGAATGACACAAGAAAATAGAAGCTACTACACTAATTGTTAATAAGGGTGAGAAATAGATAGTTAGATAGAAATAAATCTGTAAGCTACAAGAAATTTAAACAAATAAATAAATAAATGATACTTTTATTGCAACACTATAAAACATAAACATGAACAAATAAATAAATAATTTACAATTTGGCGGTTCTTTTTTATATTAACGGGTAAGCATAGTGCCTTGATCTCACCTGATGTTAAGTGATGATAAGGCCATTTGGTGGAAGCGCACTTCACCCGGGATCCTCAACTAGTGAGGCACTGGCTATCTTATCTCTAGCTGCCGGAACACAACAATGCTACAAACATTGATGTTACGGCGACATATTTAGATAAGATGATGGTAGCTAGCCAGGCAGACAAACAAGCCCTATCACCAACCAAACCGAGTACACAAACATGTACCCCCCGCTGGGAATCGAACCCGCGGGACCTCTGGGTCTAAACCGGTGGTCTTAGCCACTAGACCACAGAGGTGGTTAAATCGCTTTCAAGCGATTTCTTCCAGGCAACCAGACGAGTGGAGAGAGCTAATAAACTTTAATTAATAAAGGATCCCCTGTGTGGTGCCGGGGATAAGGAATTGCACCACCCCATATCTTCCCGAGGGTGTCGTAAAAGCCGACTAAGGGATCATTCCAGAGGATGGGCAGCAGCATCTCTCTGAGGTTACTCTTAACCAACTGCGATCGCCAACCCGCCTGCCAAGCGTGGCGATTACGGCAAATACCCCTCATGGAGATCCGTGGGGGAGGCCTTTGTCCAGCAGTGGACGTCTTTTGGCTGTGATGATGAATAAAGGAAATAATGTCTCTGAAATATGCAGCGCCCTTGTATTCTTACTATGTTGTCCCTTCTTTTTGTTTGTGAGTACAGTCACGTCAACGCCAAAGTCAGTCAGCAGTCAGGCAGCAGTCAGACGAGCAATAACATGTCAACAATGTTAATCTTAGTACAATGGAATAAGAATCAAAACTAGTGAAAGTGTATACGTGATAATGCTTGTGAGTGTACTTACACACATTATAAATCTTGATATATATAAAGAGGAGTTCGATGGCGCAGTGGTTAACGCGCCCGGTCTGCGAGTGCTGAGGTTAAGCATTTCGCAAAGGCTGGTCATCGGATGGGTGACCAAAAGTTTATCATCTCGAGCTCCTCCGTGCTTCGGAAGGCACGTAAAGCCGTTGGTCCCGGCTGCATTTGCAGTCGTTAACAACCACCAATCCGCACTAGGCCCGCGTGGTGGTTTACGGCCCGTTCTCCCCATCCATAGGAAAGGCTCGTGCCCCAGCAGTGGGGACACAAAATGAGTTGATGATTTCTATTAAATCTTGCTCTAGTTAGTCTTTCTAAAGTATAATTTGTTTTGTTTACACATTTTGATTAAGCAACATCAAACATATTTTTAAAAAGAAGCCAGTAGGCATCTGCAATTGGCATTAAGATAAGCGTTCAATATACTAAATCTATAATATGCTGATGATTTCATGTTTACAAATAGATTTAAAAAAAACATACAAATTACTCATTTATTATCGTTCAATTCTATCTATCTTATCCTTAATTTTGTTGTTATTTTAAATCGTTGTGTGAGTGTTTTACGCGAATACTACACATTGTAATATTAGAACATTATTTTACTTATTTACTTTAATATAGTTTTAATATTTCAAAATTCAAAAAATTCAAAATTATCTTTAACAAGTGTTTTTTGAACGTCAATTCAAAGCCTTCTTCCTAAACTTTTGCAACATACATTACATGGCGGACTTAATGCCTGAGGCGTTCTCTAACAGTCAACCCATAGGGTGCTGCAGAGATAACATTGGAGCAATTAGGAGCGATGGTTAAAGTCATTTTACATATACTTTTTTTATCCCGAACGCTTCGAACCCTTAACAGGGTTCGTGGTTACAGGCTGTGTGTGTCTAACTAGCTAAACAGTTTTTTTTTTTACTGGTCAGTTAAGAAAGAGGTGGTTAAGGTGCCTAGCGTGAGTTTCATTTGACATTTACGTTAACGAAAAGTAAAATTTGTATGGCATTGAACCAGCGCCTCCTGGCGACATACAAGAAGAGTTAAAATTTTGCCATACAAATTTTAGTTTTCGTAAACGTAATCGAATGAATAATAATAATATAATACTAGATAGTAACTAGGCACTCTGTATTCAATAATCAATAAATAAATAATAAATGTTTCCCCCACTTACACCAATTATCTAGCCCCAAGAAAAGCTTCCTTAAGAAACTCGTTATATGGTTAACTAGACAACGGATAAACATACTTAATATACTTAAATACATACTTATTATACATAGGAAACACCCAGACCCGAAACAATATAGAAAAACAGGTATTTCTAAATTGATCCGTCCGGGGATCGAACCCGGGACCTCAGAGATAGCGACACCATGAAAACCGGTGTGCAAGCCACTCGACCGTCGTCATTTCAATCACTACATAGTATAAAACAAAGTCGCTTCCCGCTGTCTGTCTGTCCCTATGTATGTATGTATGCTTAGATCTTTAAAACTACGCAACGGATCTCGATGCGGTTTTTTTTTAATAGATAGAGTGATACAAGAGGAAGGTTTATGTATAAACACATGCATAATATAGTAGAGAAACACTGATAATATCAGCATTGCACCTGTGCGAAGCCGGGGCAGGTTGCTAGTTGTTGCTAAAGTCAAAAGCCAGTTGCTAACCCCTATTTTTAATTATTAAAGAAAAAAAGGGTCGATCACTGGTGGTCCTTGTCGAAAACTGGTGCCATACACAACAAAACAAGCAATTTTGATTAAAAACACTCGTAAATCACTACGAATAATGATTATTTATGTTACGTACCTACGTCAGTTACATTTCTATCTTAATTTTCATCGTCTACGAATTCAAACTGATAAAATTAAAATTTGGTACTTCCAAAGGAAATGACGGTCCAAATATTGCCGAGTTCATTGGCCTCAATCAAAAATGACCACCCCAATTTCTAGATCCCAGATAAACGTCTAGACAGGAGCATAAACAAAACGTACATATACAGATTAAAAAGTAAAGATAACGCTGCAACTCGAATTGAAAATATAAGGCGTTTCTTTACACCTACTTTATAGAAACTTAAACCAAAAATAACTGATTAAAATTAAAATTAAAACTATGTTTTTTTTAGACAGTTGTTATTAGTTTTTTTTTTGTGTGTGTGAGTGTGCTTATTGCTTTAGGTGTTATTTTCAGTGTCACCGGGCTTTTTTGGGGGCGGCGAGAAACTTAAAGGGTTCCTCAAGCCGTGTGAACGAAGCACCGTCAGAGGTATTCTAGAGGGAACGGATACTCAGAGGGGTTCGGATTGGATCGGGACTTCGGGAGCGGAACAACTCGAGGACGCCTTTAAGGGCTATAGGACCTCGGCTCGGGTTGACCGGGTCGTGCTAAAGACCTATAGGTTAAAGACCGATATATAGGTCTTGACTCCTGACTTGACAAACTGACATCGTTAGCGGAGAAGGCCTCAACAAAATGGCGGGATGTTTTTTTCTTGGAAAGATACCTATTGCTGTTATTCTCAGCTGGTTGGTCTTTTTTATACTAAGTCAGGCAAATGACTCTAATCTGCCTGATATTATGCAGAAGCAGAGTCCAGAAGCGATTCCGCAAGCTATGGTGGGTTCTTGGCGGGAAAGTGAAGAGTCATGTCTGCGGTTTTGTTTTATTTTCTAAAATTTGTGTTATGTCGAATATTAATGTGAAATAATGGTGGATTATTAACCGTTAAGTGTTCGTGAGTTTGCATGAGTGTTGGCAAATGAAACAAAACAGTGCAACGTCACTTTTCAAATTCTCTGAAGAAGTCCGCCCGAGGACTTAGTAAAGCCCCCCACATCTTTACTGAGATACTCGAGGGGTTGGGTGGTATATCATTTCTCATTTCTATTATCATTCATCATCATCATACAGAAAAGAAATATTGCTTATTTATGTATTACTTGTTAGAAAAATTACTTTGACACTGGCTAAATGTGCTAATCGCACGAAGCCATCAACAAAATGAAAAAAAAAAGCTATGGTGATTGAGATAAGGTTTTAAGAAGTGATGTCATCACGCAAGCGTATTCTCAACCCCTAATAGATTCTGGGAAATGGGAGCTGAACTCCCACACAAAGCATTGGCCAGAAATAACCCAAGATAGAAAAAAATCATGTTGTTGCTACTTTAGTTAGATAATACTTATTTATTATTATTTACTTTATTATATGATTAGTGGTCCATAAATAAAGAAAATAAAATTAAAATGAATGGAACAAGCCTTTGCTCTGCAGTAAGACAACATTGGTTAAAAATCTAGTTCTTGCACTTAGATTAATAACGCTCTTGCATTTATTTTGTACTAGTGGTCGCTCAGTGGTCGAAATTCGACCGTAATTTTATTAAGGCTGCACGGATTGTATCCTAAGCACAGAAATCCAATTAGGCTGGGCAGCGTTCGGTAAGCTACGAAATATCTTTTCGTCCGATATACCGCAGTGTCTCAAGACAAAAGTCTTTGACCAGTGTGTGTTGCCAGTGATGACATACGGGACTGAGACGTGGTCGCTCACTATGGGCCTTATCAGAAGGCTCAAGGTCACTCAAAGAGCAATGGAGAGGGCTATGCTCGGGGTTTCTCTGCGAGACCGAATCAGAAATAAGGAGATCCGCAGAAGAACAAAGGTAACCGACACAGCCCGAAGAATTGCTAAGCTCAAGTGGCAGTGGGCAGGGCACATTGCTCGCAGGACTGATGGCCGCTGGGGCGGAGCAGTCCTCGAGTGGCGACCGCGTACCGGAAAGCGCAGTGTGGGCAGGCCTCCAACAAGGTGGACCGACGATCTGGTGAAGGTCGCGGGAAGCCGCTGGATGCGAGCAGCACAAAACCGGTCGTAGTGGAGATCCTTGGGGGAGGCCTTTGTCCAGCAGTGGACGTCTTTTGGCTGAGATGATGATGATGATGATGACAGAAAAATTTAAAAGATAGAATGTGAGTTTGGATTGGCATTGACAGATTTCGGCCACTCCTCTTCCTATTTTGAAATTTTTGAAAAGAGTGTTTATGCGTGTGTGTCAAATACATGGTAGTGTGTAGTATAATGTTTGTTTAATTGATTTAATGTATTTTTAATGCATAATTTAAAAAAATATATTAACATTCTGCAATCCTTCTCTATATAAACTATAAGTGTGCGAAATTTCATACTCCTCCGTCCGCGCAATTTTCGTAAAAAGGGGTACAAAATTTTTGCTTCACGTACCTATTAATATATAGATTTTGAGAGGTGATGGAGAGGTGCGATGAATGACATTTCCTAACCTTTTTAATTTCAGCAAAGAGGTCGCTCTCGTCGACTTCGCTGAAACCTCTATGCTGAAAAAGTTAACGATGACGTTCCGTTTTCCACAGGTTACACTTTACCGCCAATTCTGATGTCACATCGACTTTTTTTTCCTTTTCCCGCGAGCGAGCGCTCGCAGCCGGTCTCACGTACCCGCCGGATTGCGTCCACATAACGGCGCGCACAGTTACACCGTATGTGGGTGAGGCGAGGCCAGCCGAGCACCGTTAGCGACGTCACGTCACTGTTAGTGAGAGGGGCCATCGACATCGATGAAATTGGGAAAGGTTATGCGACTTACGCGCGTTTGGAGCAAGGAGTTTGGCGTTTTACAAGAGTTTTTCACACAGCCACAGAGTAACCTTTTTGGTTTAGTTTCTAAACTTTCATTGTGTACTTGAGCATTTTGAATTAGAATATTAAATAATTCATAGACTTTTGAAATTGGGGAAAGTTATGTGACTTACGCGCGCTCTTAGCAAGGAGTTTAAGTGTTTACAAGAAATTTTCAGTTGTCAAATGTAACCTTTTTGGTGTTTTACCTATACTTTTTACTAAGCTGAGCGTTCTAAACTCAAATATTGACAGATATTTTGGTAACATTGATATATCTGCTTTCTTACAACATCGACCCATTGTCCTTGGCCCTGTCCTTCGTCGTTGCAAAATAAACAATAGGGATAAAGGGTCAAAATTTAAGATAAGGACTTTAAGCTGATAATAACACGACTTACTAACTTCGTGTAATCATTTAGGCAATTTTTCCCTTCGTGTTCGATTTTTTTAAAACAAACCATAGACAAGCAGATCCGTCTCGTCTCCCAGCACTAGCGGGAGTACCGTTCGCTACGTCACGAAGAAAGGGATCGCGGTAACTGTACTCGCGGAGAGGCCTTGCGGTGCTGCCGTGTCGCGACTATCGCTTTCCTGTTGTAGATGCGAAAGATGGCGGTGTTTTTGTATGGCGGCGCGGCCCTGCTCTTAAAGGGCATAGACTGTGTACTTTTTTTTAGAAAAAGAAAAAAGGGCATAGACAATAAAACTTTTTTAAATCTTTGAGGAAACTGAAAAACTTAAAGCTATGTAGGTAAGGTTCACTGTAAACTTTGAAAGTTAAGGCCAAGTACCTTAATAGCGGTATATAGGAACTATTCTTACATTTTTGCCAATACACACCTTTATGCGACTAACTAAATACAATATAAGTGCAAATCTACGTATAGATACCTAATTTAAAAGATTTCTTTTAGTAGGTAAAATAATGATTTATACTCAGTTTATGTATTTCTCATAGAAAAAGCTTAATTTTGTATAATACTTAAAGCTTTATTTTAAAAAAATTAAAAAAAATAAACTTTTCGTATTCAAACCCTACGATTTCCACAAAAGAAAACTTGCTAATCCCATCCAATAACTTGTGTGCAATGCTAAAACAATGTAGAAAGTGGCATAAATCAATTATTAAACGTTTGGACTGAACTGAAGCTGCGCTGCTGCGGTATGAAATTCAAATTCGGCCTTTTGTTGGACGCACGCCGCCGCCGCGCCGCGCTTCCGTCAACACGGGAGTGCATTGACCTCCACCCGGCAATACCTGATATTGCGAGATGGTTCAACACCATTTTTCGGAACATAACTGTGTTTGAAGATGTAAAATCGCATTTTATCTAATAATATGTTAATTGGTTGTCAAGAGACATGTTGTAACTTTTCTTTTATAATAACATCAAATAAACTCAAATTATTGAGGTTTAAGTAAGTTTAGTTGATGTCTAACAGTACCTGATATTGCGAGATGGTTAACAATTTTTCAGAACATAGCTGTCTATAGATAAAACAACACATTTTAGTTATGTTGACCGTTCCCATGAGCCCACAGTTGGAGGACATCTTTTATTTATAGGTCTTTAGTTTTTAATTTCTAATTATTTTTCTCTGTTTTTTTTTTAAGTTAAGTTCTGTATTTAAGTTTGTTTAGAATAATAAATAATAATGTCTTGTTGTTAAATAAATTAAATAGCCCTCCTACATTGTTATTATCTGTGTATTTACTACATTTAAAAGTTGATGTCAAGCAGTAGGTATTTGACTTTGCGAGATGTTTAAGTATATTTTTTGGAAAATAACTGTTTTTAAAGATGTAAAATCGCATTTAATCTGAATATCGTTCGTCAAATGAGATATTATAAAGCTTTAAGGCACTGTGTGTACTTAAATTAATAATCTGATAATTAAAGATGTATAATAATTTTAAAAAAAGTGTTAAAACAAATTTGTACGAGGGGATGTGTATTCATATTAATAACAATATAAATTAAACAATTGTAAGAATAAGCTTACTAAATAACAATTCTTACACTTAGAGTTAGAATTTGAAAATATTTTTTTTCTTTTAATAAAGTCGAATTAGCCATATTTTATTTGAGATATTTAAATTATTTACACTTTTGATAAAATAAAAAACTCTTTTCCTATAAACAAACAAACATACAAATCAAGCTGCAAAACTTTATTGTACCAAGAACGTTTTAATTGAATAAACTACTAAAACGAATTAAAAAAACAACATACCTCTTATAGTGCTGGGCATTTTGTCAAAATCCTTAATGAGTGGCGGGGAAATAACAAAAATCCATCAATGTCACTACGATGTAAACACAAACTATTATCCGATTTCCAACATTATCACTGGCAACACACAGTAAGTATTTCACAAATAAGTTTATACATACGCACTGAATAAAACCTTTTTATTGTTACTCAAGAAAAGTTAACAAAACCTCTTTGCTGGAGTGTAAAAAGTATTCCAAAATACTCTTTGGCGCGCCAACTGTCAGTTTTCCCGCGCGTTCGTAGCCGCTTATACGTCTTCGTGACGCACGGCTATGGCGGCGTGTGCTTTTTTCGTGGCGGTGCGCGCGGCCGCTCTGCGGTTAACTGTAATTCTTTTTTCGTGATGCGAACAGCGTTGGTAACGGTGTTGGGGCCGGTTCGCATCGGCTGCGGCAGCATCGGCGTTGGTGCTGTTGCGGATCACGATACGCGATTGGACTTTCGCGAATCGGTACGTGCGATGGTCGAGAGATCGGTTCTCTTTTTTGGCAGTGATGGGCACTTGTTTAAGATTGCAGAAGTTATTTTAATGACAAAAACAAAGAAAGAGAAGAAAATTAAGAAAACGGATTCAAATTTGATAACAATAAAATAATATTTACAATATCTTCGTTTCGACATAAAATGAGCTGATGATGATGAATGAGGAATAATGAAAAAAACTCTGCTTTTGTTTTTTAGACAAAAGCAGATTTTTTTTATTTAGAGATCTGTTTTTAATACACAATGTACTAATTTAATCTAAATAACCTGGATCCCAATGCTGGGAAATGACATCTATCTCATTACAACACAGTCTCAGATCAGGGCTTCCGTCAGTCCGGAGAATTGGCATCGACCTCGTCCGGCCATCTCCACCTGGGCAGTAAAAAGATATATATCATCAGCACACATAACAATTTTAGAGAAATTATCTACGTGAAACGTTAAATCGTTTTTATAAATTAGAAACAAGAAAGGACCTATTATTGACCCTTGTGGAACCCCTATCAGCACATCAAGACTCGCTAGAAAAGCAAAGACAGACATAGAGACATAGACAGTATAATTCTACTATACTTTAACCCACTGTTGTTATGACATACAGGAACCTACCCCGTGGGACATGCTGTATGCGGACGACATCGCGCTATTAAACAAAACCGCCACTGGCCTTCAAGAATCACTTTAAAAAATGGGTAGAGAAAATAGAAAAGCACGGACTACGCATTAGCCGCAGTAAGACGGAATACATGGAGTGCAATTATGGAGCAACAGCAGACGTCAGAGAGGTCAGCCATCTCAAGGTAAGCCAGTTCTTCCAAGCTGGTCTAAATTGGAGTCCATCCCGAATTGCGTCAATTACCAATAGCAGCAATTCACAAACCACACACACGTAGGTATTGACGTGTGCATAGATGGTACACCACTGCCTAAATAGAAAGCTTTAAGTACCTCGGGTCCGTCATTACACCCGACGCTAATGTTGATAAAGATGTCAACCATCGAATAAATACTGCCTGGCTCAAATGGTGGTCTCTAACCGGTGTTCTGTGCGACCCCAAAATGCCCGTTAATATCAAGGGAAAAGTATACAAGACAGTGGTGCGACCAGCCTCAACCTACGGAGCAGAATGCTGGAGTATGAAAAAATTCACAGATTTCGCAGTCCCCGCAAGAATCGGAGCATTGAAAATGAATACAATAATTTACGAAAAAAAAACATTTTATTTAAAATAACACAATTCCAACTTGAATGCACTTCTCGCCTGCATCCGCATCTTTTAACACCATTACCATGACGATCGGTCAATAATCAAAGAAGCTATTCTACATTAACAAATCTAAAGGGACCACCTACAGGTCACAATTATTAACCGATTTTCAAAATTGAAAAATGAAAAAAAGGGTTATAGGGTATTCCCTATAACCCTTTTTTTCATTTTTTTCTTAAATCGTTTTTTTTTTAATATTTACAATTTAGTATACAAACACTCCCCAAAAAAAACTAATTTTTTCACATTTTTCAAAATTCCAATAAAAGTTTCCAGCCGATTTTTAAAATTCAAATGCTCAGACGTGTCTCGATAAATTCCTCAACTCTTATTACTATTTTCATTTCGATTCTCTGAAAATTCTCGGAGCTATGGCCAAAAATACGTCTCAGGCGATTTGCATCTGATAACCATTTTCAATGGTAAAAGTCCACGAACAACAACTGCACACGATTGAGATGAAAATGTTGAGATGGGCTAGTGGTGTGACACGCCTGGATAAAGTCCGCAACGAGTATATTAGTGGTTCTTTCAGAGTAGCTCCTATCGTAGAAAAAGTAACAGAAAGTCGCTTATCCAAAGACGCGAAGACGACTACGTGGTTAAGAAAGCACTCAACATACCAAACCCGACCAGGAGAAGAGGCAGGCCACACGCCACTTGGTGGAACAACATTAAGAAAGAGATGGACCGAGACAACCTTACTACTCAGACAACCCAGAACAGAGTTTTCTGGCGCAAATGTACAGGGAGACCCGACCCCAGATAAACTGGGAGCATGGGTTGGACAAATAAGAAGATACTTTAACCCACTGTTATCCTACTGCAAGTCAAAGAGAACTCTTAAATTTTTCCATTTGTTTAATCCAACACTATTTCAGGACAATACTTTATGTGGAAGTCCAGCTTATCCCTCTATCTTTTTCTGGAAAGGAAGATGGTAGCCCACGTTCTCAGATAATAAAGTATAAGCCACTGTTATCTAAATACGGCCAAAAAATATATATTCGGAGTATCTAAGGCAAGTTTTATTTGCCGTTTTGTATGCCAAAAATGAAACTTACCACATCTGGCACTGGGAGGCTCTGCTCCAATGCCATACAAATTATTTTTTTCACTTAACGTGATTGAATTGAAAACCAAACTCGCACTAAACGGCATCCAATTACGGCATACAATTGGGAGAGCACCTGACCCGGTATGTCAGAAGGGTGCAGGTTCAAATCCTGCTTGTGGTTTCTTCAACATTTGTGTTTTTGTAATTTGTTTCGCAACAAAATTTGCGTTAAAATTATATAAACAAAACAAAAACATTTTATAGATTGACGTCATGTTGTAACTTTTACTTTTTTATTCGAAGTGCTGAATTAAATAGTCATAAAATACAGTGAAAAAGCTTCAGTGCAGCAATTAGCACTTAAAATAAAAAAGTAAAATTTATTATAGCGTTGTGTTATCAAATTTGTGGTATTTCATCTGTAAAGATGAATCTACATGGCCATCGGTGGCAATGACTGTTGGATAGATGCCACTCTGCTGCTATAAAAGCATTCAAAAAATTAAAAAGCAGTGACAAAATTCAGCGCTTACGTCAGCCTTCCCGGTAGCATAGCGGTCAGTGCAGCCGCCCGGATTGCGGAAGACCCAGGTTCAATACCTGGCTGGGTCGGGTAGGCGTTTAATTTTTTCACTGTATTTTATAAGTATTTAATTCATGTTCGTGAAATACGTCGATGTGATTAAAAGTACTATTGAATTCATTAAGGACTCTTATAATAAAACTATTGCGTCTATAATTTGACTTACAAATTGGTACAAAAAATGTGTGCTTGTGGCGAGCGCTCAGTCTGGAACACCTAAATAAAAGCAATTTTACTTAGCAAATAAGGTTCTTATTTTCTTCTGTCGTTAACCGGAGTTTTGGTGCAACCCACCATAGGGTGGATGGTTTAGGTATAGACCTAAACTACCCCTAACCAAACTACCCTGTAAAGCAGGGTTTCTTAAAGTTCGCGGTCTCTTTAGGGGTCCTTATCACGTGTATCAGGGCTCCGCAGTAGCTCAGTAAACTCTTAACACATTAAATTGTGCAGTAAACTCATCATTTCTCGGCTAAGCCACGTACTCGCAGTGACGATGACGCTTCATCGTCGTCACGCCAAGTCAAATGAAACTACCAATAAAAGTGATTTTTTAATATAAATAAGGCTTGTTTTCTTGTCCTAAAATAATCTTTGACATGGGTCCGCGGAATTGTTTCAATCGTGAAAGTGGTCCGTGACTGCAAAAAGTTTAAGAAACCCTGCTGCAAAGTCATCTGTTTTGTGCAGGAGGTTGTTTTCCGAAAACTTATTAAGCACCAACGATATGACGAGAGCAACAGTTAACGGTCTTCGGCCCAGAGTCATAAAATATCATGTAAAAAAACCACCTACTTGAACGAACTTGTTTTACGTAATAACGGAACGGGGCCTCACTTGCATCTTACGTTACCTCTTAAAAGCCTTTATGTATTTAAGTATCTTATACAAGCATCAAAACACAATAAAAAAACAAACAAACAGCTTCTAATAAAATTTTGTTTGTTTATACAGTGATCTAAGAGAAAACCATTTATAAGAAATTAATAAGAATAAGAACTGAAGTTAATGCGAAGGGTAAGGCACACTAGCGCCACCAATTGATAATTTGACAATTACTAACGGACCGGATCTTTTTTTAAACATTGCGTACCGTCCGACAACAGGAAAGCATCCATAGTATTTATTTAATAATTGTGCACTACTTTTTGTTGCGTGGTTTATTCACAAAACGGGCTATCGCATTTATTCATAAAAAATGACCACTTTTGGTGTTAGCGAATGAATACAAAAAACAAACCTAAAAGTAGTGCACAATTATTAAATAATAGATGTTTGCCTAGTGTCGGAAGGTTCGCAATGTTTGAAAAAAAATCCAGTTTAGCAGTTATCAAATTAAATCCATTAGCGGCGCTAGTGTGCCTTACCCTTCGCCTTAAGTTAATTGAATAAAAGTGATTTGAAACGCTACATAGTGAATTTTAAATCAATGAAAGTGTGTTTAATAAACGTTATTTTTAATATTAGATTTAGCCAATACCCATCAATTGTAGCGATGACTTGATTTCAATGATGGAGGCCTTGCCCAGCAATGGGACAATTATAAGCTATTTACTACTACTATTGTAAATATTTAGATCAATTTTAAATTGGCTTCATCATCATCATCATCAGCTCATTTTATATCCCCACTGCTGGGGCACGAGCCTTCCCTATGGATGGATAGGGAGGACGGGCCATAAACCACCACGCGGGCCCAGTGCGGGTTGGTGATTGTTAACTACTGTTAATGCAGCCGGAACCAACGGCTTTACGTGCCTTCCAAAGCACGGAGGAGCTCAAGATGATACATTTTTGGTCACACATCCGATGACCGGCCTTTGCGAAAGTTGCTTAACCTCAGCACTCGCAGACCGGGCGCGTTGACCACTGCGCCATCGAGCTCCTCAAACCATTTATAAGAAATTAATAAAAATAAGAACTGAAGTTAAGTGATTTGAAACGCTACATAGTGAATTTAAAATCAAAGAAAGTGAGTTTAATAAATGTTATTTTTAATATTTTATTTTAAATATTAGATTTAGCCAATACCCATCAATTGTAGCGATGACTTGATTTCAATTATGGAGGCCTTTGCCCAGCAGTGGGACAGTTATAGGCTATTTATTACTACTATTGTAAATATTTAGATCAATTTTAAATTGGCTTATTGATTTGAAATTTTACTAATTTTAATTAATTTGACTTCTTTGATTCTTGTCAAATCAAATCAAATTAAATCAAAGACTTTCATCATCATCATCATCATCATCATCATCATCATCTCAGCCAAAAGACGTCCACTGCTGGACAAAGGCTTCCCCCAAGGATCTCCACAACGACCGGTTTTGTGCTGCGCGCATCCAGCGGCTTCCCGCGGCCTTTACCAGATAACTAATAAACAAAAATAAAATAATAACTCTCCTTCTGACGCAGTCGGGTAAAAAGAAGCGAAACCGAAAAGGACCCCACTCAGCACACGTTGCATCATGAACATCATCTGCAACGCTCATATTCTGCTTGTTATTGTCTGTTTCAAATTAACTTAAATTAGTCATATCTTTTTTTGTCTCTGGACAATCCAAAGACAAAAAAAAGATATGACAAATCATATCTTTTTTTTCTTTTTAAAAAAAGAAATAAAATAAAAGTATGCTAGCTTCTGGTAAAACGTGTGATCAAATTACCTTAAAGGTAGATTTATATTTGTATGACGTGTCGTGTCGTGATGCATCAGAACGGGATCGGTTTCATACATTTAGTACTAAGCCATCACGACACGCCACAACACTCTTGTATAAACGTTTCCATACTAAATGTATGAAACCGATCCCGTTCTGATGCATCACGACACGACACGTAAGACAAATATAAATCCACCTTTACGTGTCAACTTCTGTACCACTTTTTATGCCAATAAATTGATTTGATTAGAAAAAATTCAATCAAACCACAGAATATGATCAAACTTAGAAGTTTCAATTAATCCACCACTTTTCGAAACTGTAGCTCAAAGTGTCACCAGTGTTCGTTGCCAAAAAATAATATATAATTACATATTTATATAAAATACAGTGAAAAAATTAAACGCCCACCCGACCCAGCCAGGGATCGAACCTGGGTCTTCCGCAATCTTAAGCTTAAGTGTACCAATTAACACTTAAAAATAAAAGTAAAAAAAATATAATTACATTAGTCATTAGTCATACAGTCTGTAATCAATTCATCGTCATCATCATCATCTCAGCCAAAAAGACGTCCACTGCTGGACAAAGGCCTCCCTCAAGGATAAATCATTTTGAGGGGAATTTGCCATAATCGCCACGCTTGGCAGGCGGGTTGGCGATCGCAGTAAGGTGAGAATAAGACACAGAGAGACGCTGCTGCCCATTCTCTGGAATGGTCCCATAGTCGCCTTCTACGACACCCACGGGAAGAGATGGGGTGGTGCAATTCTTTACCCCCGGCACCACACGGGGGTACCACACTGTAATCAATTGTTGCCAAGTCAAAAATCTGTTGCCAACCCTTATTATTACTATTCAAAGAAAACGATTGTCGATCATTGTTTCAAGCAGGACAGTTGTGAATATTTTACCTAGACCTTTTTTTATTCCTTATGATGTTACGTGATGATAAAGCGAAGGTGAGCACTGGTTGTCTTATCTCTAGCTGCCGGAACACAACAATGCTACAAACATTGATGTTACAAGGCAACATATTTATTTGGACAATTCTTATGAAAATATAATCACCAAGCTAAAACAATTTGCAATCACAGTAGATGAAATGAAATGAACAATTTTTATTTTTTTTTAAACTAAAAAGACTTTATAATTACCTACCTTAAATATTATTTAAAGTTGTATCTAGTTCCAATAATTTATCATTATCATTCATTTTAATCATGCCATTCCAATTTAATTGGGCAAGAAGATTTTTAAAAAAATCCAATAACTCGTTTGAGCTTCCAATAACGTTAAAAATTTATTAGGTAACTGTGGTCTGTAGTTTTAATGCTAATAAATATATTTTAACTGCACTAAGCTCGGCTTTAGTTCCATACTATCTATGATTAATCAGCCGTTAGATACAATAACCATTTTGAAAGATATAACCACAAACAAAAGAGAATGTAAGTTTTTTAAGAGCCGTTAATTACATTTATCACAACTTTAAAAATTCGTGTGAAATGGAAAAGAGCCTCACTAAATTCGAAATTTGAACCTTCCGGCAGTTTGAATTCCCGCGTAAACAAAACGCGCGTGAGGCCGTTGAACTCAACGGTACTCTGGGTAACTTGACCAAAACCAGTCGGAGGACGTTGTTGTGACGTCATCTTAGTACTTCTAGTCGACCACAGGTGGCGCTGAATGCTTGGCGTGAGAAAGCTAACTTCGAAATGCTTGTTGAATGTTGAAATTTCAATAGAAATTGTACATGAAACATGTTGACATAAAAGCCATATATTTTTTATTTTTAAATTTTTATTATAAGTGTATTAATCGATTTAAAAATTTCCAAGTCCAGCAACCTATTTGGTGGCTTTTAAGTACAGTAGTGACATCTAGCGTCGAATAGCGCAAACAATCACCAGCAAATGCTTTAGCACTGTCATCGTTTGACGTCTGTTACATTTGCGTCGACTAGATGGCAGTACTAGTCTTCAAAAACCATAATAAATTGTGAGTAAACGCCGCCGCTGCTCGAGCCGGTCCTTGAGAAAATAGCCCTCAAGCAAAATAAAACAAACAATTACTAATGAACATATGTGATAATTGTGCTGTACGTGTTGTGTATTAAGAGTGTAATAGGTAAGTTTGTATCTATTTGTTATTTGAATTGAATCACTCAATTGGAAGAATTCTAGGTACCATTCGGAACTGTACGAGTAATTACATAGGTACCTAGCTATTGAGAGTAGAATCATTACAATGACACAAATTGTTCAATTAATTAGTGTAAGGTCTGCTGTATAGCTATAATAACGAATGGTAAACTATACTTATTCTAACCTAACCATAGTTTTACTGTTTTATGTGGATATAAAGAAAGGTATGTAGAATAGATGTAGGTATCTTCTTACGGTTTTTTACTTGATATAGTTTCACCATGTCTGTAGGTACGTAGGTATGTCACGGCCATTTTACTTTAGACTATTTACCATGGCCATTGCTAGGAAGCTTAATTTCGCTATTTATTTATTGCCTATTTATACCTATTTGCATTGACCTTACAGCCATAGACAACACCAACAAACGTATAAAAATAAATTTTAAAAAAACAGCAAGGTATTTTCCGATCTCTTGTTGCCGGCGGGCAGGATTAGGGTTGCCAACCGTACTCTAAAATAGAGTATTGTACTCTATATCATGTAGGCGTACTCTATAATCTATAACACTAATAGAGTATGCTAAAATACTCTTTTTTACACAATGTTTACTATACTAGAGCCAGTCATGTAATATTATGCAAACCCATTATCAGAACCAAAAAAGTCCAAAAGAGCTCTTGATCTAGGTATATAAATTTAGAGTTAAAATGTTTGTACTCGTGTAATTCTTTTAAAAACTGTGAATAACTGTTAGGTATGTGCTGCAAAATGTACAAAAAATACCTTTTTAAAAATATAAAATAAATTATACTCTTTTTTGCAAGTCCGTACCTACTCTTTATTTACCTCCTTTGAAATCAGATATACTCTATTTCTTCTAATAAAAGTTGGCAACCCTAGGCAGGATCTACCTAGGACGAAGGTATTTCATGTATATCTCCAAATAGGTACCTTACAGGTCCCTATAAATTTACTATAAATTGAGCTCGAGCTGACAGTATCATCATCATCATCATAGGCCTCCCCTAATGAGCGCCATAGCGCCCTGTCCTCAGCTTGACGCATCCAGCATCTGCCTGCAGTCTTTCGCAGGTCATCATCCCACCTGGCCGGAGGTCGTCCTACACTACGTTTACCGAGTCGTGGTCTCCACTCAAGAACACGTTTACCCCAGCGGTTGTCGGTTCTTCGCCAGATATGGCCGGCCCACTGCCACTTCAACTTGCTAATTCTTAGAGCTATATCGATGACTTTGGTTCTCTGTCGGATGTATTCGTTACGAATCCTATCCTTCAGAGAAACTCCGAGCATAGCTCTTTCCATAGCTCGCTGAGCGACTTTAAACTGGTGGACCAGCCCTACCGTGAGTGTCCACGTCTCAGCTCCGTAGGTCATGACGGGTAGGACGCACTGATTGAAAACTTTCGTTTTCAAGCATTGCGGTATGGATGACGAGAAGACTCGGCGTAGTTTTCCAAACGCTGCCCAGCCCAGCTGGATCCACCTCTTAGCCTCCCTCTCAAAATTGTTTTTACCTAATTGCAGAATCTGCCCGAGGAAGGTGTATTATCCCAGTAACCCAGGGAAATATATGACGTCATAAATCGTCGCCATTTTTGTACTGTAAGCACTGGCATGTTCGAGGTAAGGTGCTCTCAGTGCTTTGATCACGTGATCAACAGCGTCTAGAAATGACACGGATGACAGCATGGATGACAGTATACTGGACTGCGTTCCGTTTTAAACAGTAACCAGTATAGCTAACTATAAAGGAACGGCTTCGCAGTATACTAAATTGACGTCACACCTTACAGCGCTCGCATTGTACATCGGAACATATCCTATATGTGCGTCAAGTTGCTTTCCTTTCCTTTCTCTCCGCATGTCTTTTTATAGTATGTGAGGCTAATTGGCAAATGACTCTGCTCTACCCCCTTAAGTAGAAGCGGCTTCCAGATATCTTTTCCGAGTCCAGATGCTTCACAGCTAGTGGGTGCCTCGTACGAGTGTCATTCGCCATTCGATTACGTTAACGAAAACGGAATAATCCGGAATTCAACTTCAATTCGGGAAACAGGAGCTGAGCGGAGCTGAGCGGAGCTGAGCGAAACTGAGCTGTGTAAAACCTAGCGGTTCCTCAGCGGTTAAGAGACATTTATTTTAGGAAGATTGGTGTTGGCTTCTTAAGGCCATTACAGCGTAACCGACGTTTTATGGACGGCGAGAATCTTAAAGGGTTCCTCAAGCAATGTGATCGAAACATCGTCGAGAGGGTTTCTAGAGAAGATGGCATATATCACTCACCTACTAGATTCTCCGAGACGTTTGTATCGGATCATAGGAGAAGGGAGACACGTTAAAATAAAGGAACTCTATTGCCTAATATTTACACAGTTCTGCTCATCAGCGGCAATGTCTGCAACGTTTAGAATTAGAACGGATAAATTATTGAATTTATCCGTTCTAATTCTAGTTCTAAGTTCTAAATCAATAGAACAACTAACATTTTAGACACCCATCCAAGAGCTGACACAATCAAGCAACGCGTAACATTCACAATCGTCGCCTAACCCGAACCCCGCTTAGTACACCCATCGCATCGCGCTTAGAACACAGAAATCAATACAAAACAGAATTATAATTAAAAAGCACACAAATCCGTCATCATGAAGGGAACAAAATGTAACCGAATGCGATGCGACGAATAAATAAAAAGAACTTAAGTACATCGTCGAAGATGGACTGGGGATGGCTCGCTGTCCTTGTCTGATGTATAGGGGTAGTGTTGTTGTCCCTTTCTCACATCTCACTGCCCCCTAGACGTGTGACATCCCCGCAGGTTTAACTCTGCGGTTCAGGGTTGTCCAAAGCGGTTTTATACTTGATAGCATTTCTAATAAATTAAACAAAGAGTCTCACTGCCTTTTAGTTTTCATTCGATCAGGTTAACGAAAACGAGGATTATGTATGTATCCTGGGTAGAATCCAACTGAATGTCCCCGTTCCCTACAAAATTCTCCGAGGGATTCAGTCAGGCAAAAAGTGCCAATAAAACAAAACGTCATAACAACTTGCAAAACCCCGCCCGATTCTTTAAATGATATTACACATTTACGGAATACACTAAACATGCACACTAGTTTAGGCTCAAGACACCGTACTCGTAGAACAAGGGTACGACGAGCCGGTTCACAAGCGCTCTATACCAGGTACAGACATGTACCTGGCGCTTCGCCCCACCCCCACGACCCGGGCAACCCGAGCCGAGGTCCGAGCCTTTCGAGGCGCCCACGGGTTCTACCGGTCCCCGATCCGATCCGTACCTCGGAGTATCTAGTAGGGCACTGGGACACGCATTAGTGCGTGATGCCGTCCCTTCTAGAAAACCCCTGATGGTGATTCGTTTTACACGACTCGAGGAACCCTTTAAGTTTCTCGCTGCCCCCAAAAAAGCCATGTAAAGCTAAAAATGCCCAATAGCAATCAGCAAATTCTCTCAAAAAAAACTTGTAAAAATATTTATTTCAAAAAAACCTAACTCGTAACGCTATCACTATACAGCTGCCAACAAACAGCCGTCCAAAAAGGGTTATTCTAACATTTAAAAAAAAACTTTTACCAACCCCTACCCAGCACATAGAAAGGAGGGAATTATTTAATCAATCACCCTCTAAGCGTCTGTATTCAAAAAGTGTTTCGCCCGATGTCACGGCAGCCCTGTCGGCCGCCGCCCCTCTCGCACAAAATCAATATTTATGGAGCGCGATATATATTTCACCTCTGCCTCCTTTCTGTCTCCAACGTTATCGATTACCTGCCTTGCTCTAATAACAATTTAATAAGCGGTACCCCATTTAACTCGCTTCGGACTAGCTTAAGGGTAACAGTTGGTTGAAGCTGGCTGAACGGAGCCGAGGTGTGTGGAAATGAACCAATACTAAAGCTGAGCTGAGAGAAGAGTCGTTATAATAAAGGGACTTGTTGGTTGTTCACACAGCTGAGCTCAGCTTCGCAACGCCTTGGTGGCCGAGTGGCAGAGCGCTCAGCCCGATATCCGAGTTCAATTCCCTAGTCGGGCAAAATGTATTTCGGATTTTTCGATGCATATCCCAGGTTTGTGATCACTTACCCACATTTGGTAAGCGTGATGATTAAGCCAATACCTATCAATAGTAGCGATGTTTACTTACAGCTCAGCTTCAATGGACCCAGGCCGACATCATCAAATTTTGATGCCGTGTTAGAGCGCATAGTTTTTGCGTCTGTGGAAGAGAGGTTGTCTATGCATTTATTGCTCGAACACGTTTGTATGAAGCTTAACTTCTTCTTTTGTGGCCGAGGGGACAGCTTACGACACTAAAAGTTTATCGCGCCCAAGAATGCTTTAAAAAAGAATACAACAATGCTGCTTTGCAGAAGCGTTAGGGCAACAGCACAGAATAACTAGTAGTAATAGGTAGAGTTGCCATCCAATCGGTTTTCTGGGCAGAATCCTAGCCAAAATGGCCGTGATATACCATAGTACACACACAGTACAGTCGCTACAATAGCTATTCGATACTTTCATCACATCATCACCGGCTCATTTTATGTCCCCACTGCTAAGGCATAAACACAGAAGACGCTGCTGATTTCAAAATCTCACACAAACTTCGAAGTTACAGATTTTATTACGAAACCAATTTTTTTTTATTCACTTTACTGGCTATACACACAAAGCTTACTTAGAAACATTACATGATATCGTAAAAAAAATATGTATAGTGTAGAACCTTCTTGGAGTGAACATTGCATGCAATAAATAATAATACTCCTAAACCTACACTAATCATAATTGAACATATAAATGGAAAACAAAACACATAAAAATTATAATTCATATTTATTATAAAAAAGAACAATAAAAAATGTTGTGTATGAAAGAAAAACAGGACATCAGAGACTCATCTTTCTTTTTATAGACAATACAGAGTTATTAAAAATATCAATATCATGATGACTTAACGAGTTGTACGATATATCGATAAGTGCTGACCAAAATTAGTGCGTGCGGGAAGATAGAATGTTCTTCTGTTATGGAGGCGGCTGCTAGGACGTAAAACTGTAAATTGGATTATACAGAGGAGCTCAAGGCTATCAATTTCACCACCAACAATTTTGTCCAAGAATACAGCGTCAGCTATATTTCTCCTACGTTCGAGAGAAATCATATAAAAGTAAGCGAGTCTGGACTCATACGTAACTAAGCTGCGACACAAATTGTTAGCGTACGAAAGAAGGAAGATGATATAAGAAGAGTTTTTGAAGTCTTTCCAATCGATTAATGTGCACTACTTAACCTCTCACATCCTAATGACTCGATATCGAGTCCAGTCCAGTAGCATTGTTTTTCTATTGTGTCTAGATTTCATGGTATGACAGAGGTTAAGATGGACTCCAAATTGGACTAAAGTACTCCAGTAAACTTCGAACATAGCTGTTAAAAAGAATTATGGGAATTTCGAAATCGTTAAAGAACTTAGCTTGCCTTATAACAAAACCAATTAGACGTGCGCCTTTCTTAGCTATGGAATCGATATGATCTCAAAAATCCAATCTCGCATCAACTATAACGCCTAGGTCGCGTGTGTTCGGGACTTCTAATATTGCATTGTTGTTAATGTAATATGTGGCGTTACGGGGATTTCATTTTCTCGTGAATTTTATATGATAGCACTTTTTCAGCATCATTTTATTACGTGTGCACCATTCAGTAATTCTATCAATGTCACTTTGCAGATAATTTAAATCTTCATTGGAACGGATTCTCTTCTTAAGATCATGTTATATCATTAAGATCATTAAGATGTTTAAGATCATCTGCAAACATTTGATACTTCGAAGACACAGTGTCACACAAATCATTAATAAGAAGACAAGAAAGAAAAGGGGCCCCAAGTGTGAGTCCTGGGTAGGGTTGCCATACGTCCCGAAAAAGCGGGATTTGTCCCGCTTTTTAAATAAAATTAATCGTCCCACCATAATTTTAAAAGATGTCCCGATTTGTCCCGATTTCTGTGAATGCGCCGCGCGCAGAACAAAAGCCTAGAGATCTACTTTTATTTACCAAGCAGCAATGCTAATGTTGAACGTATATTTTCGCTTATGAATCGTCAGTGGTCTGATGAGCGAAACCGTTTACTGGTATCCTGGGTTAAAAGTATTCTGATGGTTCAATATAATTTCAAGGAAATGTCTTGCATTGATTTTTATGATATGATACCTCAAAAAATACGATTGGTTTGGTACAAATAAATAAAATACAAATAAAAACATACAAATACTTACATTTTTCTATAATTTATTTTGTCCCGATTTTATGTGACGCAAACGCCTGTTTTCCCGCTTTTTTATACAGAGCAACCGATTTAAGTCAAGGGCGCTATGGCAACCCTAGCCCTGGGGCACCCCAGACGGTTCTGTTTTTTAAAACTAAATTATTATACGGCAAATTATTTAAAACCACGGATTTTAACGAGCTGAGAGCGATTTTGGAGGTAGGATTCGCACCACCTCAACAAAGAACCAGAAGATTCCTGCATGATCAAGTTTTTGTATTAGCAGATTATGGTCCACAACATCGAAAGCCTTAGAAAAATCTGTGTAAATTGCATAAATTTTACAATTATCTTCTAACGCATTTTGTAAATTGGAGTAATATGTGCGAGTTTCCATTTAGAAGGTTCCACTCGAAAGTGACTTCTCAAAGATTGTACGTAACGGCTCAACAAGTTGCAAAGAACAGGTCTTAAGGAAAATGGGAGGTATGGCATTAGGTCCTTAATTTGTGTCCAAGAGCTGAATTGATTTCAGAATTTCTTTTTCAGAAAAATGGCATGAATTAGATGCTAGCTAGCTGGCTCGCCTGGACATGAAACCGCACCAGAATTGTTAGTATAGTATAGATGGAATGAAAGTTCGATCGAGATCACAAATGTTTTGACCATCCTGACCATTGCGGCCCCCCCAAAACATTTCATCGGGAATGTCATCGCTATTTGATCTTAAAGATTTTTTAAAAACCCAAAAGTATTTGGGATCTTTATTTAAAATACATTTTCGCCTCCGATTTTACTTTAGCTAGGCATTGTGAAATCATTTTATCACAGCGCTCTTTAAGAATCTGGTAACTTAAGTAATCCCTGGGGTTATAGTATTTTTATTTAAATCTACGATGATATTTGACTTTTTCCTTGCTAGGTATTTCGGCCTTTTGTACTGACAGGCGTGCTTTCCGCAATGATCAGATCATAAAACATCTCCACCATTTCATTATCGGAATAGCATGAATTTAGATGTTAGTTCCCAGAGTATGTTATTTAGATTTTCTTTAATGTTTGCGGAGTTTGCTTTAATATAATTTTAAAAAGTAGAATTGTTTACTTTGGGACGCCTATATTTTATTTTAATATTTAGTGCCAGATGGTGATTGTCTATCTTAACCAGCGGCGTGTCGCAGTTGAATACAATAAATGAGCTAGTTGTATAACCAATAAGCCAATTTCAGTTATACTTTCTGTGCTTAAGGAAAATTCATAGTAAAAAAGTCGGTTTACTGACGATAGTTGAACGTGACAACGTCTTAAGAAGGTGTCGGGAGGTGTTGGGGGTTCCGGGGGTTTTGGGGGTACGTACCGCGGTGGCGATGTCGGCCACGGGCTTGCACAGAGCCTGCAGCAGCCCGTCGAACAGGTAGGCGGGAGGAGTTGGGGGTGTCGGGAGGTGTTGGGGGTGTCGGGGGGTGTTGGGGGTACGTACCGCGGTGGCGATGCCGGCCACGGGTTTGCACAGCAGCAGCAGCCCGTCGAACAGGTAGGCGGGAGGAGTTGGTGGTGTCGGGAGGTGTTGGGGGTGTCGGGGGGTGTTGGGGGTAAGTACCGCGGTGGCGATGCCGGACACGGGCTTGCACAGCAGCACGGCTAAATTTCTACTCAGCCGATTGTGCTTCTTTGTTTCTTTCTGTTTTTGATAAACTTAAATCGAGTCTTTAGTCCCAATTTCGAGACTGGAGTCTTTTATATTCTTTGGAGTCCTGGAGTATTTTTAAATCTTGTGTCTCAACACTAGTTGTAATGCAAAGTTTCGCATAGAAAGTTACATTTAATTTGCTTGGCAAATTGCTGTATACAGTATTTTTACCTTTCCCAATTGACATTGTCGTACCAAAATGTGTTTCCCATGTGAATTAAGTTATGATAACGTGTACTACCATTATTGCTCGCGGTACAGGCTCACAGTTCATTGCACTGGGCAAGGTAGCTTCACCAGCTTTCGAGAGCTGTTCCCCCTCCTTAACGGCCTTACAATCAGGTGTGAAGAGGGGATTAGTATGCGCTCCGAGAGGTCGCCTTACATTGGCCGAGATTGAAGGAAATGGACAGGTTGACATAATATATTAGGTTGTTTCTTACATATAGTTTTTTTTTTTGGTGGTTTTAATGGTGTTATTTTGGTCTATTTGTGAACGGGTATGTTTGGTGTGGGTTATTCCTAACTCTAATACTATAAAAATTCACAAAGTAGGTTCTACTCCACAGAAAAAAATTAAATAAAATTATTTGTAAATCAAGTTTCATTCTACTCTGTGAGACGGGAAAATAATAAGAAGGTTTTTGATAGATAGATAATTGTATTGTATATGTAATTGTATAATTGTTATAATTAAGTGTGTAAGTTAATAAAAAAAATCTATTCTATTCTATAATTTATTTATTTGCAACAAAACATGCACAATTATAACATAATACAATAATAAAAAAAATCTAAACAGAAAAATTTAAATTATTATAATTATAATAAAGAAAGCAATTAAATATACAACAATTGGTAATCAATTGTATGCCCTAGCGATGAAAAAAGGTGAAAACCCAATGAAACATTTGCTCATGGAGCTAATCACTGATTTTCAGTTTCCATCATTAGCTCCTTTTATCTCCCTACTGCTGGGGCACAAGCCTATGTATGTATAGGGAGAACGGGCCATAAACTACCACGCGGGCCCAGTGCGGATTGGTGGTTGTTATCGACCGCTAATGCAGCAGGGACCAACGGCTTTACGTGCCTTCCGAAGCAAGGAGGAGCTCGAGATGATAAATTTTTGGTCGCCCATCCGATGACCGGCCTTTGCGAAAGTTACTTAACCCCAGCACTCGCAGACCCGGCGCGTTAACCACTGCGCCATCAAAACAAATTACTCCATATGGTGTGAAGTAGGATACAATATTATATATCATAGCGGCAATCTTTTCGACACAGTTTTTATCGCCAAATATTAACATAGATTATTTACATATAAGTACGAGTAATTTAACGCAAACATTGTTGCGAACAAATTACAATTAAAAAAAAAAAATAGCTTGCCTAATTCTTAACTGATCTTTTAATATTTATAAAGATATTAGGATCGGATGTTGATGACGTAGTTGTCGACATTGAATAGGGCTCATTTGGCATATAAAGTGAAAGTAGATAGTGTTGATTAATTTCGGCGAGTTGGATTGAGCCACGACAGCATAGTAGGCAGTGCACCTGACCCGGCATGTCATGGGGTGCGGGTTCGAATCCCGCTCGTGGATTTTCTTTTTTCAACACTTTCTCTTTTTTTCAATTAACATAGATATTCATTGAAACTATACGAGACGACAGCTTGGAAGCAGGTGGTCTGGTAGGTATTAATTTGAGGCAAAAAACTAGCCTTGACTAGAAAATTAGTTGCTGACCCTTACAAATGTCGACCACTGGTTCTTGTCGAACACCGGTGCCACTAGTCTAGGTACAAATATTTAAAACTAGTGCCCCCCGGTTTCACCCGCGTTAATTAGCGAACAATCTATTAAAAAACTATTTTAAGAACATCACGCTAATATTTTCCCGTTTTTGCAACATTTTTCATTGCTGCTTCACTCCTATTGGTCATAGCGTGATGTAATATAGCCTATAGCCTTCCTCAATAAATGGACTATTCAACACAAAAATAATTTTTCAATTCGAACCAGTAGTTCCTGAGATTAGCGCGTTCAACCAAACAAACAAACTCTAGCTTTATAGTATTAGTATAGATATATAATAATTTCCAATAAGTAATAATTCTTTGTAGTAATCTGAGAATGGATGTTACGTTTCTTATCTTTTCAGAACAAAAGAATGGAGTACTTTGGGAATAACCCTTAAGTTTGATAGTCCTTCGTGGACGGGTGATTGGATGCTGTAGTTTTAGTGCTTTGATGGAGGATATTGTAGGTAGGTAGTACCACCATAAATATGGTGGTTTATTTTAGAGCGTTGTCATGCACTTTTAGTTCGTCAATCGTTCGCTTCGTGGCGCTATCGTAGCGTTCTACGGTCCGTAATACGAAATATGTGTTTTGATAGCGATAAATTGCAAATTGAAGCGATTGCGACTAATAAGCTTGCGGATCAGTGTCCCGCCCGATCCTCTAAATGCCACTACACATTTACAGAATACACTAAACATGCACACTAGCTTAGGTCCAAGACACCGTACTCGTAGAACAAGGGTACGAAGAACCGGTTCACACGAGCTCTATTTTTTTTTTTTTTTTTTATATTGACACGTCATAGTGACCACATCCTGTCTGATGGTAAGCAGCCGATGCAGTCCAAAATAATGAGAGCGCTCCTCACCGTGGAACAAGCACGGTGACAAGCGCACCCACTCATGACGGCCTGCATAAATGCCGTTTCACGCCCCGCTTAAAAGACCCGGGACTATAGGAGCTGGGAAACACATGCGCCGGCAAAGAATTACAACACCAGGTACAGACATGTACCTGGGCGCTTCTCTCCCCCACGGCCCGGTCTACCCGAGCCGAGGTCTGAGCCTTTAGAGGCGCCATCGGGTGGTTCCGCTCCCCGATCCGATCCGAACCCTTCGGAGAATCTAGTAGGGTACGGGGACGCGCACTAGTGCGCGATGCCGGTGAAGCTAACCTTCTGCAGTCTGTTTTTCCTTTAGTTGATGGCTTCGTGCGATTAGCACATTTAGCCAGTGTCAAAGTAATTTTTCTTACAAGTAATACATAAATAAACAATATTTCTTTCCTGTATGACGATGATGAATGATAATAGAAACGAGAAGTGAGAAATGATATACCCCTCAACCCCTCGAGTGTCTCAGTAAAAATGTGAGGCTTTACTAAGTCCTTGGGCGGACTTCTTGAGAGAATTTGAAAAGTGACGTAGCACTGTTTTGTTTCATTTGCCCACACTCATGCACACTTACGAACACTTAACGGTTAATAATCCACCATTATTTTACATTAATATTCGACATAACACAAATTTTAGAAAATAAAACAAAACGGCAGACATGACTCTTAACTTTCTCGCCAAGAAGTCTCTGCAGTCTCCTTATTTCGTGGTAGTATGACTGTACAAAGCAGCTATTTTTATTGGTGTCCGAATCGTCAGTGAAAAAATTAATAAAATTAAAAAGTGTCAATTCGGACACTGTGTCCGAAACGTCACCTATATAGCCGTAAATTCGAATCCAAAAATATAAGGTACTGCTTTGGAACCTGTCGTTCTATTGTCACCTATTTGTGTTTATGGTTGCCACAGAATATAAGTTGACAGAAGTAATTTCAAGTAAAGTGCTTTATGGTTATACTAGGGTAACGACACTGATTCGACAAGAAACAGAGATTGACATTGTTTTTCCTTTAATCATTAAAAATAGGGGTCAGAAACCGATTTTATTAGTATTTAGCAACAGTTGAATACAGACCACCTGCTTTCTAGCTGTCATCAATGAAAATTGGGTCGTTGGGCGATTCATACCGTGGCCGTGGTCCGAACAGCTCGTGGTATATACTAGTATGAATCGCCTAACGATCCTGAAAATGTATGTTATTTTTTGGCGACGAAAACTGTTGTACTCTGGTGCGGTTACGATATTCCATTTAACCTTCTTAAAAACAATACAATAAACAATTGATTTCGTAAGATCTATATGAGTTCGGATGTAATTTAGTTTGTACTCTTATTCCATTGTAATAAGAGTTACATTCTTTCGGTCGTGACTGTACAATATTGATATGTCAAATCAAATGTTATCACATTAACAGCGATGTTATGCTATTAACAACCTTGCAGATGAAATAAACGTCACCGGTAACACCGGTTTTACTCTTGACAGATTACAAACATTATTTTAGTATAGGTACAATTATTTTAGTTAATACCTATGTATAAGTAAGTATATTAACTTAGTTTATGCGGATCTACTCCCTTTCATTTTCCTTTATATTTTTATTTAAACCTAACATTTCGACTCTTTGCATTTACTCTGTAGTTTCTTGCGGCCATTCTTCTCCACAGCTAAAAAACCGGCCAAGTGCGTGTCGGCCACTCGGGCCACGCGCAGTGTAGGGTTCCGTAGCCCATCTCAATAATGCGGACTCTGAGAAGAAGAAGAAGGATTTTATGAACATTTATTTAACGTCAAGAGTTCCGGCGGCTCATGACGTCTAAAAACGGGCCCACATAAGACGATGGTAACTAAAGAAGGAGTCAAAAAATACAACTTCACAAGTGAAGTTAGAAAATATATTACATTACGTTAAATGTTAGTTCCCAATGAGGAACTTGTACTGCGCCAAGTACATTTTATAAGTTGGCTGTTACTCGTAAACTTGTAAAGCCTACTTAGCTGTGATAGTTTTCCCTTTAACTTCGTCACTTAAGCAACTACCGTGATTTTTTTCACGTATCCAAAAACAACCATTTGGCTTGCAAAGGGGGGGGACACTTAACTCTAACAAAATTTTGTACTTTAAAGCTTAATAGTTCACAAACGGATGCCTCAATCAAAAAACTGTTTCCACAAACCCGCAATATTTTTGAAATTGCTATCCAACAACACCCCACACTATGGGGTAGACAAGAAAACAAACTACATCCCCACTTCACGTGTAGGGGAGGTAACCTAAAAAAAAATATTTTTCAAAATTTTACTTCACCATTTTGTCGGCGTGATTAATATGTATATTCGTCAAATTACAGCTTTCTAGTACTAAGAGTCTATGAGCTAGGCTGGGGACGGACAGACATGGCGAAACTATAAGGTTTCCTTGATGACTACGGAACCCTAAAAATAGACGTCCTGAATGGGTAGTAGGTAAAATATTTATGGACGATTCAAAAGCAGTTTTCGTAAGTTTATTTGAATAAAAAAATTTGACTTTGACTCGCCAACAATATAGGCATTTCATTCATTCTATATCTAATAGTTATAATACAACCGATTATAACCGCAACAAAGGATCTTGTAAGATATCTGCTGATGTGTAATGACGTCTCTTTGTTCTATGACAACGCATAATGGCTATCGCATCGTTACACACAGCACAGATACACTATTCCGTACTGGCCCGGCTTTACCATCCACGCGCATATAGACAAATGCTAACACAACTAGGAAACGGTCGGTCGATCCATTCGTTTTGTTAAACGTAATGCAGCAAGAGCCAGGTAAGCGTCGAACAGAGACAAAGTATAATTCGAACATCGACATTACACTTTCTTTACAAAGCGGTCCGTCCGTCAAATCAATACAATAACAGCTACTACTATCAACATGCCCGCCATTTTAAGTGTTAATACCGAAACGGGCCGAATATCGCTAATGGCGGCGCGACCGTCGTACAGAACGGGAAAAATTAGCCTAAATACATGTGCAATACGTTTATGAAGCGTTCTGTGAGCGCGCCGCGGCCGATCAGTTAGGCTTTGAGTTGGGACGCGCGACTCGCAATCTGCAATCAAAATGGAAGCCATCGCCGCCGCCATCTTAGGTCCGCGCGCTCGGTCCGCTTCGGGAATTTGGGAAATTGCTGTTTTTTTTGTTGTAAAGAGAGCAGTATATAAGAGGTTGGTAGGCAGAGGACAGCGGTGCGGGGAAGGGGCGATCTCGCACGGCAAAGCGGTGTGAAGGGAAAGAACGGAGCGGCGCACGCGGTATACGGTATCCGTATCCGTCCGGAGATACATCTTCGCTTTGAAATGAAAACTTTAAAAAGATATTTCTGGCATGTAACTTTGTATAAAGTGTGGAACATTGGAAGTAGTAACTTGGGTATAGTAAGTCATTATCTTTTTGAATTATTTGGTTCAATAAGGTCTTATAATGGTATAAGTGAAATGATGCCCTCCAATAAGGGCTCATTAACGTTTATTGCAAAACTTTACTTTTAATTTATTTTATATTCTTAAATAAATAATTTCTGTTGCCTCAGAATTCGTTATGATTTTTTTAAGATTATTTTACTGTATATATCTTGGTTAGACATTATTAAGGTCATTCGTTTTGACCTAAATAAATAATAATCAAAGATTAGGGTCTTATTATTAACTAATATAAATAATAAAAAGGACAACCGAACCAAATACTCCTATCGTAATATTTTTTTAAACAATTTTTTTATTTCACTAATCAGTGCTGTACCGTATAGCAATGATGTTTTACAGGTGTATACGTTATGCATACAAAACAACAGCAAGAAATGTTTCGAAATTTAACGTTCGAATTTCGAACGCAGCGGTGGCAGCACGGTTACACATTTTTTATTTTTATTAATACTCGTATTTATTTCAATATAATAACAAATAATATACCTATCGTCATATTATTAATGGTACACTATTAAATCACCTGCTATTTGCCGTCAACCTGTTGTTGATAATAACCGATAACCACGACGCTCTTCAAGCAAAGCAAACAGGCAAGCCTAACCTTAAATTACGGTAAGGCAAAAGTCATGACCAATAGAACAGCAAAAAATGACATCGTGGAAGAGATATTGGTCCATGAAAAGATGGTAAAGAACAAAGACTATACTATGACTGCTAAAGAAAACTTTTTGAACAAGTGTATTCTACCTTGCCCTTCTTATTATACGTCTGTGATCTGCCTAACATCATACGGATGCCAGAAGTGGGCGCTGACTGACTCAAAAAAATCAGCAAAAGCTTATGCCTATGCTGATTTTTTCTTACTTATCCTTCTTCCTACTATCCTTTCCATACTTCTCTGGCAGCTGATAATCAGCTGTAGAAGTATGGAAAGGATTCTAGGATTTACAAAAAAGACAAAATGAGGACTTGAGGAAAATCACAAAATGAAAAGATGTAATAGTTAAAATAAAAACATTAAATTGGAAATGGGCAGGCTATATATCTACTCCGCGAAAGAGTACACAAATATCATTCTTACACATTAACTGACATGACATAACACCAATTCATGGAAAAGAAAAAAACGTGGACAACAAAAAATGCGTCGATGACATAACGAAAGTTGCTGGATCGTTAAGGACAAGAGTAGGACAGGAAAGGAAAAAAGGAATGAGCTGGAAGAGGTCTTTGCGATACGTCCCAAGGACGAAGAATAGACAGTGGTTTGGAAGAAGACGTAGTGACAACAATTGAGAAAGAGATGCTCAGATAGTTTAGTCATGTAGTAAAAATGAGTGAGAAGAGATTGACCAAAAAGGTATACGAAATGAATAAGAATATGGACGAGGTCGAAGCGGATGTTTCTTGACCAAATCGAGGACATTTTGAAATTAAATGAAATGAATGAATCGCAGCAAGTGGCAAGAAGTGGTCTCTGCCTACCTCTAGACAGGCTTGATTGTATGTATGTACGGATGTATTAATTGTTCTTGTTTCAGCTAAATTTTATCGAGTCCTTTGTCCATAGCTTCTACAGAAACCTTAATGAAGGTCAACAAACGTTTGGCTTAGTGTGAATTGTGGTTTAAAAGAAAACAGCAGCGTTGTTACCTTACTCGCGCTTATAAAACACCGCGACAAAGGATCTATCTCGAGATCCGTCGGCGTTCTCGCACTCGCCCGTGAGCCGGCTACCTATCTTTCATTGCACGTACGCGGCGCGGGGGGAGGGCCGCCGCGCGGCATACGCGGAGTCGACCGGAGCCATCTTGCTAGTGGTCGTTCAAATGCTCGCGTCTCTGCGACACAAATCGCTCATAATTCGCACTAATTAACCGTTAAACCATCAAAAAACCGTACCAACAAAAGTGATCGGACCCTACGCTAAGTGCAAAAGCTGTGTACAAACTGTTGTTGACATAAATATGTGTGTTGTTGTTTCTATGTGTGCATTCCGTTCCGAGTGTCCTAGGTGAGTAGTCAGTACTCTTTGTGCGCGACAATTATCATTCTGATCGATTCGGCGCGGGGGTGTGCACTCGGGGCCCGTTTTATATCTTTTGTTGTTTTGTAACGCTCACTGAAATCAATAATTTTAGTGGCAGCCAAGTCTGGCTGACCCGCCGCGCTCGTCCTAAGCTCACGATTGTGCGTTGATTTATTTATCGCGAACATTGAATAATACCTCAGTGATTGCGAACCAATTGAGTTTACCAATGTGAAAGTAGCGAAGTTAGTGTACGATTAAACTGTTTGTACGAATCAAGTGTGTGGTGATTGAACCTTTTTGCATTGAGGTAGGTGCTGTTGACTGTTCCATCCATAGTTTTATATGTGCATTGGCACCAAAAGCGTATTGTAGCTTTCTTTCCGATTCTATTTATAGAACACACTGAGAGCGTGCCTGTAATTTATGCAGCTGAAGTGAATCACATTTGTTAGTAACCGAAGTGAGTGAATGACGAAAATAGACGTAATGTAAGTACTAACATAAATTAGTTAGTTACCTATAGGTAACCATAAACAATCAGTGATAAAATGTAATACCTCCTTCATACCTTTATTTACCTACCATAGGTACCTAATTCACTGTTTAGTTTAATTTTCGGATTTCGAACTGCACTATTTCAATGGCTTCCGTGTTTAAGGCACTTAACCTTTTAAAGTTAAAATGTGATTCTTTTCAAACATAATCTCATAAGACTTACTTATTCTTTTGTTTTCTGCTTTGTTTATTATGGTTTATTACCACAGAATACTTACTGTGGTTATGTACCTACTATTTTTATTATTTATTTATTACAATGTTGATCAGCATCGTTTAATTGCAAGACACGGAAGAAATATTAACAATAGTCGGGCTTGCTTGGTAGGTACCTTTGTGACAGCTAGCCGTTACGTTTGCTAGGCAGTAGAGAAAGCCAAGCAAGGTGGTAGACAGGTAGGCAGTTACTTACCTAATGTTAACATCCTAACTAATATCATGTCATGAATGTGAAAGTGTTTGTTTGTGCTTGTTTCACGTCAAAACAGAGCAACGGATCGACGTGATTTCTCGGCCAGAGGTAGTTCAAGGAGCCGAGAGTGTCATGGGCTTTTTTTTTTTGGGGATTCACGTTACGCAAATCAAATAAAAAGCCTCAATGTTATTATCGTCCGCCAATAAATGTCCAGACCAGGTCGTTGAGTCTGCTATTTAAAACGACCACAATCGTAAGTCGATGTACTGATTTATAAATTTTCTTAATTACTTACCTACCTATTTACTCATAATATTGTTTATTAATTATGCATGCATACGTGTCTGCTAGCAAGCTTACAGCTTGAAGCCAGCAGCAGAGTGAAGGTTATGCATTCATGTCAAATCAGACTAAGCTATTGTGATAATGACGTTATTGAATAACCAGACTTTAAACCTCAGGCAATTCGACCTTTTTTTGTCTGTTTATCTGTTTGTTTGGCCGCGCATCACGTGAAAATGGCTGAACAGATTTATATGAAACTTTACACATAGACAGACCATGACCCGGACTAGGATATAGTATACTTTTTATCCCGGTAACAGGTTCCTGTGGGATAGTGTAGCCATCGCGAAAAAAGTCGCGAGCGACAACTAGTAAACAATAGGTGCGTTGGTATAGCGAGCACAATGGGAGGTCGAGCCTACAAAGGTAACCTACAAAGCTGGCCCAGCAGCTGGCCTAGCTGGCTTCTTCTGTCACTTTATTTTCTGTCAACAACTGACAATCAACTGACTCCTTCTGCCGGCTTCTGCATTATGTGCATATGGAACTAATAAGTTCTAGTTCGTAGCGGCAACAGTGTTCAACACAGAAACACTAGTATTCGACACCATAAAACGCAGGTGGTCTGTATTCAAATGTTGCTAGAATAAAAATTAAAGGACAAATAGTGACGACCACTTGTTTCTGTCGAACTCTGGTGCCATCACCCTATCAAGGGTGCGCTGTCCGTAAGTGACAAGTGTCATATATTTTATTTGAAATGTCTATTTATTTGATGCCGTGCGGCCATACTAATTTTGTATGGGAAATTTAACGTGTTAATTTGAAAAATAATAATTTACAAAACCGCTCGATAAATCGAAAATGTGAGACGGACGATTTGTAGTTTAGCCCATTGGTGGTTTAGACAAAATCAGAGGTACAATAATTTAGATAAACTATAAGATATCAACTAAACGCCGCCACTCGTTTTCATGATTTTTGCCCAACTTTAAATGATATTGTAGAAAATCTATAGTGTGTTATGAATTTATGGATCGGACAACCTAATTGTAAACACGTTCCCTTTGATACTAAATATATATTTTGTTTATTTAATACGATAGTATTTTTAATTATATCAACTTCACCGTGACTGCATTTTTGGCCTTTTTTGGTCGGCGCATCCTTAAGAAAATCTTGACGACTGGCAACTTCAATCTTTCTGCGACCACAGACCCTACAAAGGTATCGAACCGGTGCCAGTGAGTAGGATTTTAGAACAATTTTTTGTTAAATATAGCAATAAACGTTTTACTTACTACTCCTCTACATTGAGCCCGTCTGAATAATTGTCCTACGACATTAAGAACTAACCCAAGTTCTTTATGCCTAGCCTAGTGGATGTTTTTTCATTTGATCAGGTTAACGTTAATGATACTTTTTAGGCATTAAAGCAGCGCCTCCTAGGGACAAACGAGAAGAGTTAAACTTCTGTTTTATATAAATTCTTCTTTTTGATAACGTGATTGAATTGCAAAAAAACTTGCACTGAGCAATCTGGTGTCAAATATAATCTCTAATAAACATTTAAACTTACATACAATTTGACAAGTAAATAGAATAATGGGTTTACAAGAAAACAAGAGTATACTGCCAAAAGAATAAAGTTGCCAACGGTTTCCCCACTAGGACGAGCCTGACTTGTGGCATACCAACGTAAACACATGATGCGATAAAAAAAAATAAACTAAAAAATAAAGATGAAGAAAAATGAAGATAAGATAATTATTTATTTATTTGCACTTCAAACGAAGCGAGTTTAACTTCTGCTACGTCTACAAATAATCGTATGTCTAATAAAACTCGCAATAGGCATAATGAACGGAATTAGATCGTTTATAGACTGATGATGATGATGTTAGAAACTTAGAACGTGTTCTGAATTTTTTTCTTCATACTTTTCGGTCTTGTTAGCGAGTTTTAAATGAGCTTGAATTCAGCGCAGGCGCAGTCATTACGATGAGTGTTGTGTCGCTGGTGGTAGGATCAATGAACCATAAACAGCTTCGTGAAGTGCTTCTTATAAAATACTAGCATACTAAGTTCAAAATTATTTATTTATTTTTGCTACTTGAGCTTTAACGGATATCACACTATGCCATCATCGGTTCGTAAGTCTACGGCTGGAGATGTTATACTGTATGAGATGAACCGGCAAGAAAATCCTTAAGGGCTCTTTACCATTTCATTTCTTTTTCCATTTTCACTTTATTGGGAAACAAAATTATTTGGAAACACATGTTTCCAAATTATTTTGTTTTTATTTTTTTTTACCACAAACAAGGGTGAATTTCGATGTTTCAAGTTTTGAAGTGTTTTTGGGTGTTTTAATCCTAAATAATAAATACAGCAAAAACACTGAAAGGAGTCTTAGCAGATTTTAGCAGATTTTGATAAAAACTAAAACGGTACCTATCTATAGATCGATCGATTTTGAAAAGGTCTATTTTCTAACTAGAAATTGAACTCTTTTTTTAGAAAATGAATAAATACGGAGGTACCTACAGAGGACAGTACAAGAAGAAGTACTAAGAAACATAAACTCCGGTGGTTTAATAAAAACCTGGGGTATATTGACTTATTTATTATTATACTAGATGTGCCCCCGCGGTTTCACCCGCGTTAATTAGCGATTTTCCCGTTTTTGCAAAATTTTTAATTGCTGCTCCACTCTTTTTAGTCATAGCGTGATGTAATATAGCCTATAGCCTTCCTCAATAAATGGACTATTCAACACAAATATATTTTTTCAATTCGAACCAGTAGTTCCTGAGATAAGCGCGTTCAACTAAACAAACAAACTCTTCAGCTTTATAATATTAAGTATAGATTGTCATAATGATAATTACCGCGCTAGCCTAGCGTAGCAAGGGTAAGTACCAACTACTTACATGAATCATATACTTAGGATTGTATGTATATATCTATAGATATCTACAGATGAGTCAATAACGTAAAATACAATGTTTACATAGGTTATACGCGTCGTGGTCGTGGTACAATTTTATCTTAAAGAGTTACAGGAATCCCAGATTACGATTTGGGCACAAATAATTCTGCAAATATGAAAAAATAATAAAAAGCTCCAATATCTTTTTATCTATGTTTGTTTGCCAATTCCGCTATCAGCAGAGTACCTACAGTTAGCTTCAATAATGTGTGAACACTTTTACAATTTTCAAAACTTTTTTTGATAAAAACGATACGTACATTACAATTCTCCCTATACATCCATAGGGAAGGCTCGTGCCCCAGCAGTGGGGACATAAAGAGAGCTGATGATGATGAAATTACAATTGCAAATAACTTTGTAAGTAGATAATTATATTTTATTTTAAAAGACTAATTAATTGTAGTACATCCCGAGAGAGTTATACCAGTGTTGAAAACTGATTAAAATTTTTCTAGATTACAGCTAGGAAACAGGTAGTCTGTTGTTGCTAAAAACTAAAATCAATTTGTAACCCTATATCTAATGATTAAAAGAAAGCAAACTTCACCAAAGAGGTCAGTTACTTTAAGCGAATGATCAAACGACACTAAACGTAATTAATTTTAAATAGCAATGACGAAACGCCCCCATTTTTTCTTAATGACGAAACGACACCATGACCAATCCCCCCTAACCCCCTATGACATGGGGTCCTTCAAACGAGGCGTGAGGCACCTTGTGGGCCGCCAGGGTGAGGGTGACTGATGCTGCGTTGTTTTCACGCTGTACCAGTTGTCTTCGCGTCTGGACTCCATTTCGCCGAGCTAGGTATAAAAAAAAAACAGAGAAAAGGTTAGGTTTGATTACTCCAAATATTTCTAGATGTCTACTGGCTTGAATGATTTTGACACAACTCTGTCATTGTGACGAGGTTGTAATAAAGTTATCATCTTATTCGTCTAGCCTCGCTTTGTTATTGAGTACAGTACAAAATGTACAATTGAAAACGGAGTCAATGGAACCATTATTTCATTCATCTTTAGGTTTCTTTCAGTGCTATTTCTTTTAAACATCATCGTTAGTAGTTTAGTGTTTTAAAGCAAAACTTTTTGTTACAAATGAGATTTTGGTTCGTGTAAAATTAATTTCGCAACAAACCTTTTTGGCAATATTTTTTTATTGTAGCTAGATTAACATAATCAACACAGTTATAGATAAGATAGCCAGTTTGTCTATGGTTGAGAATCCAATGTGGAGAGCGCCTCTTTTTACATTCAGCCTTTTACTTAGCATCAGGTAATATTGAAGCCATGCTTATAATATTAAAAAACCTCATCTATCTTATACACATCACGATCACGATCTTTCAAATTCAACTAGAGCATCTCCCTACCTAGTGATGACTGTGCCATAGACATGATAGAGAAATCATCATCAGAAAATTACGAAGTCTCAGAAAGTAACTTTCTTTAATTGATGTAGCGTTATATTTGCCAAAATGTTAATATAACAACAGACTATCACACCCATTCTAATCAGGCAAAAAGATAACGCTCACGTCACCTAGATAACACAAGAATAAATTAAAACATAAACAAATCATGACCATATATAAAATTCGAACTCGCAAACTTAGATAATGAATAGAGGAGTTCCGTCATACATACTCATTGTCAGTGCGCGGTGTAAAAAAATAAAACATTTCGAATTTCGAACGCGTTAGCTATCATGGCGGATACACGCGCACATCGAGCATGAAATAATTGCATTCGTTCACGACCGCGCCTTGTGAACGGCCCCGCTGGCTTCATATTCACTAGACATAACTATCCGTGTACTTTAACCAGAATTACCGCCTATAGTTATTACACGGGCATGTGAAGCTGGCTGCGCGCAACCTGTCCCCCGCGGCTCTGGCTGGGCATCATCTTAAATTTGTCGCGTTGCATTCCACAGACAAGACGGGTCACAATGTTTTTTTTTGCCGGCATCGACGCGAGGTGCCCCGCCAGCCGCCTATTATGCGACTTACCAAGAATGTCTGTTTCCACCATCTCTCTCAGCAATTATTGACGTCGCTCGTAACTCGTCCGCGTTGGATTTTAGTGCTGATTCATCGGTCGTTATGGCAGGCATGATGTTATCTCCACGATTCTCGTCAAACTGGCCACTTTTTCGACAATGACCGATCAATTGTTTATTATTTAAGAAAATTAAAACCTTTCCGCTAACTTATTTATTGCAAATTAGTTGTTTTTTAAATTATTATTACGCAAAGAGTATTACCTACTTAACCGTTTTTTGCTAATGATGCATTTACTGTGTTAATTAATTATTCATTTACGCTACGTCGTGTCTTAACGAGGCGAAATGTGTATAAAAGTCTGATTAATAGCTGTCAGTTATTAATTTAATACAGGAATTTAATAATGCAGCAAACTGCGAAGAATTATCGTGCGAAATTTGTTTTATGAGTGGATGAAGGGAAGTTACGATGTAACATAATAAATTAGGAACTAGTAACTTAATTGCAATTTACTGCACACGCTTACTCACTTACAAAACAAATGCATTTTTATCTCTAGCAAGATAAAGACGAAATTAATTCCATTTTCATAATTTAAAAATCGTGTTACAACTGATATTGATGACTGATTCGTTGTGGTAATGACTATAAAATTATGTGTATTTGCTATGTATCTATGTACTACGTCCGAGGACTTAGTAATAGCCCCCACATCTTTATTGAGATATTCGAGGGGTTGGGGGGTATATCATTTCTCACTTCTCATTTCTATTATCATTCATCATTCATCATATAGGAAGGAAATATTGTATATTTATGTACTGCTTGTGAGAAAAATTACTTTGACATTGCCTAAATGTGCTAATCGAACGAAGCCATCAAAAGAAAAAGTGGATTTTTCTAGAACTTATTTTTTTAATCAATGTTTCCGAACGTGATAGAAATAATGTTGCCAGCAGTGTGACCATGGCCAGGTTTTTTTATTTTAAAGTTTATTTTTGTACCATTTGTCCAGAAAGATAATGAGATTTACTATTAGTACGAATAGTGTACAAAGTCCCAGCCGGAAATGAAAAATGTCCTTTGACTTTGTTTGTGGTAGTCTGATTTGCAAGCGTGTGTACATACAAGTGATTTTTGTAGCGCATGACCTAAGTACTACTAACACGGTTTGATTTAAACATTGCCCAGATATAATTGCTTATACATATTAAATTCTTTCGCATAATCCGAAATAAATGTGATGTGCATTAAAATATTTAACAAATTACCAATTACAATTAAAAACATGCTATCAAAAAAATATTTTTTAGGGAAATTAAAACAATTACTATACATTACAAGAGTTATTTAAAGACGATCTACAAAGCACATCAAAACCGTCCTCCTCTCCCCTAATTTTTGCTTTGCCCGACAGGGTCCATACTGTTCTTGACATTATTTAAAGATCCTTGTAATACATATGGGAAAGCAATAAAAATATAAATAAAAAAATACTATTAAGTCAGATACTTGTATAGTATACCTACTTAATAATTTCTAAATAAGGAGCTAAGGTTAGGCGACCAAATTAAAAAGTCTCCAGCTTTCTCCAGCTCCAGATTCGGTTGTTGTCCTTAGATGATAATAAATGACACTAGTCTTACGAGTATCGGTCCGGATGAAGAATGCGCTTCGGCTGTTCTAACTTTTTTTTTATGGCATTGCCTGTTCTAACTTTGAGATTTGGTCTATGGGAAAAAATTACAGATGTCAAATCAAAAATGGCCGACGAGACACGATTGTAGACGTTCTAAAATAGAAGAATCGAGGTTCTGTCAGTGTAACCTGAAGCGGATCTTAGCCACAAAATAAAGAGACTGCAGAAGGTAAGCTTCATACAACTCACGGACGGAATCTCGGAACGACAGATTCAGAACAGATTTCTGATAGGTTCTCCTTATTTTGTCTATTATGTATTCTGTGATTTTGTGTCTTTGTTTTGTGGGGCCTGCCGAGCTTTCCCTCTCACAGTAGTACTCCGACCTAACGGGAGCTTTTGTGCAAAAACCTGACGTGAATCTCATGTACAAATTATGCTGGGCCTTCAGAGACATGTCTGAGAACGGTGGTCTAACCACTAAATTCAAAATCATTTATTCAGTTTAGGCTACAAATAGCTCTTATGAACGTCATTACGCCATCAGTTCGTATCTACTCTGGGCGGGAGATCTTGTACTGGCAAAAACCGGCAAGAATCTCAGCAAGGCCGTTTCTTTTCTTCTTTACAGCGTCAACATTTTGGAAAATGCCCTATCTTAAGGACACTAGACCACAGAAGCCTAACTTGTTGTACTTATGTAAAACAGATGCTCGTCATCATAACCTCAAGAACGTTATTCGACAGGCTCTTGTCACCGCTGGAGTACCAGCGGTACTCGAACTCTCCGGTCTGGTACGTGATGACGGCAAAAGACCGGACGGCAATAATCGTAGTTCCTTGAAGGATGGGACGGGCTCTGGTATGGGATGCTACTTGAGTCGATACGCTAGCACCGTCCCACATTCCAAGCACTTCTGTTAGCGCTGGTGCGGCTGCATATCATGCAGAGAACCTCAAACGGCGAAAGTATGAGATTCTGACTGGGGATCTCATATTTGAGCCGTTTGGGGAAGAGACCTTAGGTCCATGGGGCCTGGGTGCTCACAAACTCTTTAAAGATATTTCTATTAAATAAGTAGAAACCACCCGGGACCCCAGAGCTAGCAGCTACTTGGTTCAGCGTATAAGCATAGCTATCCAACGGCAATGCTGCTAGCTTACTGGGCACTCTGCCTGATGGGGATGATTTGGGGCTTTTTTATATTTATAGTTAGTAGTAGTTACAATTTATAGTTTTAGTAAGTTTAATTTTGAGTAGTTTAATTATTATCTTGTTTGTGTCTTGTTTGTAAATAAATAAACGTAAGCTAATTTTCCCCAATTTGATGCCCATCAATGATCAATAATTCGGATTTCGTAGTAGCATCTATAATAGCTTCGCTGTTGTGGCTGTTATAAATAATGCAATTCCAACTTGTACGCCATGAATCGATAGAAACGATCTATCCATATATGCATTTTCATTGCCTGGTAACCAGGGCCCCGAGTCTGTATAATGACCAATATTTCATAGCCCATTTCCAATCCAGTTATATTCCAACGCCATTATATTGAGCAGTGTGTTAAAATCGGTAGTCCGCCATACCAATATCAATAGCCAATGGAGTTGCAGTGGGGTGGAAATGGAATGGTCTCATACTAGTTGTCGATGTTACCATTTAAAATCTACCATTTCTTTCGAAAATTGTAAACTGATTTTTTTTTATTTTTGCATTTACAATCTATGAATTAAATATTTATGTTTTCTTAAAAGGAATCCACTTTATTAAAATCACATGAAACATTAATAAATTCTTGAGTTTTCACGAACAATACGGTTGCGAGTAGTGTTCTTACACCTTAATTTAATAGAATAACGCCGATTGTCTTTGGATTTAAGTTACATTAATCTATGGTCAATCTGAAAAATATGTCAAAATATAACCTCTAATCTATTTTAATAAAAAGTATTTTAAATTAAATTGCTAAATGCGTTACATTTAAGAGTTTTGTGCTGCATTAATAAAGTCTGCAAGTAAGTACCTACAATTATTTAATCTAGTCCTTTGTCATGATTAAATTCCAATATTTAGAATGCACTATATTACAATTTGTATTTTGAATTTATAACCAATTTAAAAGTATATCCTTAAATACTACAAAACGAATCTAAAGCAAGCTTTGAAAAATACAAGACAGCATTGTGTGGAACTAGTAATTTTATTTAATACATTTGCCTACAATAACAATAAAATAATCACAAAAGTTTATTTGTTTGTATGAGATTGCCTGAGATTTTTGTTGTAAGAGGCGAGGGTTTTATATCAAGTTACATTAAATAAATGAAATACTTATATGTGTATAGTGATAGGTTTGCCCTAGAGATTAACTTTAAAAGTGGTTAATTAGCATGTTACTTGTAAAAAAGTAGTAAAATGTAACACAGACCACACTATTCTATGACTGAATAAGTAAGGTGTAACAAGCGTTTTGTTGTGCTACTCATTAGTAAATAGAGTTATAACAATCTGTCCAGACTGTAATTACATTATTGTTTCATTTTACAGACAAATCATGATAATGGAATATGCTGGAAACGATCATGTACAAAATTGCTGGAAAATGAATGGCTCATCAAATAATGAATAATATTTATCTGCAATTACATTTTTATTATGTGATTACCGGAGATGTTTATCTTAGGCGGTAAGTGTTTTATATCAAGTTAAAATACTTACCTACATAAGTAATAAATAAATGGGGATGTGTTTGCCCTATAAATGAAGATTAGAAAAACTTTAAAAAGTGGTTAATTAGCATATTCTCATAAAATGTAGTAAAATCTAACACAAATAGACCATGCTATAAATCTTCATGAGTAAGGTATTATGAGCATGATGTTGTACAGTTGTTATTATCATGCTACTTATTAGTAAATAGAGTTGTAACAATCTGAGCAGACTTTATATACATAATTATGTTTTATTTTACAGACATCAAGATGAAGCAGTATGTGGACATGGTTATACAATATTGCAAGAAATGTCTTATCTGCCTAGACTAGATGATTGGATATACTTAATAATATTCATATGGCTGCATCTTTTTAAGATAGTGAACTGTGAAACAGTTTACTAACCTCTGACCGACATTGACATCAATTGATGCATTTATTTACTTTATTTAATTATATTAGATTAGGTAAGTTAGTAACGCATTGATGTCGCGGGCGGTCACAGGTTAATAATAATAAAATAATTTAAAATAATACATATAAGAGATGATTTTGAAAATAAATACAAATGTTAAAATTGCAATAGGTTTTTATTTACCATAATACATAGGTATCAAGTGAATTAAGACCTTTGCCCAGCAAGACAAAGTAGGTTAACTTAATACAAAATAACAAAATGTAATAATTAACACTGAAATTACCTATTACATTTCCTACTGAATTGATTCTAGGCCAATTGCTAAGACTTTTATTTCATACTATGTAAATAAAAATTTAGTAAAGTAGGCACTCATTTGTTAAAAAGTCATAGCAAATAACCACCAAACTTAAATCAATGCTTTAAGGTCTTACAAAATAAAGCAATAAAATACAGTTTTCTCCTTTTGTATTGACTGTTCAACAATTTAATGCCTGTAAGCACAATAAAAACTGTGCTGTAAATGTACTTCATTTTAACTTTTGTAAGAAAAAAATATTAGTAAAAATGGCTGAAATCTATTCAGTAGCCAAATCCTGAACAAACTACTTTTTCACTGTGCATGACTGCATGTTAGTGATGTTGCATGTAATGTATGTCACATTGTAGGTACCTATAAAAGTTTTATTTGCAAGAATATGGTTTTAAAGATGTACACAGATAAACAATAAATAATTTTTATTTCTATAATAAGTAATAGAAGATGTTACAATCTTGTTACAATACAATCAAAGCTAATCAAAGACATTTAACTAAATCTCTTTTTGAATACAATACAATTCACTGAGACTTGATTTTGCAACATGATGAATTTACTATGCTTAAATTGACAATGTCACCAACCTCTTGGAATAATTATTATAATTATATTTTAGAATTAAGTAGATACTTCCTTCAAGTCTTAACCTCAATGTGCCTAACTACGAGTAGGTCTTTCGGTAGAAAATGACTAGGTATAATTCATTGAAACTTGTTTCTATAAGTTATGACATACATAGGTAACTCAGTAGATTCATCATCATTTCATCAATAGATAATAAACTTTGCACTGTCTGGTCACCACCGCGTAGGTATCCGAGCTTTCAAAGGCATGTTTAGGGTTATGGTTTGTTCACTCTGTTGGCTTCTTCATCTCTCTCTTGGCGTGTCAATGGCCATATTATCTTCCTGACCCAAAAGTCACGCGCACGGCAGTGTCTGTGGCCTTCATTTTTCATTAGGTCTTCCCTTGTGCAGATTGTGGAGCACAAGGGGCAGGAGAGAAGGTGGATCATGTCCTAAATCGGAGCACCACAGTAAACAAGCCCCGCGGCATAGCTTCACCACTGAAACATGTTTGACTTAAAGCGACCTACGTCCGTATGAAGTAGAGTTTTTGCCAAAAGGCCACTGCAGTCCATTTCCTGGTGGCAGATGTTCTGCCGGTTGATCTTCATGAGGAAAGGTTTGATTTCAGCCACTGATTCCAGCAATGATTTTAGGTTACGTATGTTTTAAAACTCTAAAAAGGCTTTCGAAGGCGATTTTCCGCGTCAGTTTTGTGACTCAAATTACTCATACGGAGCGCAAAATTTGTAAAAGTTCTCATTTTGACAAATTTTTCAATAAATATTTGATCAAATACTGCTCTTGAGGTATCTTTGCACAATGGAAATGAAATTGTGAAAACGCAACTCCGAGGCAATTGATAGAAACGTCAAACTCGCTTAAAATGTTCCCGGACTACCGTAACTTCAACTATTTCGTTTCCACGCACACTCCATTACAAGACGGACTACCAAATAGACCAATGGCAGTGGAATGGTCAGCCATTGATCCTTATGTCAGTCACGGACTACCAAATGTCAAAAATTATGCCATTGCCATTCCATTGCAAGTCTATTGGTACGCTTGAACATATACAGACTCGGGGCCCTTATGTTGTAAATCTTTAATGCGTACAAATAGGCTATAATATCACTGGCAGCTCGTAATCTAGCAGCCATATTGGGGAGGTACACACACCTGCAGCAGACAACCACAAACTGTCAAATTTCCTCAATAGATTTTGAACTTTAAATGAACGGCATAAGGTTGAACATTTATTAAAGAAACATGACAAATTTGGGTAGGTTGATGTGCGGGCGTTCTGTACATAGAGGTAACAAGTCATAGAGAGGATACCATTTTTGTTTTTGACAACAACAAAAAAGGTTTGGCCTTTTTTATTGTAAAATTCTATTTGTGGTGAATTAAATTAAATTAAATTTTTATTATTGATTGATTGATACCAATATACTCGGTTAGGTTGGTGGTAGGGCTTGTTCGTCCGCCTGGCTAACTACCACCAACTTATCTAAATGTGTCGCCATAACATCGATGTTTGTAGCATTGTTGTGTTCCGGCAGAGAGATAAGATAATATCCAGTGCCTCAGTAGTTGAGGATTCCGGGTGAAGTGCGCTAACCTTCAGCCTTATCATCAATTAACATCAGGTGTTCATCTCACCTGATGTTTAATGTTGATGGCCAATCACTTACCCGTCAGATGTAAAAAAACATACAATTACTAAGTTACCATCCAGTGATAGATATACAGAGCAACTTTAAGTTAAATGAATCAGCCAAAACATAGATATCGCTTTAGCAATATTGTCAAAAGGCAGTTATTCAGGTAGTTACTAGCTTACTTACTTACTAGTAACTAGTATAGTATAGTATAGTATAGTTACTAGTCTAAAAGTTACTAATTTAATCTCTTTTGCTACTGTTAAAAAAGTATTTAATTCCATACTCTTTTGTTTCAACGATTTACACCGCCATTTTAGATGTCCCAACATGGCGGGCGGCAAGTAAATCCTTCATGGTACCTGTTATGAAATCTCTTTGGCTACTGTATGTAGGTCGTTGGATAACCTAGATCACATCACGCTCGTATTCAGCCAGTGACAGCGGCGAAGCGAGAATTTCGCTTTATAATACTGAAAAGGACTGTCCATACATACATTTTTTATAATAAGCAAATGCTTTCGCTTTAAATATTGATAGAGATTGCCCTTTGACTGGTACAGCGAAATTTAGTTTTAGTTGGTTTAAATCTAGGGTAGTGACTAGTGGTACCAGTGTTCAACACTAAGCCAGTGTTCGACACAGGTTTCGTCAAAAATTACATATATTTTCATTGAAATTTTACGGGAATATAGCTAGGAGAAGGTGGTCCGTATTCTATTGTTACTAAAGACTAAAAGCAGTTTTAATTTAAAATAAAATGTAATTGCCTCTGTGGTCTAGTGGTTAAGACCATCGGCTTAGACCCAGAGGTCCCGGGTTCGATTCCTAGTGAGGGTACATGTTTGTGTCTTGTTTGCCCGCCTAGCTAGCTATAGCTACCACCATCTTATCTAAATATGTCGAACTTCAATTGTTATAGCATTGTTGTGTTCCGGCAGCTATAGATAATATAGCCAGTGCATCACGTATTTGAGGAGTTCGGGTAAAGTGCGCGTCCACTTTCGGCCTTATCATCACGTGAGATAAAGGCCAAGTGTTTAACCGTATGATATTTTTAAAAAAATTGACCGCATACTGTCGCATATTGGTCAAAATGGTTATGGTATGGCATATTTGAAGCAAATCCAAATTCGTTAGAAGGAAGGCATAGGCACTTATTAAATATTTAAGTAGGTACCTTATATGTAATTCTAACCTCATTAGTAAGACCTACACGTGCTGTAGGTACCTACTCCAATTGTTTTTAAGTTACTCGGCTTAAATCATGCTAGAGATATATGATGTTTGATAGGCTATTATTTAGAATTGAATAAAAAAGTTTATTAGTGCAATTACTAATACAAATATCACAATATAAAAAAAAAAATTAAATAATATATTTGAAAATGCTTCTAAGAGTGATCTTACTATATAAACATATACTTTTAATTATCGTTTTCTAAAGTTATAATCATTTATTGCAAAAATATGGAACAAAAGATGTTACATAGGAAATATCCGCATATTTTACCATTGGAGGCATGCAATTTTTAAAAATATATAAATTAACACTAAAACCTAATAAGTACTTTGACATTACAAACAATATGTACCTACGACATGTAGAATTGATATAAAAAAGACAAAACAAAATCATTAAATAAAATGAAATGTCAAACAATAAATTAATAATTATACATTAAAATTAATAAAAACTCTTATTTCATTTTATAAACATGTCACTAACTTTATTATTAAGTTTACGTGAACACGTTAAAATAAAAACACTTTTACGGATCCACTCGCGTTATTTTAATTTAATGTTTATCTTGACGTTTCGAACTTTTCTTCCGTGGTCACAGGGAGACAGGTGTCTCAGGTCGTCTCAAAATTAAACTTAAGTAGGTAGACATAATGTGATCACTTTTACTTTACAATTATTTTTAGGAGTTTCAAGAGTAGATTAGTCAGGAGGTATTTTCAGCGTCACCGGACTTTTTTGGGGGGCGTCGAGAAACTTAAAGGGTTCCTCAAGCCGTGTGAAACGAAACACTGTCAGAGGTTTTCTAGAGAGGAAATGGCATCACTCATACGTTTCCTACTAGATTCTCCGTGGGGTTCGGATCGGATCGCGGAACAAGCCGAGGGCGGCTAGGATCTGGGATCGGCTTGACCGGGTCGTGGGCTGGGGAGAAGCGCCCAGACATGTCTGTACGTGGTATAGAGTGCGTGTGAACCAGGTCACAAAATAAGGAGACTGCAGAAGTCTTCAGACTTCTTGGCGGGAAAGTGAAGAGTCATGTCTGCGATTTTGTTTTATTTTCTAAAATTTATGTTGTGTTGATGGATTATTAACCGTAAAGTGTTCGTGAGTGTGGATGAGTGTTGGCAAATGAAACAAAACAGTGCAACGTCACTTTTCAAATTCTCCCAAGAAGTCCGCCCGAGGACTTAGTAAAGCCTTTGCTGAGATACAGGAGGGGTTTGGGGGGTATATCATTTCTCACTTCTCATTTCTATTATCATTCATCATCATCATACAGGAAAGAAATATTGTTACTTTGACACTGGCTAAATGTGCTAATCGCACGAAGCCATCAACTAAAGAAAGAAAAAAGGAGACTGCATGACTGTCTCGAGCTGTTCCGAGATCTATGCCCGTGCAAGGGTCTATGTGTGCGTTGCTCGAGTGCGGTGTTTATTAAACTTGCCTTCTACAGTCTCCTTATATTGTGACCAGGTCGTCGTACCCTTGTTCTACGAGTATGGTGTCTGGGGGCCTTAAGCTTCGGTCACACACAGCGACTAATCGCTGCGAATGCCTACTCGCCGCGAGAATTCGCTGTATGTGACAGGCTATTCGTTGCGAATAGATTCAGTCGCCGCGAGCTGAATTCGCCGCGATTTGAATTGAGCATGTTCAATTTTACTCTCCACGAATGGGCATTCGCCGCGAGAATTCGCTGTGTGTGACAGGGTATACTTGCTGCGAATAGTCATTCCGCTCAGCGCGCCGCTCTAGACTAGACAGACACGTCTGTGCTACAGGTCGTTTATTAATTAATTATTTATGTTTCTTTAATCTCCTGGTTCTTCTGCAGCTAATTCTTTTAAAAGTGTATTAGAAGCACCAAACTGTTCTCTGCGTTCAATCCATTTACGAACCCATTTTCGCTTCTTGTGGGTTGTGAGCTTAATCAGCATTTGGTTTCCTAACTCTGCACATGCCAACCGAATACGCTGACGTGTGCGACGAGCAGACGACATTTTGAATTTGCGCAACACATACTGTCGAAATTTTCGTGTAGAACTCGCTGTGTGTGACAGGCAGGCAGCGAATGGTCGCTGCCATCATTATTCGCAGCGAATGCACTCGCAGCGAGTATTCGCTGTGTGTGACCGAGGCTTAAGTGAGTGTCCACGTTTAGTGTATCATGTAAATGTGCACAATGAGCCACTTACTTTCCCACTGTCGTCACAGAATGGATAATAGTACCCACTGCTAGGCAAATGCCTCTCCTCTCTGTCAATTTGTCTCTATCCTGTAGTATGACAGATTGTATGACATGATTTAATAAGTTTAGTTACTACGGGTCAATTCTCTGTGTGTGGAAGTCGACATGTTACATGTTAAACGTGTCTTAAACTGTGAAAGAAGGCCTTATTTCGACATCTGTCGTTTAATTAATTAATATGTAGGTTAGACACATTAAATATATGCAACTTAAGCAATACGATCGTCTTCTTGTAAAGTTGTCTTGGCATTATTTTATTACCTTTAAATATGTTACAAGTTATGTTACATACAACCACCAATCAGCACTCGGCCCGCGTGGTGGTTTATGGCCCGTTCTCCCAATCCATCCATAGGAAAGGCTCGTGCCACAGCAATGGGGACATAAAATGAGCTGATGATGTTGATGATGTTATAAGTTAGAGATAAGATATGTACGCTTATTTAAACATTATGTGGTACTTAAAGTAGATTATTTGATTGCTTACTGTACATAACATCATTTGTGTACAGATATTTTTAGATAGGAATTTAACTTTAATCTAATTATTAATTATTTGTGGGGTTACAGTCAGTATGTATACTATTTTTTACTCAATTTCGTTGGTAGGGCTTATTTTAATTCGGCCTAGCTAGCTACCACTAGGAATCTTATAAGTCTACCGCCATATAAGAAATGGTAGTAGCATTGTCAGAAAATAAAGAAAACCTTGAAGGTACCCTTGCACGGACACGAATCTCGGAACATCTCGGAACAGTCCGAGCGCAGCTGTTACGAGATTCTATTATATATATATATATTTATATTTTCTTTATTTTTATTTTTTATTTTTTTTAGTGTGTTATCAATTTATGGATCGGATTAATTGTAAACACGATCTCTTTGATACTAAATATTTATTTTGTTTATTTAATACGATAGTATTTTCAATTAATATTATTAATTATTATTAAATTAAGCATAAAAAATTTATTTTAATTCAATCTACTGCATAACATGTGTTAGAGTTCTATTTAATTTTAAATGTATTGTATGTATTGTTTCCATTGTTTGCGCATCTGCATGATTAGCTGTGTGTACACGTTTTCTGGATGTCGGTCTGGCACTGTTCTATTATAGTTGCTATTTTATGCTAATGTTGCCTATCATCTGTTGTGTACTCCATAAATAAATAAATAAATAAATAAATTATGTCAACTTAACCGTGACTGCATTTTTGGCATTTTTTGGTCGGTGCCTTTGTATAAAATGAAGAACGCTAAGTATTGTTGTGGTATTAAAATAGCAATAAGCACTTTTTGTTTCACTTCAGTTGACGAAGACGCTATTAGTGCATAAATCAAATAAATTGACAGACAGACAAGTGACGACGACGCGCCGCGTGAAGATGAATTGTGTTGGATATAAATAACTGTGTTTATGTATAGCCTTGGTGGCTGAGTGGCTAAGCTGGCTCGATATCCGGAGGTCCTAGATTCGATACCCAGGGCGGGTTAAGTGTTTAGATTTTTCAATGATTCGATGCATACATAGCCCGGGTTTGTGAGCACCCGTGTTTAGAAAGCGCAAACTTATTTAATAAAAGCTAACTGCATTACCAAAAACGATGGCTAAACTTACTTTTAAACAGCGACTCAATATTTTAGACTCGTATTGTTCAACTTTGTTTAACTTTAAACACTGTTTATATAGTATATATAGGTCTATATATAATTTTACGCAAATTTTGTTGCGAACCAAATAAAATCTCATTTAAAATATGACGACTAATAGCGTAATTGGATGCGCACCTGACCCGGTTTGTCAGTGGGTGTGGGTTCGTATCCCGCTCGTAGATTCTTTTATTACTTTTTTTCAAATTGCATTCTGTCTAAGACCATAAAAAGACAATATATCTTACATCAATGTTATTTCAAAACAATTAACAAAATGGTATACAGTAGCGTTTACGCAGTAAACTACACAGGCGTATAATGTTCTATGCAGCGAGTTGTCTGCATAGGGTGCCACATATGTATCTTAGTTGCTACTAAATGACGTGTAAGAGTTTAATAATAATCATTATACGGCCTTTTAAACATGCCGTAAGGAGCTCGATGTCGCAGTGGTTAACGCGTCCGGTCTTCGAGTGCAGAGGTTAAGCAACTTTCGCAAAGGCTGGTCATCGGAAGAGGAATCAAAAATGTATCATCTCGAGCTCCTCCGTGCTTCGGAAGGCACGTAAAGCCGTTGGTCACGGCTGCATTAGCAGTCGTTCACAACCAACAAAGCACTGGGCCCGCGTGGTGGTTTCCGGCCTGTTCTCCTTATCTATAGGGAAGGCTCGTGCCGCAGCAGTGGGGGCATAAAATGAGCTAATGATGATGGTGATGATGAAATGTACCACTAATGGGCTCCGGCTTTAGTGGGTTTTTTTAATATATTTTTTATTTCGTGTACACGATTCTGATATTTTAAACAATTCTCAAATCACAATAGACTGACAGCGACAGGCGAAGTTTACAGTGACACAGTAGAATTGTGACAATCGATATTTTTATGAATAAATTGTCTAAGAAAACGTATTTTTTATAGCTGCTGGGATATTCGCTAACCCGGGTACTGGCCAAGTTCGAAGTAGCTTAACATTGGCGGTCGATGCCACCCAAAGCTAGCTACTAAGTAACGGGTTACGTATTTTTTGTATCGAACATAGTAAACACTAGCACCATAATCAACCCCGCCCGATCCTCTAAATGTCACTACACATTTACAGAATACACTAAACATGCACACTAGCTTAGGTCCAAGACACCGTACTCGTAGAACAAGGGTACGAAGAACCGGTTCACACGCGCTCTATACCAGGTACAGACATGTACCTGGGCGCTTCTCTCCTCCTCCACGGCCCGGTCTACCCGAGCCGAGGTCCGAGCCTTTAGAGGCGCCCTCGGGTGGTTCCGCCCCCCCGATCCGATCCGAACACTTCGGAGAATCTAGTAGGGCATGGGGACGCGCACTAGTGCGCGATGCCGTTCCCTCTAGAAAACCTCCGAAGGTGATTTTTTCACACGGCTTGAGGGACCCTTTACGTTCCTCGCCGCCCCCAAAAAAGCCCGGTGAAACTGAAAATGCCGTTTGAGGCAATCAGCAATCTCTCTCCAAAAAAAAACCATAATCAATCAGTGCAAGAAATAAGTTCTTAGTTTATTTATATTTAAAACTAGCACTTTACCTGCGACTTCGTTCGCGTAGATTTGATATTTTAAAAAGAATATTTTTATCAAAATAAAATATAGCCGATGTTACCCACAAATATAGCATTCTATCAGTGAAAGTATTTTTGGAATTGGACCAGTAGTTCCAGAGTTTAGCCCCGACATACAAACAAACAAACAAACAAAGTCACAAGTTACCTCTTCATATTAATAATAGTATAGATTTTTTTTTTCATTTTGTTGATGGCTTCGTGCGATGAGCACATTTAGCCAGTGTCAAAGTAATTTTTCTAACAAGTAATACATAAATAAACAATATTTATTTTCTGTATGATGATGATGAATGATAATACAAATGAGAAATGATATACTACCCAACCCCTCGAGTATCTCAGTAAAGATGTGGGGCTTTACTAAGTCCTCGGGCGGACTTCTTGAGAGAAATAGTATAGATTACTAGTGGACCCGGCAGACTTAGTACCGCTTTGACAGATTCAAAAGTCTGTCAAAATTTCAATAAAAAAGTATAAAAATCTACCAAATAGGTTCTATTCCCAACATCAAATCCAAGACCTAAGTAGTAAATAAAATTGTGGAACCAAATATAGAGAAAATGTTTGTGTTAATCCTGGTTATAAACTATCTGTATGCCGAATTTCATCCGTTGCAGCGTGAAGAAGCAACAAATATTGGCATTTATAATATTAGTGTGATTATTAGTACCAGTATTATGATAAAAGTATCTGTGGTCGAGTGTTGGTGTGACCGTGCATTGTCGACCCAGATCTGCATATGGCAGTCGTTTCTCTTTAGAAATCCCTTGGTGTTGTGTATTTAGCTTTTGTTACTCAGTCAGGTGGCTTGCGTTTGAAGAAGCCGAAGAGACGTGTGCTATTTTGTTTAGTTTTTTTATATCTAAAGGTGCGTCCAGACTATATGACAAAAAATATAGCAAAGTTAAAAAGAACTAAAAAATAAATTCATTTATTGGGTAACTTAAAGGTAGGTACAAATAGCAGTGGCTGAAGCCTCCTTTTAGACACAATTTGCCTGTTTCAAGAGGTTCCGCTCTTTCTTATCTCTAAGGTATAGGTACATAGAAGTTACCATGTACTTAATCTAGTTACTCAATTTATAGTATAATAACAACTACTTAATTAATAAAATATAAACCAAATATAACTAAAACTAAAGTTATGTAACATAAGTTAATATAACATGTTACTAAGTGTGGGCTCACCTTTACGGGTAAACACAGTGCCTTCATCACACCTGATGTTATTTGATGAAGGGTTAAGGGTGGAAGCACACTTCACCCGGATTACGAGGCGTATCCTCTTTTCTCTCCTTACCGGGGACGATGGCACTTGATTTGTGTCATCTGGCCCGGTAAATATATCAGCGGGCCAGTTAAAACTTTTTTTCCCATGTGGCCCGGCGCCGGGCCAAGTCACCGGGTCAGATGGGATACACTCGAATCCTCAATTACTGAGGCACTGGCCATTTTATCTCTAAAGGATAAGATAATGAAGGCCAAACCAGGGCTTAAGACTGTTACCAAAGTTCCACTTTAAGTACTGGTAAGTAACGTTATTTCTATAAAAGTAATTTAGTACCGATAATTCAGGTAACATTATCTAGAATAGTATCGCTACTTTTTTCGTGAAATATTGTAGCCAATCCGTGTAAAGTCATTAGTTAATATACCGGTGAAAATGTCACCCATAACGGTACCAAGCTTACCGGCATCTTCGTTTGAGAGAAGTAACGATACCTACCAATTTTATACAACGGTATTCAAAGACCTGGGCCAGATGCCAGGAGGTGTCGCGTGTGTGGCCGGTTTTTGGCCTGAAAGATATAAAGGAAAGAAGTTTCTGCCAACAACTGCTTAATAACCTGCCCTAGGACGGGATATGTCAATATGTTATTAGACAATCCATTCAAGGACTTGTTGAGAGTGTACCCAATGCGCATTAATAATAGATGAATTGTTTAAGATAATAAAATTATAACAAAATTTATTGAAAATTATTGTGGATATTTATTTAATCGTATGATAATATGAAATAGGCGAAGGAGGAATATATAATATGTCAAAATTGCTTAATACTAAATATCATAAAATTCTAATTCTAATTATAAGTTAATTATAAGTCACATTCGACCCAGAGTTTCTCTTATTCTGATTTGTATTGGTGATATTTAACAGTGTTTAATATAAAATATATTAGGTACCTAGCCGTGAAACATTTAATAGTTTAATTTTACAACACCCACTGGAGTTTGCATTTGGGATTTTCTTCCTTTTCCCAAGAGGGACAAAATCTCGAGTGTAACAGTGGCCAACCTAAATCATATTTAGACATAGGTAAATCTTTAGCATGTCGGTATCTCTGAATAGCAAATTAAGCTGTATTGCTTAAACGTCGAAATACTGTATCATCGTTTTGTAGATGTTGGTTGCCAAAAGCGATTGTAAAGAAAACTTTTGACAAATTCTTCGTAATTGCAAGAAGAATATTTATTACCTTAAAAGCGTATTTTTTATGTTAGCAAGATGGCAAAGACAATAAAAACAACATTAGTATATGTAGAGGAGCTCGTTGGCGCAGTGGTTAACGCGCCCGATCTGCGAGTTAACTTTCGCAAAGGCCGGTCATCGGATGGGTAACTAAAAATGTATCATCTCGAGCTCCTCCGTACTTCGGAAGGCAAGTAAAGCCGTTGGTCCCGGCTGCATTAGCAGTCGTTAACAACCACCAACCCGCACTGGGCCCGCGTGGTGGTTTATGGCCCGTTCTCCCTATCCATCCATGGGAAAGGCTCCGTGCCCCAGCAGTGGGGACATAAAATGAGCTGATGATGATATGTAAAACAGACAATTGTTCAGAAATACTCGTAGAGTTAGGGCTATTTCTAAGCTTTACATTTAGCCGATCGGATCGACAGAGTGCAATTCCAACTAACACAAACTTGTGGCATACAGGGTCCATAGCGTATAAAATTGTAACTAGTCGCTAAAGGCAAGGTCTATAGCGCGCTATAGAACCCTAAAGCAGCAGATATGGCTAAGTGGGCACATCGCGTAATAGGTCTATAGCATATTCGATTGTGCCTCAAGATGAAAATTCCAGCTTCTTTGCCACCTGAACAATGAATGACTGAGTGAACGAATTCGTCGTTGTTATTATGCATTCAATTCGATCAGTTCAGATGTGGTATTGGGATTTGATATTAATTTTTATGTGTATAGTGACGTTGAACTCTGTGACTCACTCAATGCATTTTATGAATGTGTCATCAATTATTTTAATTAATGTAAGTAATGTTCATTTCAAATATTTAGCATTATGTGCATCTTAGAGAAGTGCGAACACCATTTTACCGTCAAATATGTATATGTTTTCTTTCAATATTTTTACGCGCCATTGATTTAATGACAATTTCCATTAATATGTGTGTAAATAGAATAATCTTTTGACAAAATCTATATTAATAATATTAACTAAATTTTCAAAAAAAGAAGTTGTGTATCATCTCATATTGTTCATAATTTGCTGGATAAATTGTAAATGTATTCTATCAGTCGCTAACTATTGTACAGTTGCATAATTATGTAAATAAACAGTCGGCTTTATCAAACACCATAATAAAAAAATGGCGACATCGAGATGTGTGTTTGTTGGTTCCAATTTCCACCTGTTTGATACCGCTCTGGGGGTCAAAGTGATAAACTGTCACTGTTTTACCGTCATAAAGTCTAATCTGGGAGAGCATATGAGGGATTATTATAAACGAAAGTTTAATTAGGGGAAAATTGGACCTTGTTTGTAACTTGTAGTGTCATAATAACATCTTTCTGGGTCTTATATAAACACTTAAGTGGTCTAAAAGTGAATATTACTTCCTAATGAAATGATTGTACAGCAATGATACTTGCCACTGTTTTGCGCTTGTTAGATCTACAAAAGGTATTATAAGATTACTCTTACCACTGTTAGTGAATTATGACACTCTTATAGCTTTGTGAGATTTAAAAAGGTATCAAAATTAACTACTGTGTAACTTTAAGTGGCATTATCAAAAATATGGCACTTAAACGTGTTTTTATAGGTTGCACCCATATTTTCCTCTCATGAGCAACAAGATGCTGCATTTTCCACCAATATAGAAGCTTTATGGACCTGTGAGTTACGAGATAGCTGCAATATTCACTAATGTGTTTGTTGGGATGTAACAATCTTTTTTAACTTTTTTCTTTCTATGAAATACTATTTACTGGAGGAGCTTCTTGCATATAATTTAAGACTGAGTCACAAATTACATACGAAATTGGGGAATGATAGGCATCATCATAATCATCATACTCGTATATCTGCGGATGACACTGTCCGTGAAGAAGTAACATTTGTTTGTTTGTATGCGATTGTAGATGGTAATATCTAAAAATACTAAACAGGTTCTTCTTAATTTGGCAGGAATCTACATTATGAGTCTCTACCAACTATTTATCAACTATCAACTAAGACTTCACACTTGAACTTGAGCAAATAGGTTCCTTCCCATATAGGGTTTCCTTGTAGACTTCACTATGATAATATTTTTTTATAACTCCCACGAGATACGGTTAACACAATCAAAGCAAGTCGCTAGTATTATCTATTATAATCTATAACTATTTATAAAGAGGTAACGTTTGTGTCTATGTTTTTTTATTTTTTTACTACTGGTCCAATTCCAAAAACTCTTTCACTGGAAGAATGATACAGTCCTTAGAGAGGTAACATAGACTATATTTTATTATGATAAAAAGAAAAAGTATTAATTTTTGTGCGGTTGCAGGCAAAGTGCTTGTATTATATAACATATTATGTTAAGTGCAAATCGTATTTAGTGAGTTGTAAAGCAAGTCAGCCATAGCTTTTGAAAATGGAGTAAAAAGCATTAGTCTATGGAGTGGAGAGGCCATTTCGCCCACACAGCACTGGTCTGGGACTGATTATCGCTCCACTCGATGCCTAATGTGGTTTAACAGGCTATTCCGGAAATATATGGCATGGTTTTGACTTAACGAAGACTGATTTCGTTGAATAGTTTAAGTTAGTTTGACTAAACTTACATAAACTGTGTTGTATTTTGAACTTAGCGTATGAATACTATAATAAAAGATATAGCTAAGATGGAGCTTAACAATGAATATAGGTATGCACAAGATTGCAAAGTGTCACGAAACTGGTATTATAGTAGTTAGTTATACTAATACAGGGAAGTATTAATGACTAGAACATAAAAAACTATTTCAATTTGTCAATACTAGCTAAATCGCTAAAGCGCAGTTTACAGAATGTCGAAATGTTTCGAATATGATTTTTGTTCCATTCGGTGTCGAGACCCTTGGTCCGTGGGGTCCTAGCGCTATAAGGCTTTTTAAGGAAATAGCAAAAAGGTTAGTCGACATCACAGGAGACCGAAGAGCTGGCAGCTACCTCGGACAAAGAATTAGTCTACCTATTCAAAGGGGGAACGCTACCAGTATCTTCGGAACCTTGCCTAAAGGGACTCTTTTTAATAATGAATTTTTGTTATTTATTATATTTTCGAGTCGTAAGCCTTATAGCGTCCGTAGACATGCTCTACAGCTGTCTACTCAACGTCACACATCTACTGCTTTCAGAGGAAGTTTCCGATACGCGGCGACAAAATGCTGGAACAATATTCCTCCACCGTTGAGGGACCTGCAAAGTAAAAATAGTTTTAAGAATAAACTGAGACTGTTTTTGTCTAGTTTTCAGAGTACGCAGGAGACTTTGTTGTTAGATACAAGCGCATTATAACTCTTACCTTGTTTGTCTGTCCCATCAATGTATCTCTCGTTTACGAGGCGTCTTGTTGTACTGGCTACTTTAGCTGTTTAGCGATGTGCTCTTGTTGTGTTAAAAGTTTCTGTTATCTATTATTATTATTTTTCTTGTGTAATGGCTTCTGGAGTGTCTTTTCAACACAAAAATCATTGTTTAAATGTAGTATTGTTTTTTTGTCAACCATTTTGTTTGTCACTGTCACTCCGTCCGTTTTATATTTGTTGAATTTTTTTACCGTTTTTAAAAATAGAGTTAGGAATTCAGTGCATACAGCCTACAATTATTTTCTTTAACTAAATATTTTTGTACTTAGGGCTGACATTTTTGTTTTTTATATTATTATTTTATATTACGCTTGTGTTGCTATCGCAGCACCACCTAAACCGGTTCCGACGGAAGATCAGCGCTAACCTTAAGGCTAGCATTTTGCTGAGTCGGAACCGTTTTGGGACTGTCTTTAATTATTTTTTCCACTTATTATCTATATGTTTAATTTGTCTAGTTCCAAATAAATTTATTTTGATTTGATTTGATTTGATTTGATTTTTTAAGGTTTTTAGTTTTAGGTTCTTTGTTCTTTTAAATAATAATATGTCATGTTTATTTAACCATTAAAGAATTCTGAATTACAAGTAAAGTAAAGTATAGTACATTGCATATAACTGTCCCACTGCTGGGCAAAGGCATCCATCATTGAAATCAATCAATATAATTGATGGGTAATCAACGCTGGTGATACAAACCCGGGCCATGCATCGAAAAATTCGAAACAGACTTTGCCCGACCATGATACTGAATTACAAGTATTAGTGAATTTAAGTTTATTTTTATTTTGCAACTATAGAGTCGTAGGTACATTATTTAACTGAGAAATGTAAATATATCCAAGAGATTACAATCCCATCATCTCAAAGACACGGTGCGGTGGCATCACCAATTCGTCACGGACTTGAAAAATTATACAATCATTTTTAGCTGGCGTTCTTCCAGAATTGAGTTTAGCGTTTTGGGGTGAGAATTGAGAAACATCCCCTTTTGTAATTTGAAAAACTCGTCACCGCTTTCTGATAAGAAACTAGAAACGACTGCCATTTATATTGCCAAATCTACTACCGTAACTTAGAAAACCGACGATGATTTTGTTAAAATTCCAGGTATTAAAGAGACAAATTTTAATATTCAAAGGTTGTTAAAGACAGTCGTTCATTAGCTTTTGACCGATTCACTTGTACTATTATGTATTCTGTCCTCGTGCAGACAATGACAACGTCGGTAAATCTTTATTTACCTAAATACTGAAATGAAACAAATTACTCGCGTTTATTTTACACACTCGGACCAAATAAAAACTTTTTATTTGGTCTGCGTTTACACATTACTTTTAATGAATGTTTATCCTAACGTTTTGAACCCTTTGCAGGGTCCGTTGTCACAGGGAGACTGAGGTGTTGGTCGTCTCATAATTAGTTAGTAGCTTGTATACTTCATTTAAATTTAATCAGGTGCGTTCCGTTTTACGCAGAAAGAGCTTATGGGATCAGAGGCTGGTGGTTATTCCAACCATCTTCTCTATTGAAATTAGGATGTTTTTTAATTTCATTAGCCTCGTGTATCTTCCTAGGGATGAATCGTTGTTCTCAGCGAGTATTTGTGATTTATCAAATCTGATGTAATGGTTTGGCATGTTCGCATACTGCAGACTTATTTTAGATATTAAAATGTTGTTAAAACATACCAACTACTCAATCCAAATATTAGACATCGTTAAAGATCAAAGTTATCCATATTATACTGTAATAATAGATTTAAGTGATTTAGAAATAGAAAACTGAATTGCATAAAAAACGGTGTCAAAGAAACTAAAGGTCATTAACTATTGGCGCAGCTATCTGAAGTTTTATCAAACACTAAATCAATTTTATTTGGCATTACTCCAAAGCGGTTTGAAAATATACATTGTTAGTCAGAACGGAAGTGCATGAGATAAGTATGAAGTTAGGCTTAGATATATTAAAATACTGGATCTTTTTAAAATAGTTATGGTCACTGTTTCTGACATAGTTTAAGATACAGAAATGAGATATTTTAAATTTCACCGGTGCTTTTACTTGAAATAAAAAATGCCAAAAATAGTACATAATAGAAGTTTTTTTTTTTTATAAATAAGTAGGTAGATCTTTAGTTTTTAATTTTTTAATTATTTTTTCGATGTTTTTTTTTTTTTTCAAGTTAAGTTCTGTATTTAAATTTGTTTAGAATAATAACAAGGATTTTGTTATACGTATAGGTAAAATATCGTTCAAGAAATGTCAGTGTTAAAGGGCAAATTAGTCACTGTATCTTCGAATATGTACGACTAAATTGATGTCATAATACATAGTGTGGTAAATTATATAAGGTCACTTTTTATCAACTGCAAATATTTTGACAAAACATCTAATTATATCAGAGAAATAAGGCCCTATCATTTAAAAAATATCAGGCTATTTTTTTTTTTTTACTTTTCCTGACACAAAAATTGTAATATTTTTAAGAGCGGCCTCTCTGTCGGTTTTTTTGAATGAAACTAGGGGCACGTGTAAGCGGTGAAGGTATTGCGGCCTCTCTGTTTCAGCTCCTTTGAATTGAAACTACCGAAAGTGCTATATTTTTATTTTTAATCGAAATGTCTTTTGGCGTTTTTCTTGAAAATTAGCGTATAAAAATTTAAGATTTTTTCATAAAAATAGTTAATATATGTTGTTGAATTTATTCTCAAAATATTTACAGTTGATAAAATGTGACCTTATATATACCGCTTCTAAAATTGCACCGTATTACGTATACTATGTTTAAATATCTGTTCCATTACGAAGGAATTTTCAAATCTCGCTATCACTGTGTCACTTTCTTTGTATGTAATTAATGCTTTTGCTAGGGTTTTGTTTTAAACTGAACCTCATCATCCTGCTGATGGGGACAGGAGGATAGTCCCACAAAACTATCTGCGTCTCCCCGGGTGCAGTGGTTTGCCCAACATTCAAGCTCCTGTATAAAAATAGGGTTTTTCTGTCAGGTGACCAAATATCATATTACCGATAAACATTTTTATGTAATAAGCATCTATTCTATCCTGCTCCAGGAACTGACTTCGCATCTTGACTGCGTCTGCTTTACATCAGGTCTAGCAGAGTAATTTTTTTTCAATTATATAAAACATACAATACGTCCCGTTTCTGACCGCGGAGACTTTTAAGGGTTGATTCTTGGCATCATTTTATTTATTAAAAAAATAAAAGTAGGTAAACGGGCTGTTTTTTTAGTATATGGCACAACAGTTTTTTTTTAATATTTTGGCTTTTAAGTTAACGTTATATAAAAAAAAGGTTGCATGAAAAAGTCTAAAGTAACAATGTGTCATTTTTAGACAGGTAAAGAGCTATAAAAAGAATCTATTTTTGAGCATATAACATCCACATCCGACGCTGTAGCTATTTTAAGGTACACATACTTGTGGATATTAATTAAATATTGAAATGGCTGCCATTGCTAGGGGGTTGGAGTTGCACCCCTACTTTTATTTTTTTAAATAAATAAAATGATGTCAAGAATCAACCCTTAGAGTCTCCGAAGTCGGAAACGGGACATATTGTATATTGTCATATTTGACTGCAGCAGTTCCCTCGTGTCATGTCTGAGAACACTTCGTCGTTCGTCTTCAAGTTCAGTGCTGTTTTTGTGGAAAAATAGTAAATACATATATATATATAAGTAATAAAGTATTCACCAGTATTGTCATAGCCCCGGCCCCGTCAGAGTTAGTAAATAATGGGAATTTTTAATCAATTTGGCTGCTGGCAAGCGTCCAGTATTGTTTGGCGTGAAATGGGCTCGGATAGTTCCTGAAGAGCTGCAGCGGTGTATAATGGGTCGTGTGGGGACGGACGACTGCATGATCCATCGAGTACGAAATAGATATATTGTCTAATTTACTAACTTTAGGTGGCTTTAGCTTTACCATAATTTGGGGGACGTGTAAAAACATACATACTCGTACATACATATACGAGACTCTCACATCCACGCACAACGGGTGAATAGATTAAAATCACCAATTTTGAGTAGACTAGCCGTTAGTGACCTCGACGGCACATTTAGCAAAATCAAAGAAGGGCTCCGAGGTAGAATAGATAACATTAGTGACAGGTTGTTAGCCGATCGCCTGATGAATGAGCATCTGGAAACCATTCTCTTAGTCGGCTCTTACGACATGCACGAGAAGTTAAACAGCTGATACATTATTTTACGTCCCAGACAAGCATGGAATACATATTGTCGAAAGTAAACATCCACGAAAATTTCAGACTAAATGTTAAGGCGAAGGGTAAGGCACACTAGCACCGCTAATGGATTTAATTTGATAACTGCTAAACTGGATTTTTTTTCAAACAGTGCGGACCTTCCGACACTAGGCAAACATCTATTATTTAATTATTGTGCACTACTTTTAGGTTTGTTTTTGTATTCATTCGCTAACACCAACAGTGGCAATGGCGCATTTATTCACAAACAATGGTTTGTGAATAAATGCGATAGCCCGTTTTGTGAATAAACCACGCAACAAAAAGTAGTGCACAATTATTAAATAAATACTTGCTTACTTACTAGATGCTTTCCTGTTGTCGGACGGTACGCAATGTTTAAAAAAAGATCCGGTCCGTTAGTAATTGTCAAATTATCAATTGGTGGTGCTAGTGTGCCTTACCCTTCGCCTTAAGAAGAGATCTGGGTCGAAACATAAAAGGTCCTTTATTGAAGTGTAAGTAAACAAAAGTAAACCTCACTCTTATAGAGATGATTCTTTTATTGGTGTGCAAGCAAGGGCCTTTCTTTAAAAGCGTCAAACAAAATATTTGAAAAATCATCATATATTATAGAACGACACACCACGAAAAACAACGTACAAACAGATTTAAAAGCACCTACTTTTGTAAATCTAAATGTTGTAGTTCTCCTCAAAGAGCCTCCAATTACAACTGAAGTCAAAGATTATCGACATGTATGCCGTCAAAGCTCTGTGCAACTCCTGTTATCTCCAAATTCGGTGACAGAATCGTTTCTACGGAGTACGAGTATAACTACTGCTAACGAATCACGAACGATTGTTAACCATGAGTTGTGTGTCGTTCCCAGCGCCATATCGAGTCCGAGTTCGAACCGAACGCTCTAATTCTGACTTATTATCAGAAAGAAAACTTTGGAATACTGTAGAATGAATTGGGAAGTGATAAATCGTTTTCGGTTCGTGGTAGGGCTTTAAAGTCGGCCTAGTTACCTCATCATCATCATCATCATCAGCTCATTTTTATGTCACCACTGCTGGGGCACGAGCCTTCCCTATGGATGGATAGGGAGAACGGGCCATAAACCACCACGCGGGCCCAGTGCGGATTGGCGGTTGTTAACGACTGCTAATGCAGCCGGGACCAACGGCTTTACGTGCCTTCCGAAGCACGGAGCTAGTTACCTACCACCATCCTAACTAACCATAATACCAATGTTAGTAGCATTTTAGTGTTCCGACAGTTGGATAATATAGCAAGTGCGTTAGTAGTTGAGGACTTTGGGTGAAGTAAGCTTCCCATTTAGCGTTATCGTTAGCAAGGTGAGATGAAAGAAGAATACAAATACAATCTGCTTATTAACAGTAGTATACGTAACGTGTTCATCACACCTAGTGAATGTTGTAAGAAGCACAAAATCACAATCACTACATATCATAGCCTGAAAATTACGGGGCTAACCTGTAGGATGTCAGCACTGATCCTCATGTTTGAATAGTTCCTTCCTAGTAACTAGTAGTGAGCTTGTTTGCACTAGTAAATGGTAAAATAGATAAAATACCGTATCCCTTTGTATATAATTCAACGCATCGCTAATTCAGACAATAGTATGACTGACCTCGATGTAAGACATTATAAAGTTAGAAGCTTGGTTTCCGACACTTACTAAGTCTGACCTTGCGTGCACGATAGATTATAAATGCATTATTATTTTAGTTACATTCGCAGTTTTATCTAATTCTATATAATGTATGTCTAGTTTCATGGAATACTATGATATCATGTACCCCTCCTTCCTACCTTGCGGTTGCGTCTAAAATCAGAGTTCTCGAAGATTTTGACTCTTTAAAAGATTAACCTCTTTTTGAATTCAGATATGTATCAGTGACAGAAATGATTATCTCACTGCCCTGCTTCGTAATTGTCTCATGTCTCCTTGCTATCATCGCTTTATTTATGTCGGCTACAGCGCTTAGTATAAACGCATATTTCATCATCATCATCCTACACTAGTTCACTGCTGGTAGTAGCGTCACTTGGAGAGGCCTATATATTACTTCATATTTATCATATAAAATGTAAAAAGTATAAATTAGAGTTAATATAAAAATATTTATCATATTTATCGTCTTTTAAATTTAACACGTAACACTATTAGCTCTTCTGTGACGTTTACTGCAATTTTGCGCAACTTTATCGTTAAGTCTGTGGCAGGCTTTGAACGTATCATCAAAACCTAATCCGCCATCTTTACTCATATCATAATTAATGCTGGAAACGCAATGAGCCATTTTCGGAATTATGATGCCTTTATTATGATAGCAGGAAAAGTTAACCAGTTTTGATCCCCGTTCCATATCATTTGGTTTCGGACTTCTTCTATGTAAACCGTCACCTCACATTTCATCCAAATTATTAATCATATCTTTTTTGCTTGTATAGTAATTAATTGACAAGTCTTCATGTTACTTTCTTGTTCCCAAAACTTCTATCTCGGGATATCAGCAGAGTCTGACTCAGACCCGTGGTTAACCACTATTTCACACAGGCGGTTCAAAATATTGTTTAAACTAATAATTGTAGTATTAGTTACAACATTTGTCCCACTGCTATTTAATATTAATTAAGTTTTATATTTAAGCACTAAAAAGCTCTGAACTTTGGTCGTCCATCCAGCAACTCTTACATCAAAGTTACTTAACTCAAGTTATTGTTATAAGTGATCGTTTACTGTACACATTATCGAGACTTTGGTTGATTGAACAAGCCATACGCTTTGAAGAAAACGGGTTTATAAGAATCCGACGATCGTGTTATGTTTGTCTCCAATAATACAAAGATGGCCGACTTACAAACGGACAAGCCGAAGTAATAGCGTCGGTATTGTGCGGTGTTCGCAATGACGACCGTTACGGGGAAATGGATCGATCATGTGAATGTTGCATAATAGACCAGGGGATGGGCATGGCCACTGCAACTGTTTTGTTACAAAGAGGCACGTTTATCCGTAATACGACCTCGATATGAACGGACGGCTCAGTCCAATCTAATCAAATATGGAGCATTGCAGAATTTGCAAATGCAAAAAAAGCTATTCAATTGCATTTTTGCGAACGGATGTTCGGGTTGAATGAGAGAAATGAGAAATCCTAGTTCAATCCCCATAGCTCCGTTTGACTACTTACGTGAACCGATACCTTACTCAAATTTATTAGCTTTCTACTCGTAGGTGTGTTAACAGGAATATAAAAATAAATTGGATTATTTATATATAAAAATAAATACTATTGTGCTGTAACGCGGTAATAGCTATCAGACGACCAAAATGGAGATTTCCTCTAAGCACGGGCGGCCATCTTTTCAAAACGTTGTCGTTGCATAGCCAACTTTTGTCGTTGCAAATGCTGCACACATGTAATAGTCATAAGGACTACCACTCTTGTCAAACTGGTCGTGGTTGTGTACATGCCGGTCTCTATCGTTGTGACCTGCTTAGTAAGGGTAATAAAGGTACCATGTCTCCGGGACTATATTCTTAATACAAAACATAGTCTGATTTGAGACAAAGCGAATACACAAGCTGGAATTGGAATGCACTTATTGATTGGGTTGACTAATACGCTTATAACAACAAACGTAGGACCACTTCTCCGAATTAAGATAATTTCTACTGTAAATAACAAGTATATTTTACATTCTTGTTCTGTGTTCACGTAGCAAAATCATGTAGCATACCAATATAGTAATGTCCCGTGCCTTATAGTATTGTCATATTATTTTGTACCTCTAAGTGTTCGCTCAAAGAAACCATGGACCTACAACAAAAAAGGTCCGATTTCAATCATTCTACTATACCGGATTGTGCGCAAACGATAATTTTTTGTCACAATCCCTTGTAGCTCCATCCCACTCCAACGCAGCACGTGCGAGAAAGACAACACGCGACAGCAAACTGCAAGCCCGAAGGACATTGACTGCATTTAAACTTTTTTCCACTTAATCCTCGCCTTTGTGTTTTACAATAGCTTTTATGGTCGGGTGTTAAGGTTGGTAATTGTATATCTGTCACGGTATGCAAAGTAAGTTTTTGTAAAATAATATCACCTGGACCTAAACGTGTATTATTATTTAATATGTTCCTTTTGTACAATAAGGGTTGAATAAAAGAGCTAATCTAGCTAGTCTGCGAGAGAAAGTATAGTCTGGACTATAAATGTCCTTTTTCTTGATACTATTTACATAAGGTTTCTAGAAGGTGGTATAAATTTAAAGATAAGCAACAAATTATATGTGTGGAAATCGTCAAATGATTTAGAATATTAGTTTTCTTGAAACCGGGCGAAAAATATAAGAAATAGTTAAATAATTGAAATAGGTTAGATGACTAATGGGTTTTAAAATGTGCCAATAAAATCTTATAGCATATGGAAGGACTCGTAGCCTGCCATGCTATGTTATGTAGGTACTTCAAGTTATATGTAGACGATTTGGGTGACGGTGGAGTAATCACTAAAAAGGTTTCTTTTTTTTCAAATGTGATTCGACCTCTTAGTAAACTTTTGGGATACGAGTAAAATACTGTACTTCTAACGACATAACCTCGATGATGATTGACTGCATCGATCTGTACAGTCGATACTTCGGACGCTCAAAACCTCAATGGGTTTATTCTTCAATAGTAGGTATGGTTCGTTACATCGATGAGTCGTTACCTCGCTAAGTCTACAGGTTATAATGCATTATGTATGTTGTCTAAAGACTAATGCCCTATGTCTTTATATCAAGACAGTGGTGTGTATGATCTCATTTCCTCTGTTGTGTTGATAGTTATCGATTGTGTTTCTTGCTGAATAAAAGTGTAGTGCATTGTGAACAATGAACGTCAGTTATTATTTATGGTAACAATTTTATAATATGCGTAAGGAAATGCAACATCCTATTTGACTTGAGTATTGGAGTTTAATCTCTTAACATAACGCTTAATATTTTGCTGGTGCAAGCTAAAAGTATCTGTCGCTATCAGAAAGTAAATAAGGCTTGTGCCTTTATGTCTGTAAAGTGAAAAGTCATGTTTGCAATTTGGTTTTATCATATAAAATTTATATTTGTTAGTGGACCATCATTAAAATCAAGTTAAGTCATCAGCATCTCTACAATTAATGAGTATTGGTATACTTCTTTTGTCTTATATGATATTTATTCGTTATAATGTTGAATTGTTACTTTCGGGTACATGCATACGTGTTTACAAATGAAACTAAAGAAGTCTACGTCACAAATTCTTTTTATGAAGTCCGTTTGAAGTCTCCTTATGAAAAAGAGCCGGATTTGCGTGCTCAAAATTTACACACAAAATTTAGAAGCGGAAGGCATTCATCAATGCAGGCAACAACTTTGTTACGGTAGCGAACCGTTATTATTACAGTAATTCTAATTTACCAACCCTCTTTTATTCCCAGGCTGGACCCTTCTGTTTCAAGGGAGGGTGACAACGGCGAAATTAAGACTCCCTATTCATATTCAGATAAGGTTGAGATTAGTATAGTGTGAAGGTTTAGTCAATCAATGCGTTCGGACGCGTGATGCAACTGATGAATGTGGTGGATGGTTCTGGAAGAGTTTATGATCTAGCAAATATTTCGATTCTTGGTTTCTACGTCAGCTATGTAGACTAAAGGTTAAAGTACCGTAACCTCCTTCGAGAAATGCTCTACACTTGTCGGATAATTGTACAATAATTGGTTCACCTGTTCTCGATATTTTGCTGCTTGCAGACGATCTTTTCTGTTACTTTTTTATTAAGAGCTATCAGTTATACATCATGTGCATATATATTCTGACTTTGTAAGGGTTATCTTCATACGCTTGAACTGAAACTCGTTGATTGCCGATTGTGTAGGGACGGTATAACTTTGGCCTCTTCAAGATTAGAGAAAATTAAAAAATATTTCTCAGTTCTTAACAAAATGTACAAATCGTTGTTAGGAAATTCTGATTGCAAGTTATATGCTTGTGTTTAAATTGTTGAGCTCGTTGTGTCTGGCAACTCTACCTATTTTTACATGGCGTGTTTAGTAATGTGCTAGCACTTTTATCCATTAAACATTTACCCTATTAAAACGGGTCTGAAGTTCAACGTGGACAGTTCAAAATTACAGAAGCCCTGCTTTTAACCTAGTGTGGTCTCTATCTGCCTTTGTTAATATAAATGTGACATCATTAAATTTAAACCAGGTGGAACTTTAGTCCACTGACAATATTTAAAGTCTTCCATGAAAAACAAATAATAATTCTGACTTGACAATATTGTCAAATGAGACTTCAGTTAACTGAGAGATGTAAGAAAAATTAACATATGTTCATTGGTTATTATGACCATCGAGGCTCCAGCATCATCATAACTGATTATATTGTGATGTTATCAGCTACTGACGTTACTTATAAATCGTTTATAGGAATACGAGTACAAGCCGCAGTTTGAATGCCAAACGCGCATAGATAGTGGCGCCGCGTCGCCCGACAAGTTGTCGCAGCCGGCAACTAAAAAGCTTGGCTATACAAAATCAAGCTAGGGCGTTACCCGCTATTAATCCACACACAAGTAAACATTATATCTCAACGGCGAGTTGCCAAGAAATGACACCTGTCCCACTCCCACGTACTGGGTTGACCCGTGCAGGAAAGGGATGGCGGCCGAAGGGCCGGAATCAATACCACATGACAGGAGGCTGTTTTATTTTGCTGGGGACATCTTTGAGTTTGTATAGCACCCGACACTTGCGTGCCGCTTCGGTTTAGTTCTTTGTTCTCCGGCTATGATTTGTTCTTAAATATTTGATTTTGGAAACGGTTTTTATGGCGTTGCTGTTGTATGGATTTTGTGTAGATGATTTGCATATTGGAATGGTTATATCTCTTTGTGGGTATATACTGAAATTGCGTTTGTTTTTTTGTTTTAGTAACTGTTAAAATGAATTAGGTGTGTATTCTCCTTACTTATTTCGCTTTTATACAGTTTTATAGTTATTTTAATAGATAATAGATATGCCAATGGGTTACTATCAAATTGTATAATAAAGTGAAATCACTTGTTTCGAAATATTTTAATGAACTGTTTTAGTAAGTACTTTTGTGATCTTATGGATTGCGGATTTTGAATAAGATTTTTATAATTGCGATACCATTCATATATTTGCTTATAATCTAAAGTCTATACTACCCGTTGTCTGTTTTCGTTATAGCCTATTTTGACGACATTTTCTTAACATCCAATAACTTTTAATGCTACGTTCCTTTCTCTTCTGCTTGAACGACCTACGTTCGTGCTTTCTCACAGCTTTTAACGACAGTCATTCTGTAATTTGTTTTGTCAATTTGTTCACGTCAATTTCAAAAGGGTTTTAAGTTAGACCTAGACAAATAGTTAATGTTTTCCAATATTGTTATTAACTAATAACTATACTTTTTAGTTCTTTTTTTCATAGAGGTATTTGAACCCGTAAACGATGTTATGGAGGAAGTTTTTTTAAACTTCCTTCCAAGGTCTTCCTTCTTGTTAATAGATGTTTATACGCTATAGCAAAAAACAAATTAAAAGCTTGTAGACCGTAAGTTAGCTTCAATGATTGAGGTTTGTTAAATAAATACTTTTTTGACTTTACTTTCGAATATAACTTCTTGGTTTTTTGGTTGAGTGTGTTATTCCGATTCAGAGTGGGAGATTTTTACCATTCGATCACGTTAACGAAAACGAGAATTTGTATGGCATTGAAGCAGAGCGCCTCTTGCTGACAAACGAGGAGAATTCAAACATTACCATAAAAATTTTTCCTTATTTACAAACTTTTATTTATCATACGATTGGCTTTTTGCCGTTAGCAGATGACTAAAATGTCGGGTGAGTGTGGATCGTGAAGCGAAGAATCCAACGATGAACTGGTGAATACTCGCACTAATTTAAAACACTCTAAATTTAAATAAAAACAAAAAATAAACACCCAGAAGAACCGCATAAAAAACGTTAAATCAAAAGTAGACGCACATTTGGCATAATTTGCCAAAACTACCCACAACAGGCAACAGGGGTCCGACCCTTCGTTCGTCGAATCGATATAAAAACGATACGGTATGACTGTTCGTCGCAGTTTATAAAATTATTTGATTTATTAACGCACTTGGTCGGACTGACCTATTTATAGTTAGTTATATGTAGTACAAAAAGTATGAAAGAGAATGTTTTTTCTTAATTTTTTACAAGTATAGCATAGTCTGTTGTAAAAGGATTTGAATATAAGATGATTTTATTTAATAAACACTCAATCAATGAGGCGTAACATTGACGACATAGTGCGCTATTCCCATACATTTTCTATGATAGAATATTGTTTTGACAGGTGCCAAAAAGTGTCTCTATTACTGACTGACATTAAAATTTGTCCAAATATTTTTTTAAATTTTAGAATATGTTCATCAACCATATTATTATGGTAATTTAATTTGTATCCCGTTAAGGCATTGCTATAGCATAAGGATTTTGGGGTTACATTTAAAGTTATGTCTAAGAGGTTAATAATTAAATAAATAAAAACAATAAAATCAAATGTTTTTTTAGTTCTAGAAAGTCATAAAACTTGCGACGCTTACGGAAATTATATCAGCATATCAAAAATCCGCATAACATCTAAAATTCAATTCACGATGCAGTCTTTAGAACACTCCTATATAATATGACAATTGAACAAGAAGCACACAATACAATGTTAGGGTGAGAGGTTGATATAATTACGCCTTAGTGTGAAAGTGACAGAGAATCAAGGGTGTCAGACGGACCCTCATTGAGCTTTTACAACCGTGATTTGGTCACTACTACAGAGAACTGGAATCCATTTTGATTGCGTTTACTTTACCAAATTTTACAAAAATAACACCTAAATATTAAATCGTATATATTTGTAAGTTTTTCACGTAGACATAGTTTTGATTTGGATTATTTTTGCTATAAGGTTATCAACTTATATTATCTAAATCCACTTTCTATGCTTTTGCATCATATATTCATGTTTATGTCAATAAAAAGAACTTTAAACTTATTTTTACACTGACTTACAATGACCCGGCGCATTTCTTTTTTTTCTTTTTTCCTATGTTACTCAGCGCTAATGTAGCATTTTAATGGTGAAAGAATTTTTTAAATCGGTCCAGTCAAAACTACTGGACCGAGTTTATTCGTTGCAAACATACATACATACATACATACATACAAAAATACAAAGGTTTCCTCTCTAAAATATTAGTATAGATAAGTTGTAAGTTCTACCTAAAAAATATACCTTTTTTAGTCCGAAGTACATAATGTAGCGTCGTCGTGCATGGTATTTTATAAATCAATGCAGTCAAAATAATAAATATACACAAATATATTATACGCTTGTACGGTGTATGCTTTTTTAAGTGTCAATAAATTAATAAATCATCCAAATAACTACTCGTATAGTTCGTCCAAAGATATAATCATAATCTACTCCTATTTTTAACTACGGAAGTGGTTTTTAATTTTTTATATGATTATTTATAGATTTGAAAACGAAGTCTCAAAATTGTACAAATTTATATAGAACAATAGGATGGTGTTTTGCGTGCAAATTCTTTAACTGTATTCGATTCGATTAAAATATTTGTCCATTGATCCGATTTGTACTAATCAGACCTTTCTTTTGTTTCAGGAACCAATTGGATTGAATTGTGTGTTATTGTGTAGTGTGTGCAGAGAATAGTTTGTGCAGTGTAGTGCAGTGAAGTTGGTGACACCAAGTGAACCAAGTGAACATGTGCAGTTACGTAGTGTGGTCGGCACACAGTCACTGGAGATCCTGAATGATAGCTACGGAAATAGGTGAGTGTACTTTCTCAAAATAAAGAGACTGCACGACTTTTTGGCGGGAAAGTGAAGTCATGTGCGCGGTTTTGTTTTATTTACTAAAATTTGTGTTATGTCGAATATTAATGTAAAATAATGGTGGATTATTAACCGTTAAGTGTTCGTGAGTGTGCATGAGTGTTGGCAAATGAAACAAAACAGTGCAACGTCACTTTTCAAATTCTCTCAAGAAGTCTTAGAAGGACTTAATAAAGCCCCACATCTTTACTAAGATACTCGAGGGGTTGGGGGGTATATCATTTCTCACTTCTCATTTCTATTATCATTCATCATCATCATACAGGAAAGAAATATTTTTTATTTATGTGTTACTTGTAAGAAAAATTACTTTGACACTGGCTAAATGTGCTAATCGCACAAAGCCATCAACTAAAGGAAAAAAAAAACTGCAGAAAGATAAGCTGAATCTCTCAACAGCTGCGCTCGGACTGTTCAGGGTGCCTAGCAAGGGTGAGTTTTGTTTACTATCCGTATTCATTCGATTACGTTTACGAATACGAAAATTAGTATGGCATTGGAGCAGCGCCTTCTGGCGACATACGAGAAGAGTTAGAATTTTGACATACAAATTCTCGTTTCCATTAACGTAATCGAATGGCGATTGAAACTCGCACCAAGGATTAGGCACCCCGAGCTGTTCCAAGATCCGTGTCCGTATAGGGGTCTATTTTGTGCGTTGCTCGAGTGCGGTATGTACCAAGCTTGTCTTCAGGCTCTCTTTTTAGGGTTCCGTACCCAAAAGGTGAAACGGGACCCTATTACTAAGACTCCGCCGCCGTCCGTCCGTTTCACACGGCTTGAGGGACCCTTTACGTTCCTCGCCGCCCCCAAAAAAACCCGGTGAAGCTGACAATGCCGTCTGAGGCAATCAGCAATCTCTCTCCAAAAAATACCACTACCCTTTGTGTAAAATTGCTTTTAAAAACTGAAGGATACTAAAGGAAGTATACTATGAATATTCATTTGTCAACACAATGTTGGCATTTCGCAATTAAATGTTTATGTCCAAACTATTTTGCATTGGGGTTTATGTGCAAACGTCTTGTTATAATCGCACGTATAGCGGTATTAGGAACAGAGACAAAGTATGAAAGGATAAGCCGGCGATGGCCGGTGTTGCCAACTATAATTTTTTAATTCCGCTAAATATAGTAAAAAAATCCGACAGAACTCGTCACACGCACTACAAAATAGCAAGGTCACACTAACAACTTTTTTTTTAACGGCTAACAGTATTTAAACCACATTTTGGTCAAACACTAAACATAGTGACACTACTCTTAATAATAAGAGTAACTAGATGACGCTGCACAAATTTTAGACAAAACCTTCTGAGATATTTAAATAGGGAAGGCCTATGTCCAGCAGTGGACTAAGATAGGCCGATGATGATGATGATGATGATGATGATGATGATGATGATGATGATGATGATGATGATGATGATGATGATGGTGATGATGATGATGATGATGATGATGATGATGATGATTATGATTATGATGATGATGATTATGATGATGATAATGATGATGATCATCTAAATATATTACCTAATGTAATATTTATGACTAGGTTTTATATAATTTATCGCAACCAAAATGCGATGAAAAAATTTCCAATGTCATGGGGTGCGGGTTCTAACACGGGAAATTTTTTCAACACTTTTTGTTAATTGTGATGTACCTAATAATATTATTTAACATTTTGTCGTTCCGCTAGAAAATGGCTTAGACGAACAACTTGGCCGTTTTTACCTCATCCCAATCCGCTAGATATGACGGGAAATCCGTCAAGCTGGCAACACTAGCGATGGCACAATGTGAGTCAATGAGGAAGTTGGTTAATGCTAATGTTGTAGCCGTTATGAAATAATGACTAGTCCAACACGGGTCTAGAGTAAGCCTAAGAAAATCGAGTTATCGTTTTTTCTATAGAGATATTTATTTGTTGATTTTTCACATTTTATTTAGTTTAAATATTACCAAAAATGGAACGTTATTATCCATGATTTTCCCTATTTCTATTCCAAATGTCCCGGTCGGCATTTCAGCATTTATGGCAGCCCTAGTCTAGACAAACCTTAGTTTAATGCTAAGCCAAATAAGTAGATAGAATACGATCTTCTATCACACTGAAAAAATGCACCAACTTTCGACGAATAGTTTAAAAATATAATATGACTAACGAATCTGAAATCTTGATATAAGTAAATTCATATCCGTGCTTCGGAAGGCACGTAAAGCCGTTGGTCCCGGCTGCATTAGCAGTCGTTAACAATCACCAATCCGCACTGGGCCCGCGTGGTGGTTTATGGCCCGTTCTCCCTATCCATCCATAGGGAAGGCTCGTGCCCCAGCAGTGGGGACATAAAAATAAGCTGATGATGATGATGATGATGATGATATCTTTATCTTGAATTTGCTAGCTTAAATACACGATTGTATAGTTTTGTATAGTATTTTCGAAAATAAAATTATGATCTAGTCAAGATCATAATTTTATTTTCGAAAATACCTCAAAAAAATCACTAATGATGAAATTACAACGAAATTACTTAATCTGTATGCTTGGAAATAACTAAATTACATTGATAACATCAATATTAATTTGGTAGCTGCATATTTTGATAACTAAAAAAACCAATATTTTTTTGAAATATTTTAAGTTTCTGTTCCATTTCCAAACGGTCTCAATCGTCGCGGGCGCTACGTATTTTCGACCTTATGGCAGCGCCTGTAAGGATCAGCCGTTTTTGAATGTTCACGAACCGAGGTGTCGTCTTTAAAGAGCGTTTTTATATATTGATATCCCAGTACAGGTAGATAGAATACGATCTTACTTTATTGATGTGCCACGTACAAACTTCGAACTGTTAAGTTTTTTAAATCAATAAACCGATTTCAATATAAGTTTCTACTTTTAAGGGAAATACAGAGATCTATTCACTTAGTAGAACCACAAAATAACGAGACCGCAGAAGATAAGTTTCACACTGACATGGAATCTTACAACAGCTGGGCTCGGACTGTTGCGAACTGTTGTGAGATTCGGTGTCCTTGTAGCGTGTTGCCAGGCGTCCTGATAAAGGCTTTTTGAATTTTGATGGCGTGTCCGGCCAAAATAAACGGTGTTCGGCTTGTCCTTCTTTGTTAGGCTTTTTGCATTTTTACATTTTTTTACTGATAACTATATGACTGATTAATAATGAAGTACTTACACTGATTTGGCATTCGATTTTATTTATATTTCATTAGAATTTTTCAAGATTTATGGGAATAATCAAGAAAGCTTGATTTTACATACAATTTTTTTCGACACAAAATCCTCAATAATGTAGGGTGTCCGGCCTTTTTACCCAAATGTCCGGCCAAACTGGCTGGTCTGTCCGGCTACTAGGTTTGGCGACCTGGCAACCCTATGTCCGTGGGAGGGTCTATGTGTACGTTGCACGAGCGCGGTATGTATGTATTAAGCTTACCTTCTGCAGTTTCTTATTTTGTGGTAGAACGGAGACAGACACGGACTATTTGATCGCGAAATCGGCTCTTTCTCATCATCATCTGCTCATTTTAGGTCCCCACTGCTGGCTGCATGAGCCTTCCCTATGGATGGATAGGGAGAACAGGCCATAAATCACCACGCGGTCCCAGTGCGGATTGGTGGTTAATAACGACAGCTAATGCAGCCGGGACCAACGGCTTTACGTACCTTCCGAAGTACGGAGGACCTCGAGATGATAAATTTTGGTCACCCAACCGATGACCGGCCTTTGCGAAAGTGGCTTAACGCGCCATCGAGTTCCTTTCTATAAATATCGAAATATCCGATATGAAGATTTTGCGAATACCGAATATTTTTGATAACATCAATAATTAAAACCTTTACATTGTAATTAAAAGAGATTTATAAAGATATTTTATATACCTACTTTAAAACTACGGAAACTTCAACTGGTAAATTAACCTCTTTTTTTCATCCGCTGTAGTACGAATACCTTCCTAATTGGCAATATTGAAATTCACTTCGTTTAAACCTGTTGGCCTGCTGTCCAAGAAACCAACCCAGAATCTGGGTCTGAGACCAGTGGTCTTACCACTAGACCACATAGGTGGTTTGATAAACAAATTTATAATAAGTATCAATGCGTTTAAATGATCTAAGAAAAATTTCAATGACCTACTTTCCTTGAGTCAACGAAAAAGTATAAACTGAACTGCATTAATAAGTTTAATATATTAAATTGGTTTAGTTTATTACTATATTTAATTTACTGTTTATATCGATTAAATATTAACTTTTAATTTACTGTTCAGTAGCATGTTTTGTACATTATAATATTAGAGACTAATATCCAGCCTATCATAGTATTAAAATTTTATAATCATGTAAAAATTAGAGTTCCACAAGGGTCGATTCTTGGTCCTTTTCTTTTGTTGATTTATATTAATGACTTGCCATTCTTTGTAGAAAACTTCTGTAAAATTGTATTATTTGCAGATGATTTTATTAATTTTTAATGCAACTACGTGTAAGACTAATATGAAAATGTAAATAAAGCTCTTTCAGAGGTACTCCGTTGGTTTACTATTAATAATCTACAGCTTAACGATAAGAAAACAATATGTATTAAATTTATATTACCAAATGTCAGAAATGAACTAACCGATATTAGAATAAACGGTGATGAATTAGATCTGGTAGATTCTACAGTCTTTTTAGGCATAACCTTTGACTCAAAACTTCAATGGAATCCTCATATATCGAAATTGGCCGGTAAACTCAGTTCTGGTACTTATGCCATTACAAAAATTAGGCAGTTAACAGACTTGGAACTGCTAGAATAGTTTATTTTAGTTGTTTTCATAGTCTCATGTCGTATGGCGTCCTACTGTGGGGAACAGCGGCTGATATTGAAACTATACTCATTTTACAGAAACGAGCAATAAGAACAATCTCACGAACTTCTTTAAGAAATCAATTTAAGGAGATTGGTGTCCTAACAGTTATATCTCAATATATTTATAATTGTATAGTTGTTGTACGTTGCAATATCAACTCCTTTACTAAACATGGTGACGTACACAATTTCAATACTAGAAATAAGACAAAACTTGTAATGGCACTTGGTAGGCTACTATTGAACGCAAACTCAATCTCAATACATTTCCAATGCGATTAATATGTATCGATATTGGAATAAGTTTCGCAATTTCGGAACGCCCCATCTCGATAATAATTTGTTCACTCAATTTCCACGCAATTTAATTCCAATGTGGCGCTATTATCGCTTGTAAGAGTGCCATTTGACATTTTTTAGATTTGTGATCGGAAATTGATTAATGCAATTGTGTTTCAAGATTAACCCTAGGTTACAAGGTTCTTGGTTCTTTCTTGGGGCAAGGTATACATTATTACAATAAAATACCAAGTACATATTATGTACTAGATTTACCTTTAAATAAGTTTAAAAAACATAAGGTTATTATACAGTCAAAGAATAATTATATGATAAAACAGCCTGGTTATAATAAAAAACACATTAAGTATACTCTACTTGGATCAATATAATAAAATTAATTTATATAATTTTATACTGATATGATAGCCTTTATCAGCAGTGTCCTACAGATAACAAACAGCGTTGCGTTAAATAGGTCATTAAGTTTTTATTTAGAGTTTCTTGAGTGTGTCATGCTCTCTTGATTGTCTCTGCGGTGGTGCCGTGTGCGTAGGGTCGTTACGTGGTCGTTACGTTGGTTCCTTCAAATATGGTTGAGCGAAGCGATGGCTGATTCATATGTCATACTCGTGAACGGGTGCCTCCTGTGGAGGCTGCTCTTGCATAAGGTACTTATATCTTATTTTTAGTGTTATTCACTTTAGTTTGACTTTGTTTTCTTAAACAATTTGTGTGACATTGTGGAAATTGAAACTTTTACCTGCTGTAAATTGGTCAACTTAGATTTTTTATTTTGTTGATTTTTACATATTTTGTGTGTTTATTTGTAATGGAAAGTGTCCTGCTATGATAGAGCATTTTCCAATATTTTTGTTGTGTTATTGAGAAAAGAGCTTGACACTTGCTGAGTTACTTGCCGGTTCTTCTCAGCACAAGGTCTCCCGCCTTGTGTAGACTTACGAACCGATGGCATAGTGACATTCACAAGAGCTACTTGTAGCCTAAACTAAATAAATGATTTTGAATTTTGAATTTTATAATATACTCATGTTATGTCTGTCTCTTAACAAGACAAAAGTTATGTCGATAGGGTTCCTCAAGACGTGAGAAACGAAGCACTGTCAGTGGTTTGGTGTCTAGTTCGTGTCCCAGTACCCTACTAGATTCTCCGAGGGGTTGAGATCGGATTGGGAGTGGAACAACCCGAGGGCGCCACTAAAGGCTAGGACCTCGGCTCGGGTTGACGGGGTCGTGGGGGTGAAATGGCTGCACGATATCAAACAGTAGACTGCACTTAGCTATCGTCAGATAAAAAATGCTTTATGGGATCTTCAAACTTCAGTATGAAGGTGGCACTAAATGAATGATTTCCGGCAACGCCAGACTCAATCTAACCCTTCAATGAAGCAATCCCTATTATAATAATGTTATTGTTTATCGTTGATTGTAATCGGTTGATAAGATACGATGAGTGACGTCACACAATGAAGCTATTGTTCTAAACAGATTAAATTAGTGTAAGGATGAACTCAAATTTAATAAAACATACTTTGATGATCTCATTTCCATTATCAATTGACTAAGCATAGACTAAATCCTCGGTGAACACCTCGGTGAGTGAGTGGCAAAGCGCTCTGCCCGATATACGAAGGTCCCGGGTTCAATTAGGGTCGGGTAAAGTGTGAAAAGTCAAAGTCAAAATTTTTTATTCAAATAAACTTACGAAAAGTGCTTTTGAATCGTCCATACAGCTTTTACCTACTACCCATTCAGGACGTCTATTTTTTTAGCTGTGGAGAAGAATGGGCGCAAGAAACTCCACGGCTTTAATAGAAGTAACGACATTTACACTAAAAAAGAGTATGGCGTTATCAAATCATATCATTAGTATCATGTGTTTCGGATTTTTCAATGGATAACCGTTTGTGATGATCACCAACCCGCATTTGGCAAGCGTGGTCTTTAAGCTACCCATCAACTGTATGCGATGACGTGATTTTAATGATGGAGGCATTTGCCCAGCATCGGGACAGTTATAGATTATTTCATCATTATCATCATCAGCTCATTTTATGTCCCCACTGCTGGGGCACGAGCCTTCCCTATGGATGGATAGGGAGAACGAGCCATAAACCACCACGCGGACCCAGTGCGGATTGGTGGTTGTTAACGACTGTTAATGCAGCCGGGACCAACGGCTTTACGTGCCTTCCGAAGCACGGAGCTCGAGATGATAAATTTTTGGTCACCCATCCGATGACCGGCCTTTGCGAAAGTTGCTTAACCTCAGCACTCGCAGACCGAGCGCGTTAACCACTGCGCCATCGAGCTCCTCCAACCTCTCGCGGACACGGAATCACACAGCAGCATAGATTATTTACTTACTTTTATTAGACAAATTTGCAAAATTAGATTTCTAAAAGATTTTTTATACGTAGCACGGCAAATGACTCCATTTCACCTGATGTTAAGTGAATATGGAATCCAGATGCGACGACAACTGGTGCAGCGTGAAAACAACGCAGCATCAGTTACCCTCAAGGTGCCTTTTCACGCCTCGTTTGAACGACCCCATATCATAGGAAGGAGGGAAAACGTGTGCAGCTGAGAAACTATTCCATGTTTTGGAGGTGCGACAAAGATACGAAAAAAAACGAAAAAGCACCAAATTTCTAGTGCTCGCCGCTGATGAGAGATTAGAAATCTCACTATTCATGTATTTCCATTTTTCACAGGTTTTTTTAATTCACAGTTAACAAAAACGCTTTCCGTTTTTTTTAAAGGTTACGTACTTATTAATAATGCTCTATTAGGACATTTTAACACTCGTGTTAACCCACCTGGAAACTTGGAAAGCTATAATACTAATAATAAGCTAGCTGCTCTTCGGAGTCACCGCTTCACTGTCTCAAATATCCCATCGAGCGACAAAGACATTTGGTGACTCGTTTCTTTGTCGCACCTCCAAAAGATGGAATAGTCTACCAACACACGTTTTTCCTCCTTCCTATGATATGAGGTCCTTCAAAAGAGGCGTGAAGAAGCACCTTGTGGGCCAGCAGAGTGAGGTTAACTGATGCTACGTTTGTTTTCACGCTGCACTAGTTATCTTTGCGTCTGGACTCCATTTCCACTTAACATCAGGAGGGATGGAGTCATTTGCCGAACTATCTATAAAAAAAAACGCTTGTATCAGGTCAGGTTCACGTCAGTAGTCTAACGCAGTGGGAATTGAAATTGTCGCATTCAACCCGGCCGAGCATCTATGGCTACCGGAGCTGTAACAATATGTAATAGGAAACGCGTCCACAGACTTTCTCATGGCAGACAACGCAGTCTGCTGTAGTTAGGTTATGCTAAGACAATTGGGGGTCGATGACCTGTCGACCGCTGCGACCACAGATGAGCTAATGCAGAAGGGAAAGTAGGCAGAGAATGTAGGCGTTTAGGTCAAATGTTTTGACCGCCTCTGTCTGGTTAAGCTATCGGTCTTAGAAGTTCCTGGGTTTGAATCCCATCAGCGATACGAATATTATTGTTTTTAGTTTGGTTGGTGTTAGTGGTGGCTTGTTTTAAGTCCGCCTTGCCGCCGTCTTATCGAAGTCTGTTCACTAAACAACAATGTTGTTGCGATAAATCATTTCCTCAATCAGATATTCAGTCGCCTCCTTGCTAGTACCATTAAGTGAGTTAATGGATTTCGAATACCCTTAAAAACTTCCGGTGTAAAATAACTCTATTCTTAATCTTACTTTATTCCGCAAGGTGATAAGGCCGGAGATGGAAGAAACTTCACCCAGAACCAACAACCACTGAGGAACTGGTTATCATATCTCCAACTGTGACTTACTGACTTAATTTTGATGGCTTAGTGACCCAGAAAGGTTTTTTGCGTCCGACACTGAAGGAAGAAACTTTTTTCACGCGCCGTAAGATGCCTATCTTCTCTTTGGATTTTATTTATTCAGGTCTTGTTGACTACATCGAACACTGTTGGATCGCAATAATTCTGCTTTTTGTAATACTCGTAACTACTATTGCCACAGATTAGTTAATAGTTCTATTGCCTACAAGTGGGTTACTCTTGAAACACAATTGCAATAATCAATTTCCAATCCCAAATCTAAAAAATTCAAATGGCACTCTTAAAAGCGATAATAGCGCCACATTGGAATTAAATTGCGTGGAAATTGAGTGAACAAATTATTATCGAGATGGGGCGTTCCGAAATTGCGAAACTTATCCCAATATCGATACATATTAATCGCATTGGAATTGTATTGAGATTGAGTTTGTGTCAAGAGTAGCCTACCAGTTCCTACAGATAAGAAATGGTGTTAGGTAACCAGCCGGGTTTATAACAAGACCTGCTTTCCCAACCTTAAATATATGTATAATACCCATTATCGATTCCCCCCCACCCCCCACCCAGGTCCCCACGACCCCAGGTCGATTGTCCTGATCTTTTATCTCAGATCAGCTTAAAAACCAACACACTCCGACTAAGACAAAGATCAGCTCTGATTGTCCCTCCAGCAAAGACTAAATATAGAGCGAATACATTTATGATACGTGCTTGTAAATCATTTAACCTCTTACCATGCGATATCGACTTGTTCTGCTCCAGCGCCTCATCAGTAAAAGAGATTATATGTTCTAATTTTTTTATTGACAGCAAGCAATAAAATAAAAATAGTACAATAGTGAATAAGTATTAGTATTATATAATAAATATAATAAAATATATAGTTTAAGGAATATCGTAGAAATCTATAGGTATAAGTTAAATATACAGCATCAACCTACTGTAAGCTGTAAATTCACTCATTCATTCAAATGAATGTAAACATAAATACATATTTATGTTTTCATTCATTATACATATCGCACTTTAAAATATTTGTTTTTTTTTTTTTTTTCTATTTTTAACTAAATTTAACGTAGTCTCCACAGCTGGTTAACTGAACATTATTGTTTATATAATTGTGAAGATTTGTTAATAGCATATGTCCATTTATTCTCCTTAACTTTAGATGTTATTTGTCTGTAAATCTTCCTAGAAATAAATAAATAAAATAATAAAATAAATAAATAAAATATTATACCCCTATTGTTTTACTAGCTGTGCCCTGCGGTTTCACCCGCGTTAATTAGCGACTGTTCCACACCTATTAGTCATAGCGTGATGTAATATAGCCTATAGCCTTCCTCAATAAATGGACTATTCAACACAAAAAGAATTTTTCAATTCGAACCAGTAGTTCCTGAGATTAGCGCGTTCAAACAAACAAACAAACAAACAAACAAACAAACAAACAAACAAACAAACAAACAAACTCTTCAGCTTTATAATATTAGTATAGATAATTTCTCTAACCTCTGTCTTTGTGGTCTAGTGGTTAAAACCAGCCGGCTTAGAGGTGCGGAGTTTGATTCCCAACGGGGGATACATAATTGTGTACTCGGTTTGGTTGGTGGTAGGTCTTGTTTACCCCCGCCTGGCTATTTACCTCCATTTTATCTAAATATGTCGCCATAACATCAATGTTTGTAGTATTGTTGTGTTCCGGCAGCTAGAGATAAGATAGCCAGTGCCTCAGTAAAACCTATCTATATATAAGAAAAGAGATTTATACTTATTAACAAAAAAACTTAACCTAATACAACGAGCCGTAGGTTCTCGGTTAAGTTTTTTTTTATTTTTTGAAAAAAAAAAAAAAAAAAGTTTTAAGGTGGGTGGGTCGTAGGTTACGACCTACGTGTTAAATGCTTGCGACATCAAAGGAAGGTATATGACGGGCGTTTTGACCTTAAAGCTCCTTTGCTGAATCTATACTTGACCTTGTAATTTCACTGGTTCTACTGAACTACCCTTTAAACCGGAACACATCAATGAAAACAATGGGGCTAAGCGGCAGAAATGTGTTTAGTAAGTCTTGATATTGTGCTTGGTTAGACAGAAATCCATTCTATGTATAATAGCATAATATATAAGGTCACATTTTATCAATTGCAAATATTTTGACAAAACATCTAATTACATCAGGGAAAAAAGACCCTAGCATTTAAAAAAAAATTCAGGCTAGTTTCTTTTTTTACTTTTCCTGACACAAAAATTTTAATATTTTTAAGAGCGGCCTGCCTCTGTCAGCTCTTTTGAATGAAATTAGGTGCACGTGTAAGCGGTGAAGGCATTGCGGCCTTTCTGTTTCGCCTCTTTTGAATTGAAACTACCGAAAGTGCTATATTTTTCTTTTTAATCGAAATGTCTTTTGGCGTTTTTCTTGAATACTAGCATATAAAAATTTAAGGTTTTTTGATAAAAATAGTTAAAATATGTTGTTGAATTTATCCTCAAAATATTTGCAGTTGATAAAATGTGACCTTATATACCTAAAGTCACAAATATTGTAAAGTTAGCCAACAATAGATACAAAAATGTATACTTAGTGTAAGTTAATAATTAAGGTAGGTTAAGTTGTACTGCAACCACCGCACCGCACTGGGCCCGCGTGGTGGTTTATGGCCCGTTCTCCCTATCCACCCATAGGGAAGGCTCGTGCCCGAACAGTAGGGACAATAGTTATTTGTTATACAAGAGTGCAAAATTGCTTTTTAACCGCGTGCTCAATTTTGATGACCGAGCAAACGAAGGATTCTAAAATTGAATCATGAGCGCAGCAAGTGATTTAAAAATTAGAATCCTGACCGTTAGCGAGGGAATCAAAAGAGCACGAGGTGAAAAATCTTTGCACTCGAGTGCAACACGTAACTTTTCATCCCACCTCAGCGAGGAAATTACTAAATGCAAAAAAAAACATTTACAATCACAAGATACTTTTATTTCAGTTTAGGTATTAAGTACTACATTATGATAGGTAGTTACCTACCTAGTAGGTATTACAGAATAATCTTTAAATTATAACAAATAATACTTAGGTATAATTAAGAAAAATTGAAAGTAACGTTGCTACAGTTACTTAAGTTGAGTGTAATAGTTTTGTTGTAGGTACTGTAATGTTGGTGGTAGTGACTTGTGTACTGATAAATTCGGCACCATGGAGGTAGAAGTAAATAGGTTTAATGATGTTTTGAATTCACAAACTTAGTGCACACGATGTTCTAAATTCAATTTACTTTATCCACTAGCGGATAAAAACGGCTTTTGCACTCAGATATCGAAGAGCAAAAATACTCTTTCCGAGATGGGGGCATGAAAAAAAAATTTTCATCCCCCCATCTCGGAAAGAGTATATTTGCTCTTCGATATCTGAGTGCAAAAGCCGTTTTTATCCCCTAGAGGATAAAGTAAATTGAATTTAGAACATCGTGTGCACTAAGTTTGTGAATTCAAAACATCATTAAACCTATTTGCTTCTACCTCCATGGTGCCCAATTTATCAGTACTGTAGCAACCGAGACTCCTTGCTCGGGCATACTTACTGGCAGCCACCGTGGCCTGCATTAAAATATAGTAGAAGAGAAAAAAGAAGAACATCGCGGACTCGGTGACGGGTCGCGACGACGAATTGATTGTTATTATTTCATGTTGAAAGTAATATAAATATTTATACATAGCTATAAAGCATTATTATTCGATACAACCCCCCGTTCCTCAAGTAACGACCCAGCGGGGTGTTACAGTACACAAGTTACTAACAACAACATTACAGTACCTAACAAAAATATTACACTTAGTAACTGTAGCAACGTTACTTTCAATTTTTCTTAATTATACCTAAGTATTGTTTGTTATAATTTAAAGATTATTCTGTAGTACTTACCTTTCATAATGTAGTAGTTAATACCTAAACTGAAATAAAAGTATCTTGTGATTGTAAATGTTTTTTTTGCATTTAGTCATTTCCTCGCTGAGGTGGGATGAAAAGTTAGGTGTTGCACTCGAGTGCAAAGATTTTTCACCTGGTGCTCTTTTGATTCCCTCGCTAACGCTCAGGATTCTAATTTTTGAATCACTTGCTGCGCTCGTGATTCAATTTTAGAATCCTTCGCTTGCTCGGTCATCAAAATTGAGCACGCGGTTAAAAAACAACTTTGCACTCTTGTATAACAAATAACTATTACTGGTGATGATGATGATGAAGTTGTACTATTGCATTTTATTATTGTATTATAGCATTAAAAAGACTATTATTTACAATAATAAAGGGGAAAAGAAGTACTAAAATAAATAAAAAATATATAGGTACTTATTACATATTATATAATATTCCTTATACTTTAGGTACACAACAGAACAGAAATACGTTCAATTACTAAATACCTGTATTTGTCCAGCAGTGGACATCTTTTGGCTGAGATAATGATGATAAAACTTAAATAACTTTACACTTTTTTTTTTCTTTTTTATTAGGTACTCCTTTTGTTTCATCTTATTTTATCTCTAAAGTCAAAGTCAAAGTCAAATATTTTTATTCAAATAAACTTTAGAAAAGTACTTTTGAATCGTCCAAACATTTTTTTACCTACTACCCATTCAGGACGTCTATTTTTTAGCTGTGGAGAAGAATGGGCGCAGGAAACTCCACAGCTTTAATATAAGTAACGACATTTACAAAATTATATGCCGTTACCAAGTTACACAAGTATAAAATAACTTAACAATATTTTAAATTAGAAATACCTGCCTAAATAGCCTGTACAAGGCTCAAGTCAGATCGTGCATGGAATACTGCAGTCACCTTTGGGACGGATCTGCCAAATACCAGTTGGCCGCACTCGACTCGGTGGAACGCAGAGCTATAAGGCTCATCGGTGATGATGCGCTTGTCGAGGCCAAGCTTACCAGCCTCGCACATCGGCGTCGTGTCGCCTGCCTGTGTGTCTTTTACCGACTTTACCACGGAGAGTGTGCCGGGGAGCTTTTCGAGCTCATACCACCATCGCCCTTTTACCACCGAACCTCCAGACGTACTGCAGGATATCATCCCCACCTAGTTGAAATTCCACTATGTCGCACTAAGCGGCTCATGTCATCATTTTTGCTGCGCACTGGCAAGGAGTGGAATTCTCTGCCATCGTCTGTGTTCCCAAAAACTTATAACCTGAATTCCTTCAAGGCGAGAGTTAATAGGCATCTTCTAGGGCAGCTCGCTCCATCTTAGACCTCATCTACGCTCACCATCAGGCGAGATCGAAGTCAAGAGCTGTCTTATAAGGCATAAAAAAAAAAAAAAACCTGTTGGAGTGATTGGAGCATTTTAATTAAACCCATGTAATACTGTATTTATGTATGTTGGGTGTGTTGATAATAAATGGTTAATCTTCTTTTAAACCTGCCATTGCGATAGTTTATTTACATTTTCATATTATAAACAAACGCTATAACACGATACATAGATAACGGAAAACTTCAATAGATATTACAAATAGCCGTCATCACCTCAGCCAAACCGTTTAGCAAAAATCAAAATGGCCGGTCGATCGATTCGTCATTCCACCTCCGCCAGCGTCCGTCGGCGTCGTTGCAACGATTTCGTGACCACAAACGGAGTGGTAACGGAAACTGCCTACGATTGTGACCTGTCTTTATATGCAAACCGAATTCGGGCTATAATGGCCGAGTGCCGGCCAATCGAGTGATGGAGTCATGCCATGGCGTTTGTCAGAGATCGTGCAATAAACGCAGAAATGACAATTGACAAAGGTTTTTTTTTTACTGTACCTACGAAAAGTGCAGTCTATAAAGAATTATATTTACTGAAAATAATAATAAAAACCAACAAAAAAAAACGACTAAAATAAAAAGATACGACTTGCCTCTCAGGTTGCCACCTGAGTTTAATATTTACGTGTTTCAAATCAAAAAAATATGTTTTTTATTACACAATAGCGCATAGCTTTTATCTCAGGCATCATTGTACTTAGTGGTAAATATCGGTACCTACCACGGAATACGTACCTACCTAAGAGATGATAAGGCTGAAGGTGCTAGCGCTCTTCAGCCGGAATCCTCAACCACTGAACCAGATCCGGTAATCGCAAAATGACAGTCGTTAAAACCCACCAACCCGCATCGGGCTAGCGTGTTGGGTTATGGGCTGATTTCCCCATGTGCTGAATCGGCCTGAATCCAGCACAATACGGGGCCAGGAGCTGCGTAGCCGTAACAGTCAGTGCGCAGCTCTCGACCAGTCAACAGCTCCTGAGGATGCCCCGTGGAGGGGCGAAACACGTGTCGGGTGTCGGTGTTGGTGTGTATGTTCGCTTGCATCCATTGTTTCCTCTGGGAGGGGAGGGCGGTGCATGCGTACTGCATCCAAGCTGGATAAACGATGATTTAGCGGAATAAACACTACATATTTTTTCAATTACATTTATGGTACCATATGGATTTCCGCAAAATAACGCCTGATTATATTAATTACCAGCAGAATCTGCCAAATAATCAGTTAGCTTTCTCAACAGCCAAGATTTCAAGACTATTATTACATTACAACACAATTCATTTACAAGAGCTGTGAATATATTCAGTAAATATCCTAATCGAACTACGTTTTTATTGCTTTTCCGTTTGAAATGAGAAATCGTAAAACACAATACAATCTTAAAATGTTATTACGTGTATTATTTAGTATTCTGTCTTACAACACTCATTGTTTGTTGTGTACAAATACTACAGATAATATAATACTAGGTATTACGTAACGCGTTTGTGATAATAACATTATCGTTCATTCATACTGTGACGTGGCGTTGTGACGTAGGCGCCCGCGACCTACTCAACTTCATACATAATATTTAAATATAGAACGTAGGGGACGCCCCCCCCCTTCAGCTGAGAAGGGAGGGGACGCTTCCTTATTGCATTATCCTGGTAAACTTCTGCTGAATGAGTGATAGTGGGAAAAAATGTTCATTCATGATTTTAAAAATGAGGTTGCATCTCATTATTTTGTTGACGGAGTTTTCGATGTGTTTGTCTTTTTTCTTCGGCAAACTTTGTTTTCGTTTTGTCTCTAATAATAAACATGGTACGAATCTCGTTAATAATAACTTTATATAATCATGAAAGTATTTACTTTTTAAAAAATAATATGGTTAATTAATGAAACTACTCCGAACTCTTCGAAAATTTTTCAAAAATTTCGCGTAGACTTCTTTTTCTATTTTCTTTTGTTGATGGCTTCGTGCGATTAGCACATTTAGCCAGTGTCAGAGTAATTTTTCTAACAAGTAATACATAATTAAACAATATTTATTTTCTGTATTATGATGATGAATGATAATAGAAATGAGAAGTGAGAATATAAAAACCCCTCGAGTATCTCAGTAAAGATATGGGGCTTTACTAAGTCCTCGGGCGCACTTCTTGAGAGAATTTGAAAAGTGACGTTGCACTGTTTTGTTTCATTTGCCAACACTTATACACGCTCACGAACACTTAACGGTTAATAAGCCACCATTATTTCACATTAATATTCGACATAACACAAATTTTAGAAAATAAAACAAAACCGTAGACATGACTCTTCACTTTCCCGCTAAGAAGCCGCGTAGACTTCTTAGAGAAGTTCAAAAAGTGGTCATGATTGATGACTTTGTCTTCTCTTCATGTACAGACAACATCAAAATTATCGAAACGCTCTTGTGCTCCTAAATTGTTTAGTTGATTGTTTTATCAAAAATAAAAAGTATTCTTTGCTGATCAGAGTTGATTATTGATGTAGTATGATTTGTACATAGTAGATGATTAGTTAGTAGTAAGTTATTGATGAATTCTGGCAAACTTACGGATTCAAGGAAACATAGACTCAAAGCTTACATGTTGAGTCTCAGATAAGCTTTCGTACGGTCAGCTTGTAAATTAAAAATGTCCGGTCACTTTAATAAATCATTACATGCTTGCTCAATAGAACTGTTTTATGTTATAGGAACTCATTCACAGGGGTGGAAGGATGACCAACCCTTTATATTGTCCACTCGCACCCTAAATTAAAAAGTATAGGGTGCCTTGTGCGCATTTTATTGCCATTCTATCACGTTAACGAAAACGAGATTTTTAAAGGGACAACCGAGGAGAGTTATTTTTGCCTATTTTTGCTTTGTACGTCTCGATTTTGTTAATGTAATCGGATGAATCCGAAAACTTTTACGCTGTTAAAAATAAAAAATCCATCGACAAAACACAAATATTTAAAAAATAAAACAAAACGTCAAACGTAACTCTTTCTTTAATTCCCGCCAAAATGTCCCACCTCTATGATTTCAAATTTTCAAATCATTTTTCTGACATTTGTTTTTTTTTTCTAATTCCAGACGTGGTATGGACAAGGAGAATGGCGAGGGGGGAGCCGAGGCGGGCAAGCCGCCGCCTCAGGACGGCCTCCTCGACGCCGCCGGCCTCTTTGGAGGTAAGTTTTCCTCTTTGCATTCCAAGTTGGACTCCGCTTCTGCTTAACTTCAGGTAGAACGGAGTGATTTACATAATCATCTATTCAGTCCTTCCGACTCATCTTGGAGTTTGTGAAGCATTTGCGAGCAGGGTACCACAGACTTACTAGGGATGCTAATTAACGCAACAATACATTTGGAGCTAGCGGTACTAAGCCATCCGTGCGGTGATTGAACCGATGACTAATTCTCACGCTATGATATAATGTACGAGTGCTCCTTTTTCTCTTATTAAGAGTCACTGGTAACTTATTCTTGACACCAAAAATACTCGAACAGTAAGTAGTAGGAATTTTAATAAGTAGTCAAATTGTAAATAATGCATAACTTTATGATATTTCATAGTGTTTTTCGTTTCACTTTTAATTTCGAGATCACCGGTGATATTAAAAAACCGCCCCCAGATTAAGGCCAAAGCATAGCCGGAAAGGTATAACAAAGATAAAATGAAATTACAATGCATAAAGCAAACAGATACTTAGGTACCACAAGCGTCTATGGTCTGCCTGACCTCTTTCTATCGGGCGCTGACGTTTCGGACACATTATATTCGGACACAGTGTCCGAATTGACACTTTTTGTCATATATACACATATCAGGCGGATTGTATGCTCGTGTACCATTACAGAAACAATAAAGAAAAGATGCGACTTCTTGGCGGGAAAGTGAAAAGTCATGTCAGCGGTTTTGTTTTATTTTCTAAAATTTGTGTTATGTCGAATATTAATGCGAAATAATGGTGGATTATTAACCGTTAAGTGTTCGTGAGTGTGCATGAGTGTTGGCAAATGAAACAAAACAGTGCAACGTCACTTTTCAAATTCTCTCAAGAAGTCCGCTAGACGACTTAGTAAATAAAGCCCCATATCTTTACTATATCATTTCTCACTTCTCATTTCTGTTATCATTCATCATCATCGTACAGGAAATAAATATTGTTTATTTATGTACTACTTGTAAGAAAAATTACTTGGACACTGGCTAAATGTGCTAATCGCACAAAGCCATCAACTAAAGGGGAAAAAAATAGTTTGGTCTCTTGGGTTGCCACCTTTTTTGTGCAAATAAAGTACATTGGTTATTAAAAGGTAGAAAATAAAGTACATAGCGTCAAAATAAAGTACGAAACATACTTCTCATTGCTTTTAGCAACTTTTAACAAACAATTATTACTGCTAAATAGCTGCACAGCAACTTTTTTGTGTGTTATATTTTGATGCGATATTATGGAAGTTGTTAAATACGTAGGTATAGGTAGCTATACACTAGCTCAACGCCTATTAATGAGGAGTAGGTGCCAATAGTTTCGCAAAACAGCTAATCTCTCGATTCGTTCGTTCGATCAAATAAAACTCGAAATGTCGTAAAGTACGTTTACATCGATGCGTATTAACATTATCGTCCATTCCAAAATGAGCTTTATCACTTTCGGTTATAAAGGTTATATTCAGTGTTACGTACTCGCGAGTCATTGCCCTCGCACCCAGCGCTTCTTTGGAGACTAACAAACAAACTTTATTGTGCTCTTCTTATAGTTCTTAAATAGATGGCGGTAAAGTCGATATTGCTTTGAATTATTGCTTGTTAAGTTTGTCTTTTTGACGCATTACATTGTTATTAGGTAGGTAGGCGTTAATAGTTCTTTTACACGAAATGTGGAACGAAACGATAGATTTGTACAAACGTTTTCTGACAAAAACGAATAACTGCAGAATGGATGAGTAGATAGTAACATTAACTAGGTGTTATACTTACTAGAGGAGCTCGATGGATGGCGCAGTGTATAACGCGCCCGGTCTGCGAACTTTCGCAATGGCCGGTCATTGGATAAACCTACCACCTAGACCTAAAGTTTATCATCTCGAGCTCCCCGCTCCTGCTTTGGAAGGCACTAAAGCCGTCGGTCCCGGCTGCATTAGCAGTCGTTCACAACTATCAATCCGCACTGGGCCCGCGTGGTGGTTTATGGCCCGTTCTCTCTTTCCATCCATAGGGAAGGCTCGTGCAGTCGTGCCCCAGCAGTGGGGACGTATAATGAGCTGGTTTTGATGATGATGATGATGATGATGATGATGATACCTACTAACCACCTGAAGTTTAGTTAGTCTAACACTTTTAACGTTTCAATTACAATATTATAAGTTAACAAACTCCTTGATACGATAACTTCCTTTGCGGTTGCAATTGAAGAAATTTGGTGTATTTGTTTCACCACCAAAAAATGGAATGTTCTCCCAGCACACGTATTCCCTCCTTCCTACAACATGGAGTTCTTTAAACGAGGTGTGAAGAAGCAAGTTGCGGGTCGGCAGGGTGAGGACGGTAAGGCCCAATCCTGCTCCACTGGCTGTGGAGCATCTGGTCTCCGCCTCTGTTTAACATCAGGTGGAGCGGAGTCATTTGCTAGTAGAACTTCAATGTTAGTAGCATTGTGGTGTTCAGCCAGTGACTCACTGCTTGAGGAATCCGGGTGAAAGGCGCTTCATTCTTCGGCCTTAAGATCAGAATTGTGATGAAGGTTAAGTCTCAGATTACGTAATAGTTATTGTGCTTATCCGTAGGGATTAAAAATAAAAAGGAATTTTTATTTGTAGGCCTGCCCTTAAGGCTGCCTTATACCGTACCCACGGCTATATGGTCTGTGACCGTACCTAATAGAGACAGTGTTTGTAATGCTACTATCACAATTTATTGATATGCGTTCGACTATACAATGGAGAAGTATCGATGATCTAATGTCCAAATTATAAAATAGGCATCTGTGGTAAGTTGTGTCCTTATTGCATTGTTGTCCTTATTGCATTATTGTCCTTTTATGATAGGGCATTTTCCAATATTTTTGACGATGTAAGGGAGAAAAGATCTGGACACTTGCTGAGTTTCTTGCCGGTTCTTCTCAGTACAAGATCTCCCGCCCAGAGTAGACTTACGAACCGATGGCATAATGACGTTCATAAGAGCTATTTGTAGCCTAAACTGAATAAATGTTTTTGAATTTTGAATTTTTGAATTGCCTTATTGCACACAATAAATGATCTGATTATAAATATTTCTAATCTATCGATTCGCTCTTGGCAGAGCGGTCGCGGTTACGTTGAGTCGTCAAATTCAGTGGTTGAGGCGGACACAGATCTCCGCACGACCTCCTGCCATATCTCCCTGTTAGTAGACTATCTGGCACAGTCAGACACGCGGTTCCCTATTGCGGATTTCACTTGATCAGTCCAACGCATAGGTGACCTGCCACGTGATCTGGTTCCCTCCACTTTTCCCTGTACGACCAGCCGCTCTATGGAGTCGTTGTCCCGACGAAAGACATGGCCAAAGTACTGCAGTATGCTACTATTAGGCCTCTGCCTCGAATTTTGCGGGCAGCGGGGCGGCAGCGGCGGCGGCGCGACTTGACTGGAGTGCACCGCTCGTCGCCCGCTCCCGCCCCGCTGTTTTCGAGGGCCGGTCTATTTGATTTTACGCAAAATATCCTGCCGCTTCCGCGCCGCCGCTGCCCGCAAAATTTGAGGCAGAGGCCTTCCGCCCGGCGCCCGACAGACGCTAAGTGATGCCGAGCTCCTGGAGTTTCGTCCACGATATCCCAAGTATCTTCCTCCAGCACCACATCGCCAGAGCATCTATCTTCTAAATGATCTATCTAAATGACATAAAAATACATAAGTTTATTATTCCAATTTAACTTTATAAATTAATTATAATTAATGATAGTTAAATTATGATACAAATAAATCTAATATATAAAATTCTCGCGTCACAGTTTTCGTTGCCATACTCCTCCGAAACGGCTTGACCGATTTTGATGAAATTTTTTGTGCTTATCCGGTATCTATGAGAATCGGCCAACATCTATTTTTCATCCCCCTAAATGTTAGGGGTAGTCCACCCCTAAATTTTTTTTTATTTTTTATGGCAAAACAACGTTTGCCGGGTCATCCGGTATCTATGAGAATCGGCCAACATCTATTTTTCATCCCCCTAAATGTTAGGGGTAGTCCACCCCTAAATTTTTTTTAAATTTTTTATGGCAAAACGACGTTTGCCGGGTCAGCTAGTATGATATAATAATTACAATTAAAATTTTAATGATCTCTCTTCCCCTCTCCTACCTTCAAGCTGTGCTGTGCCGGACAGGGTCCAAAATTGATCCTATTGTAAAAACCTACCATCTTATTGTGTAATTATTGGAATGCAATAAAGTATTAAGTATTGAGTATTAATTCAAGAGGAACGTTTATAAATGTTTATAATACATGCATATAATTGGACCCGGTAGGTGGCGCTGCTATAGGGTTCTATAGGATACGGGTGTTCACTCAAGCGGACGAAGTCGCGAGCGGGCCGTTAATACTTGATAAAATACGTTTTTTTTTGTTTTTTATATTTTTTGTTTTATTAGGAAAACCAACTGCGTAACAATACATAGTACTTAAACAATAATAGGTGAAGCTAATTACAGGTTTCCCTTGGGTGCCAACTTTTTTTAGACCAAAATATAGTATTTTTGGATTCAGTACCCATAAAAATATAGTAGATAGGGAATTAATTTAAAAAATATAGTATATTAAAAAATATTTATTTTATTTCTTAAATAAATATTTAAGAAATAAAATATGATAAATATATCAGCTATGATAATAAGGGCGTGTTCCGTTTTAAATAATAGGTACAAATTTTAGCGACTTTGCTGATAGAATATAGTAGTTTCGCCTACTATAATATATTTTTGAAATAATACTAATTAGACACCTAAAATAGTAGGATACTATATTATATAGTAGAGTTGGCAACCTTAGGCGTGAAACAAAAAAAAGATTAATACATTTTAATACATATAACATTAAAAAAAAATTTAAATCCATAAAAACATCAACATATATGTATATAAACTGTTGTATATGCATATCTAATGTAAGCTAACTATTGTTCCAGCATACTGGGGCCGCGATGGCTCCGCGGGCGGGGGCGCGGCCCAGGCGCAGGCACAGGCGCAGGCGCAGGCGGCGCTGTTCGGCTTCGGGGGCGGCCGGTACCCCCCTCCCACCACGCTGGGGGTCGCCGCCAACCAGGCCGCATCGCTCGGCCTCCATCCTGCTGCGAGTAAGTTCTAGAACAGAATCATGCCTAAAATGTCAAATTTCCTTTACATACATACATATAGGACATAACATATAGCTTTAAAATACATTATAGACTTCTATTACTTGCGGCTTCTACCACCTTTTATCATGCTATTCGCTGCCAACCAGGTCGCCTCGCTTGGCCTACATCTTGCTGCGAGGAAATCACTTTTCAATAGAAGCAGCTTATATCTTACCTAACACGCGAAAATAGCGTATTGATTGAGTCTACCAGCTTCTATCCCCTGCCCACCATACTCGAGATACCAACCAGGCCGCCTCGCTCGGCCTACATCTTGCTGCAAGTAAGTCACCCATCAAAAGAAGAAGCTTATGTCCTGCCTACCTTTTCAAAAAAGAAATGGCGTGTGGCTTTGGAATACGTGCTATGAAGCACAGGTGTAGGTGCAGGCGGCGCGGTTCGGCTTCGGGGGCGGCCGGTACAACCCCCCGCCCACCACGCTGGGGGTCACCGCCAACCAGGCCGCATCGCTCGGCCTCCACCCTGCTCCAAGTAAGTTCCAGAATAAAATAGAAGCAGCTGGCTTTGGAAACTAGGCCACCTTATAACCACGCCACGTTGGTGGTCGTCGCCAACGTCAGCCCTCACCCTGCTGCGAGAAGGTGAGTTGTTGTCTTCAATAGGTAGGAACAGCTAATATGATGCCTCATCTTCTTAATAATCGTCCTTGGCAGACGTTGGCTGCTGTATTTAGTCCAATATACAAAACAGCCTCTGGTGGCTTCTATAATTTACCCACAATGCTGGAAATCGCTGCCAAATAGGCCGCCTTACTCAGCCTACTTCCTGCTGTATTCACTCTCAATAGAAGCAGCTTATCTTGCATACCTCGCAAGAAGTCTATTTACAAAATAGCGTTGTGACTTCGGAAGATTGCCTGCTGTTTGTTCTACCACCTATCCACTAAATATAACCTATCATTGAAATCAAGACAATTGATGATGGGTGTTGGTTTAATCACCACGCTTGCCGAATGGGAGTTGATGATCTCAAACCCGGGCTATGGACCACTCGGCTACCCACCAAAGAGACAAAATTTTTATAATAAATAAATAAATAAATAAATAAATAAAAACCATTTATTTCGGATAACTTGATCCATATCTGTTAGTAGTACAATACATAGAGAGTTGTTAGTAAACTAATTAATTTAAAACTTTATTTATAAGACTCGCCCATAAATGTGAGGAGAACCTCTCAGCTATAGTCATCAGGATGCTATTGGGACTGGCCTGCACTCTACGGATCAGGGATGCCGTCTTTTTGCGTAAAATGGCATTAAGGCCATCAGTGCGATAGTGTGCAAACATCCCCGATGCGCTACAGAAGCGAGGCAGCCCCAACATCATCCTAAAGATAGATTTATAGCAATAACATGTATCTTATCGTATCTTATCTCAGGTGCAGCGTGGTGGTCGATGGCTTCCCACCTAGCGGCGCAGGACTACCTCGCCCGCCTGCAGGCCTCCGGGCTGAACTTCCCTCCGATGGCGGACCCGTATTCCGCTCTCTCCGCCCTCTCTGCAGCCGGGCTGAAACAGCCGCAGAAGCCGAGCAAGCAGCCGAGCAGGAACGAGAGGTAACCTCTTTGACTGCGAAACAGGGACAGGTCTTGTAACCCATTCAGGGTTTTTAAAGATTTCGAGATGGGGTTTGCTTTCCAAACCCGTTGCGCATTAGAAGCCGTTCAAGTCGAAATAATAACCCAAAGGATTATTTAACGCAATTGGTTACCCTACCTAATACAGCTTCAGTGCAGATATGATATTTTTGCTCAGTACACAAGGACTATTGTTTGACGTTAGGTCGATTGCTGCGGCGCCGGCGCCGGCGGCGGTACACTGAGTGTTTAAACAAGTCTTTTCCGAATTGCTGCGAGACCACCGGGCAGTTTTACAGTGTTATGGTGCTTAATGTTATATGAACATACGTTCCAAATTAACTTGACAAGTGATATGGAAGTGAGAGAGATTATACCCTTGGGTTACTCTTTGGTTACCCTTCTGAAAAGGTTATCAAGTTGAAATGGTTACCCATTGAAAGGGTTACACAAATTTAGGGGTTTAAGGTAGGTAAGCCTTTCAAAGGCTTTTGTGATTAAACCGTTGCACCGGTTCCTGCTGCTAAGAAGTCGTGACTTTTGACATGAAGCGACACCGTGGTTAAGCATAGTCTATTTATCGTCAATTGCCATTGGCCGTCGAGTAAGCAGCCTGGTAGGAACGGGAGGTAACCCTGATCTATAACTCGGTGGTCTTGGCGTCTGGTATGAAGCGACGCTGTTCACCCGGAATCTTCAACAACAGAGGCGCTGGCTATCTTATCTCTAACTGACGGTACATAACAATGCTGCTAACATTGATGTTATAGCGACATATTTAGAAAAAATGGTGGTTGCTAGCAAGGCGGACTTAAAACAAGCTCTAAGAATCGAACCCGGCACATCTGGGTCCATGTTCGGTGGGCTAAACCACTATAAGGCCGTACAGACAGGGTCAGCAGGGACATGGTCACACCCTGAAGACCACGGACCCATTAAAGGGTTCGAAACTTTAGGATGAAATCAATGTGTAAAATAAACGCGAGTAGATCCGCGTAAGTTGCTTATTCAGGATGCCTAGTGCGAGTTTTGTTTACTATTCGTATTCATTCGATTACGTTAACGAATACGAGAATTAGTATGGCTTTAAAGCAGCGCCTCCTGGCGACAAACCAAAAGAGTTTAAATTTTGCCATACAAATTCTCGTTTTCGTTAACGTGTTCTGATAGTAGTCTGCTTAGATGCGATAAAAAAACAATTCAGATTTACGTTTAAAATAGCTCTTATGCATGGCGCGATGTCATTAATTAGCAAGTCAAGGCGAGAGATAATGTACAGCAGATTCAAATAGTATACTCCTACAAGCACTTTAGCAATATGTTGCCATATTAAAATAATAGTTTTAATTTATCAGTATAAAGATTTTATTTACTTTTCATGACCAATAATTATACGACACACAAGATATTGATATAGGTACAAAGAACATAGGATACTGGTATCAGTGTTCGAAATTTTAAGCCCACAGTTTTCGTCGCCAAAATATATCATAGATTTTTATTGAAATTTTGGGGATTCATAGCTGTAGGTAGCGTTGCCAGGCGTCCGGATAAAGCCGGACATAGTTAGGCTTATTGTTCGCGTGTCCGGCCAAAATAAACGGTGTCCGATTTTTACTTTTTTTGACTGATGACTTTATTTGACTGATTAATAATAAAGTACTTATACTGATTTTGGCATTCGATTTTATTTATATTTAATTAGAATTTAACAAGATTTATGGTAATAATCAAAAAAGCTTGATTTTATATACAATTTTTTTGTCGTGCCTATTAATATTGAGACACAAAATCTTCAATAATGTAGGGTGTCCGGCCTTTTTACCTAAATGTCCGGCCAAACTGGCTGGTCTGTCCGGCTATTAGGTTTGGCGACCTGGCAACCCTAGCTGTAGGAAGCAGGTGGTCATTATTCAATTGTTGAAAACATTATTGAGCTTGTCCTTCTCGGCTTTCACAAGGGTCTCAGTATTGCCCGGCGCTGGGATCGGTCAACCACCAGGATATCAGGCTTATTGGTGACAATATTGTTAGGTGTAAAGGCTGCCTTAAGCAGTGTGAAAGCCCCCTCTATATCACTCCCAACAGACCCTGTCTTGTGCCAGTATGGGCCATAGCTCTTCAGCTGCCAACTGCCAACATAATGAAAAAATAAACCTATTTCTCATAACAATAAAATCTACTTTCCCAGGTCAGGCCGAAGCAGTACTTCCTCTGGGACGTCCAACAAGGAGAAGAGCCCTTCCACAAGCAGCAGCAACTCCCAGCCACACATGAGTGAGTGGGGCACGTATCGACTTTAACGCTTACGGCATAAGGTTCATAGTTGCATGACAGTTGTTGACTGACACTGAGCTTACAACGAGCTGCGTTTTTGCAGCCTTAAGGTGTGATTCCGTAGCAGGCGATAGCAGCAGACGACGACGACACTACTGGTTTCTACGTATTTCTTTCTGCCGCCAGCAGTCGGCTATGGAATCACACCTTAAGTTTAGCCATAGCTCTCGTCTGCGCAAGACGAAGTTTGGTGATAATTATAAGCCTTATCATCATCATCACCATCATCATCATCATCATCATCATCATCATCATCATCATCATCATCAGCAGAAGCCTATACTAGTCCACTGCTGGACATAGGTCTCTCCAAGTGCACGCCACCGAGCACGATCCGCGGCTAAAAGTAATATTATTAATACTTATAGTTTCTAGCCTATATTATAGTTTCACATCTATTAAACTTTAGATACATAATTTTTCGAAAGTCTATTATTATTAATAATTTTAAGTATTCATTTATCTCAGTTGATATATAGGTTTTTAACAAATCTAAGTTCATATCTTCACATAACATCAAGTGAAACTGTGTTCGGGTGGGTTACTCTTGAAACACAATTGCAATAATCAATTTCCAATCACAAATCTAAAAAATTCAAATGGCACTCTTAAAAGCGATAATAGCGCTACATTGGAATTAAATTGCGTGGAAATTAAGTGAACAAATTATTATCGACATGGGGCGTTCCGAAATTGCGAAACTTATCCCAATATTGATACATATTAATCGCATTGGAATTGTATTGAGATTGAGTTTGCGTCAAGAGTAGCCTACCAGAACTTGCCTATTTTATTACAATTGTTTATTTAAGTTTAAAATAGAACTAGGTAGGCCTAAGGAATAGCACAGATATGTTGCTTATGCATTATGCTACTTCTAAGTATGAATTTAAGTTTGTAGAAAAACATATTATGCAAATACTAGGGTTTTTTCTACTAGCTATGGATTTAATTGTAACAACTTATAATTGCAGTATTTCCCTATATGATTGTGATAATCAATGTTGCATCATAAGAAGGAAGTGGTTCTTTTTCATTACTTCATAGTTCAGTGTTTAGGTATTATATTTGCATTTAATATTATTCCATTGACCTCTAACCAGTTTTATAAGGTTGTTTAATTTTTTTAACTCCTATGTCTGTTAGATATACGTAGGTGTCGTCTTCAAATAGAATTGTAAAAAGTCCTTTGTACAAATTTAGTTATAAATATAAGTTAATGAGATAAACATTTAAATTTTTTAATTTTCATAAACGGTTTACAAGGTCTTTGACTTAAAATAGAAACAATAGGGGACCAAGTATAGATCCCTGTGGAATCCCTGTACTGTTTATTTTCACGATTTAATCAAGGTTTTTGCACGATATAAAAACTAACAAGAAATCAATTTAAATAAAATGGTTAAATGTAATAATTATAATAATATCAAAAACAAAAAGCTTATAAATTCATTCCGTTTTAAGGCCTCCTCAAAGTACGATCTGAGGATCTTTTTTTTTATATATCTTTCGGGTAAGCACTTGGCTTTCATTTCACCTGATGTTAGGTGATAGATAGATGATGATAAGGCCGAAGGTGGAAGCGCACTTCACCCGGAATCCTCAACTACTGAGGCACTGGCTATCTTATCCCTAGCTGCCGGAACACAACAATGCTGCAAACATTGATGTTATGGCGACATATTTAGAAAAGATGGTGGTAGCTAACCAGGCCGACAAGCAGGCCCTACCACCAACCAAACCGAGTACACAAACATGTACCAAAAATATCAGTTTGACAAAAATCACTCTTAGCCCAATACGTGAAAGATGTATGTACTTTCATTCAATGTCATTTTGTCTCAAACAACAAATAAAAATGAATTTCTACGTCTTGAGATAAGGTTGATTTTTGTCAAATGTTCAGATATTTTTGGTGTGTTTGAACGCTCAGATAATTTTGAAGCTGACACATGTTTGTGTACTAGGTTTGGTTGGTGGTAGGGCTTGTTTGTCTGCCTGGTTAGCTACCACCATCTTGAATTTTTGTTTGATGGTCGCGGGCCTGACTTCGATCATTCACGGGCCGGAGATGGCCCGCGGGCCGTAGTTTGCCCATCCCTGTACTAGACCATAGAAAAGTCATTTTCATCATCAGTCATTCATTGTCAGACCTAAAAAAAATATTTTTTTGGTTAGTTTAATTTTTTTAAATGCCTAACAACCACATCATTTAAATAATCCAATGAATACCTTCCAGGATCCAGTTACGGCTTCCCCCGGACGTCGTCTCCGTCCAGCATGCATTCGCACTCGCAGTCGCTGTCCAGCCTGGCTTCCCTCAACAGCCTGGTAGGGCCGCACCAGAGCAAGTCCAGCAAACAGCCCCCGCCTTCACACTCCAGTAAGTGGACTCCAGTTATTGCACAATGGGGAAGCACCTGGTCTTCATCTTTAATGGTAAGTGCCGAAGCTGATGGTGGTAGAAAACATCCACCTAATCATCAAGTACTCAATAGCCTGCTGGGACCACATGAGCTAAGCTAGGACAACCCTTCTTTATACACAGTAAGTAGAAATGTAACAACTTTTACGGATCTACTCGCGTTTATTTTACACATTATCCTGACGTTTCGAACTTTTTGCAGTGTCCGTGGTCACAGGGAGACTCTGCACCCTGCAAAGGGTTCGAAACGTTTTTTCCAATTTGTAAATATTATTAAAAAGTAATGTGTAAAATAAACGCAAGTAGACCCGTAAAAGTTGTTTCATTTCAATGTGTAGTGTTCGCGTAATCTTTAGAAAACTACAGAGTAAGTGTAATTATTAATGGTAACTTCATAGTTTTACAAGCCTTAATCTTATATTGTGTTTTTCCTTCTTTATAGTAGTATATAGATAAATTATTATTCTAAACAAATTAAATACAGAACTTAACTTGAAAAAAAAACAGAAAAAATAATTAGAAATTAAAAACTAAAGACCTATGTATAAATAAAATATGTCCTCCAACTGTGGGCTCATGGGAACGGTCCCAAGAATGCTGGCAACATTGCCCCTTTGGATTGCCAAACTAATACGCTTGCAAAGGTACACGACAAGCAACCTTACCTGATGGTAAGTGATGATAGGTGTGGATAAAAGCGCACATCACCTTGAATCCTCAACTACTACAAAGCCTCCTGGGTAGTCTGGTAGGAACGCACCTGAGTATCCACCCTCGAACTTCAGTAAGTAGTGATGTCCTTTGATAATAAGTGAAATCCTCAATAATTGAACACCCTGGTGGAACCGCACGAGCAAAGCCAGAATAGCCTGCACTTCATACTCCAATGAGGGTATATAAAAAAAAACCACAAATGTTGAAAATATTTTTTTTTGTAGTGGGTATATGTTCATTAATAGGGGACCGCTTGGCGTTCTACTCACCTAGATTATTTTTGAACTAGCCTTCCATTTGGATGGTAAACATCACAGAGAGAACAGTGCGTTGTTGTGGTTGTTAACGACTAGTAATGCAGCAGGACCAACAGCTTTACTTGTCTTCCGTAGTACGAAGGAGCTCGAGATACATTTTTGGTTACCAATCCGATGACCGGCCATTGCATAACTTCAGTAATCGCAGACCGAGTGCGGTTACCACTGTGCTACCTCAAACAAATCAGTGAAATTATTATCTTTATTCCCTCAGGTCGCAAGCCATCAACAACTTCTTCATCATCATCATCTTCGAAAGGCAAGGAGAGAGATCTGGCACTCCTTCGAGGGGACTTAATGCTGGCGCAGGCGGCGGCGCACGGAGCCTACCACGCGGCCGTCGCGGCAGCCGCCAAGGGAAAGGTTAGTCCTTATCTCAATGGAATAGAGATTAAATTTGAACAACACTGCCTCTGTCGTTTAGTAGTTTAGACCACCGGTTACAGACCCAGAGGTTCCGGGTTCAATTCCCAGTCCCAGTGGTAGGGCTTGTTTGTACGCCTGGCTACCACCATATTTTTTATTTATTTATTTATAATTTATGTACACACAAACGAATAAGAAGGGAAAACATAGTAAGAATAGACAAGTACAAGGGCGCTGCTTATTCCACATTGCAATTCCTTCCAGCAGGCCCGTAGAAGAAGAAGACACAAAGAAAAGTAGAAAAAATGTGCACAAAACAAACAAACAAAGTATAAAATAGTTACGACACAAATTAAACATACATACAATAACGATGAAACACTCAAGTGGAAAGATAGTACTCCTTTACGCGCTTCTTAAATGAGTAAATCGACGTGGACTCCCAAATACTGGGTGGTAGGTCATTTCAAAGTCTGACTGCATGAACGGAAAAGGAATAGGAAAAGAAGCCGGTTTTATGGGAAGTCATCTTGAGGTTATCTAAATATGTCGCCATAACATCAATGTTACTAACATTGTTGTGTTTCGGCAGCTAGAGATAAGCTTGTGCTTCTGTTCACTTCACCCAGAATCCTCAACTACTATAGTGTGAGTTTTGTTTACTATCCGTATTCATTCGATTACGTTTACGAAAACGAAAATTAGTATGGCATTGAAGCAGCGCCTCCTGGCGAAATACGAGAAGAGTAAACATTTTGCCATAAAAAATCTCGTTTTCGTTAAATGAATGAAACTCGCACTTGGCACCCTGATGATCTTATCTCTAGGTGACGGAACACAACAATGCTATTTACTTTGATGTTAATTTGAAATGCACCTTCATTCAAGTTGGCAGAAGGTTTTAAATTGTGTCAGATTTTCTTATCATGTTAATAATTGTTTCAGAACATGTCGTCTCTCTACCCTTTCGGCATGTCAGGCTCCGAGAAGGATCGACACTCAGGCATCGATTCCCTCACCGGCCTCCCCCACACTATACTCAGGTGATTATTAATCATCATCATCCATACTTGACTGGGACGTGAAAATAACGTATCAGCTGCTTAATTTCCCGTGAATATCGTAAGCCGACTAAGGGACAAGTGTTCCAGGATGCTCGCACATCAGGCGATTGGCTGGCAACCTGTCACTGATGTTATCTGTTCCACCTAGGAGCCCTATTTTGGTTATGCTAAATCTCGCGTTATGGCGAGAAAACTCCAATTTTCTTGGCTCTGTCTACCCCTTTTTTTAAGAAGGACGTGTATGTAGGAGTATGTTTATATCCTTATTATCAGCATCATCAGCTCATTTTATGTCCCCACTGCTGGGGCACGAGCTTTCCCTATGGACGGAAGAACGGGCCATAAACCACCACGCGGGCCTTGGGGTTGGTGCTCACGATGGCTGATACTTTGCCTGACCTGGAAGTCGGAGCCAGGACTTCAAGATATCGGATTTAATTCTTAATAAAAGTCACTGCTTTGAGAAACTAGAGTATAAGTTCTAACTTAACTAGGCAGAGTTGTGTCGGTATATTTGTCAAGACTTCGACCGCCGAAATACCTCCCCGAAGTACCTATCTTAATGATTAAGACATAAATTGATTGGCTTTGTTAAAAGTTGTTAAAATTTTGTTATGCTATTAGGTCTTAGGTGAACTGTTTTTGTTGAATAAAATAATTAACTTTATAAATATTTTAGTGCTGCTTTGGAAGGAGGGTAAGTTTACGTTAAATAAATTATTTTATAGCAAATATTCATAAATTCAAATTCAAAATCATTTTATTCAGTTTAGGCTACAAGTAGCTTTTGTAAATGTCACTATGCCATCTGAATGCCATGCCAAATGAATAAATAATTTTGAATTTTGAATTTTGAATTTTTAGGCGATTCACAAGTTTAGTGTAAATGGGTGTTAGACAATCAATACCCAAGATAACAGTTTTTTTTAATTTATAGTTTAATTTGATTGTGCAGTGATCCTTCCTCGGTGCTGGGTGGCGTGAGACTGCCGCCCGACACGGAGATCATTAAGTATACGTCTTCTTTGGCGGGGCCCAAGGTTCGGGTAAGTTACCTTCCAATATTATATTGTTCATCTTCAGCCTGTAAACGTCATTGGGATGCTAATACAATATTTTATTTATAAAATACAATGAAAAATTAAATGTCTATGACCCAACCAGGAATCGAACCTGGGTCTTCCGCAATCCGGGCAGCTGCACTGACCATTATGCTACCTGGAAAGCTGTCGTAGGCACTGAATACTTTCACTGCTTTGATTTTTGACTTCTTTTTTTAGCGGCAGTAGTGCCATCTATCCAACGGTTATTGCAACCACATTCGATTCCTGGCTGGGTCGGGTAGGCATTTAATTTTTTCACTGTATTTTATAAATATTTAATTCAGTGTAGCAATTAGCACTTAAAAATAAAAAGTAAAATATTTTATTCTTATTAAATACATATTAAGATACATGGTGGTAATAAGGCATACAAACAAGTCCTACCACCAACCAAGCCGAGTACACAAACATTCACCCTCTCTGGGAATCAAAACCCAGGACCAGAGCAGACGAGACCAGTGGTTTGAGACCAGAAGTCCAAACGCTAGGCAGTGGCGGAAGTTGTTAAGCCGTCGTCTGCGTCTGCTGATCCGAGCTCACCCATATCAATCAAAGGTTAATTTTCACACGCTCTACTAAGTACTAATCAAACGTCATGTGGAGAGGCACTTGGCCCACAAGGTGAGGGTGAGGGTGACTGATGCTGCGTTGTTTTCGCGCTGCACCAGTTGTCTTCGCGTCTGGACTCCGTTTCCACTTAACATCAGGTGGAGTGGAGTCATTTGCCGAGCAAGGTATAAAAAAGTAATGCTTTATTTGTGTTTTCCACCAGGCACCTCCTGGCACCACTAACCGAGGGAGGAAGAAGACGATCTCCTTAGACCCACCCCAGGTGTCGGTGCACCCTTCTTCAGGGGATAGGAGCACGCCTGTACCCAGCAAGAGGCAGAAAGTGGTATGTGTTACGCTTTTTAAGCAAATAAATATTCATTGCAAAAACAACGGTTGTTGTTCTAATATTTTTAATTAACTGTGACGGTCTCTATGTACTCCTAGAACCCCTTAAGCATATAAAGCTTTATTAGCATTGGCTTATTGGGATGGGATACCAAAATGTATAAAGGCTCTTTCTTTTTAGGCAAACATTTTTTTATGAATATACTAGCTGACCCAGCGTACCACTTTGACAGTTTCTATGACAACTAAATTTAAATTATAAAAATAAATTAAATTATAAAAAAAAATGTTTGGGGTTACCTTTATCACTTAGGGGTATGAAAAATAGATTACGACCGATTGTCAGACCTACCGCTTATACATATAAAATTTCATAAAAATCGATCGAGCCGTTTCGGAGGAGTATGGCAAGTCACATGTGACACGAGGATTTTATATAAATAGATAGATATAAATATTTTTTGGGAAAGAATTAACTGTCTGACACCTATGACCTACGATGAAGGGTTTATGTGAACCGAGAAATTTCTAAGCAAAGTGTCATTCAGTAATTACATAACAAATTGCAAATAAAAGAATAAACTTTATAAATTGGTTGTTATTTTTAAGAAATATTTTCTTCCATTTTAATTTATTCTCCAAATACTTGTTTTGATTTTTTCTAGGTCTGTGGTCTATCAGTCCCCCTATTCGTTTATTTCAATTAAATGTAGAATAACCTCAATAGTTTATAATAAAACTTTAATAAGGTTATCTGCAAAAGATCGCTTGTAGCGATAAGGCCGCCTCTACCCATACTAGCTTTAATATTATGTGTAATTGATATATTTGTGTTGGAGCAATAAAGTTTTTATTTATCTATCTATATAATTTGTTTCAGGATGAGTACGGCAACTCCCGGTCGTCTGTAGAGGTGATCCGGTTGCCCAACAAACCGGACCGGGGGAACTCCTTGTCCGGCACGCCACCGCCTAACCTCTCCGATTATGCTGGTAAGATAATGCCTTTACTGAGATTATCACTGTCTCCCGCCCTGTAGACTTACGAACCAATGGCGTAGTGTCATTAATAAAAACTAATTTTATGTGACCACAATAGATGAACATGAGTTTGATATATCAAAACGTAACCAAAAACGGATATGAGCCCACATCATATCGATGGAAAACTTCATTACCCATATAAGGACAACTGTAATACCCAATCTTCAACCAAAACTGCATATGAGAACGCGATATGAAAAAACTCTATACCGTTACTGTAACCAATATAATAATATCCATGGAAAACTAAAACTAGTGTACACAACTCCAAATGTTCTGATATTCGCATCTTCCCTTTCTAACTAAGCATAATGTTGACGGTGTAAAAGAGACGAAGCGAATATTCATCACTACTTTGATGTGCAATGTTGTTTAATTTGGCTTAGCACTTATAGTCATAGAAATATGACGTAGTTTGGAGTAAAGCTATTATCAACCAAAATCGTGTAATTTTCGTTTCATTGGGAAAATGAAATAGGAGTCTTACCGCCCAAAACATAAAGAATAGATTTGCGTAACAAAACGCTCGGTGAAAATGCCGGGCTCAGTATTTTTGCCGGACCCGGGATAATGTGAATAGCTTCATATAAATTGTACAGTCAACTAGCCCTTCCGGCAGTTTTACCGGCCCGGCAAATCTACCGGTCCGGCGTAGTGGGAACCCGTCCTAAGGACGAGTGTAGATTAGTAAAGGTAATCTGGTTTTTTTTGACAAAAAATCTCATTTTATGTCCCCACTGCCTGGGGCACAAGCTTCTCCTATATCACCTAATTACACCTAATTAATTTAAATGAGGGATACAAGCTACTAACTAATTATGCGACGACCAACACCTCAGTCTCCCTGTGACCACGGACCCTGCAAAGAGTTCGAAACGTCAGGATAAACATTAAAAAGTAATGTGTAAAATAAACGCAAGTAGATCCGTAAAAGTTATTTCATTTCAATGTGTAGTGTTCGCGTAAACAAAAGAAAACAATATCTTTGATCACCCATCCTTTGCGAAAGTGGCTTAACTTTAGCTATCGCAGACAGCGCCTTAACAGTTGAGGATTCCGAGTGCACACTCTTTCAGGGTCATCATCATCGTCAGCTCATTTTATGTCCCCACTATAGGGGCACGAGTCTTCCCTATCTTCCCTATGGATGGATAGGGAGAACGGGACTTAAACCACCACGCGGGCCCAGTGCGGATTGGTGGTTGTTAATGACTGCTAATACAGCCGGGACCAACGGCTTTACGTGCCTTCCGAAGCACGCAGGAGCTCGAGATGATAAATTTTTGGTCACCCATCCGATGACCGGCCTTTGCGAAAGTTGCTTAACCTCAGCACTCGCAGACCGGGCGCGTTATCCACTGCGCCATCAAGCTCCTCCTTTCAGGGTCAGTGGTTAGCAAACTAACCACAGATTTCATTTGGTTTTCAATCTTGTCTCAATCACATAAAGTTCAAAATGTGGTGGGAATATACATCCCACTGAGCCTGAAAGAGTTAACACCAAGTGAGATGAAAGCCAAGTGCTTACCTGTAAGATGTAAAAAAACAGCGTCATCGAGCTCCTCTTTCTACTAGTCCGAGCCCTAATTATGGCTTTCTTTACACGTGTTTTATTGCATATCTTTGTTTGCAGGTATCTCCCGCGAGCTGCTGCAGACCATAGCTAGCCAAAGCGGCGTTAGCCTCGCTGCCTTGGAGCGGCAGCTGGCCGGCTCGGCCGCAGCAGGTCGCTATACATTTCTATCTTAAGTCATATAATAAAAACGGTGACAATGCTTAAAACAGATGCTGTCACTGTTAAGATAATATTGTTAGACCGATACACAATATTTAGCTATTGTTTAACTTTAAACACTGTGTTGTAGTAAAAGGGTTAATGATTTGTCCTGACTGATTCATCAACGTCGAGCCGAAACCGCTGAAGCTAATTAGATTAAAATTGGGCTGTAGGTTGATTGAGTGACGTAACCAGCTACTAAGAAAGGATTTTACGGAAATAATCCCCTAAGGGGGTAGAAGTTTGTATGAAAGTCCGTCAGGTTGGAAGTAAAATACATGTTTTTTGTTTACTTCTATATGAAAGCTAAACTATCTATATATTATAGTGAAAAAATTAAATGCCTACCCAACCCAGCCAGGAATCGAACCTGGGTCTTCCGCAATCCGGACGGCTGCATTTTTGCTGCATTGCAACTGAATTTTTTCACTTCTTTGATATTGACTGCTTTTAAACGGCAGTAGTGCCATCTATCCAACGGTCATTGCAACCGATCGGTTATGCAGATTCATCTTTATAGATGAAATACCACAAATTTGATAACACAACGCTATAGTAAATTATTTTTTTTATTTTTAGGTGCTTTACTGCACTTAAGATTAATTAAATATTTTGTAATATACCGGGTGAGCAATCCAAATGGGTCAGTATGGAGGTTTTGGAAATCATAACAGATAGCGAAATCTTGGCTTAGGAACCATGACGTTGATTTTAGTAAAAAGAAAAACTGCATTCATATACTTACAAAAATACGTGTACTCGGCCCAGGAATCGAACCTGGACTTTTTGAAAAATTAAATTTCGTTATTTTCCTTTGAATATCGGTTATGTAGCTCTTAAATAGTAAACGTTACTAAGAAACATGATATCTAAAACTAATAAAATGCATTGTTTTTAAACAACGAAGTTTTATTTTTCAATACTTCAGGGCCGCTGCCGGCCCTTTGACTTTGTATGGGGAAGTTTTAATATTGTTTAAGTAATCGAACAAAAATACAACAAAAAGATAATTATTTTATTTCAGTAAATGTTCAAAATGGTAACCATTTTCCTGGATGCAAAGATTAATTCTATTGGGTAACGATTTCATTATTGCATTTCGTATTTTTGTGGGGTGTAAAAAAAAATAAATAATAATAATAATAATAATAATGACGATATTTTGCAAAATATTTAAATTGTGGGCATTTCAATCTAATATTTACATAAGATTTCGTTCGATTACTTAAACAATATTAAAACTTCCCCATACAAAGTCAAAGGGCCGGCAGCGGCCCTGAAGTATTGAAAAATAAAACTTCGTTGTTTAAAAACAATGCATTTTATTAGTTTTAGATATCATGTTTCTTAGTAACATTTACTATTTAAGAGCTACATAACCGATATTCAAAGGAAAATAACGAAATTTAATTTTTCAAAAAGTCCAGGTTCTATTCCTGGGCCGAGTACACGTATTTTTGTAAGTATATGAATGCAGTTTTTCTTTTTACTAAAATCAACGTCATGGTTCCTAAGCCAAGATTTCGCTATCTGTTATGGTTTCCAAAACCGCCATACTGACCCATTTGGATTGCTCACCCTGTATAGTGATTTTTAGATTTATCGATAAAAACAAAGAATGACTTGTTGTAGCATTTCTCGAAAAACATCCCCTAGAGAGGTGAAATAGGAGTAGAAAGTTAGTAAACTGTCATTTTTAAGATTTAGTCCATGAATTTTGATATTCAGCCTGGCTAGAAATTATGAAGTTTTGCAGGATTATCTCTACAGATACTTACTATTAGTTTACCTTACCAAGTCGTGTAGCTTCGCTCCTTACTCTTCCAACTTATGTATGACCGGCCTTGTTCTAGATTCAGGTCTGAACCTGAGCACTAAGTCTGGGGACGACACGCCGCTGGACCTGGGCTCCAAGCAATCTATGGATGACGATGCACCCCTCAACCTGTCTCTAAAGCCTACGCCTTGTAAGTACATTGTTTAATGGTTATACTCGTATCCGTTAGAAGTATCAAAACGTTTTTATTTGGGGTTTGTTGCTGCTCAATGTGAAAACACTTTTTTAAAGAAAACTTCAAAAAGACTGAACCGAACGAAGATCAAGCTGTCGAATTTTTTTTTGTAAAGTTTTGACCTGTAGGTACTCCATGACATACCGGGTCAGGTGCACTAAGTTGCGGATTCGAAAACCACTTGTGGATTTTTTTAACCCTTTCAAAATTTTATTTGTCAGTAACATAATTTTCTTATAATTTATATTACATAACAAAAATTTAAAAACATGTTAATGCGCTATTAACTCATTAATAACAGCCCGGTAGTGTAACAAATCTCATAGCTACCACGATTTCTCGCATATATTCGTTCCGCTACTGACGCCGACGCTCCAATATCTGTTAACTGAATACAGTGTATGCACAATATGTATTTAAAATAAAGATAAATTTCATTCATTTTCATTAATGCTGTGGCCCCACATTCATGCATTTCAAATGTCATTAAAGTCCCTTCATTTTCGTGCTGATGGTAAGCTTACGTGCGTTCAGTGCGCACGCCAATTTACTAAGAAGATCGGTTATGAGCCATTTTTTTTTTCATTCACAAGGATACATTAATAAAAATGCTGAAATATATCTGTTCCTATCTGTAGTTACATAATTAATGTATGTATATTTCTTTACATTGTATCGTTGTGGAATAGTAAAATATGTCTTCACTCTATCGTCCAAACCGCAAACTTTGCTGAAGTCTCCGCAAAGGCAAGCTTTTCATATTTTGTAATATCTCCACAGCCAGCCACCAGGCGTCTGACGCTTTATCGCGGCTGACGTCACTCAGCAGCTCGCTCAGCGCTTCCGCCAGCAACGACAGGATATGTGAGTATACAAATTTGTACTTACATCATTAGGTAGGAAGTGCTTGCGAATAATACTAATCATCGGATCGGTGGAAAGGGAAAACGGCTAAAGCGCCATAAATCAATTGGTGGGAAATGGTTTTTATACTTCAAACTTTAAGGGTATCTTTTACTCTAATTCGAAACGAAGTTTACAAACACGGAATAACTATTCGCAGCTGCAGCAGCATTTTTTGTTTATTTGTAAGTCTTAACCTTTTGGCGCTTAAGCCGTTTTCCCTTATATCATAGTTTACCAATACCAGTATTGTTGTAAATAAGGTGGTTGTATCAGTTCTATATAAGTTTCCATCCAAAACTTCACCCAGTCTTCTACTTCACATAACGTATCACAGTGAGACTCAGCCGGCCCAGACTCAGAAAGACTGAGAAGGCCAACAGCTAATATACATTTAGAAAATTAAAACCAGAGCTTCATTTACCGGTAGTATGTAGTCACAAAGTAGGATTATACCATAAAACACAAAATAGGGGTATAACAACCACTCCGCACTGGGCCTGCGTGGTGGTGTATGGCCCGTTCTCCCTATCCATCCAAAGAGAAGGCTCGTGCCCCAGCAGTGGGGACATTATGAGCTGTTGATGATGAGGTTTATACAATACACTAGCTAACCGGCGGACTTCGTACCGCTTTGAGTTTCCATGACAACATAACAAACAAAACGTTGACGGTTTCCATGACAACAAAACAAGCAAATCATTCGACCCCTATAGCAGCGCCACCTACTGGGTCCAATTGTAAATCTAAACCATTTTCGAATCCACTTGAACACACACAGAAAATTTCATCCAAATCGGTCCAGCCACTTAGAAGGAGTTCAATAACATTCACACGCACACACAAAAATAGTTCTGTGCAAAGTGAGGCCCCAGGGCACTTCTCCGTCATTGGACAATGTTACCATAAAAAAAATTTCTTTTGTTTTTCTTTCTTATTATTGACTTTTAATATTGTTTGTAGCTCGTCGCAAACCGGGCGCGAAGCCTAGGCGAGTGGCCCCCGAACTCAACTCGCAGATAGCTGACTCACCCAGGCCCAAGTCCAGTGGCAGCGAAGACAGCGAATGTAAGTCTATACACTTTTTTATTAACTGGCCGTTCCCCGACCCAAGTCGTCGTCGCATCGCGTCGCCCGAATGCGCTAGTACAGTGGATCCCAACCTTTCACCGACCATGGACCGTTTTCCTAATTTATTTGTTAGCAGGAACCACATAAACTGTATTCAAAAAGAAAGTTTAAGCTTTATTCAAAACTTTAAAAGTATTTGTAGCGTAAGTTCAATAGTGACAGTTTATCTTCACACACTTCATGCTACCAAAAATGCTGTTCCACCCTGGGTTCAGGAATCAGCAAATAGATAGTGTAGGCGATAGTGCAGGAATTAAAAAATAACATTGTACTGCTTTTTTCAAAAATATTTTCTGGATTAAATTATGTTCTGTCCCGAGGACCATTACCGACGCTCTCTCGGACCTTCTGTGGTCCGCGGACCAACAGTTGGGACCACTGCGCTAGTACGTAGTTAAGGGTCATAGCGTGATATTATACACACGACTATTTCACAATTACTTACTTGTGGTTGTTTCTCATTTACTTGAAATGTAAGATTTGTGTTAGTAAAAAATAATATTTTTTTTTAACTTTTTTTTTAAATAGCCTATCCTTCCACAAAAATTTGCTATCACATGCAAAAATATTTTTTCCAATTTGATTGGTAGTTTTAGAGATTAGCGCGTCCAAAAAAAAAACAAACTCTTCGGCTTTATTATATTAGAAGATAATTGTATTTCGTCGAGGATAGTTCAAAAGCGCGTAAGTAGCATTTGGTGAATGTCGCGTAAGTGTCAAACACCATTTGTTTAGGAGAAGGGAGGAGAAACGAATTCTGAATATAATTAATTACTCAACAGTTTTACGTAACAATAATAAATTCGAATCCGATCCGAACTCCTAGGGGAATTTAGTAGGGGACACGCTTGCATTATGCCATCCCCTCTAGAATAGTAACCCTCTAAGGACCTTTAGTTTCTCACTGCTCACTAAAGTCCAGTTACCACAAAAGACAATATTTACCCCCGTTGGGAATTAAACCCGTGACATTCAACCGGTGGTTTAACTATAATATACATTATATTGTAACTGAGCATATTATAGGGATTCGAACCCGCATCCCATGACATATCGGGTCAAGTGCTCTATCAACCAACTATGCTATCGTGGCTGTGTCCAACCCGAAGAAATTTATCAACACTGTCTTTGTTAGCCAAAGGCATAATACGCTTTTTTCAACTCTTAAAATTGTAATGTGTTCGCATCAGAATTTAATTATATTAATAATATTTTTAAGTTAATACACTCTCGTTTTAGCTGTCGGCGCGTGGCCTACACGCGAAGGCCGGCCTCGTAACTTAGGCCGCGGGGTCAGTAAGCCTAAGAAGAACACTGTGGCCTCGCTGCTGGCCCAGAGCCGCGCGCTCGGGCTGAGGCCGGCGCTTGCGCAGCAGTTGCTCGGCGAGACTGACTTGGTGAGTGTACAGTCCTACCGAATCTACCGACCAATGACGTTGATAGTACTTTTTTGTGTGATAATAATAAGGTTTTTACGTAGGTATTCACTCAAAACTTAAGTTATAACAATTTAAGGCGAAGGGTAAGGCACACTAGCGCCGCTACTGGATTTAATTTGATAACTGCTAAACTGGACTTTTTTATAAACATTGCAGACCTTCCGACACTAGGCAAACATCTATTATTTAATAATTGTGCACTACTTTTAGGTTTGTTTTTGTATTCATTCGCTAACACCAAAAGTGGCCATTTTTTGAAAATAAATGTGATAGCCCGTTTTGTGAATAAACCACGCAACAAAAAGTAGTGCACAATTATTAAATAAATACTATGGATGATTTTCTGTTATCGGACGGTACGCAATGTTTAAAAAAAGATCCGGTCCGTTAGTAATTGTCAAATGATCAATTGGTAACGCTAGTGTGCCTTACCCTTCGCTTTAATATACACTTTTTGACTTTCGCGTTCCATAGTTAACAAAGAAATTTAAACGATATTAACGCAAACTACGCGTCGCTGTTGTCAGCTCTTGACCACGGCCGTAAATAACTCGGTCGAAACGTCGGGTATAAAGAAGGTATGAAACCTTTTACTAATCAGTTTGCGGAAATCCCCGTTTTAATTTCTTTGTTAACAATTTCATAGTTTTTATAACTCATAATTAGAAATGGCGACGAAGCCGCAGAAGGCCGACTATTTATTTAATTGCAACACTAATTAATACAACTTCCAATTCCTTAGTTGCATAAATTCACTTTGCATTCATTCAAAACACTCAAACAATAACAAACGCTGGCCGCCCACAACCGACTTTTTAAGTACCGATTTTGTGACATAATTTTTGTAGGACGCGTGCGTTGGAACATAGCTGCTATTTACCGAGTACTAATATGTCCGGATAGTCGATGACTAGTCGACTTACATCTCTGAGCATAATACATAATATCAGTGAGGACTTGTAATTGGCTTTCTGATGTTATTTTTAGTTTCTAAGTTTTATATCAGCTATCGGTCTTTCTATAAAAGTAAATAAATAAATAAATGTATTTTTGCTCTCAGGAAAAACTAAAAGCTTTGCTAGGCGAAACAGCGAGCACGGACTCGGAATGCCCTTCAGACAGCTGCCCATCCGACTCGGACGCCAGCGACACCAGCCGCCGCTCCGGCGACGCGCAGACCAGGCTGCCGCTGGCGCTGGGTCAGTAACTCAGTACATCATTCACTAAGTCACTCAATCACTCAGTCACACAGTCACTCAGTACCTCAGTCACTCAGTAACACAGTACCTCAGTCACTCAGTAACACAGTACTTCAGCCACTCAGTAACACAGTACCTCAGTCACTCGGTAACAGTCACTCAGTAACACAGTACCTCAGTCACTCGGTAACAGTCACTTAGTAACACAGTACCTCAGTCACTCGGTCACACAGTCACACAGTAACACTACCTCAGTCACTCAGTACCTCAGTCACTCAGTACCTCAGTCACTCAGTAACACAGTTCCTCAGTACCTCAGTCACTCGGTCACACAGTCACACAGTTACTCAGTACTTCAGTCGCTCAGTAACACAGTACCTCAGTCACTCAATAACACAGTACCTCAGTCACTCGGTAACACAGTACCTCAGTCACTCAGTAACACAGTATTTCAGTCACTCAGTAACACAGTACCTCAGTCACTCAGTAACACAGTACCTCAGTCACTCAATCACTCAATAACACATTACCTCAGTCACTTAGTAACACAGTACCTCAGTCACTCAGTCACTCAGTAACACAGTACCTCAGTCACTCAATCACTCAATTAGTAACACGAGTACAGTCACTCGGACACTTAGTAATACGAGAACAGTCCCTCGGTGACACGGTACCTTAGTCACACGGTCACTAAGTAACACAGTCGCAGAGTCACTCAGTCATACAAGTCAAAAGGGTTTGTTATGCGTATGTCCAGAGAATTCAAGTCCCTGAAATCAATTAAAGTTCTTTATTGTGCGTTCGTGCGTAGCCATCTTGAGTACGCATCTCAAGTATGGAATCCGCAGTATAACGTTTATATCAATCGTTTAGAGATGATACAAAAAAGGTTTCTGCGATACCTTGACTTTAAGGCTAAACAACAGTCTTTTAACTATGAGCACCGTTGCAAACGATATCACTTTTTACCTCTTCACATTCGACGTGAAGTGAATGACGCTTGTTTTATATCTAAACTCGTTAACGGCAATATTGACTGTCCGGAATTACTGTCAAAAATTGGTTTTCGCACAAATATACTGCTACGTCCACGCCCATTACTTCACATACCTTTTGTTCGTACAAATTACCGAGAAAATACTTTCTTAGTGCGCGGTTGTACTACTTACAACAGGTATAGTACTGTACACGACTTAGATCTGTTCTCGACAAGCACAGCGACTATTAGGCGAACTATATGTCAAAATTTATTTTCGTAGGCAATAATTCATTTCACTCATAGACACTAACGTGGTAGTATACTTTGTTGTATATCTATATGCTTGCTGTTCTCTTTTTTTTTTTTTCTTTTTTGTAATTTTGTGTTTACCAAATGTTTACTTGTGGGGGTTTGTAATTAGCTTTAAGATTTTAAATAGTTCAACATTTTTGTATAAATAGCTGTAAACCTTCCTTGAAAAGAATAAAATAAAAATAAAATAAAATATTCTTAGATATACTTGTAGAATGCTTTACCCATCAACTAGGGTTTTTAATTTAATTTTAAACATTTTGTATTTAAAATCCTTTCAGTTCTAAGGGCCGACTATTAATTATTTTATCAGCCTTTATTTATCCACTGCTGAACAATCCCTTTTTTCTTATTATCATTAAATTAAAATAACCTTTGTCTACAGGGTGGAAGCGAGTGACCGTCATAAAGGGTCTATCGCGCAACTGCAGTATAAAGGGTGATGTCAGTTACACGCCGCCCGAGCCGCACACCACGCTCGCCATCAAGTCCATGCAGGAGTTACTTACTGTGCGTATACAGGGTGTTGCTAAAGTTATAGTGATCGTGATTAACTTTTTTTGTACTCGGTAATATGTTTATTTGTATCTATCATTATTTCATTATCATATTTCAAGTACAAACTTGGATCTTGAAAAATACGAAATATAAAATTAATAAAGGCTATATATACATTTCAGGCTGGATACTCTAAAAGTCCATTCTAAATATTAATGATTCTTACATCCAAACTTACAAATTTTATCTCTTTATGATACTATTATGGTATATAAAGATTAACCTGTCATCTGGTGTGAATACAGGCACACAATAGTTTCAATTGTTTAGGTTAGGGCACTGATCAGTGTTCGCCGCAGATGAAAGTTTAAGTAGTCAAAAGAATTTATTTAATTCATATTATGGTAAAAACTAAGTAAAAAAATAATAGCCAACTCTCCCCTTTGGTTACAGTTCCTAGATACGAATCCCGTCCCTCCCCTGTCGGCCGATAACTTCAGCTTCAGCGCGCGTCTGGTGCTCGGCGAGTACGTGCAACCGGCGGAGTTAGGCGAACCGCTAGTATTCAACGAGCAGGAGATCACTAAAAGGTACGGATTTTGAAATTGTTTTTTTTTACGCGCACACTGTAGTGTGTATGTGTACATAACTACGCAATTCAGCTTAAGATGTGGTCTAACTAGTAAATAGGAGCTATTTTGTTTGTTCAAGAAGCGATAAACTGCAATTTGACCCACAAGGATAGAAATGGCAATATAGTTTTCGGGTCACATTATTTTAATTTAATTTTATTTTATTTTACAATTTTTGTAAAATTTACAGCTATATTTTAAAAATAAATTAATGTATAAATGTAACAAACAAACAAAATTATAAGAATTCATTCATAATATAAACTTAGTTCCGCCCTTCGTTACTAGATGGCGCTGGCGGTAGCATCCTGAATCGCGCTATTGAGATGTTCTTTACGAAACTATAAGTAAAATTGTAACTTTGATATAGGTGAGAAATTAAAGCCTGCACTAAGGTCGCTTCCAAGCTATTGGAACTACCTTGGTTCCTTTGATCTTCTGTGTTTCTAGTATAGTCTTAATACTGCGGCACTAAACCCTGCGCTTTTACGCCTGTAAAACGTAGTGGTTGGGTCCGTACGGCTACAAACCCTGTCTTTGTATACTTCGTATTATACGAAATTGCCCCAACCAACTGGTCCTGTTATTTCGGCGGTGACGTCGTGCCTGTCTCACTCCCCCTCTCTTCACGTCGGCTACAGTCTGGCGCCCAACGTGGGGCCTTCAGCTTCGCACATTACGTCGACAACGTGGCGACCAGCGGCTGTAACAACCCATTTGTAGTCACAAGATCGGGAAGACAAACAACACGAAGACCACCGCCCCTGTTTTAAAACAGGCAGACGCATCAAAGCCATATATCCTGAAAACTGATGCGAGTAACTATGCTCTGGGAGCAGTTTTAGTGCAGGGGGAGGGAGAAGAAGAGCATCCCGTCGAATACGCAAGTCGTCTTCTTACACCTGCAGAACGTAACTACAGCACAACAGAAAAAGAAGCTCTTGCTGTAGTCTGGGCGGGAAGAAATTTTCTGGGTATATAGATGGTTTACCAATTACTTTAATAACTGACCATCAAGCTTTAAAATGGTTGATGTCACTGAAGTCACCTACTGGCAGATTAGCGAGATGGGCTCTACAGCTCCAGGCTTATGATATTACTATAAAATATACACCTGGCAGAACCAATGTGGTAGCAGACACTCTCTCAAGGCCACCATGTACTGATGGTAGCAAGGACCAGTGTGATATATGTAGCATAATAGTACAGATGCCTTCAAGAAACGTAAGTGATGTTAGAAAGGAACAGATGAAAGACACCAAAATTAATCAAATCATACAAGCTTTGGAAGAAGTAAAAGGTACTGAGAATGCTCACTATTGGAGCAATAAAGGATACTTCCTTAATAACGGGCTCTTATATAGAAACAACCCTCATGTAGAAAATGATGATGCTCAGCTATTAGTCCCAGAACATGAGTGGGCAAATGTTCTTGAGGTTTATCATGACAGTCCAAGCGCAGGGCATTACGGAGCAGAGAAAACATATCAATCTATTTCTAAACGCTACTTTTGGTCAGGCATGCGTAAATACATTGATGCTTATGTAAAGAAATGCGCTGAGTGTCAGCGATATAAAGTAACCAATCAAAAACCTGCAGGCTTGTTGCAAACTACGGCAATGAATCAACGATTTGAAGTTCTTGCCTTTGACCTGTTCGGACCCTTGCCAGAATCAGCGGATGGTATGACCTGGGTATTCATAATTGAAGATGTAGCAACTAGGTGGGTTGAACTTTTCCCTGTAGAAACCGCCACGGCTGGAAAATGCGCTCTAATACTTATAAATGAAATCTTTCTACGGTTTGGCTTCCCTAGACGAATGATCAGTGATAACGGCCCTCAGTTCGTCAGTGCTGTTATGCAACAAATTGCCTTTTGCATGAAAATAAAACACGCTTTTACTCCCGTATACCACCCGGAAACAAATCCTGTTGAAAGAAGGAATCGAGATCTCAAGACTCAGTTAGGAATCATCTTGGGAGACAATCACCGCAACTGGCCTGATCAACTCCCATGTGTACGGTTTGCTATGAATACCGCCCAATGTAGTTCTACAAGCTTAACTCCTGCGTATTTGACCTTCGGTAGAGAATTGAAAACAGTTGATGACAACTGGCATAACTTCCGCTAGCTTGTGATCTCACAAAACTTTTTACCTGAAATAACACCGAAATTATTACAACTGGCCCATACAATGGAAAGGGCCAAGGAAGTGCAAGAAATGAAAGAAGAGAAGAGAAAAGAATACGTAGATCAAAGTAGACGAAGTGATCCTGGCTATAACGTCGGTGACCTTATAATGGTAACGTCTCATCCCATAAGTAAAGCTGCCCGAGGAATAAGCGTTAAATTCGCACTACGACGTGACGGACCTTATGAAATAAAAAGGAGGCATGGCCCCTCTTCGTATGAAATCGCAGACATAAGGAACCCTAACATTTCTCTAGGATTGTATCACACTTCCGCTATCACCCCTTACTCAGGTAGCGACCATGATGTACCTGATCCTGTTCAACCTCTTAAGAAAAGGGGTCGACCAAAGAAGAAGAAACCGCAAGTTAATATAGTTGGGGAACAACCTAAACGAGGCCGCGGTCGTCCTCGCACGAACTGCACCTAACTCCTTCCTGTCTCCTCATCGGGACGATTATCGGAGCCAGAGGGGGAGATTGTAACAAACAAACAAAATTATAAGAATTCATTCATAATATAAACTTAGTTCCGCCCTTTGTTACTAGATGGCGCTGGCGGTAGCATCCTGAATCGCGCTATTGAGATGTTCTTTACGAAACTATAAGTAAAAATTGTAACTTTGATATAGTTGAGAAATTAAAGCCTGCACTAAGGTCGCTTCCAAGCTATTGGAACTACCTTGGTCTTCCTTTGATCTTCTGTGTTTCTAGTATAGTCTTAATACTGCGGCACTAAACCCTGCGCTTTTACGCCTGTAAAACGTAGTGGTTGGGTCCGTACGGCTACAAACCCTGTCTTTGTATACTTCGTATTATACGAAATTGCCCCAACCAACTGGTCCTGTTATTTCGGCGGTGACGTCGTGCCTGTCTCACTCCCCCTCTCTTCACGTCGGCTATATAAATACAATAATTAAGGCCAATTACAAATTTTCACCTATAAACAAAGTATGTAGATACATTTGGCAAATCGTTGTTAATAATACTTTATTTTTAAGAGCCGCGCGTGACACACAATAGATGAGCATAAAGAAGACATATGATGAGACATATGAGACATAAAGAAGTTATCATTGTATAATTTTTTGAACCTAGATACGTTGGTGTTGCATAAGTCTAAGTCCATATTTCGACACATTAAGTTGAAAAGCTCAGGCGCCCTGTTAATGAACGCGTTAGATCGATAATTAGTTACTATCGATTATCTATCGATTATTAGCTACTAAAACTCCAGCTCGGCTTCCTTTTTGTTATTTCTGTCTAACCTTGTAGATCAAATTGACTTAGATCACCCTGTAAAGGGTTCAAAACGATCGGATAAAATCAAATGTAAAAAAATTACTTGCTCGAGATTTTTATTTTATTTTTACAACAATTAGAATTCCACTCGCATTTTACGTATGTATATGCGAGTTGTGGTCCTTCGATCCGGCAAACGCGTGTAGATTTTTATTTTAGTTTTACAATAGTTAAAATTCCACTTGCATTTTACTTACATACGAGTTGTGGAAAAAATTAACGTTTTAATTCGTTGTACCAGCCAAAGGGTTAACAACACACTCCCTTTACAGATTGGAGGAAGCCCGCGCTCTAGCGGCCTTAACAGGTCCCAGGCCCACGCCCCCACCAGTGGACCGCCGTATAGAGCTAGCTCGACGGCAGCAGGCAGCCAGAGACGCGCGCAGAGACGCTAATGCACGCTCCAGAGATCAGGTATGTCCTTAAAAGCTGGAAAACACCATTAAAACTACTAAAAACTATATTGTTTTCTAAAGTTTACGCGAACACATTGAAATGAAACTACTTTTACGGATCTACTCGCGTTCATTTTACAAATTAAGTCAGTCTCCCTGTACCACGGACCCTGCAAAGGGTTCGAAACGTCAGGATAAACATTAAATCAAAATTAACGCGAGTAGATCCGTAAAAGCTGAATCATTTCAATACTAAAAACTATGTTAGTCTGCCAATTTAGCTCTTATGCATTATGCTAATAAGAAGTATGTGTTGAAAGGGTTAGAGATGAGGTATGTGTTTGAACAAGCTGGGGAGACACCATGATCTCTTATTGCGATGCGTTTTAGGATAATGCAATAGGAAAGTTAAATTATAGTATAAAAAATAAAAATTTAAAATCTCGCCTGCGTAAAAAATAATAACTAAATAGAAAATCAACTGAAAAGGCCGGAACAAGATAAAAATTTAATAATTACATAAAGCCAGTGAAATAAGTCGAAACAATATCAAACATAAGTACTATATACAATCAAAAATATCAATACGGTAGTCCTTCCAAATTTTATGCAACATCATACATAATACATAACACACTGCCATACTCAGAGACGTCAATTAAGTTTTAATGACAATTAAGTCTCTTGCTGTAACTTTCTTATTTATAGTGCTAAATAGAGAAGGAAAGATATTTAATTGTCATTAAAACTTAATTGATGTCTCTGAGTACGGCAGACACAGTCGGAGGCACGATGATTTAACTAACCATTAAGAGGGTGCAGCGCGGACACAAAACTGCGAGTTTCAAGTTTGTTTATGATAGCGAGCGAGCGGCGCGTGGCAGTGGCGTGACAACGGCGCACGACAAGAATACGCACGCACACTAATATCTGTACAGAGTAGGCTGCTGATTTAATTAGAGCAATGTTTACTTTCGTAAAATCATAGGCGTTTGGGTAAAAAATAAGAAAAGTCTTAATCCATATTCATGTTTTTTTATTAAAAAATAAGACAACAGTGACCTGCGGAATATCAATACAAACATTTTGATGTCGGATCTTTGTTTCATTTGTGCTATATTTACAAAGTTTCTGAAGAAATAAGTTTTTAGATATCATTACTTTTACGTATTGTTTATGCAGTTTCTGGGTATTTGTTTCAAATTCCAAGACAACCATGACCTTGTGAAAGGATCAAGCTAACCTACACTAGTCCTTTTAATGTATATGACCTATTCGGCGCCCAGCACCAGTGACTGCCTTTTATGCTTTTATGTAATACATACATATAAGATACGCGCGAAAAACAATACCCTTCCTTTGCAGTCGGGTAGTAAATATATGCCACACAAATTACAAAAATGGTACAAACGCCTACTCATCAAACTTATCCAAATCTGTCAAATTTCTTCAATTAATGTTATGTTTGTGGCAGTCTGATCTATTTCAGACACACACACGACAGTATACTGCCGCAGTATCCTAGGGAAATATATGACGTCATAAATCGTCGCCATTTTTGTACTGTAAGCACTGGCATTTTCGAGGTAAGGTGCTCTCAGTGCTTTGATCACGTGATCCACAGCGTCCAGAAATGATATGGATGACATTATACTGGATTGCGTTCCGTTTTAAACAGTAACCAGTATAGCTAACTATAAAGGAACGGCTTCGCAGTATACTAAATTGACGTCACACCTTACAGTGTTCGCAGTGTATATCGGAACATACCCTCAATCTCAGACCAAATAAAAACTTTTTATTTTACTTAGTAACACTAGACACACAAGGAATAAAATACTTTATTGTACACATAAAACACAGACATGTTAAACAAATAAATAAAAAGTAAATAGGAGTCGTACAATGGGCGGCCTTATCACTAAAAGAGATATCTTCCAGGCGACCTAAAGATGGAGAGGATTGATATTGTGCGTATACGCGGGTGGCGTATATTATTGCAACGATTGCATCACTTGTTGTAGAAGGTAAGGAAAGTAAACTCAGGTATACAGTTCACGAATGTTCGGGTATATTGACTGAATTATTGATTTACACAATTTACAACGGTACAGGTTGAACGCGGGGAAGCGACTGGCGTCGTGGCTAATCCCGGCCGCGTGGTCGGTTAAAACTGCTGACATAGTAACATTTACAATATTAAATAAGACGGAGGCGTTGACAAAAAAGTACTAACACTAGGTAAATAGTATTGGTTAGAATTTCGAAAAGTAACAGGATAAATGTATGCTGCATTTAATAAAATTTATCTGGATGATATAATGATTTTCAATATGGATTCTAAAACAAACGACTATAAGAGATAATGGTGAAGACTCTTGTGTCTTGAAACGCTTGTAATGGCTTGTTACTTTGATGTCGGGATGTTACATTGCGCGATCAATTGATAAGGAAAGTATTATGATTTAATTGAGAGTTCCCAGATGGCATGAAAAGGTTTTTTCAGTGAGGTGATTTAAGAAATACTGCTGGATAAATCATGCAAAGTTCTAGTAGAACAAGGGAGTTTCTAAGGGCCTAGACAAGTAGCATAACGATAGTAGAATAGAAATTGAATATAATGACAGTAGTGTCAGCTCGTACTTTGTATCTAGAGCACACACCTCGCTCCGATCCGATCCGAACCCTTCGGAGAATCTAGTAGGGCACGGGGACGCGCTCTGTGCGCGATGCCGTTCCCTCTAGAAAACCTCCGAAGGTGATTAGTTTCAAACGGCTTGAAGGACCCTTTACGTTCCTCGCCGCCCCCAAAAAAGCCCGGTGATACTGAAAATGCCGTATGAGGCAATCAGCAATCTCTCCAAAAAAAAACACACCTCGCTGTTTCCAGATGACGCATTATATTTAAGTATTAATGATAATTAGTAAGTAATATTTGATTTTCAGTAGACGTATAGATAGCGCCAAACTTCTAGTCCCCTCTGAAGTTGCTTCGCGCAGCTGTACAGTCAGGCCCTACCGCTCGTCCCCGCCTTCGCCCTACTGACGCCTATTTTTTACTACTGCGATGCATATCGCGCCAACTTCAGAGGGGACTAGAAGTTTTGCGCGATCTGTACATGTATGTATACTCGGTTAGGTTGGTGGTAGAGCTTGTTTGTTCGCCTGGCTAGCTACCACCATCTTAATATGTCGCCATAACATCAATGTTTGTAGCATTGTTGTGTTCCGGCAGCTAGAGATAAGATAGCCAGTGCCTCAGTAGTTAAGGGTTCTGGGTAAAGTGCACTTCCTTCGGCCTTATCATCACTTAACATCAGGTGAGATGATGGTCAAGTATGAGATAAAAAAATAAATTGCAATAATTTGCTCTAGATACAAAGTCCGAGCTGACGCTACAGTGATAAACGTATAGGATTTACATTGTCATCATCATCAGCTCATTATATGTCCCCACTGCTGGGGCACGAGCCTTCCTTATGGATGGATAGGGAAACGGGCCATAAACCACCACGTGGGCCCAGTGCGGATTTATGGTTGTTAACGACTGCTGTTGCAGTCGGGACCAACGGCTTAACGAGCTTTCCGAAGCACGGAGGAGCTCGAGATGATACATTTTTGGTCACTTATCCGATGACCGGCCTTTGCGAAAGTTGCTTAGCCTCAGCACTCGCAGACCGGGCGCGGTAACCACTGCGCCATCGAGCTCCTCATATATATATATATATATATATATATACGTATCGTTGGCTTATATCAATCCAATACGATCGTCGTTCTATTTCATTTCTATTCTATTAGCGTTCTGCCATTTGTCTAGGCCCTCTCTTCCATTTGAGATGATATAGAAAATAATCGATCGCTTTCTAGTAGACGCTTTGCATTGTGATTTCTTAGTTTTGCTGTAGTATTTTGTTGTTTTATTTTTGTAGTTAGCTTATTATGTTACCTTGGGGCCTATTTCAGACTGATAACTGGTGAATAATAATAAAAAATGGTTAATTCAGAAATGAAACATGTATCAGTGTTTATAGTAAAAGATCTATAACCGCTCCACCACTTATGAGAAGTAGGCTTCAAGATTAAGAATAGGACATATCTAATACCCTCTTAGCTCATGGTCTCCGATAGATTCACCTTTATTCAAAAAGCCTTACAATTAAAACCGATAAAAACAAAACTCAAAAATATCGGTATGGACTGTCTAGACTTTTTCAAGTCTATGTCCGAAGTACAGGTATTAGTCCTGGAACTAATTGCACTCAACTCTTTTCTACAGGCTCGCCTAGTCAGAGAGCTAGAGAGAAACGAAAAAGCCGAGCTGTTGAAGCGTGAGAAAGAGGCCAGGAGCCAGCAGTTATTAGAGGTACAACTAACGTACTGTCAAAGGGTCTATGTGTCTTCGACTACATTTATGTTCAGTAGATTGGGATTTTCGTATTTGTCATTGTGTTTAAATTTGGGTTATGTTCTCGTATCACAGTATGAAGAGTAGTAGTAACGTGTTTTAACTGATATTGATGATATTGAACTATTAACATCCAGTTCTAATGTCGTCTGTTCCTGTAATGTATTTTATTTCGAGTAAATTTGTCTTGTAATATGGACGAACTGACGATATTCCAATTTACGGTCTACATACACTACTTTTGTTAACTATCAATTTATTTTAATGTTTTTTTGTTGTCGTATGGTATCTGTGATATGAGAATATTTTTTACATCTACTCTATGTTTGTAAAATCATGTGCTTGTGTTTGTTTTTTTTATTATTATATTTTTATTATCAATTTGACGCTTGGCAACATTGTGCTCACATACATAAAAATTGTAGATTATATTTTACCGTTTCTTTATTTGTTTCTCGTCAAAAGCAAAAAGGTCCTTTAGATATGGGTATCAAAATTGGGTAGGTACATTTTTGCTTTTACGTAGAGCATTAGAATACCTAGCTTCTTAGTTGGTAGTAGCTGTGTGTATTAGTTGAATATAGTATATTCTATACTCTTTTTATACGTATATGTGTATGTAAAATTTATCCTCCTGGGTTACGAGATCTAACACAAACGAAAACAAGGGAAATTGACAATGTTGTCAAAAATCCAATTGATAATAAATGTCGAAAATTATAACGAAACTCGAAAACATTATATAATATTATGTCGAAGATTAACATGCATCGTAATCCGAAACAGCATATCAACAAGAACCGAACACAGCTCACCATCGAGCCGCTGCCGTCAATACCCAAATCTGGTATCGACAAGGAATGGAAAATACCAGACATAGTGATGGGCCCTGCGACTAAGACTAGCAAGGAGCGTATCATCCCTCCAATAAGTCTATCGCTCATACCAGTCTCTGGGAAAGACACACAAAACTCGCCTATAAAAACAATTAACATTGACAGTAATTGGAAAGAGGATGAATACAATGCATTAGACAGAATGAAGGATTTCACTGAGAAGGCCGCATTCGATTTACCCAAACGGCCTAAAGACAACAAGTACTTTGATTTCACACTAATGAAAGCAAACGAAAAGCGACTTAAAGTACCGGACAAAGAGAACAATTTTGAAAAGCTAATCGAATCGTATTCCAGGATAACTGAATTCATAAACGGCTGTGATTGGTCTAAATTGTCGACTGAGAAAAAGACTGAAGACTTCAAAGCTTTAGAACAGAAATACTTGGACGCTAAAAACGAGTTTATGTCTGCCAATCTAGCTCTTATGCCTAATGATAATAAGAAGTCTGTGTTGAAAGAGGTTATAGACTTGAGTGAGGACGACGACAACTTTCTAAATGATATAATAACTAAGAAATTGGGCAAAGGCACCTCTTATGTCGGTAGAGATGGGGCGCTGTCAATATCAGTACATTCATACGGCAAGGATACTGTAGGAATGGTATGTGAAGACTTATGAATATACTAACTTTTCGGCTCTATACTATTTTGATACTAATATGACTAACTAAAGTTTCTGAAGCACCGTATGTAACGCACTAACTTCGGGTTGGTGGCACTAAGCTCAATTTTTAACTCCAAATCTCTATGAAGGGTAGTTTGAATGATTAAAAACACAGTTTTAGTTAGTAATAAATGTCTTTACTCATACATATATTCTCGTACCAGTACAATTAATATATTGATGACAATTTAAATTAAATATTAAAATTGTTTGCATAGGTAATTAATTACTATTGAGGTTACATTGACAATTAAGAATTTAAATAAAATAAAGCAATATGAACAATGTCCATGATAAATATTGGTTACTTAATAAACAAATGAAAAAGTATTCTATATATAAAAACTATTTGGTGATAAAAGTGTTATCAGCAAAGTGGATATGACTTCACCCTACCTGTAGACTTAATCAATTTTGATCCTTAATGTGTGGTCATATAAAGTTGAATACACCAATCCCTGGTCGGTTTATTTTCACTATGGTTCAAACAAAATCTTTAACTTATTTATAAATGTATCATAACTATTGCCATTGCATGCCTTGTCTTGTGTGTTGTTTTTCTTAATTGATTCGTTTTTCCAAAACTATTATTTGTATATTTCCTCGTCTGTCAATAACATATAACAATGGTTAAATCAATCGTTACGTACCATAATATGGCGTTTCGACAGACTAGGGGATATTATCTACTTACTTACTTATCACATTTATACGCTTTTTGCTTAACTATTTAATTATATATGTATCTTTAATTATTGTAGTATGTATAGTTGAAGTATTGTTATTTGGATTAAACGAAAATGGTAATTGTGGAGGATGAACAAGATATACCGAGCTTATAGCGTTGTTGTAGATACTACTACGTCAGAACCAGAGCCCCTGGGTTCAATCCCCAGCCGTGTACAGTACGCATCAAAAGTAGCTGCACACTTCAGCACTTTGTTAAACTTACAAAATAATCATTAGATTATTTTTTCACCAGATCAAAAGCGCCTATTAAGCTATTTTTATGTCACAATATCTGCCACTACTGGCTGATTATTTAAGGTAGTTGTACCAGTATCCGTCAAGAACCAGTATTAATATTTCTTTTATTCATCAAAAACCTATTTTTGACCCCTCGGTCAGCAGCTATTTTCTGACTAAAATTGAATACAAACCACCTGATACTTGCTATCATTTAGTAAAATTTCAATGAAATTCTATATTAACCCATTTAGTCCGACCAGGCATTTGTGTGTTGTAAATGAAACTCTAAAAGTATTATATTAGGGTGTATCTATACTTTTTGAGTTGTTATATAACACCCTGTCGGACCAAGTGGATAAATTTAGGCGACAAAAACTGGTGTCGAGCCGTTCAACGAACGATAAGTGTCAAATTGTCAGCCACTTCAGATGCTGACTGTACATTCTGTACTCTGTTTGTTTGTGGTTGAGTTTTTTTATGCCCCACTTTTTTTTAAAGTTGCGTTCACATCTCTCGTGGTTTAGATAGCTACAAATGATTATCTAATGCTGTCAATTAAATAAATATTATTAAGGTAATTGTCAAAACATGCGCCTATCGCAGCGTAGTTTATTTTTAATTTGTTTTCAACCTTGGTGCAATACAATAAGGGTCAAATTATGCTGGTCATCTCTAGCTATTACCAGGATTAGGGTAGTGCATGTAAAGATATCTAGACAGCAAAAGTGACCGTATTTAATTTAAAAAAGTATGTCATAATTTTTAAGTCGAACACTTCTACTAAATACTTGCATTATTTTGTTTCATGTTTGCTGTTTGTTATAATTTGCTGTACCGCTTTCGATGTTCTTGGCACGGTCCTTAATGAAGGCTAAGAGAAAAAAACATGAAGAGATCGAGAAGCAGAGGATAGAAGATCAGGTCAAGAGACAACAGGTTTGTTGCTTTGTTTTAGGGACTTTGGTGTCGACCAGGAAATAAGCCTCATGAGTTTCTTGCTTCTCGAAGGCTCTCCCAAAGTCCGAACTGGTGGTAAATTCAGTAGTTTAGACTAAACTATTTTTTTGTTTTCTATTATGGATCAATAATCAAAGACATTTAATGATATTATATAAGAACAATGAACCTAAAACTAAAAACCTTAAAAAATATAATAAAATTACTAAAATAAATTATTAAAAGGAGTCCCTTTAGGCAAGGTTTCGAAGGTACTGGCAGCGTTCCCCCTTTAAATAGCTAGACTAATTCTTTGTCCGAGGTAGCTGCCAGCTCTTCGGTCTCCTGTGATATCGACTAACCTTTTTGCTATTTTCTTAAAACGCCTTATAGCGCTAAGACCCCACGGACCAAGAGTCTCGACACCGAATGTGACAAAATCATATTCGGAGCCTAGACCCCTGTATTCGCATGCTTTAGCTTTTTCAGTCGCTTCACAAGCCGCACCAGCTCTGTTGTTGGTTCCATGTAGATGGGAAGGAGCCAGCGGGTCTAAACAGGTTGCATCCCATACCAGCACCCGGCCCATCTTATAATAATAATTATAATGATTAACTAAATTTTGCTTAAATAGTTTTTTATGAATATGGGGGGTTGTTAGTTATTTAACTACTTATTTGATTTTATTTATTTATTTCTATAAAAGTTGGACCAGTCTTTAACTTCAATAACTCGGTCTTACTCAGGTCAATTAAATGGTTGAAACCTTATCTCAATAGCTTACTAATACTTTATGTATTTTTAAGATTTACTAGTTTTGTTTAGTATCGTTAAGTAACTATTACGTTTGTAACAACATATTTCTGTTTGTGTTAGATTAACCTGACATGTCCTGAACTCCTGACTCCTGACTCCTGACTCCTGACAAGGATAATCTTCCCAAGTCGTCTTACATAATTGAAAAACACTAAATAACAATTATTGTTACAGGAAAGAGAAATTAAAAGACAACAGGCTATGCTACTGAAAGAACAGGTGAGGGATATGGTATTTGATTTCAAGTCTAAAATGCCATTTTGCAGCTTTACTTTTTTGCAATAGGGTTTTTTATATTGCCCTGATGATACAAAATTGATAGAAATAAATTGAAAACAAATTTTGAATGGAATTGTATGTATTTTATTTGGCAAATAAGTTATGAAATGAAATGGATTAATCAAATAATTATAGTTCTTGAGTTGTGACTAATATTATGCTTTAAACTATATATATGTGTGTATGTGTGAAATATTTGATTTAATATCAATCACCTTTAGTAATCACTGCTACAGAAAAACACTAAGCCAAGTAGATGTAGATGCAGAATATATTGTATACTATATGTCAAACTTAAACAAGTAGTCATGTTTGCATTTTTGTTTTGTGTTCTAAAATATGTAAAGTCAAATATTATTGTGAAATATAAACCGTTACGTGTTTGATAACGTACAGTGTTAAGAAATAAAAAAATTGTGCAAAGTCACTTTTAAAATTCTCTTACTAAGCCCGTGTGAGATCTCGGTAAAGCTCTACTTCTATACTGATACTCAATTGGTTTAGGAGGAAAATCAATTAAGTATCATTAATTATTTCTAGTATAATATTACATAAAAAAGTTTATCGTATATTACCACACTGCAGAATTAGGTTTTCTTTAACTTGCGTGTATAAAAGAACTTTTGAATCAAGTGCAACATTGAACACAGCTCCAGTTCTCTAATATAGTCTTCCTCGTCTAGAATAATTCCAGTTCTATGGTATGATACTAAATTCAAAATTCAAAATCATTTATTCAGTTTAGGCTACAAGTAGCTCTTATGAATGTCACTATTCCATCGGTTCGTAAGTCTACTCTGGGCGGGAGATCTTGTACTGAGAAGAACCGGCAAGAAACTCAACAAGTGTCCAGCTCTTTTCTCCCTTACAGCGTCAAAAATATTGGAAAATGCCCTATCATAGCAGGACACTTTCCATTACAATAAACACAAAAAATATAGAAGACAACCACAACATGTAAAAAAAAACACAAAATAAAAAATATACGTTAACAAATTTACATCAGGTAAAAGTTACTGGAGATAATCACACTAGAGATGCCTAGAACGCTAGGGATAAACATTTCAGCAGCTACTAAAGGATCTTTAGCTGCAATCAATGTTACGCTAGATTCAAAAGTAACCCTATTCTACTATAATTATGTGTGCTTTTAACATTTATGTGTTTTATTGTGTGCTGTTACTACATGTGTGTGTTTTTTTCCTATCCCCAATGGAATGCGACATGGGGGCCGCAGCAAAAGTATATCACTGAGGTAATGTTCGCTCAGAGTGGCGTTGTTTGGTTACTAATACTGGTGTTGGTATCGCTCCGATCTCCTCATAGAATCTATCAGAGAAAGGACACGCTTGCGTGAAGCCATTCCTTGTAGAAACCCTCCAACGGTGTTTCGATCACACGGCTTGAATAACCCTTGAACCCTTTCATAGGCAATACAGTTGTAATTCTTCATTGCTATTCAATCTTATGTCAAGTGTCAATAAAGTTCAGTATTTGGTGGCAATATAGCTGCTATTGCCTTCAAAAGGGTCAGGTTCCTCGCCGCACTCAAAACTACCAGTGACCCTGTAAAGTCCGTTTGAAGCCAACAGCAAACTCTTAATGGTGACGGTTGTAGTTTAGTTGTATCTGCACGATATTCGGGGGTCCGTAGTTCAATTCAGTTCAGGCAAAGTGTTTCGCAGTTTTTTGATGTATAGTCGGAGTTTGTTATCACTAACCCACATTTGACAATCGTGCTGATTAAGGGTGACACTCCATTAAAGCTGGGTCGAGCTGAGCGGGGCCAAGCTGTGTGGAAATAAAACAATACTGGAGCAGAGCTAAGAAGAGCCGTTAAAATAAATGGACTCTATTGGTTGTTTTACACACAGCTCGGCTCAGCTCAGCTCAGCTCAGCTTCAATGATGTGTCACGCTAAGCCAACAGCCAACAATTGTAGCGATGATTTGCCGAGCAGTGGAACAGTTTATGGGCTAAACACTGCTTTATGTAAGTGCTCCTAAAAAATATATTGTTGGGTTTTTACAACAAAAGTTACATAAATCTACTATTGTTTTGTCCAACAGGGTCTATGGTGCTTTTATTTACCTATAATACCTATTTATTACACTATAGTTTTAAAATAATACATTACACAGTTATCGTTTTTAAAACACATCTTAATATACGCATCTCTTTCCCCCAGGAGCGCGAAAGAAGACGCCAACACACAACGTTCATACGCCAACTGGACTCGCGAAAGAGATGGGAAGAAAGAGAGAGGAGAAAACACCAAAACCTTCTAGACAGACTCCTTGTGAAAGAGAAGAAGTTACAGCAGCGACGGAAAGAGATGGAGCTATTGGCTGAACTAAGGTGAAATACTCTTGTTATATATTTATCTATTTTTCATCACCATTAGCAGCTTTTATTAGTCCATTGATGAATATAGGCGTTTAAGCGTGCACGCCACTGAGACAAAGAATATATACACTACCGCGAAATCGCTCGCGGCTATGTGTGGGTGTCTGGATCAGCGCGTGGGCCTTGCACGGCGCGCGAGGCGTGGAGTGGCGGTCTGGAAACCGCCTCGGCCGAGGGCTGGGTCGACCCAGAGAGATAGCGAGAGAGCGTCTCTGTGTGTGACTTTGTATTGCACACCGCACGCATAGACTGACTATATCAACCCTAGAGCGTTTACACGTTCCGCTCAAGGTCACAGGCGGGCGCTCGAGCTCTCACATACACGGAGTGTCACCGGTGTGACTGAGCACGATCCGCGGCTACTCACATCCATCTCTTGCCAACCACTTTGCGATGATAGTCATTCCACCTAGTTTGAGCGCGTCTTACACTACGTGTTCATTTTTATAAGCCATATAATAATTATCAGTTGATGAGGTCTCAATGAAAACCGCTTTGTTTACGAAAACATCAAAAATATCAGAGGAAATATAATTCTTCTTTATTCAATCAATTAGTTAACAAAATTAGATAAATTATGCTGTATGGGTTTTAAGTCCCTTTGCCTTTCCATAATAAAAGAAAATATCTATCTATGTAATTTTACCTGTAGTTCGTTATTTTGTTTGTTATTATTCTGATTTCTTTGTAGTAAGTGCGCAGCTATTGCCTATCTAGTTTGAAAGATAGTCACCTTCATTAATTTTCTTAATTTCCATCAAGAAATCTCTTTTTAGATATAAATTTATAAAGTTAAAATGTTAACCTTTTTTACTATTTGGTGTACAAACATATGAAACAACCAAAATTTTCTATTACAGACGGCCGCAGGAAGACTCCTCCCTATCTGACCAGAAGCCCTTACCCACTCTGAACAGGATCCCGGGTCTGAAGCTGCCGGGGCAAGCGTTCGCAGACATACTGCAAGTCAGCGAGTTCATCAATAACTTCGGACAGACTCTTGGATTCGGTGAGTGTTCTTTTTCTTCTTCAACCTGTCGCCGCCCAATGCTGAGCATAGGCCTCTCCCTTTGCACGCCATCTCTCTGTTGGTAGCCATTCTAAACCAGTTCTCTCCAGCGACTATCTATTGTAATTTCTGTTTTCTACTCATATTTGATTGTTACCTATTGTGTATGCCAATATAATAAATAAATAAATATCTATATCGTCTCTCCATCGTGTGAGTGTTAATCTATTTTAATTAATATGTTAAACATGTTCTATTTACATTTATGACTTGTCCTGACTGATTCATCAACGCCGAGCCGAAACCGCTGAAGCTAATTATATGAAATTTGGACGGTTTTAATTAATTTATGTTGAAATTATTTTTGTGTTGAATAATCCATTTATTGAGGAAGGCTATAGGCTATATTACATCACGCTATGACTAATAGGAGTAGAGCAGCAATGAAAAATGTTGCAAAAACGGGAAAATGTTTTTGTTGTTCGCTAAATAACGTGGATGAAACCACGGGGCACAGCTAGTGCTATATAAACGGATCGGTTGCCGATTGGCAAAGCGCAAAGTCCCGTTCTCATTTTTTTATACACCAAGAAGATACTGACTGATGCTTTATTTTATTTAACTTATTAGTATTATTCCTTTAACTTTACGCAGTTTCACCCGCGTGGTTCCCGTTCCCGTGGGAATATCGGGATGTGTTAATCTAGGTTATAAACTATCTGAATGCCGAATTTCATCCAAATCCATCCATCCGTTGCAGCGTGAAGAAGCAACAAATACACACACACACACACACACACACACACACACACACACACACACACACACACACAAACTTTCACAACACATGGTTGCCTGGAAGAAATTGGTTTTTAGCGATAAGCCCGCCATTTGTACTTCATCTTGTATTGTCCTCTTTATGTATTTTGTATGGTGTACAATAAAGTGTGTTTTCATTTCTTTTATAAATGACTTTGTTTACAGACATGGACAACATACCGACGTTAAATACGTTTCAAATGGCGCTTCTCCCGGACTGCTGTTCCGACGCGGAAGACGAACTGATACAGGTTCTCACGCAGCTGCTGGTCTGCGCGATCGGTGAGGCGTTCACTCATTCGTTCAGTTAGATGGTCATTCGTTCAATGAGATTGTCATTCATTCGCAGCATGGCGCCTTACTACAAACCTACAATAAACCGATATTAATGAAGATTTGAAACTTTCGTAGACTTGAATCGCATAGATTCGGCTGTGTAAACGTTTTCTACTTTTTGTTTTGTGTGTATTAACATTAAAATTGAATTATTTATTTAAAAGTTTTTATCTTTTTACATTGTAGAAGAAAATCTTGATAGTAAATTTAAAAGAATATAAATGAAATATTAATCTCTTATAGTGATTATAAACTTTACAAAACTAAATAGGTTTATTTATAATATAAAGCTTTAATTAGAGTAATTATTAACGGGATTCTTACCATGTCTATTATTCATGAGTATCCGATATTATACACATGCATTATACACATAATATACACATAGTAAGAATCCCGTTAATAATTACTCTAATGCAAGTGACCATTATAGTTTAAATAGTTTTTTTTTTTTTAAGTTAAGTTAAGTAATGTTTTTTTTGTTGTGTATATAAATACTAGTTAAATCAAAAGTTTAAATGATTTTAAAGTTCTTGTTTGCCTATAGAGGACCCTGGCATCCCTCACCCCGGAAGACACACGACACTGCTAGGCCACGCGATTCGTATGGGAGACATCACCCCGGCGAACCTGAGCGAAGTCTTACGAATATACTTGTATGCTAACGCTACGGGCGAAGTCAAAGCACTTACTGGTAAGTCATCTTTTAAACACCAGCTTTTAAACTTCCCACTACTGGGCATATTATCAAAAGATCCTTATCTTTCGATACTATGCCCTATTAAGGCGAAGGGTAAGGCACACTAGCGCCACGAATTGATAAATTGTCAATTACTAACGGACCGGATCTTTTTTTAAACATTGCGTACCGTCCGATAACAGGAAAGCATCCATAGTATTTATTTAATACTTGTGCACTACTTTTTGTTGCGTGGTTTATTCACAAAACGGGCTATCGCATTTATTCACAAACAATGGCCACTTTTGGTGTTAGCGAATGAATACAAAAACAAACCTAAATGTAGTGCACAATTATTAAATAATAAATGTCTGCCTAGTGTCGGAAGGTCCACAATGTTTGAAAAAAATCCAGTTTAGCAGTTATCAAATTAAATCCATTAGCGGCGCAAGTGTGCCTTACCCTTCGCCTTAATATAAAAACTAAGTTTTTCTTCAATTCAATTCAATTTCTTGTAAGATGGCTCTAGCTATGATATAGCCAGTGTCTTTTATAACACTGTCACTGTCTGTATCGGCTGCCTAAGGCAGGCAATGCCGGTACAGCGATGGGAGCTTAAGGATTATGGAGCTTACTTGGTACTATGGGGAAACTCGAGCAGACGTTGATGGCGTAGCCACGTACGATTGTCGTGGATGGAGCTGAGCTGGTAGAAGTATCTTCTTCTTTTAGATAATGTCTATTACAACTATAGCACGTATTAGTTCGCGCGCACACACACATATTTTTTGTCGATGAGTGATTGGGTGAACGAGCGAATGAGACCGTCGCGTTTCTGGCGCGAACATTCTGGGGGGCCCGAGGTAGACACTCTAGAGCTGAATCCAATGGCAGCCATTAGCTGTGTCCAGATCCACAACTCGGATCACTCCATTCTTGCCAGGTATTGTGCGGTCGTACCAGTTTCATCACATCAAAACTATACAATCCAAATAATAATAAAAAACAAAAAAATAGTTTAGCCTAAACTACTGAATCTACCACCAGTTCGGATTTTGGGAGAGCCTTCGACCGAGAAGAGCTGGCAAGAAACTTAGGTGGCTTATTCCTTTATAGCACATTGTTCTTCATCTTCCTGCCCAGATCCCATGTTACTTGGGGTCATATGTAATATGTATCGATATTGGGATAAGTTTCGCAATTTCGGAACGCCCCATCTCGATAATAATTTGTTCACTCAATTTCCACGCAATTTAATTCCAATGTAGCGCTATTATCGCTTTTAAGAGTGCCATTTGAATTTTTTAGATTTGGGATTGGAAATTGATTATTGCAATTGTGTTTCAAGAGTAATCCACCGGATTGCAGAGTCGCACTGTACGCATTATCGGCAACGCAGAAGTCACAAATTCTCTTGAATCTCTGCAATTGCGTAGAGATATTGCGTCACTCATCGTGTTTTACCGCTTATACCATGGCGAGTGCTGCTTTCCGGAGTCACCGCTTCACTGTCTCAAATATTCCATCGCGCACTAAGAAATTTGGTGACTCGTTTCTCTGTCGCACCTCCAAAACATGGAATAGTTTGCCAGCACACGTTTTCCCTCCTTCCTATGATATGTCCCACGAGCAGGATTTGACCTGCACCCTTTTGACATTCCGGGTCAGGTGCTCTTCCAATTGAATTAGAAGAACACCTGGATTTTTTTAACATTTGTGTTTTTGTAATTTGTTCGCAACAAAATTTGCGTTAAAATTATTTGAACATTTATGTATGACCTAGTTTGCCTAATTTAGTTTAGCTCTAAGATCATTAAAATTTGTAATAGCATTAAGTTGGCTATTGTTGTTCCTTTACAATAAAATAAAATTAATAAATAGCCTGATCCTGCCCTGTCCAGGTCTGACGGCAGAGCGCGAACGAGAGCGTCGCGTGGCCGATCACCACCAGACAGACGCCGAGATGCTTCTCACTTGCGCGAGCACCAAGAACGCCGCCTACTACGACCAGTTGCGCGCCAACCACACGTACAAGCTGTCAGGTACGCTTGGATAATCATCATCATCAGCTCATTTTGTGTCCTCCCTGCTGGGGCACGAGCCTGCCCTATAGATAGATAGGGAGAACGGGCCATAAACCACCACGCTGCCCAGTGCGGATTGGTGGTTGTTAACGACTGTTTATGCAGCCGGGATCAAGGGCTTTACGTGCCTTCCGAAGCACAGAGAAGCGAGAGATGTTACATTTTTGATCACCCATTCGATGTCCATGATTTGCGAAAGTTGCTTAACCTCAGCACTCGCAGAACGGGCGCTTTAACCACTGCTTCATCGAGCTCCTCAAGCAAACTTGACATTTTTAATTTCAATATTACTAGAGTGCACGTGATAGATCCCGTTGCGTATCCTTAGCAATCCTTAATCCTTAGGAAATGAAGACGACAGACTCCAAAAACAAAATAAATTTGAAATTAGGTCATGATTTTGACAACCTTCTTCGAGATAAATCAAAACTGCTGTACTGGTCAAATACACGCGAACGGCGGCTGACAAAGTAAGAATGAAAATCCCTTCACGAAGCTGTAGATGAATCCCTTAAATTACATGACGTAAGAAGACACATTGCATAATTTTCATATATATATAATTTTACTTTTTATTTTTAAGTGCTAATTGCTGCACTGAAGCTAAGTTAAGCAGTGAAGAAAAAATTTAATGCCTACTCGACCCAGCAAGGAATCGAACCTGGGTCTTCCGCAATCCGGGCGGCTGCACTGACCATTATGCTACCGGGAAGGCGGACGTAAGCACTGAATTTTTCCACACAACAGCAGAACTGTAAAAAAAACTCTATTTCCTATTGAAAATTAATTCTTATCTTTCCCCTACAGAGGCGCTACGCGACAAACCGTTCCTCGCACTAAACGCGACGAGCAAAGCTCGCATCCTGTCGTTCCTGTGCGACGAGTTACTCCAGAACAAGGCGGTGCTGCGGCAGATCGACGGCGCTTTAGAACACCTCAATCAGGCCAAGAAGGAGCGGTACCTGCTCGACATGAAGATTAGGAAGTGAGTCAAAGTCAAATTTTTGATGTGTAACATCTTTCCGCTCGCTTTTTATATAAGCAATTTGTGGGAGTGATCGTGAAATGGAAAGGAAGTCTGTGTAACAGTGTAACAAGTGTGTAACTGGAAGTCGAAGAGGCTTGTGGGAGTGATTTCGTGAAATGTGTAACAGGATTTTTTTTTGGAGAGAGATTGCTGATTGCCTCAGACGGCATTTTCAGCTTCACCGGGCTTTTTTTGGGCACCGGGGCGGCGAGGAATGTAAAGGGTCCCTCAAGCCGTGTGAAACGAATCACCTTCGGAGGTTTTCTAGAGGGAACGGCATCGCGCACTAGTGCGCGTCCCCGTGCCCTACTAGATTCTCCGGAGGGTTCGGATCGGATCGGGGGGCGGAACCACCCGAGGGCGCCTCTAAAGGTTCGGACCTCGGCTGGGGTAGACCGGACCGTGGAGGAGAGAAGCACCCAGGTACATGTCTGTACCTGGTATAGAGCGCGTGTGAACCGGTTCTTCGTACCCTTGTTCTACGAGTACGGTGTCTTGGACCTAAGCTAGTGTGCATGTTTAGTGTATTCTGTAAATGTGTAGTGACATTTAGGGGATCGGGCGGGGGGAGTTCGCAACTGTTATGGTATCGTCGGGGGTGTAACAGGAAGTCGGAGAAGCGCACAAGCGCGCCCCATTTTGTTAATTTAAATTTGCGTTCACATCTCTCGGTTGAGATGTATTTTGCCAATGACAAGTTTTATTGGTCACTTCGATTATGAACATGACATATTATTATTAATTGTGACATATTGTGTTATTTGACTATCAAAGGTCATTTTGATATGTCAAATGTCTTCTAATGAGTATTTACTGCATTTATTTTATAGTTATAAGATTATATACCAGAATATAATGTTAAAATTGCTTATTACTAAGGTGAGATGTCAAATGTTACACATCTTAAGCGACTACTGTAAGGCTCGCTCGTTTTTTTATATCAAATTTTCATGTTATGTCAACTGTGGGAACTATGGGTAGAATGGTGGGAAAGTGCTGGCTATCGTTTGCAGTTTTGTTGTCTAAGTAAATACCTATAAGCTTAATAAAATCAAGGAAAAAATCATCGAAGATATAACTGGATATAACCGGGTTCGATTCTCAGCGGGGATACATGTTTTTATACCTGGTTTAGTTGGTGGTAGGGCTTGTTTGTCCGCCTGGCTAGCTACCACCATCTTATCTAAATATGTCGCCATAACATCAATGTTCGTAGCATTGTTGTGTTCCGGCAGCTAGAGATAAGATAGCCAGTGCCTTACTAGTTGAGGATTCCGGGTGCACTTCACCCGCATGCAACAAAAAGTAGTGCACAATTATTCAATAAATACTATGGATGCTATCCTGTTATCGGACGGTACGCAATGTTTAAAAAAAGATTCGGTCCGTTAACGCTAGTGTGCCTTACCCTTCGCCTTAAGTATTAATAAATAGCTTTAACTTGACATCTCGCTCTTCCTAAATCTTACATACTATGCATGCTTAGATTGTGTCTATAATTTAAGTATGCAATGTTACAATTTGCATCGTAATAATCACACATCTTTCAACAGAGTCAGAGTTCTCCATCAACGCAAGGTTCGCTCAGAGCAAGCGGAGAAGCAGCAAGCTCTAGCATTGGAGAGGATGCAGCGACTCGTAGAAGAGAGTACTGGTACTCTCAGCCGCGCCACGCCCCCGCCAGGAGAAGGTATGATAATATTAACTTGGGTATTCAATCCTGAACTGATCTTTAAATATTTAAAAAAATATTAAGATCGGATGTTGATGACGTAGTTGTCGACATTGAATAGGGCTCCTTTGGCTTACAGAGTAAGAGTAGATATTACAACTCTTTTACCTTTACAGAACCGCCATCAGACAAACACACAACCAAAAAGGACTCTCCACTCCCCGAATCAGAAGACAAACCACCATCACCATACAAAGAGCCTTCACCCGAAGACAGCGACAAAGAACTCTCACCCTTAAAGGATCTATCGAACATGAGCAAAAGCAAAGAGGCCTTGAATAACAATAAGGAGGATTGTTCCCCGGCAGACAATTCTAAGCAGGATAAGGATAGTGTGATGGGTGATTGTGACGCTATATTGAGTGATTTGGAGAGTGAAGGCACGCAACCTGAAGAGGTAGGCACTTTATTTAATTTATTAAGAAACCTTAATAATTCATTTTAAACACAGCGTTTCAGTAGATAGTGAATATTATTTACTATGCATGCAAAGTAAATAATAATTTTAACAAGATAAACTCGAGCCTCTATTCACTCAATTAATACTAGCTTTGCTATTAGACTTTCACCCGTATTCATAAACAAGTCATTACTTAGCAATTACTTTGTTCTTAGAAATGTCACTAAGATATAATTTCATTTTATATACAAGTAACGTTTAAATTAGAATCAAAGTTTTCTTATTCAATTAAAATAAAAGTATTATTGTTATTATCAAATTCATCAATTTTATATTATTTTAGACATAATACAACTGTTACACGGAATATAACCTTAATTCTAGCTTGTCACAAGCTTGTCACTATGAATTCTTTGAGAAACCTAACTAGATTGCTTGAGTAAAGACATTGGTGACTATTGCTTGGCTAAGAATTCTTGCTTTTGGCGTTTCTAACTTCATCGGTTTACTAAAGAATATAAAATTTTACTTAAGCAATTAGTTTGCTTCAGTATGAGCTTTTACTCGTTTATAAATACGGGGGTTAGTACTTAGACCAGTTTATGCTATCGGTCTGAGTCAAGCCTGGTCTTTGGCCGGTTGATTCACGAGCTGCTTTACGCTTTTATTGTACAGTTGTTGGTTGTAAATACACGATTATCGATACCTTCTTTCCTTCCGGCTCGTTGTGCCCGGGATTTCGTCCTACTACATTGGGAATCGATTTCCACTCGAGTTATATTTTGTAACAATATACAATATGTAAAAAAAAACCTTGTCCGATCGCAAAGGGGTACATTAGTATACAAATATACAAAACAAATAATAAACAAATATTATTCATGAAATTAAAAGAGTTATCGCAATTTAAAACTCAAGTTTTCTTGTACCGAAATTGCTCAAATTACCCCAAAATCTAGCTAATATTATAAATGTGACCATACTTTCCATCAATGGCGGCGTCGCCAAAGGTCCTACCTACCGACAAAGTGCCATCAAAAGTATTGCCATGTAAGTTTTGTTTATAACATTTTTATTTGAGTAAATTTACTTCACTTATTTTTTAAAAATGATTAACGGATCGGACAGGGTTTTTTTACATATTGTACAGCATTGTGAATTCAAAACTCAAAATAATAAAAATAAATAATAATTTAATATGATTTTTGCAATGCAGTATTAGATACTTAGTTAATTTTTTAAATAGGCACTTTGTTTAGGCGAAAGTGTATATATCCCATGCAGCCTTATTAAAGATTTTACTGCGACTTGGGTTTTTGAATTAATGTAACTTTCCGGGGTATTTTAGCGATTGCTTTGCGACATATAACGAAGGTTCGGTCAGCAACTAAAATGGTTGAACACTTGAATCCAAAAGGCGCTTGATACGCTATTATGGCATGGTAGTGTTCCGTGATATTTATTTATTTATTTATTTATTAGACATACCAACAGTGCACATATTACTTACTATTACCATGATTACATACACAGAAGACAAGTACTGATATGTACACCTATAATAGGTACGCACAACATTTGCCATTAACATCTTCTAACAAGATTTTCAAATCAAGTTACTATTCATAATAATAATCAAGTTACTATATTCGTTGCTTACTAATCTATTAGCGTAAAGGATATACCGTAGTGTACACTTAGATTTGCTCAACCATATAAATAAAAATAAAAAAAAAATAAAAAAAAATAAAAAAAAATAAAACTTCTTTTTCCACAGGATGAAGACAAGAACTTATCGTCTGAGGAGTTGTCACGAAAACTGGACAAGCTACTGCGCCAGTCTGAACTACAGCTGCAGCAGCTAGTTGCGGGCGCGCACGCACTGCGACCCACTTGCTACGGGCAGGACAGGTGAATATATATGTGTATATACTAGCTGACCCGGCGGACTTCGTACCATTTAAGTGTTAGCACTTTGACAGTTTATATGACAACAAAACAAACAAATGGAAAAAAAATTGGAATTGGAAAATAAAATTGTAAACAAAAATTTGGGGTGGACCACCCTTATCACTTAAGGTGGCGGTTCGCGCCGCGACAGAGACAAGCGACCGAGACAGGAGACCGCGACCGCAGACCGCGACAAGTGTCTTGGTCTCTTCTGCGTGTACTGTAGGTCGGGACCGAGACCGGAGACCGCGTGTTTCAGTCTCTTCACGAATAGACGTCAGTTATCGGAGAGTGTGTCGATGGAGTCAGTTGTGTTTGTGTCATGATGGAAAACCAAGTAGTAGAACTTCTGTTGGAGGAAGAAGGAGACGATGATTTGCTCTTATATTATTATTACAAACACAAAACTAAAAGAATATTACCTATTAAGGAATTATATTTAACTAGAGGCCAAGAAGGATCATTTTCGCTATTAGTGAAGAAGCCTTTAATCTCATAAGGACAGATTCTCAAAAGGACAGGAGTACACGTAAGCACATAAAGAGAAAAATTAGGAAAAATACTAATTTATACTGTGGAAACAGTGTGCAAGATATGTCCTTCTATTAATTTGGGTGTGCACCTGCATTTTCGGTTTTTTCACAATCTGTACTTTGAAAACCTGTCTTTTGAGAATCTGTCCTTATGAGATAAAAGGTGAAGAAGCACCTAATGTTTGATGACAATGGTGATCAGTTCAATCAACGTTTCACAGTCTTCATCAGAAAAAGTATTCATTTTTAAACACATTGTGCTTTTCGAGCGCGACACGATGACGAGACACTACTGGGGGTCGACCGCCTAACCCTCTCGCTTTCGATCGCTTTGAAGGCAAGGCCAGGAGGAGGCGTCATCTTGTCATTTCAAAAGCATTATGAAAGCAATATCGAAAGCTATAGGCTATAGCTTTCGATATTATTCGATATTATATATCGATATTATATTAGAAAGCGAGGCGAGGGCCTCGCCTTCAAAGCGATCGAAAGCGAGAGTGTTAGGCGGTTGGGGGGCTGGTCCGGGGCAGCGACCGTCTCACCGTCTCCTGTCTCGCGCCTCTGTCTCCTGTCTCTGTCTCGCTCGCGAACTGTCGCGTATACATTGCCTAACGTCAAGTGGCGGTCGCGGTTTTCGGTCGCGGTATTTATTGGGTCGAATTTATTTAGAACTTAATTATCAATGTTCAAATAATTTTTAACGCAAACTTTGTTGCGAACAAATTACAGAAACACAAATGTTGAAAAAATAAAAATACTCGTGGAAATTTTTTCAACATTTGTGTTTCTGTAACTTAATTATTGTTTTTCTTTATTTTGATTATAGTATGTCTTACTTAATTAATCAACCCTATATGCGCAGATTTGGTTAACTCAAATTGTTTTGTAATAGTTTATATTGCAGACTGTAAATCTTCTCGCTAGCAACTAAATAAATACATTATGTTCTACCCAGGTATTGGCGACGCTATTGGACGCTGGGCAAGTCCGGAGGCATCTTCGTCGAAGCTATGGAGTCTGCGCAGCCCGAGATCATGCAGTACCACCAGGCTTTGGAAGAGAGCGCCTCCCAGGAACCTCCTCCTAACGACAGCGGGAAGAAGAAAAAGAAAGGTACGTAGAGAAGATAGATGGATATTAAAAAAAAAGATTATTATTAATGGATTACTATTTTTTATTTGTTACTATTAGTGATTAAGGTCTATTATTGTTACTAAAGGTGGGCCGAATATTGGTTTGGCCGAATGTTCGGTTTACAATAAAACGAACCGAATATTCGGCCGAATATTTCGGTTCATTTACGCGCGCTTTGTTTAGTCAAACTGGTAGGTCCAAGTAAGTTAAGTGCCGTTGTTTATCATGAAAATCATCATAATAATAATTGAAGTAAATCATACTTGAGTTTTTAAACACAAAACGTAATCAATGTTAGTTAAATGAATGGATGAATTTATTAAAAAATATGTATATTATTATTCAATTATTGTTTTTAAAAATAAATAATCTCATAAAAATTAATTTAATAATGATTTTTTATGATTAATTGATATTAATGAATGAATAAACTATGGTACTTTAATAGTCCTTTTACAAGCCTTAGGTCTTAAAATTGTACAACTTTTATATTCGGTAAATATTCGGCATTTGAACCGAATATTCGGCCGAATACGAACATGGAAAAATACGCCGAACATACCGAATACCGAATAATTACCGAATATTCGGCGCATCTCTAATTATTACTAATAGTAAAAACAAAAAAACGAAATGTATGTTTTGAGTGTGAGTAAGTATACAACATAATTTAGCAGTCAGTATTGTTCCCGCGTTTAGAAATATTTTAACTATGTAATTTGCACCTATATATTTGTAAGGTTGCGTATAAATGATCAGTAGAACATTACATTACATTACATATAATAACGGGCGGGCTGCTGAAAAATATTTTACATTGAAATAAGCAGCATTTATAAAAACACAAATGTTGAAAAAAATTCCACGAGCAGGATTTGAACCTGCACCCTTCTGACTTGACGGTAGTTGTTGACATTGAATGGGCGCTTTTGGCTTTCAAAGTAAAAAGTAAATAGTGTTGAATAATTTTGGCGGGCTGGTTAGAACCACGATAGCTCAATTGGAGGAGCACCTGACCCGGTATGTCAGAAGGGTGCAGGTTCAAATCCTGCTCGTGGAAATTTTTTCAACATTTGTGTTTTTGTAATTTGTTTCGCAACAAAATTTGCGTTAAAATTATTTAAACATTTTAGCATTTATAAAACTTTTGTGTATGAACATAAACTTATAAATAAATAAGAAACTTATAAACACTAGGTGCGAGAGAAAAGAAAGATCCAACCACGCCCACGGAAGCGGAACGAATGGAATCGGATGAGGCGCTTAAGGAGGAAGCTCTCAAGACTGAGATGGAGCTGAAGAGTATCAAGTCTGAGCTGAATCTGAGCGACCACACCCAAATCATTAAGTACGAGCCGAACGTCAAGCATGGCGCGTGCAAAGTTGAAGGTAATACTTTTTGCCCCTTACAAATAAAGAATAAGGACCGAATAGGACTTCTTGGCGGGAAAGTGAAGAGTCATGTATCGGCTGCCAGGAAGGCAGTGCTGACACAGCAGAGGATGAGGTTGGTAAGGAATAGGGAGCTGACTTACCCGGCGAGCTGACGTTGGCGCCCGGCGTAGCCACGACACGACTGTCGTGGAGATGGAGCTGATGCTGGTAGAATTCGTTTATTACGCGCACACACACACACACACGGGACTTATGTACCGGCCGGTAAGCGATTCACGAAATAGTTCGTTTCACGCGGCTTGAGGAACACTTTAAGTTTCTCGCTGCCCCTAAAAAAGCCCGGTGAAACTGATAATGGCGTCTGAGGAAATCAGAAACTAACTCGAAAAAAAAAATTACAGTAAATTATTTTAGTAAGCTTACGACTGTGTCTCTTAAACGTGTGTTTTCTGCATTTGTCAACATCGCTTCAAAGCTCAGTATATCATAGTGACCAGTATGAATTTTGAATGTTTTTATCATACCCCCCTTTTTTATCATCCTTTTTGTCATTCAGGCTAGTAAGCTTTAGAAACTTTTTAGGATGTATAAATTTGCTTTTAGTTATATAAAACGTATAACCGTTCAACGTTCATTGCAGGTTCATCAATAAAAATGGAAGAAAAATACATACAGCAGAAGAACAACGAAGAACAGGACATGCTTGACATAGAAGACTCCATTCCCACCGCCTTTTTAGTACAGAAGCCTTCGCACAAACCGATGTATGCGTCCCAAGCCGAACCTATGGACAAACCTCAAGAGATCGTCAAAGTAGAAAACGTTGTGAAAAACGAAGAGAAAGAAGACACAGAAGACAGCAAAGACCAGTTAGTCAACAATCTAGAAGAATTAAGAAAGTTAGCAGAAGCAGTCTCTTCTCAATTAGACGCTGCAAAGAAAGCGGAAGCCGAAGTTAAAGAAGAGAAAGAAATAAGAGAAGTGAAGAAAGAGATTATGGAACCGTCTTCCGCGCACGCGTATCTATACTCTAGAATTTTAGAAGGCAAATGGTTCTCTATTCTAAGGCACGAAAGCGCATTTTTGAATAACATCAACGATGTGGGTGATAAATGTGATGTGCCAGTGTATTGTGATAATGAGCATACATGTGCTGAAGTAATCCTGTGCCAAGGTCATAAGTGGGATGTGTCTAACAACTTGCATTTATTGAATGATCCTAGTTTGTTCACTTTGAATAGTATGGTGACGAGTGTACAAATACCGTCTAATAGTGTGTATGCGGATTCCAGTTTGACTATGTCGGGTTTGGATCAGGATGTCATGGATGCCAGTTTGAATCAAGATGGCGGGCAGGATGCGGATATGGAGGATGAGGTTAAAGAGCAGGTGAGTGTTTTGCTTGTGTACAGTCATGAATATTTACATGTATACAATTTTGCATAGTTTTGATTCTTATTCCATTGTATTAGGAGTTACATTGTTGACGTGTGTATTTTTTTTTAAATATTTATTAAAAAACACAAATGTTGAAAAAATTTCCACGAGCAGGATTTGAACCTGCACCCTTCTGACATTCCGGGTCAGGTGCTCCTCCAATTGAGCTATCGTGGTTCTAACCAGCCCGCCGAAACTATTCAACACTTTTTACTTTGTAAGCCAAAGGCGCCCATTCAATGTCAACAACTACCGTCATTAACATCCGATCATAATATTTTTACAAATATTAAAGATCAGTTAAGAAATAAGCAAGCTATTTTATAAAATGTTCAAAATGATTTTTAAAGCAAATTTTGTTGCGAACAAATTACAAAAACACAAATGTTGAAAAAATTTCCACGAGCAGGAGTTGAAATTTTTTCAACATTTGTGTTTTTGTAATTTGTTCGCAACAAAATTTGCTTTAAAAATCATTTTGAACATTTTATAAATATTTATTGGTAAGCACCGTGCTTTGATCTCACCTGATGTTAAGTGATGATAAGTACTTTTTGTACTGATCTCCTAATTGCAGTATGCAGATGACACCGAATGACGATAATATTTCTTTCAACAGGACAACGATCTAGAAAAGGAACTCCAAGCAGACGCTCTAAAACACGATTTGGCCACTCAAAAGGCCAAGGCTAACAGCTTAACCAGCCTAGGCTTGCTGAACTTCAACGCTCTCTCCACCTACGTCACGTGTGACAGTCCGCCCCCCATACAAATGTCTCCGGATGAGGTGAAACAGTTAGACCATTGCAAGCAGCACGGTCTACCCAAGAGATTGGGGGGTACTTTTGTACCGAAAGAACTTAGGTAAGGAATCTTGGTTTGCTTGTTTTTAATCTATCATCATCATCAGCTCATTTATGTCCCGACTGCTGGGGCACGAACCTTCCCTATGGATGGATAGGGAGAACGGGCCTTAAACCACCACGCGGGCCCAGAGCGGATTGGTGGTTGTTAACGACTGCAAATGCAGCCGGGATTAACGGCTGTACGTGCCTTTCGAAGCACGGAGGAGCTCGAGATGAGAAATTTTTGGTCACCCATCCGATGACCGGCCTTTGCGAAAGTTGTTTAACCTCAGCACTCGCAGACCGGACGCGTTAACCACTGCACCATCGAGCTCTATACTAATTTAATAAAGCTGAAGAGTTTGTTTTTTTACTTGATCGCGCTGATCTCTAGAACTACCAGAAAAATATTTTTTTGCATTTTATAGCCCAATTATAGTGGAAGGCTATAGGCTTTTTAACATCACGGTATGACCCTTTAAAAAGACTAGCGTATTCGAGCGACGCGATGCGACGCAGTGGGTCGGGGAACACCTAGTATAAAATAAATAGGCGAATGAGTCCGTTCCACTTGATGTTGAGCAGAAGCGCAGTCGTGATACAAAAGACTTAGTCCATAGACGATTTACCTAGTTAAAAAAACGAAAGACGTCTTGATGGATATATAGATACTTTATTGCTATCACACAGACGAAAAGTGTTACACAATATAATCTTAAGGCGAAGGGTAAGACACACTAGCGCCACCAATTGATAATTTGACAATTACTAATGGACCGGATCTTTTTTAAAACATTGCGTACCGTCCGACAACAGGAAAGCATCCATAGTATTTATTTAATAATTGTGCACTACTTTTTGTTGCGTGTTAGCGAATGAATACAAAAACAAACCTAAAAGTAGTGCACAATTATTAAATAATAAATGTTTGTCTAGTGTCGGAAGGTCCGAAATGTTTAAAAAAAATTCCAGTTTAGCAGTTATCAAATTAAATCCATTAGCGGCGCTAGTGTGCCTTACCCTTCGCCTTAACCCTTTGAATGGTACAGCATAATAGATTTTTTATTGGTTTTCGACGCTATTGCAACCACATAAGGTTGAAATTATGATGAAAACTATATAGTTGGCTATATAGCCACTACCAGTAAAAGGGTTAAAGCTAGATGAGTAAAGAGCACGGTCTACCCAAAAGACTGGGGAGGGACTTACCTACCAAAAGAACTATGGTAAGACGTCTTAATAGATACTTTATTGCTCAAACATATTTGAAAAAACAGTTACATTTATAATCATAAAGCTAGCTTTGGCAAGGGCGGGCTTGCAAACAGCACGGTCTACCCAAAAAACTGAAGAGACAGACATACGTGCCAAAAGAACTTAGGTAAGGAATCTTAAAAGATTAACCTATATTCTAAATTTCATCTAATTAGCTTCAGTGGTTTCGGCTCGGCGATGACGAATCAGTCAGAACAAGTCATTATATGTATACAGGGTGGCTCATTCAAATCGGTCAGTAGGGGAATGTCTGAAACTATAAGACATACGAAGATTTGTTCTTAGGAACCATGTCACCGATTTTAATAAAAAGAAAAACTGCATTCATACATTTGAAAAAAACTGTACTTACCCAGCTCGGGAATCGAACCCGGTTGTTTTGAAAAAATAAACTTACACTTTTTCTATTTAAATATCGATTGTGTAGGTCTTAAGCTGTAAATGTCTCTAAGAAACATGATGTCTAAAATGAATAAAATGCATTATTTTGACATACTTTAATTTATCATAGTAGGTGTTCGAAGTGACCACCGTTTTTTTCAATACAATATTTTAATAATTATTTTTTATTATTTTAATATTTTAAAGATTTAATGCAATGCTAATGCCACATGATAAGGTGTATGTAACAAGTAGAGAGGTACATACAAACAGCCATAGAGACAATTTTACATGCCTGAACTTGTTGAATATTGTAACGGTGGTCACTTCGAACACCTACTATAATAAATTAAAGTATGTCAAAACAATGCATTTTATTCATTTTAGACATCATGTTTCTTAGAGACATTTACAGCTTAAGACCTACACAATCGATATTTAAATAGAAAAAGTGTAAGTTTATTTTTTCAAAACAACCGGGTTTGATTCCCGAGCTGGGTACAGTTTTTTTTCAAATGTATGAATGCAGTTTTTCTTTTTATCAAAATCGGTGACATGGTTCCTAAGAACAAATCTTCGTACGTCTTATAGTTTCAGACATTCCCATACTGACCGATTTGAATGAGCCACTCTGTATACATGATGATCCTGTATAATTTTATGTGATGATAGTTTTATTATTGAAAAAGCGTTGATAGAACGCCCAACGGATGGTTGGTTTAATTTGCATAGCTCCGTTGGACTGCTGACGTGACCCTAACACAAGCATGTTAATTTACAGGAATATTATGAATGTGTTAATAGCCCATTAATAATATTTGTGAATTAAATGTTTTATGTGATCTTCTGGTTGTTCAGGCACGGCTGGTGGCGTATCACAGAGCCGGACCAGTTGAAGGAGTTAATGGATACTCTGCATCCTCGAGGAGTGAGGGAGAGGGAACTTCACACCGCGTTCGTGCAACACGTGCCCACTATCAACAATAAGGTGAGCCTTACATTAGGAACTTCGATCATTGAATAGTAATAGATTATCTTCATAAACTGTCCGAGAAATTTAACCATAAATACACTCTTTAGTTGTCTTATTTCTGAGCGATTTTCTGACAGCCCAAATTAAAAAATAAAAATTAGTTCAAAAAAACTCGATAGATGGCGTTTTATTAAAGCCGTGCCGTACATAGAGGCTGTAATAAATTGTGCACTACACAGAGTGAACTTTTGCTTGTCAACCAAAAAAATAAAAATGAGTATTTTCAATTCAGGACCTATTCCTATTTTCCATAATTTTGTTCACAGTTTGACAGTTGAATAAAGGCAATGGAATAAATATTACGCAGCCATACACGTGCTCTCCATGGACTCGCTTTTTACTAAGCGCCATCTATGAAGTCATTTGGAACTAATTTCTTTTTTTTTTTGGGGGTCGGAAAATCGCCCATTGGAATGTCGATTACACTATTGAGTATAAATATTTGACAATTTTAGTTGAGTCCTTTGTGTTCGAGATTTACTGTTTTACTAGAAAACGATGGCTAAAGTTAGACAATCCTTAAACAGATGCTGTCACTTTTTAGCTAATATGTTTAGACAGATACACAATATTTTAAACACGTATTTAGCTATTGTTTAACTTTAAACACTGTTTTGTAGTAAAGGGGTTAAGGTTTCTAATAAGTTGATGTTATAAAACCATTTTTATAACATCTTAATAATGTACCTGCCCTGCATTCTAAGAAATTTTGTAACATCTTTTTTTAACAACAGTACGACGCTGAACGTCGCTCATGACATGTCGGTAACCCCTATGGAAGACAGGCGTGACTGTATATAATACTAGCTGACCCGGCGGACTTCGTACCGCTTTGACAGTTACCATCATTGAGTTAATTATATACCAATGGTTTCCATGACAACAAAACAAACAATTTTGTATTGGAAAATTAATTTGTCCATTTTAGTATGTCATGTAATATATATTTTTTAATATAGCCTATGTTACTCAACCCTAATGTAGCATTCTAATGGTGAAAGATTTTTTTAAATCGGTCCAGTAGTTTTTGAGTGTATTCGTTGCAAACATACATACATACATACTTAAAAAAATACAAAGGTTTCCTCTTTATAATATTAGTATAGATGTATGTTAATATTGAAATTTTTCGTATTCCCTAGATGTACATCGAAAAAGGTGACATCCCAAGCACGGAGCTGTGTATAAACCACTTGGACCGCGTGATCGGCGCCGGCGACGGCTTCCCCGGCGCCGACGCGGCCGGATCGTACTGCGCCGCCACCGCGCGCCGCGTCGACATGCAGATGCTGACACAGGTCCGTACTGTACACATACTGCTGGAGACTAAAATAGCGATGCGCGATTACGAATGATACTAACTGAATCATTCGATTATTACATTCATTCGAATAATTCGAAAGACTTTTAAAATGTATTACTAATTACTAATCGGGTGCTAATCAGTCAGTAGTAGGAATCAACCACTAACGAATACAGAATTTTGCAACTGAATGGTTATTCATTGATAATGAATGATAATGTAAGTAACTAATTTTCGATTATAGCCGGCCTCTCTTGGTAACCGCTATGAGCCTTATGCTGTAGCATTAAAGTACATTTTAGCTTTCTTTCTTTCAATATCAATAATCGTTCCATTTTATTACTAATGAGTAATAATTATTCGATTATTGAAATTAGTATATTACTAATATGGTATTCGATTTTTGGGATTAGTATTAGTAGTTAATTCGATTATTGAAATTAGTCATAATCGCGCATCGCTAGACTAGAACCCCTTAGGTGTTGATAGAGAAAACCACTTACTAAGTCCAAATAAATCACCACCTCTTTTCACGATTGCAACAAAATTGCAATAATAGTGCTTTAAGAACAAATAAGGCCCCTTGACAATGAGATGCAGCGAACCAATGGCCAGGTCAGTACCATAGTCATTCTGCTGTAGACTATATACCCATTCAGCCTTTACTGTCAATCTGGACTTTTTGTGAGCAGCAAGAAACTTTTCCTCCAGCGATCAAAACTTTTCAGACAGTTTCTAGAAAGGAGGCGTTCAACCATACCACAGCTATATTGTCGAGGTTTAACCCTATTCTTTGCATAGTGGATTATTTGAGACACTTAGCTTATAAAAAATTTCGAATAGTGAAAAAAGAACACATTTTATACAAAAAATATAAGTACATGATATCACAAAAAAATCTCTGCCAAGTATAGGGTTAATGTAATTATATTAAAAAGGACTCAAAACTTAATCATTTAAAAAGAACTTTCTTTTTTTCAGTGAATAATACATTTATTGTTACTGCACTAAAAAGAAATTAATTATTCAATTGCACATTTCAGATCAACACACCATATTACACTCGCATTAAAATAATCAATAACAAATTTCCCAGGTGGCACAACTAGAAGATCGTGTATCCGCCGCCTCCATGCAAGTGAAGGGGTGGAGGCCGTCCCGCCTGGCGCCGCCCGACGACGCGACCGGCGCCGAGCTGGTGGCGCGAGCGCGGCACCGCCTGGCGGGCGTCGAGGCGCACATAGAGCGGCGGTACCTGAAGCCGCCGCTAGCGCAACGGTACGCTAGGTAAAGTGAACACGTTCATACGAATGTTATATTTCATACTTACCGATATCTGATATTAAAAGAAATAACAGAAATTTAAACAAACTTAATCTACCTTTTTCTAAATTAAAACTAGTAACATCGAGCCCTCATTATATGCTAATTAAAATATATAACCACTTACCGAACAACATAAAAAACATAGAGAAATCAACTTCATTTAATAACGAACTGAAAAAAATTCTAATTGGAAAATGCTTCTATACTCTAAATGAATATTTTAACTATAAGTTTAAATAAACACTTTACTCACACACAACGATACTTTAACAGCTCTAGATTGGGTACATAGAGTAAGTCAGGCTTAAATCAGAATATTCCAATAATTTATTTGCCAATTTGCTTAGAATATATTTGGTGTTAAATTGGTTGGTCATATATTATATTATAAATAAATTGAAATTCAATTATATAATCATAACTATTTAAGTAAGTACATTTTTAATCAGCCCTCTGATACTGTTGCTGTGCCTTGCAGGGTGTCACATGAATACCTTTATAAATATTCCACCTTATGCTGTAATGTGATATGCAATAAATGATTTGAATTTGAATTTGAATATTATTGTTGGTGTGGTTACAGCTTTTTTTATGGTGCGATGTGTTAAATATTTATATAAATCTATCTATGCAAAGATGAATCTGCATGTCCATCGGTTGCAAATACCTTTGGATAGATGGCGCTAATGTCGCTCTAAAGCATTTCAAAAAATCAAAAAGCAGTGACAAAATTCAGCGCTTTCGTCAGCCATCCCGGTAGCATAATGGTCAGTGCAGCCGCCCGGATTGCGGAAGACCCAGGTTCGATTCCTGACTGGGTCGGGTGGGCGTTTAATTTTTTTCACTGTATTTTATGTAAATATTTAATTCAGCTTAAGTGTAGCAATTAAAACTGAAAAATAAAAGTAAAAATTGTGCGATTTGTTTCTGTTTTTGTTATACCCTTTTGCCGTCTGATTACTGTTTCGTAACGTCTTAGATTCCAGATTGATCAATTAGAAAACATTTTAAAATTTCCACTATGGTAAAGCGTGGTAGCGTGGTAGTAGCGGTCCTAGTATACTGCCTAGTGACAGTCTAGATGCGAAGGGCGCCTAGCCGCCGTTTATACGAATGTTGAAAATTGCAAGCTTTAGTGTTTGTTGGTGTGGTATGTTATCTATTTTTATTAGTTTTAATTGCCATTCTTGGTACGTAAAGATGCCATTTTTACTGTAAATTTATAAAGCATACTCTATACTCTTCACTTTCTTTCCATGGTTAATAGTTGGAAAAGTACGCCCGATACTATTTAAATTACTGTGTAGTTATGTGTGGGACGAGATTTATTTTCTTTTGGTGTAGTGTGTTTTTGTATTTTTATTATTTTCTAAAAAGGTCACTGTTAAATGGCCTCATATCATTGTCATTGAGGGTAACCTCAGAGATTCAATATCACCATTTCTTAAAGTCCATACATCCAAAGCAGAAAATCTAGAGGTAATAATAAAATGTTTTGGTAATGTTGCTGGCTTCTTAATACACTGTAAATTAAACCTACATATTTTGAGAACTAGTGATGATGGATGGTATCCAAGTCAGTTAAGCCAGCCAAGTGTTTAAAATCGCTGTCTGTACCTTCTCATTTTGTGCTTTAACACAGAAAAGGTGGAAAACCATCAGGGATGGAGAAACGTGGAAGACCTTCGCCCAGCTTTGTGACGAAATAAGACATAATAAGGAAAAATTATGAATTTTCCTTTGATTTTCATTCCAACAACATAGTGTGTCATCATCATCAGCTCATTTTTTTATGTCCTGCTGGGACACGAACCTTTCCAATGGATGGATAGTCAGAACGAGCTATAAACCACCACGTGGGCCCTGTGCGGATTAATGGTTGTTAACGACTGCCAATGCAGCCGGGACAACGGCTTTACGTGTCTTCCAAAGCAATGAGGAGCTCGAGATGATACATTTTTGATCACCCATCCGATGACCGGCCTTAGCGAAAGTTGCTTAAGGCGAAGGGTAAGACACACTAGCGCCACCAATTGATAATTTGACAATCATTAACGGACCGGATCTTTTTTAAAACATTGCGTACCGTCCGACAACAGAAAAGCATCCATAGTATTTATTTAATAATTGTGCACTACTTTTTGTTGCGTGGTTTATTCACAAAACGGGCTATCGCATTTATTCACACACAATGGCCACTGTTGGTGTTAGCAAATGAATACAAAAACAAACCTAAAAATAGTGCACAATTATTAAATAATAGATGTTTGCCTAGTATCGGAAGGTCCGCAATATTTGAAAAAAAATCCAGTTTAGCAGTTATCTAATTAAATCCATTAGCGGCGCTAGTGTGCCTTACCCTTCGCCTTAACTAGCGATCGTAGACCGGGCGCGTTAACCACTGTAAAAGTGTCGATCTTCGATTAAATAGTGTGTGCCAGACATTTATCGGTATCACTTTGCTATTGTTGCAGCAATGCTGAAGCGACGCTGGGCGCGGTTCTCCAGGCCGAGCACGGCAACTCGTCGACACCATCGCCGCAGAACTCCGACGCGAACGAGGGAAAAGGTGGGTAGTCTGTACTGTAGATGAACACCGTGTTATTGTGTCGAACACTAATGCCACACGGCAGCATCCAGCTCAACTTAAACTTAGGGCTAAACAGTATATACCCCCTTATTCATAAAAACTATTTAAGCATAAAAAAAAAAACACAAATGTTGAAAAAATTGAGAAATTTTTTCAACATTTGTGTTTTTGTAATTTGTTCGCAACAAAATTTGCGTTAAAAACTATTTCAATATTTAAGCATAATTTAGTTAAACATTGTTTTGTCTCTTTTTCTCAAATTCAAAATGACGTTTGTGTGACATTGACAATACAATATTTAACTAAATAATGCTTAAATAGTTTTTATGAATATGGGGGATATTATTTACTAAAATAGATCTTGTCTATTCCTTCCATAGACAACAAAGGCATCGCCCGCGGCCTTGCGACGTGGCGCGAGGCCGTCGCTCGTTGCAATACATCGGCACAGCTGGCCATGCTGCTGCAGGCCTTGGAGGCCGCCGTGGCCTGGGACAAGAGCATCATGAAAGCGGTAATGCAGGTTTTAATCCACACAATTTAGTATACCTACTAATTATAGACCTAAGGCTTGTGTGAATACGGTTGATTATGCTACAACACATCCGCACAGCTGGCTATGCTGCTGCAGGCCTTGAGCATCATGAAAGCGGTAATGCAGGTTTTAGTTCACACAATTTAGTATACCTACTAATTATAGACCTAATGCTAGTGTGAATACGGTTGATTCTGCTACAACACATCCGCACAGGCTGTGTTTTCGCCGACATCTGCTTCAACTTGTTTTTCGTGGCCTTAAAAGGTTGCTGTGGCCTCTGGGACAAAAGCATCATGAAAACGGTAATGCAGGATTAAGTCCACTTAATTTAGTATAAGTACTTACATTTTTTTAAATATTATTATTATGTATTTATGGCCCCTCCTCCTCTCGCATATAACGGCTTAACGTGCCTTCCGAAGCACGGAGAAGTTCTTATAGTCACCCATCCGATGACCGGCCTTTGCGAAAGTTTCTTAACCTCAGCAATCGCAGACCGGGCGCGTTAACCACTGCGTCATCGCATTCCTCCATGGTGGTTAAATCCTTAAGTTAAATTTCAAGTTCTTTATTTGCAAATTAAGTGTACATAGATAGTCTTAAAATTAATAATGTGCTTACAACTTAATTACTCTACTCGACTCTGCTCACTACAACTTTTTGGGGTTAATACAAAATACAAAACATGAAGTTAAAAGTTTGTCGGCGACACTTATCAGGTGGGCCTCGTGAAAAACTAACGAATAACGAAACTAAAGGAATCCTAGCTAAACTCGTTAGCAAGCTTTTATAACGGAAACGGAGCGTGTGCCGGGGAGCTTTTCGAGCTCATACCATCATCGTCCTTTTACTACCGAACCTCCGGACGTACTGCGGGATATCATCCCCACCTAGTAGAAGTTCCTTAAATGTCCAGAGAGACTATTAATAATGAAAAGAAAGGTTTTTTAACCCTATACTTGGCAGAGTTTTTTTTGTGCAATTATAAATATTTTTTGTATAAAATGTGTTTTTTTTTCACTACTCGAATATTATATTTTTGTCCGTTAAGTATTTCAAATAATTTACTATGCCGATAATAGGGTTTTAATTTGTATTTAGGGTTATGATATGACGGTATGCTTAGCCCTAATAGGGCTCTGTCAATGTATAGGAAATCGTGATTTTCACTTATAAGCATAAATCCAATGATATTTTATGTTTAGATACGTTGCCTGGCCTCCGTAGTGGCTAGGACAAATTAAGGTAATTGCCTGAAATTCACTCAGTCACACGTCAGTCAGTGTCAACTCAATATGTTTGTGCCTTCTTTAAGTTTTTTGTTGTTTATTAGATAAAATGCCTTCCTGTATATACAGAAATTGCAAAAACTATACTGCAACCGTAAGAGACAAGAAAAGTGTTTCATTTCATGCGTAAATATTGTAATTATGAATTTAAAATAGAAAATTTTCATTTAGTTACGACGTTTGCGATGTTGCCAATTCGATATGCATGAGCGAGAAGCGTGTACTATGTTTTCTGTAAGAGTGAAAGAGAGAACAATGGCGGCCTAAAATTAATTACCTTAAATAGTTTTTATCTCTTTTTAACGATAGGTTCGATATGACTGTGTTTATTTTCTTTCTCTTTCGACGTGTATTACATCATAGAAATAATTTCGCCATTTTTAAATGCAATTCATTCACGTATGACTAGTCTATATATAAAAGGTCATTGCAAAAATCAATGAAAAATGTCAACATGCTGTGCTCATAAAATGCTTAGACTATCAAGAGAAAAGAAAGTAATTTTTGAGTTACTCATAATTTTTATCTTGCCCCTCAGAACTGCCAGTTCTGCCTAAGTGGAGACAACGAGGATCAGCTCTTGCTATGCGACGGCTGCGACAAAGGATACCACACATACTGCTTCAAGCCTCGTATGGACAAGATCCCTGAGGGAGACTGGTGAGTGGCTCTTGTTACTTAGGTGATAAGGTCGGAAATACTGTGTGCGAGTGTAGTTGTGAAGATAAATTAATGGGAAGTTGGTCTTATAGCCAGTTTAATTAATACGTTTTACTTTTAAAATGAAGAAAGAAAACCAATATGGCAATAATGCTAAATCAACTAGTAACATTGACGTTATTTACTTTTTTTTGAGATTTGTTTTTGAGTGTTTTTTAGGTATTAGTGAATTTGTGTTTGATGAATCTAAGCATGTTTTTTTTAAGTTAACACTTTTTAGGCTCGATAATTACCACTAAATAATCCTAAAATGCTCGATGGCGCAGTGGTTAACGCGCCCGGTCTGCGAGTGCTGTGGTTAAGCAACTTTCGCAAAAGGCCGGTCATCGGATGGGTGACCAACAATTTATCATCTCGAGCTCCTCCGTGCTTCGGAAGGCACGTTAAGTCGTTGGTCCCGGCTGCATTAGCAGTCGTTAACAACCACCAACCCGCACTGGGCCCGCGTGGTGGTTCATGGCCCGTTATCCCTATCCATCCATAGGGAAGGCTCGTGCCCCAGCAGTGGGGACATAAATGAGCTGATGATGAATCCTAAAATACCTTATCCAATACCGGTTGACTTTTTTATCGCCGTCCAAACCTTCTGAAATGACTTCCGTCATACAAACGAACAATTCTTACTATTATACCAACTCCCTAACTCGAAAATTAAATTCAGCTGTTCCATACATTTTGGTCGAATGAATATTGATGTTTTGTATGGAACAGCTGAATTTTTAAATTCTAGATGTAATAATAGACAGAAATACTTACATTATATATAAGTAATACTTTATTACTCCGTATGACGGTAAACTTATTATTTTGTGATAAAGCTTTTGTATTACCTATTTGGCATACTGTCCGCGTAGATATTGACAACGCATATAACCTTGTTGAAAGGCACTTATTTTTGTTATAAATTCTCTCTAGCCCCCATAAGATAGGATTACCTAGTTTGGGCGCCATTGTTTAATTTGTTATAATTGGATCATTCTGGTAATAAACGTTTTTAATTAAATTAAATTAATTTAAATTTACTACTTTTTTTTTAAATATTTACGGGTAAACACAGTGCCTTGATCTCACCTGATGTTAAGTGATGATAAGGCCATTTGGTGGAAGCGCACTTCACCCGGGATCCTCAACCAGTGAGGCACTGGCTATCTTATCTCTAGCTGCCGGAACACAACAATGTTACAAACATTGTTGTTATGGCGACATATTTAGATAAGATGGTGGTAGCTAGCCAGGCGGGCATACAAGTCCTACCACCAACCAAACCGAGTACACAAAGATGTACCTCTGGGTCTAAACCGTTGGTCTTAACCACTAGACCACAGAGGCGGCACTACGGCAAAACAGTAGCAAAATAACAGGTTCATAGCTATAAATATAATTATCTATACTTTCTATTGATTACAATTAATAAAGATGTAAATTTTGTGACTTGTTTGTTTGAACTTCTGGTCCAATCCAGAAATTATTTTACTGATGGAATACTTTAGTCCTTGCGGGTAATATAGGTCATTATACGTCCCTACTGTTGGGGCACGAGCCTTCCCTATGGATGGAAACTACAGGAAGAACGCGCCTTAAACCACCACGCGGGCCCAGTGCCTTGCCTTCCGAAGCACGGAGGAGCTCGAAATAATAAATTTGTGGGCACCCATCCAACGACCGGTCTTTGCGAAAGTTGCTTGACTTAGCACTGTAAGAACCAAGCGCGTCGACGAGCTCCTGTAATTATATTGTCTGTGATATGTGTAAATCATCATCATCAGCTCATTTTATGTCCCCACTGCTGGGGAACGAGCCTTCCCTATGGATAAGGAGAACGGGCCATAAACCACCACACGGGCCCAGTGCGGATTGGTGGTTTTTAACGACTGCTAATGCAACCGGGACCAACGGCTTTACGTGCCTTCTGAAGCACGGAGCAGCTCGAGATGATAAAGTTTTGGTCACCCATCCGATGACCGGCCTTTGCGAAAGTTGCTTAACCTCAGCAATCGCAGACGGGGCTCGTTAACCACTACGCCATCGAGCTTTTCTTTCTCCTATGTGTAAATAAGATTTGTTTAATAATTCAATGTGTTGCTACCAGGTATTGCTGGGAGTGTGTGAACAAAGCTCGCGGCGATCGCGTGTGCATAGTATGCGGGGGGGCGTCTACAGGCCGCACCATCCCCTGCGCGCTGTGTGCTCGAGCGTACCACCAGGACTGCCACTACCCACCGCTGCCCAAGGTAGGAGGATATACATCAATATTTACAGTACTACCGAAAACAGGCACGGCATCGAATGGAAAGAGCAGCCGGGTATGAAACAGTTCAATATCTTCCTATAGTCAAGCCAAACTAGATAAAGAATTAGGGATTATTAAACCAAATTAGGGTCATCACCAGTAATCGGAATAAGTAGTGCAATTTTGCGGGATTTAGTGACGTTTTCTTAATATGGATATGCCTTTAAATCCCGCTTAGTAGGGATTTATGTATTGAAAATGATTAATTGATATTGTTTCTATAAATAATATCTTGAAAATAAATGTATAAAATGCGATCTGACTTTTCTTTATACTTGTAAACTTGGTATGATATTATAAAATCCCGAATCCCGCAAGTCTTATCCATATTAATACAACGTTTAAGGTCATTCACCCTAAATTGCACTACCGAATAGGTAGTATCACTGGCCATCACAAATCTGGGCAAAAATGTTTTTGTGTTTTTCGTATTATTACTTGATAACAAACTGTCAAATTTCCTCAGAAGACTTTGAACTTTATGTCTATGGCATATGGTTTTACATCTATTGAAGAAATTTATGTATATTTGACTGACTTCAGCTGCTCCATTTTTTTTACATTTTTTGGGTAAGCACTCGGCCTTCATCTCACCTGATGTCAAGTGATGATAAGGCCGAAGGTGGAGGCGCACTTCACCCGGAATCCTCAACCACTGAGGCACTGGCTGTCTTATCTCTAGCTGCCACAAGACAATATTTATATAAGATGGTGGTAGCTAGCCAGACGGGCAAACAAGCCCTACCACCAATCAAACCAAGTACACAAAATATACCACCCGCTGGGAATCGAACTCGGGACCTCAGGGTCTAAGCCGGTGGTTTTAACCACCAGATCACAGAGGCGATTGAATCTGATACTCCGATAATGAAAAGATCCTTAAATGAAACTGAATCGTAGTCGACCTATTCCTGTCACTGTTTTAAGGTAGATAAAGTTTATTTGGTACTTCATCACACACACACCATCATAAAATAAACAAAAACATTTTTTTTTTGAGAGAGTTTGCTGATTGCCTCAGACGGCATTTTCAGCTTCACCGGGCTTTTTTGGGGGCGGCGAGGAACGTAAAGGGTCCCTCAAGCCGTGTGAAACGAATCACCTTCGGAGGTTTTCTAGAGGGAACGGCATCGCGCACTAGTGCGCGTCCCCGTGCCCTACTAGATTCTCCGAAGGGTTCGGATCGGATCGGGGGGCGGAACCACCCGAGGGCGCCTCTAAAGGCTCGGACCTCGGCTGGGGTAGACCGGGCCGTGGAGGAGGAGAGAAGAGCCCAGGTACATGTCTGTACCTGGTATAGAGCGCGTGTGAACCGGTTCTTCGTACCCTTGTTCTACGAGTACGGTGTCTTGGACCTAAGCTAGTGTGCATGTTTAGTGTATTCTGTAAATGTGTAGTGACATTTAGAGGATCGGGCGGGGAAACAAAAACAGTAGGAAGGTATCTAAACAAAATACATAATAAAACCATAAGATAATCTGTCTCTTCGACCGAGTTGCATCATCGGCCGTAGTCACGGGCTAACTGCTATTGCAATGTTACGCATCCGTTTGGTTTAAGGTAAGGTAAAGAACCCCAACAATGACCCTTTCCACCCTCACCCACAGAATCCCCGCGGCAAATGGTACTGTTCGCAGTGCATAGGCCGCGCGCCGCCTAAAAAGCCGCGCAACGCGAAGAAGCGGGACAGCAAGCATCGGGACAACAATACCAGCCTCGACGACCAGAACATGGTGCCTAGGTGAGATGACAATTTTATTTATTACTAGCTGACACAGTGGACTTCGTACCGCATTTCTTTTTTTTTTTTAATATAGCCTATGTTACTCAGCGCTAATGAAGCATTCTAATGGTGAAAGAATTTTTTAAATTGGTCCAGTAGTTTTTGAGTTTATTCGTTTCAAACATACAAAAATACAAAGGTTTCCTCTTTATAATATTAGTATGGATGACTTTGTATATTGAGGCCTCCAGTGACAAGGTGGCTGCAAGTTACCTCTGCCAGCGTATTAGATTGGCAATTCAGAGGGGCAATGTTGCCAGCGTTCTCGGGACCGTTCCCATGAGCCCACAGTTTTTTAAATCTTTTATTCATAGGTTTTAAATTTTAGGTTATGTTTCTTTTTATTAAGATAGTTTATAATAATATGTGTATTATGACTCTCCTTTTTTGTATTCTCCAGCCCAGCGCCCTCACATGCTTCTACATCAACCACGGCTGAGGATTGCGCCGCAAGTGCGCTCCACACTCCCGAAAAGGCGGAGCCGGAGAAGGACGAGCCTGCGCCTGAGGCGGAAAACGGACTCAACCATCACCCGGGTGAGTTGGGTATAGGGTTGCCAACCGTACTCTAAAATAGAGTATTGTATTCTATATCTTGTAGGCGTACTCTATAATCTACAACACTAATAGAGTATGCTAAAATACTCTTTTTTACACAATGTTTACTATACTAGTGCCAGTCATGTAATATTATGCAAACCCACTATCAGAACTAAAAAAGTCCAAAAGAGCTCTTGATCTATATAAATTTAGAGTTAGAATGTATGGACTCATGCAATTCTTTTAAAAACCATGACAAATTGGTATGTGCTGCAAAATTTACAAAAAGTACCTTTTTAAAAATATAAAATAAATGATACTCTTTTTTGCAAGTCCGTACCTACTCTTTATTTACCTCCTTTGAAATCAGATATACTCTATTTCTTCTAATAAAAGTTGGCAACCCTAGTTGGGTAGTACACACGCTTTCCTGCACATCAGGCTATCACAAACAAACTCAAATTTCCTCAATAGACTTTTAACTTTATGTATATACTAGCTGACCCGGCGGACTTCTTACCGCTTTTTTTTTAATATAGCCTATGTTACTCAGCGCTAATGTAGCATTCTAATGGTGAAAGAATTTTTTAAATCGGTCCAGTAGTTTTTGAGTTTATTCGTTACAAACATACAACAAATACAAAGGTTTTCTCTTTGTAATATTAGTATAGATATGGCATATGGTTTAACATTTATTAAAGACATTTGACAGTTTTGGATGTAGCAGCTTGTCTGTACCTTTTCTAAGTCAAAGTACAGCGTAACCTAGTTAAATTGTAAACATTGTCTTTTTGTGTCTACTGTGGAAGAAAAAAATATCAAATTATAAATATTCTTTTAAATGAATTTGAAATAAACTTATAACCTGAATTCCTTCAAGGCGAGAGTTAATAGGCATCTTCTGGGGCAGCTTGCTCCATCGTAGACCTCATCTACGTTACCATCAGGCGAGATCGAGGTCAAGAGCTGTCTTATAAGGCATAAAAAAAATGGTTTTAAATAAAATCTTTGGTCAGAATACGAACTCGTACTTTCTATTAATGGGGGTATAGGCTGCCAACTGGACTAAACTGGTAGCTGTATCCCACCGTGCATATGTAGTAAACACAATCTTAAAAGAAAGAAAGACAATTTTTATATGAAATTTGATTCGGAAGTGTAAAAATTTTCTTAACCGCAACTTCTGACATAAAAATACATCATTGAATATTAATGGTTACGATTAAAAGCCACCAATTGTCCATACAAATTGCCCATTGTCCTTTAGTTTTAGTTGCTGAGACCGAATGTTACATTCAAGCAACTACACTACAGACCGCTTAATATACTTTTATACCTTTTAATATTATGCTTTGTTTTATATTTACTTATTTTCCAAATATCTTGTACTAGCGGCCCGCTCGCAACTTTGTCCGCTTGAGTACCGGGTCCAATATGCATGTATTATACATATGTATAAACCTTCCTCTTGAATCACTCTATCTATTAAAAAAATCGCATCTAAATCCGTTGCGTAGTTTTAAAGATCTAAGCATACATAGGGACAGACAGACAGCGGGAGGCGACTTTGTTTTACACTATGTACTGATTATATATACTACTCAAAACAAAATAAGGGCCACGAGGTATTTTTTCATTTTGGTGTAAATTATTAAACATTTACATATTGAAAGTAGTAAAATATTGAGTATACAAACTCTTTGATACCTAAACTTTTTAATATTGTAGTATTCATCTAATGCTGGCAACAATTTTAAATAAAATTTGATTTAAAATTATTTTTGAAAATTTTGATTGCATTTTCTTTGACGTTTTGCTTTCCTTAGCTTCTTGGTTTATTAGAAATTATCAGAGTTCATTGATATCTCGAGTCAGAAACATCTTTTGCAATATGCCACAAGCACGCAGGCGTCATATGGACTCGCTGACAGCAACCAGAGCCGTTACAATGATTGAAGAAGGTCATTCGCAGCGATCTGTGGGTTTGCAATTGGGATTTTCTCGAAGAGCTATTCAAAATCTATGGAATCGTTTCCAAGAGACCGGCAGTGTTAGAAGAAGACCTGGTTCGGGCAGAGTTCGCATTACAACAGCTCAAGAGGATCGTTACATTCGATTAAGTGCGCGCCGAGATCGCACAACGACGGCCCGCAAGCTGCAAAATCGTTTACGGCTTACAACGGGTACTCGTGTCAGTGACCAAACTATTCGTAATCGATTGCATGAAGACCAGCAGGCATCAAGAAGGCGAGTTGTCCGTATTCCATTAACCAGAAATCATCGTGCAAATCGTTTAAGATTTTCCCGTCAACATTTGGACTGGGACATAAACCAATGGGGCATGGTGCTCTTCACAGACGAATGCAAAGTTAAATTTTTTAACGACGATCGGCGTATTAGAGTATGGAGAAGACGCGGCGAGAGATTTTCAGAAGCCTGCATCCATGAAGTCGATCGTTTTGGTGGTCCAAATGTAATGATTTGGGGCGGGATAAGCTTACACGGCAAAACTGAGCTCGCTATTTTAAATGAGGGTACTGTTACTGCTCAGCGGTATATTGAGGAAGTCGTCAGACCACATGTGATCCCATTTGCCCAGCGAGCGGGTCCTGGATTCATCTTGATGCAAGACAATGCTCGTGCACACACGGCTCAAGCGACTCGGTTTGTACTGGAAGCGTCTCAAATTCAAGTCTTGCCGTGGCCGGCGAACAGTCCGGACTTAAATCCAATAGAGCACATGTGGGATCAGTTGAAACGAAGAGTTAGAGAAGGTGATCAGGAAATCCACAACCAACAGCAACTCATCAACGCTGTTAAAAGAGCCTGGGAAGAGATTCCAATGGAAAATGTCAGGCATTTGATTGAGAGCATGCACTCCAGGCTTCAGGAGTGCGTAACGAAACGAGGGGGGCATACCCGTTACTAAAAGATGAGCATGGAGTATTTTCTTTTGTTTTCAGTAACTTTACATTGTTTTTATTTTTAACCTTAAATGTGTTTTTTCTTTCAAAAGCAAATAAACTTTTTAATCATTATTATTGGAATAAATTTATTGGTCTACACGGTAAAAACAACATTAGTTTTCGTTATGGAGACAAAAAAATTAATATTGGTTTTATTATTTTCATGGTACAGACAAAATACCTCGTGGCCCTTATTTTGTTTTGAGTAGTATATATAATCTAATATATAAAATTCTCGCGTCACAGTTTTCGTTGCCGTACTCCTCCGAAACGGCTTGACCGATTTTGATGAAATTTTTTGTGCTTATCCGGTATCTATGAGAATCGGCCAACATCTATTTTTCATCCCCCTAAATGTTAGGGGTAGTCCACCCCTAAATTTTTTTTTTATTTTTTATGGCAATACAACGTTTGCCGGGTCATCCGGTATCTATGAGAATCGGCCAACATCTATTTTTCATCCCCCTAAATGTTAGGGGTAGTCCACCCCTAAATTTTTTTTAAATTTTTTATGGCAAGACGACGTTTGCCGGGTCAGCTAGTAATATATAATATCTTGATTTATTTATATTTTCAATACTTTGTTTCGTTGTGTATTACTTATATACTAACAATTTGTTTGCTGACAGTGCCCCCTGACTTCCCGGACGAAGGGCCCCCCGAAAAACGGCGCGCACTTCTTGTAGGGGGCAACGGAGCTATACAGCATGACGAGAATGAACATATGGATGGTGAGGAATTATATTTCTTTGCACTGCGAGATAGATAAATAAAAAAGAAATCAATTAGGTATGTTGACAAAAACAATAATTAATTCCAGAAAATTCAACGTAAACATTAACCCCCATATTCATAAAAACTATTTAAGCATAATTTAGTTAATCATTGTTTTGTCTCTTTTCTCATATCAAAATGACGTTTGTGTGACGTTGACAAAACAATATTTAACTGCTTAAATAGTTTTTATGAATAAGGGGGGTAAGGCGCCAGTCTTGTATGAATCAGTGTTCTTGCAGTATTATCAGAAACTAAGATCTTTTTTAGTTATTAAAAAAGCTACAAATTAAATTTATTTAATCATCACTTTACAGTGTGGGGTTTCGAGTTTCCTAAACATATTAGTTTATTTACTTTGATGTTGCTTTTCATCACTTTGTTAGGCTTTCAACATACCCGTGTTTAAAGATAGTGTTGATTAATTTCGGCGAGTTGGATTGAGCCACGATAGCATAGTTGGTAGTGCACCTGACCCGGCATGTCATGGGGTGCGGGTTCGAATCCCGCTCGTGGAACTTTTTCATCACTCTGTCATATTTCTTCATACATGTTTGCCGGTTTATGGTACTCTTGGCCTGGCCCTTAAGTAAAGTAAATTCGTCTAATTGATTCCTGATGATCACTGATGATGATGATATAATAGTAGTTTATGTAACTGTCATATAATGAAGGGTATTAAAACACGAGTGTGAGTTTATGAAACGAGCGCAGCGAGTTTCATAATAGTAACGAGTGTTTTAATACCCGTGTTATATGCAGTTGCATACACTACTTTATCTTCACTAATGCAATTAGTCAAACAACAAGAGTAAAAGCTGACAATAGTTTATTTATAATAATTGTTCAAATTTTGGATGGTACAATTTTGAAAGTTAATGTTAATTACCAACCAAACCAATCCATCCACCATCCAATAACCAATGAGAGCGCAGCTGCGCGCGCAGGGCCAATCAGGAGCGAGCGCGCGCTGTTCTTTTTTTATTCAATTGGCACAAGATCTTACCAAAGAGTTTTGTGTATGTAAGTTTAGTAGTTTCGACGAAGTTTTCACGTATAACCCAACTGTTTTCAAAAGCCAGCCTAATATCAAAATTTTATACAACTTGTATGAGGATTTTGACATAAGGTTCGCCAGGTTAATTGGTCGCGTTTTATTGATGTTATAATGAGATTTTACGATATCGATGTGGATATTATACCATCATGTGAAATTGCTTAAATTGAGTGTTTTGTTGTCTGCGCTATAACAGTAGTAATTATAAGTCAAGTATTGGAAACATAAGTAGAATGTTACAACATTAGTGTAGATAAAATCAATTAGCTCATCGTCATGGCCTCTTGTGCTCGCCACTGAGCACGATCCGCGGCTACTCTCATCCAGCTCTTGCCAGCCACCTTGCGGAGATCGTCGCTCCACCTAGTCTGAGGGCGTCCCACACTACGTTTGCCGATTTTTTATGTTTCCATATTATGTTTCAGGCGATTATCCCGAAACTGAGAACGTTCCCCTTGTGTCTCGAGCCAAAAAGGAGAAGACCTCTGTTAAGAAACTACAGAAGGAACTATTGTTTTGCAAGTAAGAATAAAAAATATAATATAATTTTATAATTTTGTTTCCCTTGATACACCAGTAACAACGCCTAGAAGAATCTATTAGTTTTGAGTAATTTTTGGAGTGATGCCTGTCTTAAGAAACTCTCAGAGTGGATTAAGCTACCCAGGATTAAAGTTTCGTTAAGCTTTTATAATTTTCAATTGTATTTTCTTGCCGATCGATCTTATTATTCATGACTCATACTTTTTTATATAAAGGGAAGGCTAATAAGCGTTTTCTTATTCCAAATACATGCAACATTATTTTGTCTAATGTAATTGAAAAAGTTTAACGAATTAACTCGCGTTTTGTTTTACTTATTATTTTATAGTACAAATAATAAAATAGTTTATTGCCATAAATAAATAAATAAATGTTTCCCACACTCACACCAATTATCTAGCCCTAAGAAAAGCTTCCTTAAGAAACTCGTTACATGGTTAACTAGACAACGGATAAACATACTTAATATACTTAAATACATACATATTATACATAAGAAACACCCAGACCCGAAACAATATAGAAAAACAGGTATTGCTACATTGATCCGACCGGGGATCGAACCCGGGACCTCAGAGATAGCGACGCCATGAAAACCGGTGTGCAAGCCACTCGACCAAGGAGGTCGTCAATAAAAAATCATAGGTAAAAGAGAATGCTCAGCTTTCACTGAGATCTTATCAGCACTGGTTTTCAGCTTTTTTCCTTTTTCGTTTCGAACTCTTTACACAGTCCATGTTCACAGTGATACTTGATGTTTTAATCGTCAAATCATCATCACCAGCTCATTATATGTCCCCACTGCTGGGGCACGAGCCTCCCTATGAATGGATAGGGAGAACGGGCCATAAACCACCACGCGGGCCCAGTGCGGGTTAGTGGTTGTTAACGACTGCTAATGCAGCCGGGACCAACGGCTTTACGTGCCTTCTGACGCAAGGAAATTGTCAAATAGTTACTATAAAATATACTAAATGTCTCTACCAGGAACCTGTTGTGCGAGATGGAATGCCATGAGCACGCGTGGCCGTTCCTAATCCCTGTCAACACCAAACAGTTCCCGCAGTACAAGAAGGTCATTAAGTGCCCCATGGATTTGTCTACCATCAAGAGGAAATTGCAGGACGGGAGGTGAGGAGATAAAAAACTATATATCTATTTATATTTTTTTATTTATCTAGGTACTAACTGACCTAACGGACTTCGTACCGCTTTGACAGTTTCTATGACAACAAAACAAACAAATCGTTAAATAGTTTACTCGTGAAAGCGTTTCAAACAAACTCACTTTTTTATTAATAAGTATTCTATGTCTTTAATTATACTCCTGAGAATATGTTTACAAAATATCATGATGATCAGTTGAATAGTGTACGCGTGAAAGCGTAACAAACAAACTCACATTCACATTTATCATATTAGTAAGGATTATACAGTGAACATGCTAACTTAGTTTGTCCGACCCGGCATGTCATAGGGTGCGGGTTCGAATCCCACTCGTGGAATGTTTTCAACACTTTGTCTTTTTTAAAATTGTAATTTTTTTTTAAGCCGAAGAGTAAGACACACTATCGCCGCTAATGGATTAAATTTGATAACTGCTAAACTGGATTTTTTTTTCAAACATTGCGGACTTTCCGACACTAGGCAAACATCTAAAATTTAATAATTGTGCTCTACTTTTAGGTTTGTTTTTGTATTGATTCGCTAACACCAAAAGTGGCCATTGTTTGTGAATAAATACGATAGCCCGTTTTGTGAATAAACCACGCAACAAAAAGTAGTGCACAATTATTAAATAAATACTATGGATGCTTTCCTGTTGTCGGACGGTACGCAATGTTTGAAAAAAGATCCGGTCCGTTAGTAATTGTCAAATGATCAATTGGTGGCGCTAGTGTGCCTTACCCTTTGCCTTAACAAAATTTGTTCATTCAACATTATTCTCCTTCCAGCTATAAATGCAAGGAGGAGTTCGCCTCCGACGTGCGATTGATCTTCAGCAATTGCGAAGTTTTCAACGAAGACGACAGCCCCGTAGGCCGCGCGGGACACAACATGCGCCAGTTCTTCGACGACCGGTGGACGCAGGTTTGAATCCCGGTTGAGTCGAGAAGAAAAAATCTAAAGGTACTCAAGGATGTTGTTGAAACAGCAAGTGTAGAATATGCAATACAAATGGATGTGATTTTTGAAAAGTAAAGTTATGGAATGTATAAGCAATAGCGTGTACGGTATGTAACATCAATATGTTAAAAATGTGAATTGTCAAAATCAAATAAATAAACGATAGCTTGGACCTTATTCTGTTGCGGTTAAGCCCCAAAATACAGTAAAACATTAATATGTCAAAAGTTAAAAAAAGAAAATTCTAGAGCAAAAATTAAAAATTAAATTTTGTAATAGATTTGGCTTAATCCTGTCGTGATTAAAGCTCAAAATACTTAATTGAGTTAATTGCCGGTTTGAATCCTAACTTGACAATTAAAGATTGAAAGGGCCTTATTCTAATAGAAATGTATTCAGAAGTTAATTTTGCCATGTCAATCGAGAAATACAATAAAATAATAAAATTTCTATTTTTTTGTCACAATAACATTGTGTTATCTATGTTTGACGTATTCTGAAGTCATCCAGAAATAATACAATAATTAAATAGATACCGGCAAAACAAAAACAAAATGAAATGACAGTTCCAGATAGCCTATCCAGAACTTATGTTTCGAACAAACAGATAGAGGTTCTGGATAACCTATCTGCCAAGTGGCAGAGATGAGGGTTGTGACAGGTGAAAGTCTATAAAATCTCATTGATTTACATAACGGCTGAAAACAAATGGTTTTGATATCAGACCATAAAATTGTTTTACATGGATATGATACATGAATATGTCAGATATTCTAAAGACTAACTGATGAAGTAGGTAGTACTTAACTTATAACTATCCTAATACAAAAACGATGTCCTTTAAAATCGATAAAACTAGAAAAATATTGTCAAAGAATACAAGTTATTAAATATAAAGTAATTTTATGGAATCAGTGTGGTCGATGGTGAGTTTCACCACTCTGGAGCAAAACGCAATGATAAGATTTTAATTTAATAATCAGTGAATATATTCGACGTGGATTTTATAAATATTCGATTTCTATGGTAAAAATGTACTGGAAAATATATATTTAATGCTTAATTGGGTTTAAAGCTTAGTATGAGGATACCATTGGGATAACTTTTTAAGTAACCCCACGTTTTATGTTTTAATAATTTCTATGTGTAAATATATATTTTCTGAACATATTTTGGTGATTTTGAAGTACACAATTTGTTAGTGCCAAAATATATTCACATTTATTGCTTTAAAAAGAATGAGAATGAACCCTTTCTTACGTGTAATAAAACTTGATCTTGATTTATTACATTTAGATATTTTATTTATTTTTCTGAATTAAATAGTAATTTATTAAATTTTTATAAATATCTCTTTGGATTTATTGTGAAAAGCAAAAAGGTACAGCCTTTTTGTTTTTCACAATCAGTTCAAGAAGGAAGATTTTGTTTTTATTAAATTATATTTCTGTTAAATTGAGGTATACAAAAAGTATCATTACCATATCTAACTCGAATATTGCATACTGAAGAGAAGTATAAGATACTTATATTCACTCATAACATGACCGATTTTTTGACAATGAATATAATAAAGTACGACATTAACATTCCAAACGAATCAGAGTTGACCATCAATGAACTCGATGGGAAATTGTAAATTAAGAATCTCATGACTACGAAGAATCATTAGAAAGTTGATGAAAAATTTGCAATTGTAATAAAATAATAAAATCGAGCAACGCACATTAACAAACGTTGCCGAGTGTACTTGTATTTTAATTTGTAGCCGAGTGTACATATTTAGTCTTACGGTAACTTAGGTTAAATAAAAGTATTAGATCTATTTTTAAGCATAGACTATAGATTTATTGAACGTCACTCTTCGAATATTATTTTTATATTGATTTGCGATTTGTGCAACGAAACAGTATTTTTTAATAAACTCTCTAACGAGACGTGGTCGGTTGATCTACAATTGGATTTTAAGTGGCCAGTTTGGTAGTTATTAAATTCTTTTGTATATGTATAACATAATAAATTGGTGTGTATAAAAATCATAGTTGTCTATTTCAAATGTTCGCCGTAGGATGGAGTTGTTTATAGCTATAGTGAGCTGTAAGTGTAGTGGGCCTAATTTGACAGCTGAGCGAGCCATAGATTTAGGAGTGTTCGCCGAATCTATGGCGCGGATATTGTCTTTGGATTATGGCCTTAGTCTATAAATTATGGCACGGTGACAGTTCTCTATGCTGTCTGCTCTTCTGGTTTTAACATGGGGTGGCACTTGTTTGCGGAAATGATAATTATGTATACAAACATCGTTGAGCGATTATGTAAATTATTATTTACAGTGTAAATATGGGGTGTCACTCCGAACTTCTTGTATTTTAATTATTAAATAATAATAATGATAAAAAACTTAAGAATTGTGAAATGTATACATAAATGCTTGCTATTAAAAATTGTATGATTATTTATTGTTATCCAACATTTATATCCAGTAAGTAAGATGTTTTTTTTTAACTTTTAATTTAAAATAGTATCGGCTTTGGGTCGATTTTTAGCTGTCTTTTAATAATAAATTGATAAGATGCATATGATTTTTATTAGCAAGATGTATTTAGGTTTTTATGAATCTGAAGTTAACAACACTGATTCAGTTTTAGTAGGTACTTATTCACCTGAGTTAACAATAGTTTTTTTGCATCATTCGTGTTTTAATTAATCTCAATATTTTAAGACTTCGAAGGTAATGGACGAAATCAATTGATGTGAAAGATGTTTGAAATATAAATGTTATGCTGGCACAAATAGTTTCTTTAATTCAGATTTAAGTTTAAACAGTTCTTATAATAATTTTAAATTAATTAACTTTTGTATATGCAAAGATAACTAAAACAGATGATTCAACAATCTATTAAATTGCCATGACACGAAATTGTTCTTGTCTCACTGTGAGAATTATCTAGCGGCTAGATTTTAGCCAATAGCTAGATTTTGATAACACTCTCTTTCAATTCCACATTGGGAAGCGCTTGACCTTTATGTCACTACAGACTAGATTCTGCCATTAAAGCTACCATTATCGTGTCTCAGTGACCTTATTTTTACTAAATCGAAATGATCAAATCAGGCGACTGAGACATTGTTGTAGGCGTTTTAACTTGGAGGAAACTTTAATTGGAATTCTTGACTATTATGCGACTGGCTCCAAAATTTCGGATCTTAACTACTTGGGGTAGTGGCCCTATTGTCTACATTTTTCCTTTAGTCATTAAAAATAGGGATCGGCAACGGTTTTTGACTATAGCAACAATTGAATACATACCACCGGCTTCAAGTAAAATTTAAAATTTCAATAAGGTAATTTTTTTTAAATCTTTATTTAAGGAGCTTTAAGGTTCTTTTTCGATGATGAAAACTGGTTTAAACACTTGTGCCCCCTACCCTACATTGTTGTGGACACTAGCCAGCCATTACTTTCTAAATAACGAAAATATATTTAAATTTTAAACGCACAATATTATCTTTGCTTATATACAAAAGGTTGGTTTTTTAAAATATTCTCAATGCGTTTTATCCTTATTTTGTTATCGGTATTTATTTATTTTCGTAATACTATTTATTCTTTTGTTTTAGACATGATTGGCGTTTGGAAATAATTGCTATATTTGATATATTTTATGCTCGGCATATTGTAGTGTTTTGTATAACAAATAGTGACTTTGTTGCAGCCATACTACAATAAGAGAAAGCTATGTAAAATAAATTCAAAAATTTATATAAAAGTTTATTTTTTAAAAACAGCGTAACAATATGTTGACGCTTCTTAACTAGTATTTATTTACGAGTATTACTTTTCAATTTATTATAGCATTTTCTTATATGTTTTTATAAAAGTCCGGAGACAATTTAATTTTAAATAAATTATTGTGTATGTAGTAATAATAATCCTTAATAACTTAATCCTTTGCCAAGATATGTTGGATGATGATCCCTACTGCCAGTACATAAGGTCTGTGTTTGCGAGGCATATTTTGGTCGGGATGTAAGCCCGCGTGTGGACGTCAAGACGTTTATGTTGTGTGTTCGATTGATTTTAACTATAAAATGGATATATAAATTATATATACGAATAAATAAATAATTTTTGAAGCACTCGTCTATTTGTTTTATTTCACATTATTTTCATAGTTCGTTTGTTTTGAAATTTTTTTTGTGGTGGCAGCAGATGGCTTTTACTATTAAAAGCTTACCCATAAGGTTCGCGCACATTATGTCGGGCCGCAGCGGGTCGGGTCGCAGCGCGAAAAACCGCTCAAATTGATCGTATGTATTTTATATGCTATCGCACATTACATGCCGGGGCGCAGCGGGCCGCATATTCCGCCGCAGATTTTCGTAGCGTGCGATGCGCCCCGCCCCGCTGCGCCCTGGCACATTGTGCTATAGCAACATTAACTTCTTATTTTAACAACAGGCAAATCTTGTTTATTGCCTTTTTTGTCATGGCAGTCATGTTTTTGATTTAATTATTTATTGACCTTTTAGTGATAAGTTTAATTTTAATAATATATGTACATTATAGGTGATTTAATTTGTAAGCATTTTTATATACAAGAAGAAACATGAATTAACCTCTACAGATATCATACTAAACATTAAGTTCTAGTCTCTAACTCCAATAATGACGAATTTTCATCCCCTATTTTACCCACATAAGGGTTGAATTTCCAAATTTTTACTAGCCTATGTTAGTCTGAACGATGCAAGGATTGTAACGATACCTCATATAATTATCTAAATCGGTTCAGGCGATTGGAAATTATGGTGGAATAAAGAAACATCACATACATACATACATGAACCCTGAAAACATAACACTTCTTTTTTTGGCAGTCGTGGAAAAAAATAAAAATAAATCGTGGAAATTCTTCGTCAGAGCTATCCATAACGTAAAGTTGCACGCGACGTCTGGCAGTACACTGTATTCAAAATCCGTCAATGCGCTGCGACCCGCCCCGCCCCTCTGCGGCCCGACAATGTGCGCGAACCTATAATGTTGGACTTCTTGGCGGGAAAATGAAGTCATGTGTGAAATAATGGTGGATTATTAACCGTTAAGTGTTCGTGAGTGTGCATGAGTGTTGGCAAATGAAACAAACAGTGCAACGTCACTTTTCAAATTCTCTCAAGAAGTCCGCTCGAGGACTTAGTAAAGCCCCACATCTTTACTGAGATACTCGATGGATTGGGGGGTATATCATTTCTTACTTCTCATTTCTATTATCATTCATCATCATCATACAAGAAGGAAATATTGTTTATTTATGTATTACTTGTAAGAAAAATTACTTTGACACTGGCTAAATGTGCTGATCGTACGAAGCCATTAACTAAAGGAAAAAAAAACCTATAATATATTACTTGTCAATTAAAAAATAGTTCTGACTTAATTAAGAAATAACATAAATAAAAAAATAAGTTAATAATTTCGCAATGAAAAATTAAAACCCATTTTAATAATATAAATAAAATAAGTTACCACAATGAAAACACAATTTTAACTTTAACAATGTTTTATTTAAATATATTAATAAAAAAATAAAACTTGTCTGTATGTATTCTATAATTTTAAGTTGTTATCCTTCTCCTGCTGCGCGCGTGCTTTCTTGAGCTTAAGGCGACGTTGGCTGCGCTTTTTGTTAAGGGGGGTGCTGCCTATCAGTTTTCCGGTGCGTTGAAGAGCTAGCATCTTGGCAGATTTACTCTGAGAACAATAAAAATTTACAAGTTTGCGAAAAAGTGTACAAAGTCTATTTTGCAAAGGGGGGTTAATTAATTTTCTTTGTGTGTAATGATTGTTTTAATGTATTTTGTCACAAATAATTTTTTTTTCTTCTACTCGCAACAAAGGCAGCAAATCTGTTTAATCGATAGCAACTTAACACAACCTTCGATTCTCAAAAGAACCATTTTATATTGTTTTATTTTGAGAGAGAGTTAGCTATTTGTCACCGGACTTTTTTTGGGGGGCGAGACACTTTAAGGGTTCCTCAAGCCATGTAAAATAAGAAAAAGTAACTAAAGTTAAAAGTTAATTGATTAAAAGTAATACAAAGCGAAGGCGGTGTTAGGAAGGTGGTAGACCCAATAGAAGGTGGGCCGATGATATCGCCCAAGTGGCAGGCAGGGATGAAAGTCGAGAAATGGAAAATGCTGGTGGAGGCCTTCACCCAAGAAGGGATCCATATCTGAATTTTCTAAATACTAATCATACTAACAACTGTAAATAAGTTATACTAATCAACACTAACACAATTTGTAAATTAAGAAAATTGTATTGGTAGGATACGGAAATAAAAAAGGCTTTTGGGTAGTTCCCATTTGTTCTACAGAACTGACGTCACCGTGATAAAAAAGGGTTAAGTTACCTGAATAAATAAATGAATTATAAAAAAAAAATTAAAAAAAAAACATTCTCAATTGTTCCATAGAACATTTAGTATTTATTTTTCTTAAATTGTTCTATAGAACAAGATAACAAGACTCCTTGATGATTATCAAACTGACCACTTGAATTAATTACCTACTTCAATGTGTTTATGCACACTGTCTTTATGTCTAGATTGTATTTGACACACAAATAACCATTATTATGTATGTTACGTGAGTTCGTAACAAAGCCTCTGTATAACGATATTAAATTTATGCCAGGAGGACGTGGCAGTCTTGTGTCTCATAGATAAAGAATTTATAATATAAACAAACTGTATACACCGACAATACAACAAAAAAAAAACAATAAACCTCAAAAATGAAAATGGTTAAACTCAATTAAAAGCCTTAGCCCGGGTAAGGGTTAATTATTTCTGATAACATGACATTCACAAATTGACAAAAATTCGTGACAAACATTGTATGGAACTGTTTTGGAAAAATTGATTCCTAATTTATATTAATGAGTAAACCTGGATGGAAAGACAAGTATGTAGTTCTATGGAAAAAAATAAGAGAAAATTGCCTTTTTTTTGTCCCATTGACGTCAGTTCTATAGAACAATTGGGAACTACCGAGGCTTTTTATCTTTATCTTATGTAATACTGATTATATATTATTTACAATAACGATATACATACCTTAGCTTCAGCCTTGGTGACTTTGCCATTCTTCTGTGTGGTGTACAACACATTTATTCTCTTCTTGCCCAACATCGAGTGGTGTTTAGAAAGAGCGAGCTGCAAAAAAAAATAAACGTAAACGTAACTACTTGTGTGGTCTAGCGACTAGATGTTTCAGAATCAGAGGTAACCAATTCGATTCCTATCAAGGGGTACATCGGACTGTTTGGTTGGTGGACGGTTAAGTCTGCCTTTCTACACTTTTTGTCTATGTAAGCATAAAAAATCACTATATAAGACATGTATTAAGGTATGCAAGCAACTTTCGCAAAGGCCGGTCATCGGATGGGTGACCAAAAATGTATTAGCTCGAGCTCCTCCGTGCTTAGGAAGGCACGTAAAGCCGTTGGTCCCGGCTGCATTAGCAGTCGTTAACAACCACCAATCCGCACTGGGCCCGCGTGGTGGTTTACGGCACGTTCTCCCTATCCATCCACAGGGAAGGCTCGTGCTCCAGCAGTGGGGACATAAAAATGAGCTGATGATGATGATGATGAAGGTATGCGTTAAAAACTTTGGAACACACTTTATTGAGTATTGAACCTAGGATCTCCATATACAGGGTCGACCGTATGACCACTAAGCCATAGAGGCGTTTAAGTAGATCACTTAATATTCACCTCATACGTAGGCTCGTTCCTCAGCTCAACATAAGCAAATGCACTTTTCTTATCTTCCTTCGGCTTCGGTATGCGGATATTCAGAATGTGCTCATTCATCTCTGAGAAGTGGTTCATTATCTGGAAGAGAAACAATTAATTTATGTCTATCTATCTTACATAATCAATTTGGAAATTTGTCTTTAGAGGATGTAGAACTAGACAAAAAAAAATTATATGATACCTCTTGTGTGTCGAGCGACCGGCCATCGGCCGATTATAATTAAAATTCTATTGTGTCTGGTATTCACGCAGACAAGCTCTTACGTAATTAATATTATAAATATAATAATTGTATCAAATAAAAATAATTCAAAAGACTTACTGAATATTCATATTACCCAAAATAAAAGACTAAAACAAAAATAAAAGACTTAATTCTTTTTAGACTGAAAGGCCAGAATAAAATTTTATATAAAATAAAATGAGAGTATCACTGATGTCATCTATTCCAACTTGGAACCCTACTTTGTATATGTTAAATGTGGCGTCCAGGTTACTAATGGTCTACTCCTTTTTGGGAGAAGGACGTGAGAGTATGTATGTACAACTGTACAACGAGACTTACCATTTCTTTGTTAACTTCCAACGGTAAATTGCCAAGGAACACCACATATCTCTTCTTTCCCTTCTCCTTCTTCATCAACTGCTCTTTCTTCTCTGTTTTCTTCTCTTTCCGTTCCTCCTTCTCCTTTCCTTTATCTTTCCCTTGCCCTTCATCTTTCATAAGTTTCTTTAACTTTTTTGTTTTCTCCGCACTCTTTTTGTCTGATAACTTTTTCTCAATGGACTTTTTCTCTGCTACTATGGCGGTCTTCAACATGTTGTACAATATTCTGATTTTCCTCAAATCTGTATCGACTAGATTTTCTGAGCTTTTTAATATCGCTTGTATCCGACTGTGGATGACATCGGGCAGTAGGCTATCTGAAGTACCTTTCAGGTTGTCCTTCAATACTAGACGGATTCGACCTGAAAAACAATAGAAAAATATGAATTTCTTCACTTTTTGTTATATTGGATTAATTTTGCAGCAAATAATATTATAGTGTGTTATAAAGTTGTTAGTTTAAAGTTGTTAAAATAAAATAATAATAAAGTAACCTTTATTCTGAGTTAACAAAGTAAAACAATAAACATCGTAAAGTAAGAAATAAAACTACCTTTACGAATCAACTTGCATTTATTTCATACATTAATTTTATTTTAATCCCGACGTTTCGAACACTTTGCAAGGTCCACGGTCACAGGGAGACTGAGGTGTTGGTCGTCTCATAATTATAATATATAATTCATCATCATCATCAACATCATCATCTCAGCCGAAAGACGTCCACTGCTGGACAATGGCCTCCCCCACGGATCTCCATGAGGGGTATTTGCCGTAATCGCCACGCTTGGCAGGCGGATTGGCGATCGCAGTTGATTAAGAGTAACCTCAGAGAGATGCTGCTGCCCATCCTCCGAAATGATCCCTTAGTCGGCTTTTACGACACCCTCGGGAAGATATGGGGTGGTGCAATTCTTTATCCCCGGCACCACACAGGAGAATATATAATTAACGCGAGTAGATTCGTAAAAGTAGTTTTATTTCAATGTTCGCATAAACTTTAAAAAACAATATCTTAAACTATATATATTTCACAACTCAGTGTTTCTTTCGGCATAGGCATCTTTCAACTGTCTCCATTGCCGTATATCAGACACCATTCTAGTTCAGGATGGCCCTATGGTCAACTTTATGTCGTCCTCCCAACTTCACGTCTCTCAACCTTTGTTTCGGGTTTAAAGTTATGTGTGGAGTGTACAAAGAGAAAAGATATACCTTTCTGATTATTCGTCAAGGGTACAGCGAGGAACTTCTGCACCAATTCCTCATCCTTCAGAATGGGGTACCGCACACCGATCAAATCCATTATGGGATCATTCAACTCTGCTTTAATTAATTTCGTTTTTTGTACTGTTAGAAGGAAAATAATAAAGTATAAACAACATATTCACATCAATCAACAATGTAGTTTTTTTTCCATTGGTCCTAACTTATTCCAATAGATTTGTTACAGATTTTTTTTCAAATTTGTACGAGTTGAATAAAATTTCCAAAAGCAGGATACTAAAATACAGTTAAAATAATATTATAATAGTAGCTAGCCTTATTTTTTATCATATCATAAAAAGAGAGACTTGTTGTTGTTTGTAAACAAGGAATGTTGCAACAACGCCGGTATTGTTACTGGTAGTCAAGTAATTAGACCACTTGTCTAATGGTTAAGACCTCTGGTCTCAGACCCAAAAGTCTCGGATTCCATTCACAGTGGGGGTTACATGTTTGTGTACTCTGTTTGTTGGTGGGTGGTAGGACTTGTTTTTCCTCCTGGCTAGCTACCACCATCTTATCTTAATAACAAATGTTTGTAGCATTGTTGTTCCAGCAACTAGAAATAAGACAGCCAGTGCCTCAGTAGTTTAGGATCCTTGTTGAAGTGTGATTCAACAATTGGCCATATCATCACTTGAGATGCGCACTGTGCTTACCTATAAAATATTTAAAAAAACAAAGCCATACTAGTATGTTTTAACAGTGGAGTAGTCACAGTAACATCGGGTGTTTCCAGCTTCATACTCTTCGGTATTACAGCAGATGCGGTTTCCCTCTTGCGTTTCTTAGGGGATTTCTTAACTCCAGCGCTGTGTATGCTGAGTAAATAAATAAAAGTCTCTCAGTAGCAGAATTCATATTTAGATTTTGATTAATTCTTTGCATAATGTGGGTACAATTATTATATTGTTAAAGATAGTAATAAAAATAGAAAAATCGATCGGATGTGTGAAAATATTTGTCAGTGTCATCTTATAGGATTTATGATGATTCTTGTATCACTTAGTTGTTTGTGGTGGGTCCGGGTGTCGCAAAGGCGGTACGCCAAAAATACTCTTACTATTTTTCACAAAATTACGAAAATCATAGCTTTGAAAAAGAGATAGACAATTTTTTTTTTAAATGTAAAAAAAAACTTTTCTAAGTGTCAGCTTTATATAAAATCATCGGAAAATTTTGTCTTTTTTTAATACTTTAAAAAAAAATTGTTTCTCTTGTGATTGTTTTTCGTTAGCTATGATTTTCGTCATTTTTGTGAAAAAAAAGTTTTTGCTCGAAATTTTTCTAAGTTCTGCACTCCCTTTGCGACACCCTAACCCAGGGATGGGCAAACTACGGCCCGCGGGCCATCTCCGGCCTGTGAATGACTGAAGTCCGGCGATGTTTATTTCACAAAAAAATATTAATAATATTTTTTATTTATAGTTTTTATTTTATATTTAATTAAGTTAGTTTCTTTTGCTTTATTTTTCTTGAATAGTAAGCAGTAGTAGTAGCTGTTTCTATTGTTTTGAAATATTTTTTTTTACAAATAAATGTATTTATTTATTGAAAAAATACAGCCAATAATTCAATAGCCTGGCCTGCAATAGATTTTGTAAGTAAATATAGTCACGCGAAGGAAAAAGTTTGCCCATCCCTGCTGTAACCCAATGGATTATACTAGTCTTGAGGTTACAATAACAAATAAAAAAAAGGTTTTTACTTTAAAATCCTAACCGCATGTTATTTTCATAAAGTTGTTTATTTATGACTTGTAAGAATGAAAATGGAAAGTTTATTATAATTATTAAAGATACATGAATAAGACAAATCTTACCTTTTCATTTCAACCATATTGAGTTTTGTTTAAGGTTAGTACGTAAGTCAACTTTGAGGTTATAATGTGCAAGTTAAAAAAATATTTTTTTAGAATGTCTGCTTTTTTAAAAATAAGTAATATTACAGCTTTTTACAATTTTTATAACGCGATATACCTAGATGATCTTTGTATAAATATTCACTTGAACACGAGGATAGCTTGTAATTAGATGCGTTTATTTATACTTCAGACACATGCCGTAATTTAAAGTTTTATAATCACATAAGTAAGCCAATTGTAAAACTTTATTTTACAAGTGCACAATTAAATTTTTTTGCAAGTATTCACATTTTGTTAGCCAAATAATCCTAATTTTTGTTTCTTTTTTCTTGAATTTGTTTTTGTTTTGTTTTCTTCAGTTTTCTACTGTCATTAGGAAGACGCAAAGAGATCGAATTCGTACAACCTTATTTTCTACTATTTCTTGACACATCTTATGATGGTGAAAAATTAAAGAGAATCATAAAACTATTTCTATATTGAAGGTATTTCCCTCCGTCCATTTACTGTCCTAGAACCCAGTTCTAGGACAGTAAATGGACTATTTCATAATTTTTTTGTATTTAAAGCGGTTCATTTCCTTTTTTTTAATACTTTGTTATCTTACAACGTTAGTGAAGCCACGAGAAATTGTTAAAAACTGCTTTATGTGAAATTAATTGCAGCCTTTGCCCGTGTCGGGGCGACAAGAGTTAGCCATTAACATGTTCGTTGTCGGGATTTCCCTAAGTGAAAGCGGCGTAGCACTAAAGCGATACACATGTCTTCTAAAGCTTGTCCGCTGATATGAGAGATTCCATTTAGATGGTGTTTCTATAAGAGAAGTAACTGATCATAATTGCTTTAAATACGTCACCTGATGGAAAGTTTTTTATGATGCTGAGTGTGGGGGACACTCGAGGTGTCGTTTTCCCGTAGCGTAAGCATAACCATGTAAAACCGGACTTTTAGCGGCAGTCGTCCCGCGCTACGAATAAAGACAGCACATACAGTAAACCACCTTTTATTTATCTATCGCATAGGTAGGGTCAGTAGGTGATTATTGGGCATTCTACTTCACTTTTTCTTAATCGTTCGCTCACTCCGTTCGCTCACTGGAAAAAGCGAAGTAGAATGTCCAATAATCGCGCGATTGAAAAATCAACGCCACTCGTGTTTTGGACAATAATCGTTGAGAAAAATTAAAAATTAGTTTACTAAAAATGCTACTCACTGATTAGAATCAGGACGTTCACTTGACTTCACATTACGCATTAGGTAACACCAAAATATTATAATAAGAAATGTCTTTTACTTTAAGGTGCGTATCTGATGAGGTATGTGCTGTTGAACAAAAATCAATAGTCATTCAGAAATGAAACCTTCACAATGCAGATTACAGATTAACCAGATACAATAAATTATTTTATATGTTTAAAGGTACTTAAAACCATTGAGCTATACTTAAAACATATTAAAATAATTTTTATGTTATGTGGTAGATTGCTCAAGATTATTTCCAGCCAGATTGGTCGTACCATCGTCATAAGTCATAAGTTATTTTAGGTACCGGGAAATGAAATCTTCACATGGTTTTAAAATTATTTTTAAAACATGTGGCTGATTGCTCAAGACTCTTTCCAGCCAGTTTGGTCGTACCACGTATTAAGATTTTTTAAATATAGGTACCTGGAAACGAAATCTTCACATGGTTTTAAAATGATTTTTAAAACATGTGGCTGATTGCTCAAGACTCTTTCCAGCCAGTTTGGTCGTACCACGTATTAAGATTTTTTTAAATATAGGTACCTGGAAATGAAATCTTCACATGGTTTTAAAATGATTTTTAAAACATGTGGCTGATTGCTCAAGATTCTTTCCAGCCAGTTTGGTCGTACCATCGTATTAAGATTTTTTAAATATAGGTACCTGGATACGAAATCTTCACATGGTTTTAAAATGATTTTTAAAACATGTGGCTGATTGCTCAAGACTCTTTCCAGCCAGTTTGGTCGTACCACGTATTAAGATTTTTTAAATATAGGTACCTGGAAACGAAATCTTCACAAGGTTTTAAAATGATTTTTAAAACATGTGGCTGATTGCTCAAGATTCTTTCCAGCCAGTTTGGTCGTACCATCGTATTAAGATTTTCTAAATATAGGTACCTGGAAACGAAATCTTCACATGCTTTTAAAATGATTTTTAAAACATGTGGCTGATTGCTCAAGACTCTTTCCAGCCAGTTTGGTCGTACCACGTATTAAGATTTTTTAAATATAGGTACCTGGAAACGAAATCTTCACAAGGTTTTAAAATGATTTTTAAAACATGTGGCTGATTGCTCAAGATTCTTTCCAGCCAGTTTGGTCGTACCATCGTATTAAGATTTTCTAAATATAGGTACCTGGAAACGAAATCTTCACATGCTTTTAAAATGATTTTTAAAACATGTGGCTGATTGCTCAAGATTCTTTCCAGCCAGTTTGGTCGTACCACCGTATTAAGATTTTTTAAATATAGGTTCTAGGATCTACTTTACACATTTTCAAGGTCTTCGTCTATTGGATGCAAAGGTTTTTAACAACATGGAATTACAGCACAACTTAAACTGGATGGGGCTCCTGGTCTCCCAGGACTGGATCCCCGAATAAGTTAGTACTATGAATAACATTTGTCAAAGTAGTACCTCGACCCATAGGAAAACACTTGTGTATTTTGATTAGAATCAGTTGCCAATTGTCTTTATCGACTCCGATCTACTCAACACATTTTCAAGGTTTTCATAATAGATAAACACTTGTGTTTTTTGATCTAAGTCAATGCAGACAACTGTGCAGGGAATTATTAGTTACCTTATTTATATCAATCCCACCAACAACGACGTATGCAATCACTACACACACACACACTCACACACGTTACCTACGAGTTCGACTACTTCCCATTTCAATGCTGACAAAAACAATTTTAATACGGGTTATTCCCAAACGCCTCCAATCTTTTGTTTGGAAAATATAAGAAGTTCAAACATTGATTCCTAGACTCCTCCAAAGACTATTATAAAAAATATTATTTAAATATTAGTATAGTAGCACGATAGCGCAGCGGCTAGCGCGTTCGGCTTGCGATCTTGTCCGCTAAGCAACTTTCGCAATGCTGAGTCGCTGGATGGGTGATCAAATTTAAAACATCTCGAGCTCCTCCGTGCTAAGGCGCGTTAAGCCGTTGGTCTCGGTTGTTGTCGTAAGATGATAGTCGCTAAAACCCATCAACCGCATTGGGCCAGCGTGGTGGGTTATGACCCATTATCCTCACGTGCTATTGTCCACGTGGGAGGTCTGTGCTCAGCAGTGGATCGTTTATAGGCTGATGTTGATGAAATATTAGTATAATTTTTTAGTTCTATTGTCCTCAGAGTAGCTAAAATTAGTATTTTCTGAAGTTGTCTGCGGAGTTTGAGATTAACCCGGTTACCATTTTTTTAATTACGGAGGAGAATGAAAATCGATTAACAAATTATTATATTCGTATTTTTTCTGTGGAGGACTTTGGGACAATTTCTTGGAGGAGAATGGGAATAACCCTTTAATATAAACAAAATTAAAAAGATAAAGCTAAGTTTATACTGTTTAATTGACAAACACATTAAACATAAATTTTCATAATAACATAAACATCACGCCATATTCCCACAAGTGGGATAGACAGAGCAACAGGTAACAATTATGTCATGCTGAAGCCACGTTTAGCAACAAGTCATCAGATAGGATTTCCATAACAGTACCTTTTCATGGTTTAACTTATTAATGCAAATGTCTATTTTAATACGTACCCATTAAATATGGTTAGATTTATTTATTGTGGGAATAAGTCATCTTTTGTATTCATATACATAAACACAGAAGTTATAAAAATAGACTGCCTCACGGTAATCGAACCTGCGTCTCTCGATATCCGAGCGGTTAACTTTAAAGTTACCGAGACATTTGTCTAGTTTAGTACATCGAAAATAATTTTAGAGTGTGAGGAGCTCGATGGCGCAGTGGTGAACTCGATCAGCGATTGTGGTGGTTAAGCAACTCTCGTAAAGACCGATCATGAGATGGAATGTATTAATAAATTTCATGCTTAGTGAAAACAGTCCTAATGTTGCACATCCGGACAATCGCTGTCAGCGCTTTATCGAAAGGTTGCTGACCTTTTTTACACAGCAAATGTTAAAATATGTATGTTATACTTTACTTACGCTGCAACTTTTCACACTAATCGATAAACTATATAATTTGCTGAATATTAAAAAAACCAGAGGTTTTCAACATTGCTTCAATTTTGTAAATACTTCATTGCTACTAATAAAACCTACATATTTATTTATATTGCAATACTTGATTAAATACTTTTGCTTAAACGTAAACTCGTTAAAATATAACTCGTAAAATATAACTGGTAGTTAATGTAGTGGTTAGATACTTGACTATAACGCGAAAAAGGCTCAGTTCAAGTTGAATGCTAGTAGCAGCATTTTGTTTGATGAATGCAAGCATTTATGTGTATATCGTATACGTAACTGATTGTAGTACAGAAGGTCAAACTATCGGCTAAACCTGTCTTACTTAGAATTGATGTGTTTTATAAGACCAATAAGTATTAAGTACCTATGTATTAAAGGTAAAAATAAAAAAAAAAGTATTTGGAATTAACAGTTTTTACATACGGTGTATGTAATCTTGAAATTAAAAACTACACTGGTAGTTTAGTTGTATACAAACAAATGAAAAAAATAAATTAAAAATAAATTAAAAAAAAGTTGATCACTCCTGCCTAGTAAAATAGCTTGTTAAACACTTTTCTCCAATAAATACCCGAAAAATGGTAGTCGTCGTATCAGTGCTTCCTAAGTCAGATTGACCACTAGTAGACACGCCAAGCCCAGTAGTTCGACCACTAGTCAGTGCTTCAGTACTCCGACGTCGCTCGCCCCGAGAATCATCCAGAAGATATACACCGAAATAATGTTCGTAAGTTTTGAATATTATTATTTTTTTTTTATTAATATGTTGTGTCATGCATGGTCAGTCATCTGATGGGTGGTCGACCATTACCATCTCGAGTACCTATATGCTTCGGAAGGTATATCAAGCGGGTGATCCCAGCTGCATCTGCAACCGTTATCACCACCAAACCGCACTGGGTCTGCGTGGTGGGCTGTGGTCCGTTCTCTCTATGTGTAGAGAAGTCATTATAGAAGGTCTGTAGAGGAGCATTGACCTAGATCAGCAAATGTTATTATTAAATCATCCTAGCATTTACTATCATGTTGGGTCATGTCGAGTCATGTCAAATGTTAATATCGAGTCTCTAATATTTATTGTTATTTCAGGTCTGAAACCAAGCAAATTAAACGCTCTGCCAAGAAAAGCTGTGTGTCAACCAATTTGTTTGACTCGGACAACGAAAGCATAAGGTAATTTGCGTTGACTACTTTTAAAACTAAGTATTAAAAATGTGTCAACATATTGTATGTTTTCTTATTTGTATATCGGCGATATTAATAAGTAAAGTAATGTATGTTTTTTAATTACATTTCTTATCTTTCTAGCACTAAGGAAAAATGCCTGTACTCGTCGTCGTCGGTGCCTAAGACCTCAACGACGATTGCGAAAAAACAAGAAGCGTCCAGCTCCGCTTCAAACTGGCTAAATGATTCGGAGTCAGATGACGAAGTTTTGCCGCCACCACGCGAGACAAACCAGGTCAACGACAGCGTACTAACGCGACGTGTACCAGGCGGGGTAACGCGTCGGACTGCGAAGCTCAGCGGTGAACTGGTGGCGGAGCTGCGTCTCTACAACGCTGAGGAGGTGCACAGTCTCACCGGCTTTGAAAGGTGTGAAAAGGCAATAGTTTGGGTTCGACTACAAGGCGAAGCCGAGTCTCCTGAATTATTGACTATAAAAAAATTTGTTAAATTAGCCAAATCAAAATTTACTGAAGAGGGGGTATTCTTTAGTGATAAAAACAAAAAATAGTTACAGTCAGCTGGGTCCATTATAATTAGTTACACTCTCTTCGGAAAATTTTGACTTAAATGGTTTTACTTTTATATTGTGTGTTAGGTTTTAGATCATTTTATATGTAATATTACATTTTACTTAAAAACGACTTTAACCTCTTGTAAATTTTTTAACACAGTGAAAAAATCATAATGGTTAAAACTATATTTTGTTCAACTTGCAACTTATCCGTTAAAAATAATTCTTTCTCTGCTCATTTAAAAAGTATTTTACACAAGAATAATAGTTCTGTCGTTGAGAGCGAAGGTATCGAAAAAGTTCATAGCGCTTTTCGCGGTCGCATAGCGTCGTACCGGATTCGATGCGAGGACGTCATCGGTGACGATGAAGAACGTATGCGTGTGTTTACTCCTGCTGAGTTTTTAACGCAATTACGCTCCCGCGTAAAACTTTTACTCTTAGCCCGAATTGAGGCTTATGCAAACCTTAAAGTAAATTTTGAATTGTTTTGTGAATTTTTTCTGCATAAGGATGATTCACTTTCAATTAAATCTTTTGCTACTGAAAACACTATCTTACATCAAAGTTATAATTTTGATGAAATGTACACAAACATTAGCCATAAAATTTGTAAAAAAGTTGAAGAATTTGAGGAAAAAGATAGTGGTTGGGCTTATTTACGAAGCTTGTATCTAGAAGTAAATATAAACAAATATAACCCGTTGAGAGCCTCGGGTTACTTACATTTACCTAGCGTCATAAAAAACAAACGTGCATGTATCAACATTAAAAATTCAGATGATTACTGCTTTTTGTGGTGTGTTATGGCAGCACTTTTTCCTGCAAAAAATAACGCACACCGAACGACAGCATATCCGCACTTTGAAAGTGTACTTAATGTCAAAAATATGACATTTCCAGTAGGGTTCGCGGATATAAGAATTTTTGAAAAGAATAATCCCGACATAAGTATTAATGTTTATGGCCTTAAAAATAACACTAAGGTTGTTGGACCTCTGTACAAATGTGAATTTCGAAAAGGACATCACGTCAACATGCTTTTTCTTGAAAATGGAAAACGCACACATTACTGTTTAATTAAAGATTTATCTAAATTACTTCGCAAGCAGTTAACTAAACATCATTCCAAAATATTTTTATGTGAGGATTGTATGATATTTTTTGACGACAATCTTAAACTCGAAGCTCACGTTTGCAGTGGTGTAGCAACAACGTTACCTAATCAGGGAACTCTAATACAATTTGAACATTATGAACGTATGCAAGACATGCCCTTCGTCTTATACGCAGACTTTGAATCTTTGTTAGAGCCAGTTGAATCAAATTCTGGAACAAGTTGCACAACGATTACGCAAAAGCATGTACCAGCTGCATTTGCTTACTATGTTGTATGCTCCTACGACAGCTCCCTTAATAAATATGTGTCTTATCGAGGACCTGACTGTGTGAAACATTTTTTTGATAACCTTCTATCTGATATTACTGTAATTTATAATATTTTACATTCATCGATCCCTATGTTCTTAACAGATGAAGATAGAACCAATTTTGTTCAAGCTAAAAATTGCTATCTTTGTAACAAAATATTATTTGACGACAAAGTAAAAGATCACTGCCATCTTACTGGGCGATATCGTGGTGCAGCTCATTCTTATTGTAATATTAAATATTGTTTGCCTAAGTTCGTTCCCATATTTTTTCATAATTTAGCTGGTTACGACAGTCATCTTTTCATACGACAGTTAGGAGAATTATCCGGTAGGATACAAGTGATTGCAAAAAATAAAGAAAATTACATATCGTTTACCAAATTTTTTCAAATCAATAACAAAGCTATCATGCCTGTTCGTTTTGTCGATTCTTTTAAATTTTTAGGCACAAGCCTAGAGAAGCTAGTTGCAAATTTAAATACAATTGATTTCAAACATCTGACATTTTTTTTTCCTTATCAGGAACATTTTAATTTACTTAGACGTAAAGGGGTTTATCCTTACGAATACGTCACTACTTGGAATTCTTATGATGAGGAAGAAATACCTCCTCTTAAATGTTTTTTTAGTAAATTGCATAATTGTAACATATCAAAAGCAGATTATGAACATGCAAAAAGAGTATGGCAAACCTTTGAATTACGGAGCCTTGGAGAATACACTGATTTATATCTTAAGTCAGATGTACTTTTACTAGCGGACGTCTTCGAAAGTTTTCGAAAAACTTGTAAGACGAATTATAAACTGGATCCTTCTTTTTACTTAACAGCACCTAGCCTGAGTTTTGACGCTATGCTATTAAAAACAGATGTTAAATTAGAATTAATAAATGACTTGGAAATATTAAGAATGATACAAAAAGGCATTCGCGGTGGTATATGTTTATGTTCTACAAGATATTCGAAAGCCAATAACAAGTATTTACAAACTTATGACCCCGCAAAAAGTGATAACTTCCTTGTTTATATTGATTGTAATAATCTTTATGGTTATGCTATGTGCGCTTATTTACCTAATTCAAATTTTAAGTTATTAAGTGAACTAGAAATTTCAAATATAGATTTTCAAAATATGCCTATTGACGGGGACATTGGTTATATACTCGAAGTAGACTTAGAATACCCTAATCATTTGCATAATTATCATAACGATTTTCCATTCTGTGCTCAAAAATTTGCTCCTCCAGGATCTAAAACTTCGAAATTGATACCAAATTTATACGATAAGTTTTTTTATGTCATTCATTTTTCCTACCTGAAAACATGCCTAAAACATGGTTTATTATTAAAAAAAATACACAGAGTAATTCAATTCAATCAGAGTCCATACCTAAAACAGTATATTGATATGAACACTGAGTTACGGAAAAAGGCAAAATCTATATTTGAACAGGATTTCTTCAAACTTTTAAACAATAGTATATTTGGTAAGACATTAGAAGATACTGAGAAAAGGGTTAGCGTGAAGTTGGTTAATAAGTGGAATGATGAAAAAAATATAACAAAGAAAAGTTTCGGTGCTGAGCAACTAATAGCTCGACCAAATTTCCATAGTGCTACAATTTTTACAGAAAATTTTATAGCTGTTCAAATGAAACCTGAGACAGTTACTTTAGACAAACCCATATACATTGGCTTTTCTGTATTAGAAATATCCAAAAGTCACATGTTTGATTTTCATTACTCTATTATGAAACCTTTTTATGGGGAAAAATTAAAGCTTTGTTATACGGATACTGACAGTTTTCTTTATTCAATAGAAAGCAAAGATTTTTATACAGATTTAAAGTTGAATTTCCTTAGATATTTCGATACTAGTAATTATCCATTAAATAACTGTTTCGGTATACCAAGTCTTAACAAAAAAGTCCCGGGTCTCTTCAAAGATGAACTAGGTGGAAATTTGATTTCTGAGTTTGTTGGTTTAAGATCAAAATTATACTGTATAAAAACAGTACAAGAGGAATTAAAAAAGGCTAAAGGTATACAGAAACAGGTTTTAAAAAATGTGCATTTCGAAGATTACTATAATGTATTAGACAAAAATACTTTTTTAAGAAAGAAAAACATTATTTTTAAATCTTTAAAGCATGAAATATTTACCCAAGAACAGAACAAGATAGCTTTGTCAGGTAATGACGACAAACGCGTAATATTAAAAAATAAAATATCTACTATGTCTTGGGGTCACTGGGATTATATATTTTAACAACGATTGTTTTCACTGTGTTTTTAAATCTTATTATACTTAGAGCTTGAGAAATAAAAAAAATGTATTATTATTTATTATCATTACTAAGATTCATTGTTTGAATTAAAAATAATATGAACTTGTTATAAAGTATTGTAACCCGTATTTCAATATACTTAAGTACTTAGATATAATCAATATTTTGATTAAAAAATGATAATTAATTATGTAGTTGCTTTTGCTCAGATTCATTGTTTGAATAGGAAATGTAACTAATATTATGAAATGTAATGTAAATTTACTGTACCTACCCAGCTGTTTTAATATACCTAATAAAATATAAAAGTAACAAACTAACTTGCATTTTTATTTAATTTAGTATATACATTATTATAATAAAACATTGACGGTAAATAAGTAAGAAAATTCTAACGCAAACAAGTTTGAACAAGTTAGTTTCAGAGTAGGTTGTGTAATACAACTCTTCTGACTATAAGGTAATATGAAACCTATTTAATACAAATCAGGTCACGTTATTGCTAAGTTAATCATTTTTTATTAATATCAATAATGTTTTTTTATTTTGCTAAATTGCAAATTACATGTTGTTGCAAAATCTTATAATTTTCGAGTAAGCAACCTACATTGTACCTACATACAAGTGTTGCTGTGTCATCATATACCTACATTAATATAAATGGGTTTCAAATTAGTTTTAATTTCAATTATCAAAGTGTAGGCGTCAGTAGTCCAGCTAGATAATATCAACATGGTAAGTAGTTTAGATAGTTTTATACGATTATAAAATAATTTTATTCTTACTGTGATTGTGTCGCTATTTGGTGAAAAGTGGACTATGTTAGTCTCTGACTAACCCTTCGAGGATAATTGTTGTGGTTATATGTATGTAATTATTTATTTTATTTTATTTCATTTTTTAGAATACTCAAGAGAACTCGTTGTCGTTCAGCATCAACAAGGAGGTCGTGCAATCGACATCTCCGACTTTTGAACAGAACGCTCAAGATATGCTCGAGGGATTTACAGAGGAGTATCCGAATTGGAGAGCAGATGAATTGCGATGCGATTCCCCGCTGTATAACAAGGTGATGAGAAATATCACAAAGAAGAGACCTCAAAAAAGAAGTTATCTGAAGCAACATCATTCTTACGTGATGAAAAGTTCGCTGATTCAAGGTCGTCGATTAATAAAGATTGAAGTGTTAGACTTGGAAAAAAATCATACTGATCCATTATTATGTGCGCAGTATGTGGTAACAGAGCATATTGACCCCATAATGGATCAAACAGAGGCTATCATTAGCAATATATCAAAAAAAGTTTGTGGATATAGTTATAGTTTTTAAGAAATTTTCAAATAAATATAATTTAATTGAATACTAAGATCGTTTCATTCAACCCTTTTTCCTTTAGTAAATAAAACAAAAAAATACTTAGACACATTTTATTGAGGAAAATACTGTATTACAATTATAAATCAAGTAACATTTAAAGTGTACCACTTTTTTAGACACAGAACATTTTTTAAAGCACACATTTTTTTATGATATTCACAATTAAATTTATTTACATCTACATGGTAATCACTATATAATTTTAAAAAGTTAGGACAACCTTTTTCTTCTAACTCCATTATTTCGCAATCTTGACATAGCTCGCGAACCCACATTCCTTTTTCCAATCCCTTTACTAATACCTTCTTACTGCTTAAATAAGGAACTATTATTCGTCTAAATTCGCGGTAATCAATGAATCCCTCGCTCCATTTGAGCCCGCGATTCCTTTCTAACCAACGGACTTGCTTCTTTTCTTCATCTGTTAGATTTTTAAAAGCATATGGTGGCTTAATTAAGAACGTCTGCGTATGATTTTTAGTTGCTATTGATAACTCTTTTACAATAAAATTATTTTTCAAATCCTTAAATCCTTGCATATCCACTATAATAGTTTCGTTATTCATGATAGCTTTTTCACAATGCTACTCAGCGGTTTGTATTCAAATATGCAATCGTTCAGTATAAGACAATATGCGGCGGTCTGATCAGGTATCTCTTGATCTGTTTCGATTTCTACTCTTACATCGATTGATCCCTTTAACATTTCTTGTTGGCGAGAACAGTCAATAACAAATAAAGGAGCAATATCTTTAAAATCTTTTAAACTCAACAACGGTTCTGATCGACGTCCGTGATAATACTGTTGAAACCTTGCGTACTGTTCGTATATTAATAGAAACTTGTTGTCAGAGAAATTGATGTTAAGTCCTTCGTAGGGGTAATATGATGAATTTAAAAACACTCTTACGTCACGAACATTGCAATGGTCGAACTCCGCCATTGACATTCCAGCATTATGTTTTCGGTTTGTTTGTAAGGCAATAATAACAAATCGAGGTTTCTCTGTTTGCGATGAAGTTTTAATAGACCAAGTATGCTTACGTGTTTTGGGTAGTAACGGATATTCATACAAGTCCCAATTACGAAAGGCCAGTGTGATGGCCCGATCTTTTTCTAAATGTTTTAATAAATTAATTCTCTCTCGATCTGACACTTTAATATGCGGAACACGCCAAACGATTTTATCTATAGCTATATTTTCCACAATTTGTTCTTTGCTCAATTTTAATGCATTGACATTTGTGTTGCTTCTCAACAGTACTAACTCATGTTTACAGTTTATTAAAACTTTTTCATAATCTTCTGCAAATCCCAATATTTTATTTAATGGTATTGAGACAGAAAAAACTCCGCTTGTAACATTGGTTATTCCTGCAGGAGACCAACCCCAAACTTTTGCACTTTTGGATTCATTTTCATTCAGCGACAAATAAGACTTCATTGTCGTCGTGATACCTGCATTTTTTATTTTATCTATTTCTATTCCATTTAACTCATATCGAATATCTTGAAATAGAAATAACATTGGATTGTTTACAAAATGCATACTTGTTACCTTTTCTTTAGTGGTACTGTTATATACATCAGCTTTACCTTCAATATACAAAGTGCTGCGTGACGGCAACACATACAAATCTTGCTGATTGATTGGTATTCTTATTTCATCATTATTGTTGAAACTTGTTACATAAGGCTTATACGAATGATATTCAAAACTCTCGATACTGTTGTCGTATGATGTCGGCTGAGATATATTTAATATATTCATTTTAACAAGCCTACTAGCTTTAGGAAATCTTTATTATTTTTAGTAAGTTTCTTTTTTAATAAAAGCGGTGTTCTTTTATTAAATGCACCTTTGGAACTGACTTGAACACCTGATGGGTAGGGTTTTTATTGAAATTTATCATTTTTTTCTAAAGTGCAAGTATAGTTGTACTTCTTCACCTCGTAAATTGATTTGCTTATTATGACCGTCTAGTAATCTAATATTAATCGCACTGATTGAATTTTGGTTGACTGGAAAATATATTAAGTTTTTGGGTATCTCAATAACTCGATAGCCTGGTGGCACGTTAGGTACAAATTCGTAAATTATATGGCTTGCTTTTCCATTCACGAATGATCCTCCAACTACGTCACATTCGATGCGCACGATAGTTGTAGATAAAATGCTGACTGGATACCGAGATTCGCAACTTATATTAGCCTTTATTGTTTCCCTAGCAAAACCTAAAATTTTACCGATGGAATTACTTTTCTCAAAGTGAACATCTTCTGAACAGAATATTTTGGTTTTGAGTGTATTATTATTACAACTCAATTTTAATGCAGTATTCTTGACATTGCCTTTTAAAAAATCACAAATGTCTTGAAGTTCATATGATCCTTCTGGAATTTCAATGACCTCATTATTACCATAGTAAAACTTATTATTTCTTTCGTCTATATTAGGAATAGAATTAAATGTAGAAAAGTACAGAAGTCCACACTCATATTCTCCACGTAATTCTAAAGTAGGTGAGTAGTTTGTTACGAGGGAGGCTCCCTGCCCAGTTATGGATACAGTGAAAGACATAATTATACTGTCAAGTTATTTTAATTTTAACCTTTATATAAATGATTTTTCCAATACTTACTTAAAAATAATAAACAAAGATGACCGCAGTTCGTAGTGCCAAAAGTTTGATACTGTTTGTAATTATAATTTATGTGTATATCTTTCAAATACTTTATTAATTCTAACGGAGGTTTTAAGTTACCAAAACTGTTAAAATATTCACAGTATTCATTTTGCTTGACATAGGCTACCCAGTGAGTTCCCGGATTTCTGGAACTATCTAAATTTAGAATAGCACATTCAATTTTTCTTGGTTTTGATGGTAACGTATCTCGCATAAAAACGCCACGAAAATATGGAATATGAACTGAGTGCTTTAATATATCTAGATTAGTAAGTGCTCGTTTGGGTAACCGTTTAATTAGTTTTTTGGAGGTTGTAAGTACAAGCCCGCTCCTTTTTTGTGAGACTTCAAATACAATCCCTTCCCAAGTGCAACGGCTTCCATCATCTTGTTATGACGTTCAGATTCTTGAAGATTTTTTTGAGCAACCTTGTAATCGTTAACAGCCTTTGTTATACCTGCAGCACCTCCAGCGAGTGAACCAAGAGCTGATAAACCAGCAAAGATTGGTATGAGGGGTAACAACCCACCAGTTTTCGGAACAGGAATGCAGCGTGGGAAGCGTATTCCTTTTATATTAGAAAACACTTTTTTTGCAGCTGCATGCGCATATTTTATAGTCGTGCGGTTGTCATTACATTTTAATTTTTTCATTTGCTTTTGAATTTTTTTAACACCTTTCATGAATGACCGTACTCCTGCTCCGGCTTTAAGCTTTGTTTTCATTGCATTTTTTACTATCCATGATGCAATCTTTTCTCCTTTCCCAGCATCTTTCGATTTCAATCTTTTCTTTGCCATATTTAAAAGTTCTAAATCGGCGTTATGTCTAACGTTCCAATCTTTATTATTGTAAGCGATATCGTGGTACATGCAAGCTTCATCCAATTTATTTATACCTCGTTCGCCCCTGAGTAATCTTCTCTTAAGTTTTGTGCCTGGACCACAAAATTGATATCCAGGTAAATGTAACTCAAACGGAATGTTATTTATTAAGTTGTTAATAATACCACTTCCTTCCGTCATCGATGATTATAAAGTGAGCGTATAAATAATAATGCTTAGTTTATATTAAAACACCAATGAATTTTTATCAACCCAACTGTTTTCACCATCACTGAGACCTAACCATTTGACAAAGAGTTTGTTTCCTTTTCTTTTTAAAACCTTTTCGATAAGATAAATATCTGGAAATTTGGTTCTCTGTAATTCATGCTCGTAAAAAGATCCTAAAATTCTCTGTTTATGTTTGTCTTCCAAGTGATAAGTAACTGGGTTTGTATGATTGACTTTAATAACATAAAATATTTCTGTTGACCAGTTTGGAGTATAACCTTTGTAGAAATCCCCTTTGTATTTACTTATCCGGACTTGATCCCCAAGATGGAACTTAAATTTTTGATGTTTTCTGGTAATTTGTGATTTAATAATGTTAGACCTAACAATCAACTGGTTTTCTTTGCTAACATCAATAGGCCTAAGTTTTGTTACACGGTGAATAGTATTATTGTAGCATAGTACAACGTCTTCCAAATTTTTTTGTATCCATTGATATTTACCGCAGATGCTAAATAATTTGTAAAGATGACTTTTTAGAGTTCTTATTACTCTTTCAACAATTGCAGCTTTTTTTACAGAGTAAGTGGAGTAATGATTTATGTTATATTTTATCGTCAATTGTTTAAAATTTTCATTGTAAAATTCTTTGCCTAAATCTGTTTGTAAATTTTTGGGCTTTCGAGATGAAGTGGTTAATATATTTTGCATTGCATTTGTAACGCAACTTTTATTCTTTGACTTCAAAGGATTAACCCACACATATTTTGATAAAGTATCAATTACGACTAAAACATATTTATATCCTTTATTAAACTGTGAGTACTTTTGAAAATCCATAAGGTCTGCTTGCCATAAATCATCTATTCTTTTTATAATTGTACTTCGACGTGGAAAATTTCTTCTCGCCGCTCTGTGAAGTTCGTCTACAATTTCTTTCTTACTCATTTTTGTTTGGCTTGAATCATACGGTCTATTTCTATTTTTGAGTAAAACATAGAAGATAAACGGTCAGTTCTCGCTGATTCCAAGTTCTTTAAATAAATTAATACACGACTATTTACTTGGCTTATTTCGTTTCTCAGCTCTTGAACTGTTTTATCTAAATATGCTTTATTTACAGCTTCATCGTCCTTGTCTGGAGACGACAAGCCTTTTAGTTTGGATGATTTTAAATCGTATTCTCCCGTTTCAGACTTCTGTAACGTATCGTTATAGATATCAATATGTTCAGATAATCGTAAACGTTTATGAACGTGATGACCGAATTTATCTATATTCATTGCGGTCCCGATGCTTTGTTTACTGTAATTATACTGCACAAATTTCCCGATGCTATTTGTTTTTATTCTTTGTTTATGATACCGGCTTCGTGAAGTTCCTCGATGATTGCAATAATTTCATTATCTAACCCAGTGTTACCAGCATCTCGTGATGCGAACAGTAATTGCAGTCGTTTTACTAACTCGTTAGGATCATCCCAGTAAACTAAATCTGTATTTCTTTTTACTTTTTTTACAAGTTCAATACCTTTTCCTCGAGGAATACTCACTGTACTAGTGGTTGGTTTTCTAGAGATTTTGAATAATGGCTTTATAATATTCATGTATTTAAATCCCTTGTTGCTATTTATTGGTTTAGATGGATCATAATTACGTCTGTGTGCATTAGTATCGATAAGTAGTAGTTTATAGTTTTCAAGGTCGTTATCTGTGATATCATCTAGATTTGGTTTCTTTTTAAACAATAGTTCTTTTAAACCGAGAGTTTTTCTCAAATTATGATTTCCAATTATTAGAGTGGTGCCGTCATCATAAACGCGACTTTTTCCAAGCATAAGTTTTCCTTGTTCATTTCTTATTCCAAAAGGTATAGCACTAAATACTTCAGATGATGTAGACCATGATAAAGATTGACTTTTAACGTTTGGCGATGATTGTAGCGATTTGAACGAACCTTCACTCACATCATGGTCTTGAGTAGGTGATACAGTAAGGGTTTTGTCGGTTGTTCGGAATTGTTCATGATTTTCTTCCTCATCTTCGCTACTTAGTTCGTTAAATTCTTCAATAGACGAATACGACGCTTCGCTTTCATTATTCTTTATTTTTTTAAATACGGGGTTATAAACAGTCTCTTTGTCATGGTGCTTTTCATCATTTTTATTTGCTATCATATTAAGAGGGTCAACTATGGGTTTAAATATTGTTTCTAACGTATTATTTCTTGTATTTTTTGCATCCTTTATCATGTCAAACTTTCTTTTAACAGCTGATGCTGATTTAATGATTTGTCTCTTTAGATCTCTTTCCATTTTATTGGGTTTCCTTTCACCTCCAAATCTCATGTGGAAATGATTTATAAATATTATAACATCCGTATATGTAATTATTAATCTACGACTATAAATGTATCAAACGTCATTCTATAGCATCCTTTATTTCGCTCACAATCCTTATTTATGACAATATAATTGTATGGTGTTTTCCAAACAGTTGAACACATTTCACGGAATTGAAGCCATGACATATCAGACCCTACATGCTCATCATAAACATGTTTTAAATTTACGTCGTCTTGTTTAAACAATATAATCATGTTAGAATTGTCTCTTACGAGTTGTTTAGGTATTTTGGTGTAAGTTTGATTGATATAAAAACAATCAATATTCCTATGACGCCCCATAGCAAAATAGTTACGGATGTTGTTTTGATTTTCACAAGCAACATCATCGAAAATAATAATGGAATCCGGTGACGCTTCGTGAGGGTTCAATATTTCGCTATTATGATTATATTTGTGAAATGATGTACCTGGAACCAATTCTAAAACTTTTTCGAGATAAATGTATTTAGGTTGATACAAAGATTTTGAATACACGTACAGGTTTCGAAATCGTGGACCATCTTTATGTAATAATAAACTTATTACTATGTTGGTTTTCCCGCAATTAGATGGACCGCAAACAATACAACGAATTGTATTTGGCAATAACTTTCCATGTCGACTTGCCCCTGTCAATGAAGTTGGACAAATACATTCCAATTTTAACGATTCTTTTTGTTTTAAGAATTTCATTATATTTTATGATTAAAAATTAAATTTGACTGCAGTGTTAAAAGGATTTTTCAGAAATGACTACATAAAATGGTTGCTACGCTTAAATAACGGAAAAGCTAATAATCCATATCGATTATTGGGCGTTCTAATTCACTTTTTCGAGAGAGCGAACGAAGTGAGCGAACGATTAAGAAAAAGTGAAGTAGAATGCCCAATAATCACCTACTAGGGTCCTACCAGGGATACCCAGGGCCGTAGCTAGACTTGAATTTAAGGTAGGGCAGCTGTGGTTACAGGTAGGGCGGAAGTAAAAATGTCACTTGATCTGTTCTGGTCAATCGAATTTTGATGTCCTTAATGTGACGTGTTGCGTAAACATGTGCGAGTCAGGTTAATACTTATGTAATTGTCGGGGTGATATACAGGTGTAACAAAATTATATTATGACTGTAAAACTAGATGCCACTATACGCTAGTATTTTTTTGCGTCTTAAATCTGCTTTACAGTACTTTGCTTATTATTAGTTGATTATTAAGGTATTTTATTAAGGTAAGGCATTGGTATTTTAAGGTAGGGCATTGCCCCACAATGCTCCCCCTCCGCTACGGCCCTGGGGATACCTACATAGGTATTTACACTGAGCCTACAAAAGAAAGTACCTACGATCCGCCTGATCGAATAGGGTCAACGCAAGACATTGTCTCGGTATGCGAAGTGAACCCACGACGTGATACCTTATTATCACGCTTTTTTTTTTTATAGAGTTTGCTGAATTAAATATTTTTAAAATACAGTACGTCAGCCCGTTCCATTCAGTACCATTCCGGTAGCATAATGGTCAGTGCAGCCACCCGGATTGCGGAAGCCCTAGGTTCGATTCCTGGCTGGGTCAGGTAGGCATTTAATTTTTTCACTGTAGTTTATAAATATTTAATTCAGCTTAAGTGTAGCAAATAGCACTTAAAAATAAAAAGTAAAATTTACTATCGCGTTGTGTTATCAAAATTTGTGGTATTTCATCTGTAAAAATGAATCTGCATAGCCATCGGTTGCAATAACCGTTGTATAGATGGCACTGATGTCGCTAAAAAGCAGTCAAAAATCAAAGCAGGGAAAAATTCTGTGCTTACGTCAGCCTTCCCGGTAGCATAATAGTCAGTGCAGCCGCCCTGATTGCGGAAGACCCAGGTTCGATTCCTGGCTGGGTCGGGTGGGCATTTAATTTTTTCACTGTATTTTATAAATATTTAATTCAGCTTAAGTGTAGCAATTAGCACTTAAATATAAAAAGTAGAGTGTGCTGATTGCCACTGGGCATTTTCAGCTTCACCGAACTTTTTTGGGGGCGGCGAGAAACTTAAAGGGTTCCTTAGGCCGTGTGAAACGAAATACCGTCAGAGGTTTTCTAGAGGAAACGGCATCACTCACTACACTCCACGTCCTAGATTCTCCGGGGGGTTCGGATCGGATCGGACGCGTAGCTGATCTTAAAGCTTTAGTTGTTTTTTTCTCATGCTTCAATCATCATCATCATCATCATCAGCTTATTTTATGTCCCCACTGCTAGGGCACGGACCTTCCATATGGATGGAAAGGGAGAACGAGCCATAAACCACCACGCGTGCCCAGCACGGATTGGTGATGTTAACGACTGCTAATGCAGCCGGGGCCAACGTCTTTACGTGCCTTCCGAAGCACGGAGGAGCTCGAGATGATACATTTTTGGTCACCCATCCGATGACCGGCCTTTGCGAAAGTTACTTAACCTCAGCACTCGCAGACCGGGCGCGTTAACCACTGCACCATCGAGTTTCTCCTATGCTGCTATGCCAGAGTGATATGCTATTTCTAGGGAGATATGTTCCATCCTCGACCGCACCTTCACTTAACATCAGGTAAGGTGTGGTGGTGGTGGTAATTTTACTGGATCTAGTAACCTTTATACAGGAACGCAGCAGTGCGAAATAATGCTGCTTAGAGGCAGAAGTAGGTATTAGGGTGGAAACCATTCAGTCTGATTCTAAAAATCTTTACTCAGCATAGGCAGGCAGTATCTATCACCAGGAGGCTTACTAAGCTCTTATAGCAGTATTATTGCAGTTGTGAAAGCGAGACGCGTGTAGCGGCGAATATACACGCGTCTCTTTTCCACAACTGCAATGATACTGCACAGGGGCACAGGGCACAGGCCTGACAAATAGTGATAATAAAGCACAATATTTGCATGTTTATGGAAGTGTACTCACACAGCATCGCCTTTAGAATAGCATAAACACTCTGACAGGATATATTTTTGAACTACCCTACAGGGAGAACGGGCCGTGAACCACCACGCGGGCCTATTGCGGCGGTGGTGGTTGTTAACGACCGCTAAGGCAGCCGGGACCAACGGCTTTATGTGCCTTCCGAAACACGGAGGAGCTCGAGATGATACAGTTTCAAATATATCGCCATAACATCAATGTTTGTAATGAAACAACTTTTACGGATCAACTCGCGTTTATTTTACACATTACTTTTTAAAGTTTATCCTGACGTTATCCTGACCTAATTATGAGACGATCAACACACTCACTCAGTCTCGCTATGACCACGTACCCTGCAAAGGGTTCGAAACGTCAGGATAAACATTAAAGTAATGCGAGTAGATCCGTAAAAGTTGTTTCAATTCAATGTGTAGTGTTCGCGTAAACTTTAAAAACAATATCAATGTTTGTAGCATTGTTGTGTTCCGGCAGCTAGAGATAAGATAGCCAGTGCCTCACTAGTTGAGGATCCCGGGTGTAGTGCGCTTCTATCATTGGCCTTATCATCACTTAACATCAGGTGAGATCAAGCCACTGTGCTTACCCGTAAATTATTTTGGAAAAAGCCTTGCGAAAGTTAATCTTAGTAATCGCAGACCAGTTGGGTTACTCTTGAAACACAATCCCAAATCTAAAAAATTCAAATCGCACTCTTAAAAGCGATAATAGCGCTACATTGGAATTAAATTGCGTGGAAATTGAGTGAACAAATTATTATCGAGATGGGGCGTTCCGAAATTGCGAAACTTATCCCAATATCGATACATATTAATCGCATTGGAATTGTATTGAGATTGAGTTGGCGTCGAGAGAAGCCTACCAGGCACACGTTAACCACTGCATCATCGAACTCCTGATTATCTAAAGAATTTTGATGTCTGGTTTTGTGATTATTGCAATACCCATAAAATGTAGCGATGACTTAATGGAAGTTTTTTTTCCCAGCATTCCCTATATGCGTGCAATAATGTATATGCATTTGTAAAACAACAAAGAATCGAGCCCATTTCAAACGATTTTTTTTACGTACCTAGTAGTAGTTCGTTGAAGTTTTTTATATGGAGTTCAATAAAATGTAAATTGATTTTTTAGTAAGTAAGTAAGAAAAGGGGGGTTCTTGGCGGGAAAGTGAAGAGTCATGTCTGCGGTTTTGTTTTATTTTCTAAATTTTATTGTTATGTCGAATATTAATGTGAAATAATGGTGGATTATTAACCGTTAAGTGTTCGTGAGTGTGCATGAGAGTTGGCAAATGAAACAAAACAGTGCAATTTCACTTTTCAAATTCTCTCAAGAAGTCCGCCCGAGGACTTAGTAAAGCCCCACATCTTTACTGAGATACTCGGGGGGTTGGGGGGTATATCATTTCTCACTTCTCATTTCTATTATCATTCATCATCATCATAAAGGAAGGAAATATTGTTTATTTATGTATTACTTCTAAGAAAAATTACTTTGACACTGGCTAAATGTGCTAAACGCACGAAGCCATCACCATCAACTAAAGGAAAACAAAGTAAGAAAAGGTACTCTATTGAGTACTCTCTTACCAATACCTATTTGAAAACCATAATGATACATAGTGATGGTAACAAAATATAAAACCAAAAAAAAGGAAAAAAAAGATTCTTTAAAAAAAGGAGGAAAGAAGCGTCTTTAAATTCTACAGTTAAGATACTTACTAACTCAGTAAAGATACAGTAACATCAAATCTAAAATTAATTTATAATTTGACAAAGATAAACTTGTAATCTATCTATACTAATATTATAAAGAGAAAACCTTTGTATTTTTCTATGTATGTATGTTTGCAACGTATGAACACAAAAACTACTGGACCGATTTAAAAAATTCTTTCACCATTAGAATGCTACATTAGCGCTGAGTAACATAGGCTATATTAAAAAAATTCCTTCCGTGCGAAGCAGGGACGAGCCGCTAGTACATAATATAATGACTTGTCCTGACTGATTCATCATCGCCGAGCCTAAATCGCTGAAGCTAATTAGATAAAATTTGGACTGTAGGTTAATTGAGTTTCGTAACTAGCCACTAAGAAAGGATTTTATGGAAATCACACCCTAAGGGGTCAAATAGGGGGTGAAAGTTTCTATGAAAGTCCGTCAGTTTTGAAGTAAAATACATGAAAATTGGTATTTGGATTCTTGAAATAAAGAAAGAATGAAGTGTCTCAGGATTTTTTTTTATTTTCCATGTTAGGAGTAAAAAAGGTAAGTAGTTTTTTTTGGGGAAATCGTTATTTTTAAAGTAATAGCTATAACGAGAAATAATTTAATCGATCTATTGATTCTTCAACAAAAATAAAGAATGAAGTGTTTTAGCATTTTTTGAAAAACCTCTCCTAGAGGGTTGAAATGGGTGGAAAAATTGTATGGAATTCTGTCATTCCTTAAATTTCGGTATTTGACCTGGTTAGAAATTATGAAGTGTTTCAGGATTTTTGGAAAATGATCCCTATGTAATATCCGATGTTTTAAAACGGACCAAAATTACTTATATAGAGTGATCTTTATTACGTTGTTTTGTGTTAGACACTTTTTACTAATTCTAGCTCGCATGGATAGGTTAAATAAAAAAAATAATAATAATTAAAATCTTAATGTTCAATCATGATTATTGCTAATGACTAAAATTAGTTGCTACTATTAGCTACTAGTTGCTACTTAGATCTGTGTATTTTCTTTTAGCATTTGAATTTTGGAGGAGCTCGATGGCACAGCGGCTAGCGCGTTCCGCTTGCGATCTTGCCCGCTAAGCAACTTTCGCAATGCCGGGTCGCCTGATGGGTGACCAATTAAAAAACATCTCGAGCTCCTCCGTGCTTCGGAAGGCACGTTAAGCCGTTGGTCCCGGTTGTTGTCGTAAGATGGCAGTCGTTAAAACCCACCAACCAGCATTGGGCCAGCGTGGTGGGTTATGGCCCAATATCCCCACGTGCTATTGTTCACGTGGGAGGCCTGTGCCCAGCAGTGGGACGTTTATAGGCTGTTGATGATGATGATGATGATTTGAATTTTGTAAGCAGCCGACTTTAAGATTACATGAACACATGTCTCGTATTGTGTGTTCAACGTTTTCGATCGAAAAAGATGCGTCAGTCGAACTTGACGGGATATCTCATGAACGAGGCATAGTTGACTCACGCGCTTACTATGTTAGCGAGAAATCACATCAAAATTAACTGTCCTCAAGCAATTTCTATTTTTTTATTTATCAATTGGGACAAAAAGGCAAACACTATGATTCATGAGGTATTTTTTTCGGTTATGAGTTTCAGTATGCATGCAAAACTATTATGAAAAGAATAGTTTTTTATGCGAACACTACACATTGAAATAATGTTATTGGGTAAGGACCCAATAACATTATTTATCTTTATTTTTCCTTAAATACACGTAAATAGAAAATAAAAACATTAAAATAATGAGAGACTAAAAATATGACAACCTATTGTACGTCCGAAATGGATAAACTGTTGATACTATTTATTATTTAAGAACTATATTGTACACAGTTATACAATAAATAATTTCTATTTCTATTTCTATTTCTATTTCCTGCGGAAATGTTAAATCTATACTAATATCTGTGCTAATATCACAGTCTATATAATTCTTACAGTCAGCCAACGGGCACGTCTAGACAGAGCAATCGTGAGGGGTGTGCGAGGCGAGCGGGGCGCGGTGCGACTCGGGCTCGTCATACACTTCACTCGGGACTCACGCATCAGGGGTGGCGCATTGTATTAAAACGCGTGTAGTCAATAATAATTTATTTATTTTTATAACAATAAAAATGATTTTTAATGGATAAATGCCATTTTAGAATTCGCTAATATTTAGGCAAGATTTAATTAGCTATTAAAATCGAGATCAAAAATGGTGGACGCAACTTTTTGATATAAAATCAATATGGATATAATTTTTATGGGTTTCGGGGGTGCCGATTTCGAATATATTTTGAGATTCAAGATGGCGGACGTGCCTTTTTGTATGTAAAATCAATATGGGTTCATGATTTTCGGGAGTGACGATTTCGAATACAACATCTATTTCGAGATCAAAGATGGCGGATGTGACTTTTTTATGTAAGATCAATATGGGACTATGGGTATCATGTCCATGGTTTTCGGGGCTGCCGATTTCGAATACAACATCTATTTCGAGATCCAACGCGACGCGACTTTTTTATGTAAAATAATTATGGGTATCACTTCCATGGTTTCCGGGGTCAACATTTGTAGGTCAACATCACCAATTAAATATTATTGAATTTGAAACAAAACCATGCACATGTTTTCCTAAGAATTTTTTATTAACACTATTTATACGAATGAGAATTTACTATATAATAAAATCTAACAACAGAAATATTAAATCAAGCAAATAAAAATGTAGAAAATATCTTTCAGTTTCACATCTTTAATATGGAATATGCACATTTTTTTTAAATTGTCTAGATAAAATACTTCAAGGCACAGTTTTCTTTTGATGTTGTTAGGTGGATAAACAAGCTGAGATGAAGTAACAAAGCTTCAAAGTTAGAAAGAGAGATCCGGTATTCTACTCTGACGTCATGAGACACGTCCGCCGTAGAATGTTCATACAAAAATTTGATTTTGTGAGAGAGATTATAAATGTTGTATCTCCTGTGTTCATTCTGTTTCGACTATTAGTACCTACCTATTATATTCTTGTATATGTTTTTGGTAAACTACTTAATAAGAAGCATATTTTTGATGCCTATTCTTTTTTATTCTAAGTACTAGTATTGTATTTTTGTTAAAAATAAAACGATTTGTAAACTTATATTTCTTTTACTTAAGGGGGTGCAGCGCGGACGCAAAACTGCGAGTTTCAAGTTTCTTTATGATACGCGTGGCAGTGGTGTGACAACGGCGCACGACTACGAATACGCACGCACACTAATATCTGTACAGAGTAGGCTGGTGATTTAATTAGAGCAATGTTTACTTTCGTAAAATCATAGGCGTTTGGGTAAAAAATAAGAAAAGTCTTAATATTCTATGTTCTATGTTAACGGTGATGGTTTCCGCACTTAGTCCTTAAAGTGGACCATTGTACGTGAGCCATGGCGGCCGGTTATTCCAGCCAGCCCACCTCCCTCCAGAAGCAGATCAGTCTTCCTAGTCTTCTCAGGACGTCCGCAGTCTTAATATTTTCATATTCATGTTTTTTTATTGAAAAATAAGACAACAGTGACCTGCGGAATATCAATACAAACATTTTGATGTCGGATCATTGTTTCATTTGTGCTATATTTACAAAGTTTCTGAAGAAATAAGTTTTTAGATATCATTATTTTACGTATTGTTTATGAAGTTTCTGGGTATTTGTTTCAAATTCCAAAACAACCACGACCTTGTGAAAGGATCAAGCTAACCTATACTAGTCCTTTTAATGTATAAGACCTGTTCAGCGCCTAGCACCAGTGACTTAAAAACACGTAAATTTTCAAATTCCGCGCTGCACCCCCTTAAGAATCCTGATATACATAAACGTACCAATAAGCAAAATGAATATGAAATAGACTAAAAAATTCATGTGACAACCCTGCAACAATGACGAATGTCTAGACGATGGCGTTTCGCGCAACTTCAAAGGCGTTGGACCACTGTAAGCATTTAACACTGTGTTAATATTATAATGAAGAAAGCTTTGTATTTTTGTATGTATGTTTGCAACGAATAAATTCAAAAACTACTGGACCGATTTAAAAAAAATTCTTTCACCATTAGAATGCTACATTAGCGCTGAGTAACATAGGCCATATTAAAAAAAAGAAGAAAAAATAAGAAATGCGGTACGAACTTCGCCGGGTCAGCTAATGTCTAAATAAAAGCGGCATTTCCCGAGACTTCAAAGGCGTTGTCCCACTGTAAGTCTTACGCTTTGATTTTTTTTTTAAAGAGAGTTTGCTGATTGTTTCAGGCGGCATTATCAGCTTCACCGGGCTTTTTTGGGGGCGGCGAGGAACGTAAAGGGTCCCTCAAGCCGTGTGAAACGAATCACCTTCGGAGGTTTTCTAGAGGGAACGGCATCGCGCACTAGTGCGCGTCCCCGTGCCCTACTAGATTCTCCGAAGGGTTCGGATCGGATCGGGGGGACGCTGTGATATTACTGTAAAGTAAAGTAAAAAAAAGTAAAGTAAAGTAAAGTAATACAAGTAAAGTAAAGTGATACTGTATACATAAGTGCAATAAATAAATAAATAAATAAAAACATTTTAGAAAACAATTAAGTATTGTGTTTCGAAACTACATAGAATAAATTGTATGTAGCGTAGATTATATAAACGTTATTTAGTGAAACAAGTAGAGCTTCGTAGAAGAATATGAGACTCTTATTTACAAAGGATAAATATCTCCAATTGCGACTACCTGCACAAAATTATCCTTTGCATCTGAAAAAAAAGGCAAAAAGTCCTTATGCACAAGCTGTTATCGGACTTATCTTAACCGCTTAAGCTTTCCTTTGCATACCGGAGCTTTAAAAAAAAACTGACCGGAATCAGTGCAGCGAAGCGAAAAAAGTAACTGTTGGAAAGTAATTTACATTGGCCTGTGAGACTCGAGCTTGCATATAGGCTCAGTACGACCGCAGTCGCCTAGCGGTAGTTACGCCGCGCACAAACTTTCGTCGGAAAAAAAACAATTTAAAAAATATAAAAAGCGCGCGCTTTATTCGAACGTCGAAAGAGGTTTTGTATCTGTCGTCGTTGAAATTAAAAAGAGAATCGAAAGAGTTAATCGGAAAGGAGGTCGGCATAATCTTAAGTTGTTAATCAACGATTTTAGTACGAATAACTGTTAAGACCCAAGTGCCGGTGGATAATGAGTTCGCTGTGATTGTGAGAGTATCGTCTTGGTGCGAGTTAAACAGGTGAATATGAAATTGATTACAATGCACCGTTGCTTCTGGTGAACCTTATAATTTGTGATCGCTATAATTTTCGCGCTCCCGAAACGTGGTTCCGTTGCGAATATTAATAAGGACTTTGTAAAAAATGAGTGCAAAAGTTTGCGTGCATTGAAACGTTAATTTTTATTTTTTTGTGAGCAAAAAGTTTTTATATGTTCTTGAGTTGAAAAGTTTGTAACAATATTTTTTTTCTTTACTATTCAAGAAGTTTTTACGTTTGTCGAGTAAATAAGGTTGTTACACATCATTACTTTAAAAAGGTAATGGTTGAAAGATTCGCCGTTTTTTCCGCAGTTATCAGTCGGTGTCGAGGCGATCAGGAATAACGGCCCTGCAATCATAGGTTGTTGCTCTTCCTAGCGCGGGCGCCGAGAAATAAAAGCAACTAGTTTAAGAAAGGAAAGCTTAGAACGAGCTTTGGTACTAAGATTAAAGGCTTTGAAACTATCATTAGGTTATAACAAAGTACGTAAGTGATGAAGTAAATACGCTAAGCTAATAAAATCTTATTTTATTATAATAAAATACACAAGGAAATATTTAAATGTCATTAAAGGTCTCTTTTAACTCTTTTGTGCCCCATACAAGTATTCTTTGTTGTATATATGTGTCTTGCCACTTGGCCAGCCATAGGTCCAAAGAGTTCGTAACTTAAGTTGTTAAGTGTTTTACTTAAGGTTTTACTAAAAATGTAATATCGTCTCCTTTACCGTTAGAGAATTCTCTTATTACATTTTACTTGGTAAATAGTTTTTTTCTATATTAATAGCCTTAACACGATTATTTCGCCGAACATTCAATAGAAAAATAAATCATAAAAGTACATTTTAAAATCATTAATTATGAGGCATAACGTTCACAATGCCTCAATCGTGCATTAAGATTTAAAAAGTATTTTTGTTACTTTTTTACCAAACAACTTTTTAACACAGTTAAAGCAGAGGACTCTAAAAAAGAGGTCTAACTCAAATGTTTACATATCTGCTCCGGCCGTGCCGTGCACCGAATGTGTGTCAGTGAAATGATCGAAACTCGGTCCCGTATGGTAGGTATCCGTCGCGTCCGCGGCTGGCCGATTTAGCTGTCGCAGCCAAGAAAGGCTGACATTCTTTTTATTATTATTAGGTTTTTTCTGGTGCCACTTTCTTCTCTAACCTTGGTTACGCGTGGTGACAATAAAACACCCAATTTTTATATTTAACTGTTAAAGTAATTTTTAATAGTTTATTAAATACTCTTCAGTGGCTTCACGAACGAAGTCATTGTATATTCTTATTGTAGTTTCCAATGCTTACGTTACATAATACGTATGATTTCTGAATGTCATCGGTGTTTATAAAATTAAAAATATCAGCAAATACACCATGAAATAGAATGTGTGTGTAGCGGTTAGCGGATATAGTTAGCTATCGTAGTGGCATCAATGTCTGTCACTTTAAGCCTCAGAATAATAACTAGCTTTAGAGCTAGTTATTATTCTGCGCTTTAAGCGCAGTATTTGACACAATTTTCGCCCCGCAAAAAAATAACATGTATTTTCATTGAAAGTTTATTGGATGGCAGCTAAGAAGAAGGTTGTCTGTATTTAAATGTTACTAAAGGCTAATAGATGCTGTCCCATATTTTTAATTTTTAAAAGGGATAAATGTCGATCAATGGTTCCTGAAGAATACCGGTGCGGTGCCACTACCCTTGCATAAATGAATCGTGCCAACGTTCTTTTGTACTTTTTTCAAATTAAAAAAAAAACAAAAATTCAAAATCATTTATTTATTCATCATCATCATCATCATCATCATCTCAGCCAAAAGACGTCCACTGCTGGACAAAGGCCTCCCCCAAGGATCTCCACAACGATAGGTTTATTTATTTATTAACAAGAATAAACTATTATACAGGTTACAGAATAGTAAAGAAACTAAAATTAATACAAAACTAAAATATGGCGTCAAAAAATTCCTCCGCGTCGCAGTCGACTGATAAAGTACCCATATTATTATTATTATTCATTTATTTAGTTTTGGCATGTTGTGGCTGCAAATAACTTATAAGAATGTCACTATGCCATCGGCAGGCTTATTATTGAAACAACGACGCGACGCTCTAGTTGCAGTTGATAAATTGGTGTTATGGACACAAATCGCTCAATGATCGCTCGCTTAGTACATTTGCGTTATGTATGGAATAGTGTACATACATTGAGCGATTTGTGTTTGTGTCATACTCGTGAACAGGTGCCGCCTGTGGAGGCTGGTCTGCTTTTGCATTCTATTATTTTTATTATTATTTACTATAGTTTAACTTAATTTTTTTTCTTAGACAATTTTTGACCTTTATTAGTACTAAGACATTGTGAAAATTTTAACTGGTAACTGATGCAAACTTAGATACATTATTATTATTATTTTTTCTATTTTGCTTTTTTTAACATGTTGTGATGTCCTTAAAAGTTTGTGTTTTTATTTGTGATGGAAATTGTCCTTTTATAATAGGGCAATTTCCAATATTTTTGACGCTGTAAGGGAGAAAAGAGCTTGACACTTGCCGAGTTTCTTGCCGGTTCTTCTCAGTACAAGGTCTCCCGCCCAGAGTTGACTTACGAACCGATGGCATAATGACGTTCATAAGAGCTATTTGTAGCCTAAAATTTGAAATAAATAAATTTGAAATTTGAATTTATTGCTTTTCTCGGTAATAAGCCTGCAGTTCGTAAGTCTGCATAGTCTTGTTCTACAAGTACGGTGTTATGAACCTAGCCTAGGGTGTGTGTGTATCTGAGTGTAACCCCTGGTATAATATCATAAGTCTTGTTATTTTAAAATACATAACAAATCAGGTTTTCTACACAACTTTTTCCCGTATTCGTGAACTGGTATCTCTTTAATAATTCGTCGATACAAAAGAACCTATAAATAGTCGGTTTCCTTCCTCGTTGGTTGCATTGCGCGAATTCCAATCACGACTTGCGCCGAATTGGAGTCTGGGTCATTAACATTGGAACTCCTTGGACTCACTACTTTTTAATATTATTATTGTAGCTTGGAGCGGTTTGCATATTAGCCAAGAGTATTTTAATTTTCATTGTGTTATTATTATATTATAATAACAATTAATTTTAATGTACTAAGTGAGTGTAATAAATATATAATCATAAATGATATACGGCACGGCCAAACCGCTTGTTATTTGTTCCGTTTGCGGTGGAGACATAGGGTCCATGGGGGTCGGAGGCCAAGCAGCTTGTTAAAGAGTTGAGTGCTCGCCTTGATGAAGCCTTCGGTGACAAAAAGGCTGGCAGCTACCTCTGCCAACGTATTAGCTTGGCTATCCAAAAAAGGGAATGTTGCCAGCATTCTTGGGACCGTTCCGATGAGCCCACAGCTGGAGGACATTTTTTATTTATAGGTTTTATTTTGTCTCTAGTTAAGTTATCTTAATTTTTTTCTTTATTTTTTCTTTAATGTAGTTATGTTATGTATCATATTGGTGTGAATTAACTTTAATTTTGTTACGTAAAGTCTGTTATTTGTTGTATGTTTAGAACTTTAATACTGTATAAAATAGGTTATTAATTTAAGAAGAAAAAAAAATATTGTCGTAATTATTCATCACTTTGACCGTCGCTTAATAAACAATGAAACATTATTAAACATATTAATTAGTTTTAAAGCGTCATAACTTCGACATTGAATCGCAAACAAACTGCACTAATCTAGGTATATCTAACAAAAACTTTATATCTATTGCAAATATTTAAAAAAATATTTTAATTACTACAGTTTAAAATTCATAAAATAAAATAAAAGGAATGCACACATTTTTATACACCGTTGGTTTTGCATACATTTTGCATTTTACATAACGCCCGCATAGTATAAATTATTGCGTATTTAAAATACTTTAGATACGATAGCTCTGTTTAGCTCTGTTTCATAATGTCGGTTATCAGTTACAGTGAAAACTTATGTCACACTCATTTTGACTCAATGGTAGGGGTTTCATAGACTAACAATCTTCTAAATATTAAAAAAGGAAAACAGACTACTGACTGAAAACGCACAGCCCAAACTACTAGAATCTTGAAGTTGTGCACCATGCTTTCTTTTGTGGGCACTAAGAAAGGATTTTTGGAAATTCGCCCTTTAAGGGGGTAAAAAGGGGGTGTAAGTTTATATGAAACTCCGTCAGTTTTGAAGCTAAATTGCAAAAACAATGGTATTTAGCTATTTGTTAAGAAGTAAACAATAACGTATTTCAGGATTTTTGAAAATTCAACCTCTAAGGGGGTGAAAAAGGGTGGCAAACTTTGTATATATCTATGGGACTGTTTGTAAAAACTTTGTTGCCTGAAAATAAATAAATTTATTATTAAGGCGACAGTCTTTTACGAATCAGTGTTCTTGCAGTATTATCAGATACTAAGATCTTTTTTTAGTTATTAAAAAAGCTACAAATAAAATTTATTTAACATCACCTTACAGTATGGAGTTTCTAGTTTCCTAAACATATTAGTTTATTTACTTTGATGTTGCTTTTCATCATTTTGTTAGGCTTTAAACATACCCGTGTTTACGTTCTGCGCGTTGAAGATCTAATTCATGCACACGTCACGTAAAAAATATGGTAAAAACACGAAATGTATTCAGATAACATTTATTCTTAAATCCTCTACAAAAATCTTACTTGTTTATATTTTTAAAAATGCCTTAGTTTTCCTTTTTTAAGTGGTTTAATTAGTGGTAATTTTAAGAAATCGACCATATCGTGCGCAAATATTTGAAAAATGACAAAGTATTGGAAAAATTCTACGAGTGGGATCCGAACCCGCACCACATGACATGCCGGGTCGGGTGCACTATCAACTATGCTATCGTGGCTCAATCCAACTCGCCGAAATTAAATTATTAATATAAATTATATTATTACTAGCGACCCGCCCCTGCTTCGCACGGGCGCAATGCTGATACTAAATGCATGTATTTATACATATAAACCTTCCTCTTGAATCACTCTATCTAATAAAAAAAACCGCATCAAAATCGGTTGCGTAGTTTTAAAGATCTAAGCACACAAAGGGACATAGGGACAGAGAAAGCGACTTTGTTTTATACTATGTAGTGATTATAAGAGGAAGAAAGCATATCTACAAGTAGATATATTTGAACCTTCATCATCATCAGCTCATTTTATGTCCCCACTGCTGGGGCACGAGCCTACTCTATAGACGGATAGGGAGAACGGGTCATAAACCACCACGCGGGCCTAGAGCGGATTGGTGGTTGTTAACGACTGTTAATGCAACCACGACAACGGCTTTACGTGCCTTCCGAAGCACGGAGGAGCTCGAGATGATAAATGTTTGGTCACTTACCCGATGACGGGCCTTTACGAAACTTGCTTAACCTCAGCACTCGCAGACCGGGCGCGTTAACCACTGCGCCATCGAGCTCCTCAATAGAAGATTATTATCCTGTAGGGTTACTCTTGAAACACAATTGCAATAATCAATATCCAATCACAAATCTAAAAAATTCAAATGGCATTCTTAAAAGCGATAATAGCGCCACATTGGAATTAAATTGCGTGGAAATTGAGTGAACAAATTATTATCGAGATGGGGCGTTCCGAAATTGCGAAACTTATCCCAATATCGATACATATTAATCGCATTGGAATTGTATTGAGATTGAGTTTGCGTCAAGAGTAGCCTACCTGATGTGTTAGTATACGCCTGGGTGGTCGAGAGCAAAGCGCTGTGTCCGATACCTACACCTAAGGTCCCGGTCGTGTAAAGTGTTCTTCGGATTTTTCGATGCATAGCCCGGATTTGTGATCACCAGCTCGCATTTGGTAAGCGTGGTGATTAAGCCACTACCCATCAATTGTAGTGATGACTTGATTCCAATGATGGAGGCCTTTGCCCAGCAGTGGGACGGTAATAGGCTCTATATATGATTTAACATTAAATATTATTTATTTACGATTACGTTGTTTAATATTAGAAGTGTAGCCTCCTCGTTAGCAATTGCTTTTCACGTTTGAGTGGAACCAGTCCAACGGATGCCTTTAGGGTTGTCAACTGGGTATATATTATAAATATTATAATACTAGCAGACCCGGCGGACTTCGTACCGCTTTGACAGTTTCCATCATTGAGTTAAATATATCAATGGTTTCCATGACAACAAATAATCATAATATATTCAAATTGAAAATTGTTGTAAAATAAATTTTGTTTGAAATGTAGTTATAATTTTGTTTTTATTAATAAGCATGTATTTATATTTTAATTTTTATCTTAATTTGGACACCGTTTATGGTATGGCATGTTGAATCTAAATTTAATTATAATATCTTTTTTTACACGTGTGCAAGCAAATAAAGTATCTTTATCTTTATCAACTTAAAAAATAAAACATTGTTTTATTGTAACAAAAATAGTTACATAACGAAGACAAAAAAAACTCCTTGTGGAAGCCGGCATTACGAAACGGGCTTTGCTTTCACGATCGTAAATCATAACCAATCTTAAACGAGAACAAATATAATTAGAGTTTATTTTTTGCATTGGCAGTCTTTTTCGGTCCCAGACTAAATAAAGACTTTAAAAAATTAAAATGTCTTGAGTCATATTACCTATGTTTATTGCATCATGTCGGTTTCTTTGTTTTCAAAGTAATATTAAGTCTCCTATTCAAGTAAAAATACTTTACATAAAGTTTATACATACATACCTATATGGGCGATTTCCTCTATAATTAAAAGAAAGCGCTTTTTAGGGTTCCTTAGCCAAATGGCAATAAACGGAACCCTTATGGATTCGTGATGTCTGTCTGTCTGTCTGCCTGCCTGTCTGTCTGTCTGTCTGTCTGTCTGTCCGTCCGTATGTCACAGCCACTTTTTTCCGAAACTATAAGAACTGGTGAAACCTGGTAAGTAGATGTATTCTGTGAACCGCATTAAGATTTTCACACAAAAATAGAAAAAAACAATAAATTTTGGGGGTTCCCATACTTAGAACTGAAACTCAAAAAAAATTTTTTTCATCTAACCCATACGTGTGGGTTATCTATGGATAGGTCTTCAAAAATGATATTGAGGTTTCTAACATATTTTTTTTCTTAACTGAATAGTTTACGCGAGAGACACATCCAAAGTGGTAAAATGTGTGCCCCCCCCCCTCCCTGTAACTTCTAAAATAAGACAATGATAAAACTAAAAAAAACATATGATGTACATTACCATGCAAACTTCCACCGAAAATTGGTTTGAACAAGATCTAGTAAGTAGTTTTTTTTTAATACGTCAAAGTACGGAACCCTTCGTGCGCGAGTCCGACTCGCACTTGGTCGGGTTTTTCCTTATATTATCCTATTCCAAATATCTTGGTCTTAACACTGTAGCCAACCCTAGCTACGGGTGGCAATTCGCGAACCTGTTCTGACCATTTCTGACGAGTGGAACTTAGCAATACCCTGTGTTAAAAATACAACCCTACTTACATTATAAAATTTTTGTATATTGGTCAATCAATGAATATAGCGACAGCATTGACATCCAAAACGACTCGCCTTCTAGGCTCTTCTGAACCGTTGCAAATTTTATTAGAGTAGTTTAATTATTAATGCTAATTAGTTTTTAACGCTTCAGTCAATAAAAAATTCAGCGCTTACGTCAGCCTTCCCGGTAGCATAACGGTCAGTGCAGCCGCCCGGATTGCGGAAGACCCAGGTTCGATTCCTGGCTGGGTCGGGTGGGCGTTTAATTTTTTCACTGTATTTTATATAAATATTTAATTTAGCTTAAGTGTATGTAACTATATGTAAGTTTTGTTGTACACAAACGTTGCCTTACCTATTTAATAAATAAATAAATAAATACAATAAACTTCTACAAATAGGTGTGAATTACTAACTTTTCCCTTTTTAAACCAAATTCAGACAAACACACTTAGCAGACAAAATATTCGCGAGTTTGCGACATACAAATAACACACTCTCATGCAACGCAAAACTGTATTCGTTAATGTCATCTAACTATTTAAGTTGTTACTTTATTTGTTTTTATTTTTTAATAAGATTTAATTACTTTTGATAGATTAGATTTAGATTTACTGCTTGTACCATGTTTTTTTTGGTGCCCTTATCATCATCAGCTCATTGTATGTCCCCACTGCTGGGGCACGAGCCTTCCCTATGGATGGATAGGGAGAACGGGCCATAAACCACCACGCGGGCCCAGTGCGGTGCGGTGGTTGTTAACGACTGCTAATGCAGCCGGGACCAACGGCTTTACGTGCCTTCCGAAGCACGGAGAAACTCGAGATGATAAGTTTTTGGTCACCCATCCGATGACCGGCCTCAGCGAAAGTTGCTTAACCTCAGCAATCGCAGACCGGGCGCGTTAACCACTGCGCCATCGAGCTTCTCAGGTGCCCTTATAAGGCAAGGCAAAGGTGTTAGTAGAAGATATTAAAACAAAGTATGTTAAAATAAATTTATTTACTCGTATACGATTTGAACTCCCCATAGTGTACTCGTTTACTCCATTAATTTATTAAATACTTACCATAAATCCCTTTGGACAAAGGTTTTTATGAAATTTTCTACTAACTATCAAGATATTATGTATATATTATTATTAAAGTGCTATTCCGAACCGAGCTGCCAAGTTCAACTGCCGACAGCACGTGCAGCGGCACTTTATTGCACTCACTGCTGCCGCGGCGCTTGGAAGCCATTTCATATAAACACATACAACCAGTAGTGCAGCTGCGGCCGACTTCATGCAGTCGCTGCACGTGCTGTCGGCAGTTGCTGTTGGCAGCTTGGTTCGGAGTGTGAAAATATTAGAACAATGAAGGTTGTATAGGATATCGAACGAAATGTATAAGGCTCTTACCCCCTTATTCATAAAAACTATTTATGCATTATTTAGTTAATCATTGTGTTGTCTCTTTTTCACAAATTAAAAATGACGTTTGTGTGACGTTGACAAAACAATGTTTAACTAAATAATGCATAAATAGTTTTTATAAATAAGGGGGATTATATTTGATTTAATATTTTGTTTTATTTATGAACATATATTTATTTATATTTTTTTATATTTATGAACATAACACTCGTACATGTCAGTCAGAAACGTCAGGATAAACATTAATTAAAACTGATGTATGAAAAATAAACGCGAGTAGATCGGTAAAAGTCGTTTCATTTTTATAATATATTTTAACTGTTACATCCACTGCTCGTGAGATGAACAATACGGTAATTTGAATTCTTCATTGTTACACTAAAGTTGTTAGAGTGTTAATGAAGACAATTTGGATGCAGTCACGACTCTCAGGCGCGGAAACTCATTGTGCCTGTAGAAGCTTTGCGGTGAGTCTATTTTGTATAGATCGACTAGCTGACAAAACAAACAAAACGTTGACAGTTTCCATGACAACAAAACAAACAAATCATTCGTTTGCTTAAGAACACCCGTATCCCATGATGGACCACAGAAAATTTCATCGACATCGGTCCAGCCGTTTAGAAGGAGTTCAATAACATACACACGCACAAAAGATTTATATATTTATATAAAGATAGATAGAAATATATAAAGATATAGATAAATATATATATAGATAGATAGATAGATACAGTCTTTATTTGAATACTGTAGACACACACAATCATAAAAGTGAAACATAAAAACTATAAAACATGAAAAAACTGTAATAATGTAATACCTATTTACTTTTAAGCTTACGCGTTTTATAGTTATCAAAAAATTTAAACGGCGGTTCATCATCATCATCATCATCAGCCCCTCTCGACCCACTGCTGGGCATAGGCCCCTCTTTGCTTATGCCCAGCAGACAAACGGCGATTAACGCAAACTAATTAGTGAAAGGTATCATACCTTAGAACTTATATTGTTAACTCTAATTGATTTAACATAATTTAATGCAGTCGGGTAACAAAGTGTTGAAAATATTCCGCGAAATATAACTTGCCTAATTCTTAACTGATCTTTCAATATTTGTAAAAATATTAAGATCGAATGTTGATGACGTAGTTGACGACATTGAATAGGGCTCCTTTGGCTTACAGAGTATGATGGGTCTTACAAATAAACAAAGAATAAGATCCGAATAGTTATTCCATGTTTTGTCATTTTTACTCTAACTAGTGGTCGCCCACTAGTCGAAATTTGACCGTAATTTTATTAAGGCTGCACGGATATATCCTAAGCAATGAAAAATTAAAAAAGATAGAATGTCCAAAATAAATTCAAAATTCAAAATCATTTTATTCAGTTTAGGCTACAAGTAGCTCTTATGAATGTCACTATGCCATCGGTTCGTAAGTCTACTCTGGGCGGGAGATCTTGTACTGAGAAGAACCAGCAAGAAACTCAGCAAGTGTCCAGATCTTTTCTCCCTTACAGCGTCAAAAATATTGGAAAATGTCCGATCATAGCAGGACACTTTCCATTACAAATAAACACAAAACATACTTATAGAAGACAACCACAACATGTAAAAAAAAAATAAACAAAAAAAAATAATTCTAGGTTAACAAATTTACATCAGGCAAAAGTTTCAATTTCCACAATGTCATACAGTACCACTACAGCATTCTAGTAAAAGTCAAAAATTGTTTTAGAAGAACAAAGTCAAACTATAGTGAATAATACTAAAAATAAGATAAGTATGCAAGAGCAGACCAGCCTCCACAGGCGGCACCCGTTCACGAGTATGACATATGAATCAGCCATCGCTTCGCTCAACCATATTTTAGGGAACGTAACGACCCGACGCACACGCCACCACCGCAGAGACAATAAAGAGAGCATGACACACTCAAGATACTCTAAATAAAAACTTAATGATATATTTAACTCAACGCTGTTTGTTATCAGTAGGACACTGCTTATAAAGACTATATATCAGTATAAAAATTATATGAATAAATTTTATTATTGTGAAATAACATGTGCAGGCGAGCAGACTAAGATGACCACACATTCTTATCATTAAGATAATCATTAATTTTATAGTAACCTTTTTTCATTAGCCCTTGTTTTATTTCTGTCTTAAACTTGTGTAGCGGCAGTTCCGTTATAGTGACAGGCACTTTATTGTATATTTTTATACATTTCCCAACAAATGAATTACCGACCTTATTGAGTCTAAGTTTTGGAACGGCAAGTTTGTTTTTATTTCTTGTGTTAAAATTATGGGTATTACTTTTTTTTTCGAATTTATCTAAGTTTTTATAAACATTAACGATATTTTCATAAATATACTGTGAAGCTACAGTTAAAATATTAATCTGCTTAAATAACTCTCTCAGCGTATTACGGGGTCTAAGGCTATAAATAGCTCGAATGGCTCTTTTCTGTAACACAAAAATGGTTTCAATGTCAGCCGCTGAGCCCCACAATAAAAGACCATATGACATGACGCTGTGAAAGTAACTAAAGTAAACTAATCTTGCCGTTTCTACATCAGTAAGTGACCTTATTTTTCTAACCGCATAGGCAGCCGAGCTAAGTCTTCCTGCCAAGGCAGCAATATGAGGACCCCATTGTAATTTGTGATCCAAGGTAATACCCAGGAAAACTGTCGAGTTAACTATTTCAACTATTTCATCGTTCATAGTGATACTGGTATTAACCTGCTTCACATTAGGCATCGTGAATTTCACACATTTAGTTTTTTTTGCATTAAGCAGCAGGTTATTAGTGGTAAACCAATGTAATATTTGAGAGAGAGTATTACTTACGTCGTCAAATATTGCTCTATGTCTATCAACTTTAAAAATCAATGAGGTATCATCAACAAATAATACTATCTCACAAAGATCTTCGGTGTAGTAAGGTAGATCATTTACATAAATGAGAAAAAAATATGTAAGTTTGGATTGGCATTGACAGATGTCGGCCGCGTTAAAGACAAACAATACTGTGTGTCAAATACATGGTAGTGTGTGTAATGTTGTCTTTGTTGATTTAATGTATGTTTTATGTATAATTTAAAAAAAATATTAACATTTGGATAACCTTCTCTATATAAACTATAAGTGTGCGAAATTTCATACTCCTTCGTCCGCGCAATTTTCGTAAAAACGGGTATAAAGTTTTTGCTTCACGTATTAATATATAGATTTGAAATGACGTTTACATGACAGGAAGTATAGGAACAAAACACAGAACAAGGCACTATAAGAGTAGATAGTGTTGATTCATTTCGGCGAGTTGGATTGAGCCACGATAGCATAGTTGGTAGTGCACCTGACCCGGCATGTCATGGGGTGCGGTTCGAGTCCCGCTCGTGGAACTTTTTCAACACTTTTTAATTGTAATTTGTTCGCAACAAAATTTGCGTAAAATAGAAACATTATCAAATTTGGAGTCTTGAAGCACAAAGCCCAGGTGAGATGTAGGCGGGCGAGTACTACCCGGCGCCGGTTTGCCAAATGGAGTTGCCCGGGATAGTTAAGGCACCCCCTAAACTCCCATAAGGTGAGATAAAGGCGCTCTTCCGTTGTGAATTAAAAGAAATATAATATGTATAGCTCCTACTCTTTAAGAAGTGAAATTAATCAATTGTTCCGCCTACTAGAGTCAATAAACTTCGTAGGTCCCAAACGAGTTTTATTTATGCATCATAAGATAAAGATTTCGTCAAAATGGGTCAACACAATATTGTCATTGTTTCATTATAAACATTATTCATATGATTGATGATTGATATTACGTGATTAATGTTAGTAGATATGATAAATGATTAATTTTATTCATAAAAGATAAATTTATCATTAGATTGTAAGGTACCACTATATTACTATATTTAATAGCCTTAATAGCTTTAATGCCTCTGTTCTCTAAGGTTACTCTACTGGTCTAGGCCCAGAGGTCATGAAATCGATTCTCAAGTGTAATATTGTTAAATAAAATTTTTCATATTTAAAATTGTCAAAATCAGGCTACTGAGACACGATTTGGGCTATAATTATGTCAAATAACTTAATTAGCTTTATACGTTTAACGGCACTCTAGTCCAGATGTAACTCCACCGGTAAAGTTTTAATATAGCCTATGTTACTCAGCGCTAATGTAGCATTCTAATGGTGAAAGAATTTTTTAAATCGGTCCAGTAGTTTTTCAGTTTATTCGTTGCAAACATAAATATTAAAAATACAAAGCTTTCCTCATTATAATATTAGTATAGATAAAAATCACTAAGTATTATTATTATATTATGTTGATAAGCTATCATCATTATTTGTTGCCATCTTCACACTAAGTTCGTGAGATCAGTACAGTCACAACACGTAAACAATGTAGACCTTAACGCAATGGGATAAGAGTCAAAACTATTCAAAAGTGTATACATGGTAATGCTCGTCACTGTATACAAAACTTCTTAGGTAGCATCTTTTAACTGACGATAGCTAAGTCCAGTCCACTGTTTATTTTAAGGGCCAGCAACGCATCTGCGATTCCTCTGGTCTTGCGGGTGTCCATGGGCGGCGGTGATTGCTTCCCATCAGGTGACCCGCCTGCTCGTTTGCCTCCTTCTAATATTTAAAAAAAAAGAAACTGTTATATGTCGTCCAGTCATTTGCGTCTCCAACGGACCTTTCTTTCCTGGAATGAATGAATGAATGAATGAATAAACCATAGTAAAGTATTTTTCTTAAAGTTCAATTTTTAAAGTCAGGCAACTGAGACACAATTTGTGTAGGTTTTAAAACAGCAGTCTCGAAGGCTAGAGTTTCTTTTCTTTAAAAAAATGGTGCGATGCCAATGATTCACAAAAACATTAGTAAAAATTAGAATTTACGATAAGCCAGCGGAGAAACCATTTAAATTCCGATCTTAACGTCCTTGATGGAAAGACAAAATTCCATTGTCTCAACCTATGTCATCTTTAAGGATAACAGCATGTTGTCGCTCTTACTGCTCACTGATACGGTCGAGTTTCCTTTGACAGTGAGGCGGTCAGACAAAACCAGAATAGAAATGTGTGTCAGTGGTACGTGCACCGTTAAGGCGTGTGGTTCGTCCGTGAAAGTAGTCGTGGGTAGTGTGTTCGATTCCGTGGCCGACGCATTTTTATGTCCAAGGACATTTGGTGATGCATGAGATGGGTGACCGTAAACGTTGCGAACTACTCTTCGCTTCGGAGCTTCGGAAGGAAATTTAGCTGTTTATAATTGCTAATGATGATATGAGCCTCTAAAACCGCTCCATGGTCTTGTGGTAAGACACAAAACAATTAACGATTCATCCCTAGGATGATACGCAAGGCTATTGAAATTAAAAAACATCCTAATTTTAATAGAGATGATGGTTGGTGTTTACCACCGGCCTGGGACCCCATCATACAAAATATTAAATCCCAGCCCCAACACCAGTATGGTGTTATGGTGGGATATTGATTGCCAGACCAAAAGATACTGTAAGCTCTTTCTGCGTGAAACGGAATGTACCTGATTAAATTTAAATGAGGGTATACAAGCTACTAACTAATTATGAGATGACCAACACCTCAGTCTCCCTGTGACCACGGACCCTGCAAAGGGTTCGAAACGTCAAGATAAACATTAATTAAAAATAATGTGTAAGGTAAAATAAACGCGAGTAGTTCCGTAAAAGTTGTTTTCATTTCAAAAATTAAGAAATGAATATGTTATTGGATTTGAACAGTTATTCTATATAACTTTACTGATTAACTATTATAATAACTTAACCATGTAGCTAAATACGAAATAGCTTATTTGATACACTGTTTTAACTAAATATTTTAGGCGAGAAACTTAAAGGTTTCAAGCCAAGCCAGATCAAAACACCGTCAGAAGTTTCCTAGAGGGAATGACATCACACAAGCGTGAGAGTCTAGGAGAGCGGAGAATCTAGGAGGGATCCTAGATTCTCCGAGGTGTTCAGATCAAATCAAGAGCGGAAAAACTCGAGGGCGCCTCTAGAGGCTAGGAAGGAACATGACTCTTGTTGACCAGGGCGTGGGTCGACATACTGTATAGCCTGCTAAAATGTATCACAGCCACTTAGAAACAGTAAAGAGTGTTTATTTAAATCACCAACCTCCTTTCAACGGTAAAAAAACAAATTTAAAAAACTTCATTTGCACAACGTAAATTGTTTTCACAGTGTTTTAAGTGAACCGTTAACATTACCATTGTCTTCAAGCAATGTGGAGGAGCTTACGTACAAACGTTACGATTGATGACTACAGATAAAAGTGAGATAAGAAATGCAAATATAAGAAACCAGTTCAAATGTAGACTTCTTGTAGGGCAATTACGATCAGCTTCGTGGCAATGACACGCAAAATAAAATAATTTTGAATTTTGACTTTTTAATTTTGAATTTGATATATTTGATCTGAAATTTTTATATATTTGTTTTTGTCTACGGTTTGGTTGCCATCACAAACTACCATCCGTCTTATCTAAATCTGTTACTATATCAACTATGTCAGTAGAAATATTGTGCCCAGGTAGGCGAAATATTTTGAGACTATTCAAAAGCGCTTCCATTAAGTTTGCTTGAATAAAGATTCTTTCCATAAGATAAATTTCAAATTTAGTCTTATTTTGAATAACTGGCCTTCTAAAGAATAACCCGTTAACAAATAAACAGAGAATAAGCTCCGAATATTTATTCCGTGTTTTGTTCCTGTCATGTAAACTTCATTTTAGATTAGAGTCATCATCAGCTCATTTTATGTCCCCACTGCTGGGGCACGAGTCTTCCCTATGGATGGATAGGGAGAACAGAGGGAGAACCACCACGCGGGCCCAGTGCGGGTTGGTGGTTGTTAACGACTGCTATTGCAGCCGGGACCAATGGCTTTACGTGCCTTCCGAAGCACGTAGGAGCTCGAGATGACACATTTTTATTCACCCATCCGATGATCGGCCTTTGTGAAAGTTGCTTAGCCTCAGCACTCGCAGACCGGGCGCGTTAACCACTGAGCCATCGAGTTCCTCCTCTTTAGATTAGAGTAAAATAGACAAAACACGGAATAACTATTCCAAGCTTTTTCTTTGTTGTGTTTTGTAGAATGGGGCATTTACATAGTAGGGTTAAGACTTCTGAGGTATTTCCCGTGCGCCATAACATTAGGTTCTTCAAGAAGCATGATAGAGCTAACGAAGTCGGTATCACAGCAGCTTCTCGTCGTTAGCAGCTTTTATACCTACTTATAATCTTTTTTATATCATTCATTCATTAATAATTTTTTATATTGTGATTCAGTTTGGTACAGCGCCATCTGTGATTTTTAACCTGAACTAAACTTAGTATGAATTAAGTAGTTCTTGTTTAGGAAAATGTTTTTGCTCTACAATACGCTTGAAAACAACTTTATATTTGTATAGAAACAAATGAAACCATAACATTGATAAAACAACGGAGGTTCTGTTCGAACGTGACAAAGCCTTTCTAAAGATATCACGATCTGTTTTGAGTTTATCTAGTTGCTAAGTCTAATGGCTTTGGTGCCGCTCACCATCAGTTCCGCTCTCGATTCCGATCCGAACGCCTCGGAGAATCTAGTATCTAATCTAGAATCGGGGAGAGCAGCTCGTTTGCGTGATGCTATCCTCACTCAAACTCTCTGAAGATGTTCGATCACTACGCTGGGACTAATAACCGGAGATCCCAGACTCAAGTCCGGGGTCGGGAAAAGCATGCTTTGTTTTCCGATGCGTAGCCCAGGTTTGTGATCATCAACCCGCATTTTGCAAGAGTGGTAAACAAGCCTATACACATTAATTGTAGCGATGACTTGGTTTCAATGATGAAAGCCTTTGCCCAACAGTATATTAACAGGTGGACTTTTTTATCACCATCCAAACCTTCTGAGATGACTCCCGTGATACAAACGAACAACTCTTTCTATTGGACCAACTTCCTAACTCGAAAAAAATATCAGCTGTTCCATACAAAACATCAATATTCATTCGACCAAAATGTAACCATTTGGTTATCAGATGTAAATCGCCTGAGACGTATTTTTAGCCATAGCTCCGAGGACTTTGGGAGAATCGAGATGAAAACAGTACCAAGAGTTGAGGAATTTATCGAGACACGTGTGAGCGTTTGAATTTTGAAAATCGGCTGGGAACTTTTTTTGGAATTTCGAAAAATGTAAAAGAAATGGGTTTTTTGGGTGTTTGTATACTAAATTGTAAATATTTCAAAAAAAAACCGACTTAAGAAAAAATTAAAAGAAGGATCCTAGGGTTTAGCTACCAAATGGTGAAAAAATTTTAAATCGGTTAATAATCGTGACCTGTAGGTGATCCCTTTAGATTTGGTACTGCAGAACAACGGGTATCCGAGGTCCTCAACTGAGTCACTGGCTATCTTATCTCTTATATCTAGCTGTCGGAACACAACAATGCTACAAACATTGATGTTATGTCGACATATTTAGATAAGATGGTGGTAGCTAGCCAGGCGGACAAACAAGCCCTACCACCAACCAGAGTACACAAACATGTGCCCATGCTGCGAATCGAACCTGTTAACATTAACGAAAACGAGAATTTTAATGCCAACATTTTAACTCTTCTCATCTTCCACCAGAAACGCTGCTTAAATGCCCAATACAGTTTTTTTGTAATCGTATGACAAATGAAACCTGCATTGGGAACGCAGCTACTGTTTGAAAAAAGTGTTGAAAAAATTCCACGAGCGGGATTCGAACACGCACCCCATGACATGCCGGGTCAGGTGCACTACCAACTATGCTATCGTGGCTCGCGTGGATTTTAACACTTGTCTTATTTCAAATTGTAATTTGTTCGCAACTATATTTGTGTAAAATTATATGTTCGCAACAAAATTTGCGTTAAAAATTATTTGAACATTTTAAAATTATACGTAAAAAAAGCGGCTACTGTTGTTGGTGGCTGTACCTATGCGTACCAAGCCGTTTGCGTTAAGCCCCGTTAAACACTTCATCTAGTTATTCAATTTAAAAACGTGTTTGTGACATTCCCACACACCCACCCACTATGCAAAACTGTGTTGTCTAACCGTAAGGAATTCGACGCTGAAATCATTTAATAAATTAATATGAGTTACATGTAATTAACAATCGCGGCCCGCGCTTATCCGTTCTACATTCACGTCTTTAGATAGGGTAGGGTTGTCATGCAACTTATTATAAATAAGTTACCTACCGTTTTTGGGACAATGTACTCCGTTTTAAAAATACCTTCATATCTAGAAAGAGAGGGTATTTTAAAACATTTTCAATAGAAAAGAAATGCTTTTACTGAGTTTTTTGCTGATAGAAGGTTTCCTCCGTAGACTTACGAACCTATTACCAACAGTTTTTTACATTAATATTATTAAACATTCTTATAAGTTTATTAAACTAAATGCTTCGATCAATGTAACAACTAATTACAGGTAAACACAGCATGCTTAGAAATAAAGACAATAAAACACTAATACCTAATTTGGGCCAGAAATATAAAAAACATACACATATACTTTATAACAAATCTTTCTAAGCCAAAGTATATATAATACAGAGATCAAAGTCGGTAACGCATATGAAGCTCCCCGGATGCTGTCGGAGATGATCATGGGCGGCGATGACCTGTTCCCATAAAGTTGCTCGCCGACTCGTAGGTAGCGGCTTTATACAGTTAAAAAAAACTAAAAAAATAAAATTATAATGGAAAAACAATACTTTTAAACAGGATATTGGTATGTATAGTATGTATATGTGAAAACTAAATTATTTTTCTTATTTTTTGCACTCACCACGCATTAGTATGATTAGCGACAACCCTAAGTCGCACCAACCGGTCGACTCACCGCGACCGGTCGCGCGGCCCGTTGCTTTTTATAGCGGCCATCGGGATCCTCCGGCTTGAGTCAGGAAACAATTAGAGATTGACGCATTGACCCGTCCCTGTATGTAGGCAACGGGATAATCTTTCACACAAAGGAAACTGAGCAGAAACGGGCTGTGGACCAATAACGAATGGAAAGTGTCCTTCTATCATCATCAGCTCATTTTATGTCCTCACGCTGGGAAAAGAGCATTTCCAATAGATGGTTATAGAGAACGGGACATAAACCACTACGCGGGCCCAGTGAGGTGCGGTGGTTGTAAACGACTGCTAATAGCCGGGACCAACGGCTTTACGTGCCTTCCGAAGCACAAGGAGCGAGAGATGATAAATTTTTGGTCACCCATCGGATGACTGGCCTATGCGAAAGTTAAATAAATCAAAATAAATGTTTCCCACACTAGAAACTCGATAAAATGGTTAACTAGACAACAGACAACGGTTGACTAGTAGACGGACGACTAGTTGCTTAATCTTAGCAATCGCAGACTGGGCGCGTTAACAACTGCGCCATCGAGCTCCTCATCCGTCTATCATAATAGAATAGAATAGAATAGAATAGAATATTTTATTTGCTAAGAATATGGTTGGTATTACAAGAAGTTGGTCATATTTATATAGTTTCACATATTCTGCCATGTAGACATGCAAAGTTTATAATAAGTACAATTAATTCATTTAAATATATCAAATTTGTATTTATAGAGTGTGTACATAGGTATGTTACTATTATTATAAAAATCATTATTATTCATTAATCCATAGCATTACTAACATAGTTATTATATTTATATACCTAGTTTCATTATTCAAAATTACATTCTAATATATCACATTATAAATTAATACATTAAATAAATTATATTTATTATTAATAATTATATAATCTCACTATAATATAGACGTTTTTGTGGAAGACTACCTTCGAGCGCCCCTGATACGACACAGAAAAACGCAATAATTATTTGTTTATTAACTTAGTAATACCCGATTTGTTTGATCCCCCTTTGCACATTGCAAGGGTTGCTCGACAAATACAACCGTATCGGTATTGATACAGAGCACAATCTCCATACAAACCCCCGTTTTCTTTCCAGCCCCCCTTAGACAAGTGTCATAACGCTGATAGAATAGAAATGAAATTGAACGAATATTGTACGGTATTGACATAAACGTCATTTATACGTATCGTTGACTTATGTCAACCCCGTACAATAAACATTATTTTTAATTTCTATTCTATTAGCGATATGCCACTTGTCTAGTGGGCAAATAGTTTTTCAAATCACGTTTCTTTAGCGCCTGACTTCGCCGCCTATATAAAAGACATCAACGAGTCACGAGTCTATCTCTTTCCATCCGACTGGTACATTTAAGCAGATTCACAGCCGAAATTAATAACGTATCCTCAGCAAGAGATAGGCCTACTAGAGATTTGTTGCTTAGTTATTTCTGTTATTTATCGTTAAATAACAGCGGTTGCTAGGTGACTAAACTAAGATAGGCCTATCTCTTACCAGAGATATTTTATTAATTTCGGCTGTTAGACCGCAAAGCCAATGTTAACCTTTTTGCAAATAATTTATTTCAGACCGTTGTCCATAGTGAGTTAGTAACAATAATTGCTTAAAAAATATCTAATTTTAAATGATTTTAATTATCTGTATTTTTAACTTTAACTTAAACTTAAATTTGCTAGTGATAGAAATACAGATATTATTATTATTACTATTTATCTACATTATATTTTTTTTTACATCGTATTACAATATATTATATTATATTCTTACATTATACTATAATTGTTACAATATTACAACATTTTTATAAAATCTTTTTTATTAAAAAAATTTTTTTGATGTTTCAATAAAAGTATCATCTATCTATCTTTCTATCTTTATCTAACTTTGCAACTCAGCTCGGATTGCAATTACTCCGCAAAAAGCATCAGCCACCTTATTTAATCTAAGCGGGTGTAGGAAGTACTGTTACTGCGAAGCCTGTTCTGAGAGGTCGTTGGTTCGACTCTCGGGGACCGCTCGCCGGCTGTTGCGAGAATTGTTTGAACTAGCCACCGCAATCAACTAAATAAGTGGCTATTTATATGAGTAATATTGTAAGATCTATATGCCAAATGTTTTTTCTTTCTTTCTTTCTTTCTTTCTTTCTTCCATACCAACATGACACAATAAATGTTTATGGTAATTTACAATAATATATTTTTCTTTTATGAATGAATGAAAGTTTATTCGACTACAACACACAAGACCAAATATAGACCAACAACAAAATTACAACATAAACAAAGAGAAATTAAAACAAAAAGAATTTAACAAAAGTTTATGTAATAAATTTTGGGTTGTATTTAATCGATCACCAAACTAACCTAACCTAACCCACAAAAATACTAAGTTAGCACCTAAACCACTATTTAGATGCTAACTTAGCATTTTAGGTGCTAGCCTACTATTTTTTTGTGGATCAATTTATTATTTCTCGTAAATTTTGTAATATATTATTTTAATTTATAACTTTATTTGTTACTGAACCACAATTTCTTGCACACAACCCTAGCGGAGGTTTCGTTGAGATATTGATCCTGAATAACTTCCCCCATTTGACATAGGTGATTATAAAAATAACAAATAACAATAACAATTAACATTTTTGTTACAGACACTTATGAAGAGGATGCAACGGTCATAGTTCACGTAGAAGCATGGGTCCACCCATAAGCACGTGGCCGTATAGCCACCACTTCACCGCGAGTGTGCCGGGCCGTGACAAAGTGTACCAAAGTGAGCCCAAGTTTTTTCTGGCCCAATTCGTTGAAAACTTTCGGGTGGTGTGTTACAACTTCACTTTCGCACTGTTGTTGCTGCAAGTGTTTTTGAGTTTGAACTCGGTTACCGCTGGACCGGTGATACTTAATTTGGATTATTTACAAGGTAATTTTACTTTTATTTTAGCTACAATTTATGTTATAATCCATGGCAAAATAACAGGGTTTGTGGGTCTCCTGCAAACACTGAGCCATAGACCTTTTTGTCTATGTTTTTTTGGCAAATAAATATACTTATTATCATTATTATTCATATTTTTAAATCAGACAGCCCGCTACCACGACCGGTGCAATTCGGTCGAAACGTCGGGTATATAGATATGTCTATGATACACATACATAAATAGAAGCTTGCGTTAATCCCCGTTATAAAAAATGTATACAGTAAGGCTGTGTTTAGACAAAAATGCGTTGTCTTTCCAAGTTTGTATGACGACCTCCTTGGTCGAGTGGCTTGCACACCGGTTTTCATGGTGTCGCTATCTCTGAGGTCCCGGGTTCGAGCCCCGGTCGGATCAATTTAGAAATACCTGTTTTTCTATATTGTTTCGGGTCTGGGTGTTTCCTATGTATAATAAGTATGTATTTAAGTATATTAAGTATGTTTATCCGTTGTCTAGTTAACCATATAACGAGTTTCTTAAGGAAGCTTTTCTTGGGGCTAGATAATTGGTGTGAGTGTGGGAAACATAAAAAAAAAAATACGTAACATATTGTATTTGTTGTGTGTATGTTTGTATTGTACCTATTTTTATTTGTGGTTTGGAACACGCTATTATGTCAAAATAACCACGGATCTTGCTCAGTGGCGTACACTTGGAGATGCCTATATCCAGCAATAGATTAAAATAGTCTGATGATGATGATGATTATGATATAATAATAATAATTATTCGATCAACACCTAGAGAGGCTCTCGCTGAAAGGTTGGGTCAAGGGTCAGATGCAAAAGGCAGTACTCCTTGACAAGATACGTATTGTCAGGAGGTTCCTCACTCTGCAGCCCTAACCACCGATAGCTTGGGTCTATCCCCGCTGCCGGTGGCAACCTAGGATAAGTTTTTTATAATATTTTATATTATAAATATGTTTTTATATAAAATATTGTAAAAAAAATCTTAAGATGTATATTTTAATAAAGAGAATAATAATAATACTTTTTATTCAAAGTCAACAAATGGACCAATTACAACTGATAATAAATTACAAACTATTATAAATTAACAATAAAATAAATAAAAATTGAAGAGGCTTATGTCCAGCAGTGGACGGTGTGGCTGATGATGATGATAATGAAAAAAAATAAAAATAATATAAAATTTAATCAAATCAAAATTAAAATAATATAAAATTAAATTAAATTAAATTAAAATAATATTACATTATTAGAACGTACATTTACCATGTCACAGTGATACACGTACTGGCAGTCAAAACGCTCGGCGAAAGCACGCAGGATACTATTCGGGCTGGCCCGCAATATGATATGACAAAACTTATGAAGTGTGTCACAAGACGCACATTTGGCGCGTGTTTAGCTGAACCTTTTAATACCTTTAAAATCTTGCAATTTTATTTTGAAATGATTTTGATTTTAAAAAATAACGTTTATTTCTGTATTATAGTTTTATTATTTTATCTGCTTCATATATTCCACACATCTGGTCATAGAATCTCTAGAATTAGATCATTTTAGGTAGGTACATTTTATACGACTGAGTCTACAAACAAGCAAGCGGTACGACTGATGAGCTCAGAAACGGGTTGTGGACCAATAACGGATGGAAGGTGTTCTTCTATCATCATCAGCTCATTTTATGTCCTCACTGCTGGGGCACGAGCATTCCCTATTTAGGTTATGGAGAACGGGATATAAACCACCACGCGGGCCCAGTGAGGTACGGTGGTTGTAAACGACTGCTAATGCAGCCGGGACCAACGGCTTTACGTGCCTTCTGAAGCACGGAGGAGCTCGAGATGATACATTTTTGGTCACCCATCCGATAACCGGCCTTTACGAAAGTTGCTTAACCTCAGCTTAAACGTAATCGAATGAATACGGATAGTAAACAAAACTCACACTAGGCACCCTGAATGGGTAGTAGGTAGAAAAATGTTTGGACGATTCAAAAGCACTTTTCTTTAGTTTATTTGATTAAAAAATGTTGAATTTGACTTTGATTTTGAATAAATTCTTACAATTAAACCTTAATTGAATCTTCATCAGAAATAAGATCAGCAACGTAGAAAAACGTTCTGCAAATAAAAATATACAAAAACAATTTGAAAACTACGTGATCAAGCCACGTTAACCGTTACAATTCGCTAATTAAATTAACGGTTAACCAGTTTAACGTTTTTTTAACTGTCAATTTAACGCAAATACCTGTTACAGTTTATTAAGGACGTGATAATTGTTATTTGTTGTAATTAGGTTTATATTAATTGGGTCTGCGTTAAAGTCTGTATTTTTATTGCATAGAAGTAAACGAAATACAGTCATTATAGGGTGTGTAGTTTGTTTTAATATATTTTCCTTACATTGTAAAATAAATAGTTATTTATTAGCCTATACAGAGTGTTTAGTAATAGCCTTATAAAGCCGAATATGGTAGATAGGGACCATCAAACTGAACAACTTTTACTATGGGAACAACTCTAAAAGCGCGAAAAAAAAACAGCTGTTTTATTCATTTTGATATTTTCGTTATTAATTTTTGTATGAAACAGCTGAATTTTTTTTTGTGATTTCAGGTTGTTTCCATAGTAAAAGTTGTTCATCCCTAGGATAATACGCGAGGCTATTGAAATTAAAAAACATCCTAATTTTAATAGAGAAGATGGTTGGAGTCTACCACCAGCCTGGGACCCCATCATACAAAATATTAAATCCCAGCCCCAACACCATACTGCCAGACCAAAAGATACTGTAAGCTCTTTCTGCGTAAAACGGAACGCACCCGATTAAATTAAATGAGGGTATACAAGCTACTAACTAATTATGAGATGACCAACACCTTAGTCTCCCTGTGACCACGGACCCTGCAAAGGATTCGAAACGTCAGGATAAACATTAAATAATGTGTAAAGTAAAATAAACGCGAGTAGATCCGTAAAAGTTGTTTCATTTAAAAGTTGTTCAGTTTGATGGTCCCTATTTGCCATGTTCGGCTTTATAAAGCTATTACCAAACACCCTGTATATACTGCGCACTGCTGGGCAAATGCCTTCACCATTGGAGGAAAGTCATCGCTGCAATTTATGGGTATTGGCTTAATGACCACGTTTGTCGCTGATTGGTGATCATAAACTGGCAGGCTTATTACCGAAAAAAGCAACCAGTTGTTATGATTATTTACATATAATTTTAGGCAAATATTGTTTTTTTCAAACCAGTTGTTAAATGATGTACAATTGCAACGTGAATGCTGTAGTTGCGGTTGATAAATTGTTAAGTTTTGATAAGTTGTTACGGACACAAATCGCTCATTGATTGCTCGCTTATGCATTAGTGATGAAAATGTATGTAATATATATGTTTGTAATAATGTATAAATAAAGTAATCGTTTTTTTATTTACTTTAGACTAAGCAAATTATAAAAGTGAATATTATGTTTATTTACAACATAAATTAAAAAAAAGGAAATAGAAATAAAAATATACACATAATTTTTACAAATAAAAAAGGGACTCCAAATCGCTGTCAAGCGGGAGAGTGCCCAGGACGCTGGCGGCTCTTTGAATGACCAAACTTAAACGTTGGCCAAAATACGCGCCAGCTCGAGGGTCACCAGTGGTCTCTATAAGGCGAGCGGAAATTTCTTGAAATAGCTTTCGAGCTGCCGGTCCCCATAGTCCCAAAGTTTCAACCCCAAACGGCGCAAATATGTGCCCAAGGCTTAGAGAACTATATTTACGCCGTTTGAGGTCCACAGCCGCTGAAGCTGCCGCGCCAGCACTGACCGAGGTTGCCCTAATGTGGGATGGAGCTAGAGTGTCCACGCACGTCGCATCCCACACCAGGGATCGACCTTGCGACCAGGCAACGAGCGTCATTCCATCGGGCCTCTTTCCATCGTCACGAGCCAGCCCATTGGGTTCCAATACAGCTGGCACATTGACGGTAGAAAGCGCACGGCGAATGACGTCGTTTAGATTCGCATGTCGCGAAAAAAAATAAAAAATAAAATGTAGTAGGGAAGATGTGATTTAATTATTTCTACCTAAAATTGTTGTAAAATTGTTGTCATATAACTTAACTGTTGTCACATTTTCTTAGAAACGTATAAAAACTCACGCTAGGTTGTGGCAGAATATTAGCTACAGCTGTCGATTCAGCTGTTTGATGCTGAGCCACATTATCATTTTGTTCTATATTGTTAGTTTTAAGTTAGTTGTAAAACTTGTAATTTTGAACAAATAAATACTTTTTATTATTATTATTAATATTTGCATACATTGAGCGATTTGTGTCCATACCGCAACTAGATAGAGCAATGGCGTTGCAATTGTACAATTAATTTTGCTTTTTTCGGTAATAAGCCTGATTTTTTTTTTAATTCTTTATTGCACAAAAAAATAAAATAAAATAAAGTACAAAAGGTGGTTAATGCCAAATGGCATTCTCTACCAGTCGACCTAAGGGCTAGACAGAAAAATTGGTAAGCGGTGCGACAAAGAATGTAAATAAAACATATACTACATAAATTTATAAGAACTGAAATATACATATTAAGTTTATTAAATTAAAAGAAAAAACCAAAAAAAATTAAATTAAAATTAAAACCTTTGCACCTGGAATGGCGCGAGGAGGGTTATTTGATTGAGCCCACTGCTCGTTACTGCTTGTTAAAATTTTTTTTTTTTAATAAGCAAAATATAAAATATTATATATTTGTAATTATGTTATTTAATTCTAATTAGGTATTTTAATTTTAATTTTGCAATCTATGACATGTGAAATAATTACTATTTTTATTATTTTTTCTATTTTATTTGATCCATTAACTTGTTTATTAATGTCTTAAATTAAATGATAATAATATAATATACATACTATAAAATAAAAAATAAAAAACTTAAATAAAAATAGACTACATAAACATACTTAAACATAACAGAAGAAAAGATGATGGGAATCTCTTACCCGTACTTGTGAGTCGAAACCATCCCAAACACACTTTGCTCTCTCTGGCAATTGCATTTCTTTTTCGATTAGATTTCCGTTGGACATAAATCTTTTCTCAAATGCAAACCATTCATTCATTCATTCAGGAGCTCGATGGCGCAGTGGTTAACGCGCCCGGTCTGCGAGTGCTGAGGTTAAGCAACTTTCGCAAAGGCCGGTCATCGGATGGGTGACCAAAAATTTACCATCTCGAGCTCCTCCGTGCTTCGGAAGGCACGTTAAGCCGTTGGTCCCGGCTGCATTAGCAGTCGTTAACAACCACCAATCCGCACTGGGCCCGCGTGGTGGTTCATGGCCCGTTCTCCCTATCCATCCATAGGGAAGGCTCGTGCCCCAGCAGTGGGGACATAAATGAGCTGATGATGATGATGAAACCATTCATAATTGATCAAACCAACAATATTTGAATATGTAACTTTTTCATTCGCCACGTAATAAAGAGGCATACTTACCTATAACACCCAATTAGTTCCAAGCGTTCCACTTACGCTCTCTTCAATGTGAAATAATGTAAATAGAGTTATCACTTGCACTTTCGTTTGTTTTCATAATTTAATAAGTGTTAGTACACGTATATACTGGGATGTAGGTACATGGTTACTATAATTACTAGGCTAGTGGCACCAGTTTTTTTGACGTGAATTATTTAAGGCGAAGGGTAAGGCACACTAGCGCCACCAATTGATAATTTGACAATTACTAACGGATCGGATCTTTTTTTAAACATTGCGTACCGTCCGACAACAGAAAAGCATCCATAGTATTTATTTAATAATTGTGCACTACTTTTTGTTGCGTGGTTTATTCACAAAACGGGCTATCGCATTTATTTACAAACAATGGCCACTTTAGGTGTTAGCAAATGAATACAAAAACAAACCTAAAAGTAGTGCGCAATTATTAAATAATAGATGTTTGCCTAGTGTCAGAAGGTCCGCAATGTTTGAAAAAAAATTCAGTTTGGCAGTCATCAAATTTAATCCATTAGCGGCGCTAGTGTGCCTTACCCTTCGCCCTAAGTTAAGAACCAATTAAGAGCAAGCTAAGCTTGGGATAATCCGAGATACGATTTGTCCGTAGTAGCTAGTGTGCCTTACCCTTCGCCTTAATCGAACGATGACTAAAACTTGTATTGACCATCTCTGATTTTTTTCCCTATTACGATACTTAATATTCACTGTAAGCGGTCATTTAACGAGTTCATTAGTCTATGGTCCATAGACAACTCTGCGTAGCAACTAAAAACTCTTTGGTCAATTGAAAAAACCAGTCATGCTTAGTGCTGACCAGTATTGACCACTTACTTTCACTTCCCGTCAAAACTGGGTCACAGAGAGCCAATTGTGCCTTTGAAATAGGATTTAGTGTGTCCTCTTTGCATCTCGTTTTTCTCCAAAGAATTCTTTTTACGTAATGAATACGCAAAATCAAAGCTGGTTTATAATTTCTAAATACTTAGTTAGTAATGTACATTGAGATGATATAAAGAGTCGTTTTCCAGCGTTGTCAGATAAAATAAAGCAATTTTGTTTAACAAACTTTTTAAAGCTTAGGTTCAAATAAAAATATAAAGTAATTTATTACTAAAACACTTGTTGGTCGAAATAAAATAAAAATAGTAGCAACATGACTTGCCTTAACTTGCTAGGCATACAAATATAGAATAAATATATAAATTAAAATTCATTTCATTCGTGTGTATAGTACACACACCAAAAACGTTAGTGAATTAATGAATGATTGAATGATTGGTCCGACCGATTTCGGTCATGGCGACCACTTCGACTCCGAGTCGGCACGGCGCTGGTGCGCCCGAGGATGGCTAACATAACCGATCTTCTTAGTAAACTGGCGTGCGCACTGAACGCACTTGTACCAGGGCAAAGACTCAGTACTCAGCTCTGTGTAGACTTACGAACCGATGGCATAGTGACATTCGTAAGAGCTAATTTGTAGCATAAACTGAATACCTAAATGATTTTGAACTTTGAATTTTGAATATTAAAATAAGTAAATCTAAAATAAATTTCAATTAGTTTTGAGAGTTTTTTAAATTCCTTTTACGATATTTTTTTCTATAGTTACGGTTAGTTTAGACATATTACTTATGTAATTGAAGAAAACATAAAACATGGCTATTAACCCGTTCACAAATTACCGTTATGTCAGTTGACCGAGAAAGTTTTAAAACTTATCATAACCAAACATAAATTTAAAAAAGAAACAGAATATTTCTTGTTGCTGTTTATTTATTATCTGAAAAGAAATGAATATTTATCATAAGATACGTCATTAAATGATAATCAATTCAATCGTCACCATTATATCAACACGCCATGAGTAGGTCATTGACCTCATGACGTGTCCCGATCAGCTGTTGAGTTTCTCTCCATTACTCATCATGATTACTCACTCTTAAATTTTTTTTTTGTAATTTTCTCCAATCGAGAAAAAGCAAAGGGTGCGAGGTCATACAGCTTAGTGTTCAAAACATTTACATTATTTAATTTGACGCTGAAGTCTTATGTTACCTACTAAATAAGGGACTGTTAAAAGTAAACTTAAAAATGTAACTTGTTGAAATAGGAACTTGGTTTGATATTGCTTTTGGTTTGACATATTATATGTGGAAGTCATACGAAGTATGAAACATTATTAAGGTTTTTATTTATAAATTCTATGTTTCACGCTCCAACTCTAAATCATTATCATATTTATAGACAAAACTAGGTACATCGCCATTAAATAATTCATAATTCACACAAGTGACGTCATCTACTTAGAAATTCAAATTTGAAATTTTTTACTCTTCTTCAAAGCGGCCAGCCAGCCGAAACACGGTACAATATAATTAAGTAACTTCTCAACATCACTTAGACTCATTAAATCCTTTTTTAGGATGTTGTATGCATCATGGATACGGTTTTGTATGATGGTCGTAACGGCCGGTTGAGTTTAGTATCGTGTTTTAACGAGTTCTTGTAATGGATACAATAGTTAAGATCTAGTTGAAGTTTTTATGATTACTAATGACGCGGTCAAGCGCGAGTCGTACCATAGAGACAAATATTAATAAAATAAAAATCTTATTTTTCAAAATTTTTATGGACTTCACGGCGGGAAAGTGAAGAGTCATGTCTGCGGTTTTGTTTTTTTTTTTAATTTCCGTACCATTTCTAGCAAGTTTTACGTAAAACCTTATTTCTTTATTTTTATGAATGTCACGTGTAAGGAAGTTGCGAAATTGACGCTTATCCTTATAGAAACGAAGTTCGTATCTCAGTTTTCTCGTAAGAATCCCAGTGTCGCATGTTGTATGGGATCTGTGTTAGTAGCACAGACTGCACAGATAATCCAACCTTGAGCCACCAACCAACGGTACAGTTGACCACGGCAAGTCTGTGACGACAGACAAGGGCTACCAACAGAAAAATAATTAAAACTCTTATTTTTTTTTAAAGTAATTGTCGTAGTGGCACAAGTTATCGACACTTAAAGCCCAGTGTTCGACACAGTTTTCATTGCGAAAAATAATATACTTAGAATTTTATTAAAATTTTACTGGTGATCTCTATTTAATGATTAAAGGAAAAGACTGCCTGAACAATAGCTTCATCATCATCATCATCATCATCATCATCATCATCATCAGCTCATTTTATGTCCCCACTGCTGGGGCACGAGCCTTCCCTATGGATGGATAGGGAGAATGGGCCGTAAACTACCACGCGAGCCCAGTGCGGATTGGTGGTTATTAACAACTGCTAATGCTGTCGGGACCAACGGCTTTACGTGGCTTCCGAAGCACGGAGGAGCTCGAGATGATAAACTTTTGGTCACCCATCTGATGACCGGCCTTTGCGAAAGTTGCTTAATCTCAGCATTCGCAGACCGGGCGCGTTAACCACTGCGCCATCGAGCTCCTCACCTACCTACCTTCTACAGTCTTCTAATTAGGGATATGTAACATTGCGCTGCGCCGCTCATTTGTGCCAACTCAGTTCATTGCGCCGGACGTGTTGACTCACTTCTACAAAATGTGTTGGCGCACAGCGAGGGACCGGGCTGGGTTTTATTTTAACAGACAGCTTAACCACTGCACCATCGAGCACCTGCCTTGAACAATAGCTTGAAGTTCCCTAAACTTGGACGCTTATATATTTTCCGCTTTACTTTAAAAAGAAATCTATCTAGTGTTGAAGATTGGGTTACTCTCTGTCGAACACTGGTGCCACTACGATATGTGTGAGATTTATCCACCATTAGATCATGTTAACGAAAACGAGAATTTCCATAGCAAATTTTTAATTCTCCTTATTTTGTTACTAGCTTCTCCAGATTAAAAAGAGAGACACTGCAGCCCTGAAACAATGATGTATCTCCGAAAACTTGTTATACTGGTCGGCCGGCGTTAGTTCAAATTGAGTCCGTTAGTAGTCGGAAATGACAGACTACACTTTTATGGACACCCTGTCACGTCAAACTAAGTCTCAGACAACAGACAGCATAGTGCGGTTTTTATTCACTGTTCTATCGCACACAATAAGATGCTCCGTATCTTATCTTATCTTAGTAAGGCATGCTGGGGTCCTACTCCAAGTAGCACTTCGACCCATCGGGATCTTTTAGTGCATCCCCATCCTTCACTCTTCCTACTCTGTAAACATAGATGCCATACGTTTGGCAACGTCTTTAAGAGCGAAGAGAGAAGAAGAAGAAACCAGAGGGGTTTCGGATAAGCCGATCCCAGTAGTCCCATTCAGGATGCTCCGTAAATACGATCCAAACCTTTTGGAAACAAGAATCTAATAGGGAAAGAGGACACGCTTGCGTAATGCCATTCCCTCTAGAAACCCTATAGCGGTGCTTGGCGCGCATCACACGGGTTGTGGAACCCTATAAGTTGTCGCCGCCCCCAAGAAAGGCCGGTGACGTTGAAAGGATGAATGGGGCCATCAGTAAACTCTCTCAAAAAAAACAATAGGATACTGACAAAAAGTAATTCTGAAACATGCAAAGAATATATCAACACGAAACAGCTTTTATGTGCTTAGTAAGAGTTAAAAAAACATTAGACAACATCACATACTTACATTGTTATATGTACCTTGGGATCAAGGTACGAGTAAGCAGCAAATGCACTCGTATCTTTAGAAATCAGAAAAAACGATGGTACAACAACCACCCAGAACCGACACAAAATCGAAAAGTTCGTTTTCGACATTGACCCGACCGCGAATCGAACCCTCGACCTTAGAGTTAACGCCGCCCAAAGTCCGGCGTGCAAGCCATTCGGCTACGGACGTCCGTCGTCACAGTTTTATTTGCTGTTCGATTACGTTTACGAAAACGAAAATTAGTATAGCATTGAAGCAGCTCCTCCTGGCGACATACGAGAAGAGTTAAAATTTGGCTACACAAATTCTCGTTTTCGTTAACGTGATCGAATGGCGACTACGTGTAAAACACGCACTAGGCACTCTGGAGGCGCTGCTTAAATGCCATACAAATTATCATTCTCATTAACGTGATCGATTAATTTTTACTGAATCTACCAACAGTTCGGATTTTGGGAGAGCCTTCGACCGAGAAGAGCTGTCATGAAACTCAGGAGGCTTATTTCTTTTTCTCCATCTTTTCAACCTTTCAATATTTTCAATATTTTTGTATGTATAGCCTATGTTACCCACAAGGTATATAGCATTCTATCAGTGAAAGAATTTTTGTAATTGGATTTGTAGTTCCAGAGATTAACCCCGACAAACAAACGAACACCTCTTTTAACCTCTTTATTAAAAGTATAGACAGCTGTATACTATCTTCTATTCTAAAACATGAAAGTATCGGTACGTACAGCACCGCTAACGTTGTATCGTGCTCAAGGAACGCCATTAATGCATTAGTCGTGGTTCCTATCAGCAGTCGTTAACACTCATTGACCGACATTGACTCTGTAGGCACATATGAGTGGGCAACATTCTATTGGGATAGGTCGGTAGACGTAACAATTACGATCTTTGGTTTAACCGAATGGAAAGTAAGAGAAACTATAGAAATGAAGTAAAAAAAAGCATAGACTTTTTCTTGTGGGACAGTGTATAGATACTGAAGGCCTTCATCGTTGTAATCAAGCCAACGCTACAATTGATGGGTTTTTGGCTTAATCACTAAGTTTGCCAAATGCGGGTTGGTGATGACAAACCCGGGCTATGCGTCGAAAAATTTGACACACTCATTGCCCGACCTTCTTCGAGATCTTCGGGTACCGGGCCGCTTTGCCACCCCAATGCCTTAGAAATGAAGTGAAATGGAAAACATTTGTTTTTGTCTTTATATAAAATAATGGGTTGTATTTAATCGATCACCAAACTAACCTAACCTAACCCACAAAAATACTAAGTTAGCACCTAAACTACTATTTAGATGCTAACTTAGCATTTTAGGTGCTAGCCTACTATTTTTTTGTGGATCAATTTATTATTACTCTAAAATAATGATTACCACAAAAAACCATATAACATATTGTTTCTATGTGGCACAAAAAGGCTTCCACTCAGCATTATGTCAAGGTACATAGGAAGTTTCCTGACGCTGGTCTTCCGTGGACGCCTCATGGTTGCAATTTATGGAAGTCCCGGTCCGATTCGAGCCCTTCGGAGAATCTAGTAGGGCACGAGGACACGCACTAGTGCGTAATGCCGTTCCCTCTAGAAAACCTCTGACAGCGTTTCCTTTCTAAGGAAACTGTTTAGGCAAATTCACTCCAAGAAATGGAAATCAATAAAAAGTACGAATAATATAAGGGAAAGGCAGCAATAGAAAAATACAAATAAACTCTTGCACGACGTAAAATAAAAACAGAATATGGTATCACCAGGTATTACCAACACTTTACCAAAGACTGAATGCGCCAGAAAAATACCCAAAATCCGAACTGGTGATAGATCCAGTTAGGCCGATTTTTCAATTGACGGATAAAACTTATTAAAACTTTCTTTGAAAAGTAAAGTAAAGTATTAAATAACCATTTTAAAAATGTATTGTCATAACAAGACTTTTCTTTTTAAACAAGTGACATGTTAGCTTGATTGCGTAATACTTTATCAGAAGGATAAGTTTTATCCGATGATTGAGAAATCAGCCCTTAATAATAGTTTTTTGAAATAATATGTAGATTTTTTAAATTGTTTTAACGTCAGTAAATGCATGTGAAGATTTATATAGAAAATGATTTGAATTTGACTTGACATATTGGAATACAAAATAATCTATACTACCACTAATATTATAAAGAGGAAACCTTTGTATTTTTGTATGTATGTATGTTTGCAACGAATAAACTCAAAAACTACTGGACCGATTTTAAAAATTCTTTCACCATTAGAATGCCACATAAGCGATGAGTAACATAGGCTATATTTAAAAAAAAATGTCCACCCGTGCGAGGCAGTGACGGGCCGTTAGTTATATAATACAGAGCAATATTTTGTTATATTTTAAAAGCATATCGGGGAAGGAAGGAAGGGAACTCTTATCTCACCTGTTGAGAAGTGGTCATAAGGCCAAATGTAGAAAACGCACTTCACCCGGCAGGCTTATTACCGAAAAAAGCAACCAGTTGTTAATTGTACACGCAACGCGACTGCTCTAGTTGCTCAATGAATGTAAACTACCATCAAAAACATACTTGTAAAAAAACCAAGTCTCGCAACTCAGTTCTTCTACCGTAAAAAGTTGTGAAATCCATATAATAATCTAAGTCGGTTAATTTATTCAGTCCCTACTTAAGGGACCTTCTGTCTTAAGTTATTACGTAATTAGTTAACCTAACAACATATTATAGTGACCATATCAATATTAAAAATCTTTTATGTCTGCTAGAAGTGCCTTAGAATGAATGAATGAAATATGAAATATACCGTATTTATACAATGCCTGCTTGGTTACTGAAAATTCAGGCTTTTAGTTTTATCCACAACGACAACAACCAGTTATAGGGGGTCTAAAATGGCCTGAACTGTTTCGAGAAAAGGATAAACGAGCAACTAGATAAACAACTGGTTGCTTTTTTCGGTAATAAGCAATGATCGGAATAGGTAGAGCAATTTTATGTACTTGCGATACGTTGTATTAATATGGACATTCCCGAAATATTGTCGATAAACAATTTTGATGCTGTAGAAAGAGACAAAAAAAAGTGTGTTCTTCTAGTGGCGGAGCCCGGTATTGTATTTTTTTGTTTCCAAAAGCCGTGTTGCGCGGCAAAATCGTGCGGCAACATCGCGCGTGTGCGCAATGGAAATTGGCACCGCGTCGCTAATGTAAGTTTGACAACGACGTCGTGGCGCCCACTGCCAATACGTAAGACAAGCCTTCTTTTATCATGTTTATAAAAAAAGTTTCAGTAAGAATCTCGCGGAATGTCCATATTAACATCAAGGTTTACGGTCAATGAACCAAAATAGCTCTACCTATTCCGATCATTGGTAATAAGCCTGCGGATTCCCCAGTAACTAAACTGATTATCTTATCTCTTACTGTCGGAACTTATCAATGCTACTTACTAATATTATTTCGTATTGTTTTTAACGTTTCGTAATATTGTTAAAAAAATATACTCATTTATGAATTACCTTGTTGTTGGTTGGTTGTTTAAAGAATTTTATCAACCATTTCAAATACAAAATGCCTCCTATAATAGCGTAGACAATGGTAGTTATGGTTATAGTCAAGATTCAATGAAAGATAGTACAGAAGTGTGCCTTTTCATACTTTTTTTTTTAATTATACGTTAATTTTTAAATTAAAAATTGCAAAAAAAATTGTATAATCAAAATGGTTAAAGAATTTATGTCTCAAAATAGTCACTAGTGACTTTGAATGCGAGTTAGACAAACCTTTTTGTTGCAAAGAGCTTGCTTTGGCCTCTGATGTATATCAGGCCGTTACATAGGCCTATGTGGCGTAACCGGGGGCGAGACACAAGGTCCCCCAAACTATAGTGATCGAACATCCTCAGAAGGTTTCTAGAGGGGATGGCATCACCCAAGCGTAATAGATTCTCCGAGGCGTTCGGCTCGGAATCGAGCGAAACAACCCGAGGGCGTCTTTAACCTCTTGAACGCCGCAGTCGGCTATAATCGACAAGTGATAGCGTGCCCTATACGCCAACGACGGCAATGATCGACAATGCTTAGAGTTTACAAAAATAATCGAAATGGGATACTTATTCCTGTTGCAAGTTTTTAAGCTTTGCGTACGGACACGACGACGCATTTATGCTGTGGCGGTCTAAAGGGTAAAGGTTAGCGCCTCGGGTCGATCGAGTCGTTGTTAACAAGACGGATCACATGTAATTAATATCATAGTTTAAGTATAAAGTAAATAGCCCTATAACAGTCCTATTGCTAGGGATAGACCGCCATCATTGAAATCAAGTCATCGCTACAATTGAGGGGTAATGGCTTAATCACCACGCTTGCCAAATGCGGGCTGGTGATCACAAACCCGGGCTATGGAAACACACTATGCCCGACCAGGTAGGCTACTCTTGACGCAAACTCAATCTCAATACAATTCCAATGCGATTAATATGTTACAAAAACACAAATGTTGAAAAAATTTTCACGAGCAGGATTTGAACCTGCACCCTTCTGACATTCCGGGTCAGCTGCTCTTCCAATTGAGCTATCGTGGTTCTAACCAGCCCGCCGAAATTATTCAACACTTTTTACTTTGAAAGCTAAAGGCGCCCATTCAATGTCAACAACTACCGTCACTAACAATGAATGGGCGCCTTTGGCTTTCAAAGTAAAAAGTGTTGAATAATTTCGGCGGGCTGGTTAGAACCACGATAGCTCAATTGGAAGAGCACCTGACCCGGAATGTCAGAAGGGTGCAGGTTCAAATCCTGCTCGTGGAAATTTTTTCAACATTTGTGTTTTTGTAATTTGTTCGCAACAAAATTTGCGTTAAAAATTATTTGAACGATTAATATGTATCGATATTGGGATAAGTTTCGCAATTTCGGAACGCCCCATCTCGATAACAATTTGTTCACCCAATTTCCACGCAATTTAATTCCAATGTGGCGCTATTATCGCTTTTAAGAGTGCCATTTGAATTTTTTAGATTTGTGATTGGAAATTGATTATTGCAATTGTGTTTCAAGAGTAACCCTTGCCCATCTTGGGAACTGAAACTGGGACTGTCGGGTATTGGGCCGAGCGCTTTACCAATCGGCCACCGAGAGCATTATGCAAGCGTTATGTTTGTTACGTTATTTAAGTATAAAAAACTAAAACCCTTGACTACTTTGCACCAGATGTAGAGCGATATAGAGCATCCCATTTTGAATTAAACTGTTTTGTTGAAAGTGTTACTTGTCGGTAATATAGTAACATAGTATCCACAGTAACCACAGCGTTATAATATTAATAAAAATATTTCATAGTTAAGGAATATAAAGAGATTCTAAAAAGAAGGTTACCGGTTCTAATTAACATCATCATCATCTAAATTGAGTATAAAAAGTAAATTCCCTTCCAGCCTTACCAGCTATTTTTGGACCAAATAGCTATAAAGCGTATATATAAAAAATATATTTTTTAACTATTTTTTTTAATTTTTATTATTATTTTTTTGGTTTATTTATTAAAACTGTTTTGTAACTCGTCTAATACGTACGAGTAGTATTCAATATTAACCAAAGTGTAATAACAATTGTTAACATGCTCTTTTTCTTTTTTCCAGGTCCAGTGCCATTAGCTAGGAATATACGGCATCTGCCATGCATATCAAGAAGAACAGGCCAAGAAGGTTTGTGTATGTTCGCCATAGATTGCCTCAAAGCCAACGGCTCGCACTTAGGAACATGTATCGACAGGTTTTACTTCGGCTCATGCTGTCAAATACCCGACAAGACTATCTTACCACAGATCATAGGTAACAACATTGATGATAACTCAATAGACAGCGCTAACTTCGTACACCCGCAAACAGAGGATAAAGTACACAGCACAGTCAGTAAAATACCAGATATTTTCCCATCAAGAAAGACTACAACTGAAAAATTGACTAAAGCTACAACTGAAAGAGCTACGGTGCAAGACAGAACGGAACCTATTGATATGGAAACTAAATCTGATGAAACCACGTTGAGAGATAAGCCTAGTGATAATAAACTAACTACAGTACTTGATGCTACCACAAAGAGTCAAAGTAAAGTCGATTTTCCTACAGCGACAGAAATACCAATGAGGCTGTCCACTTTCCAAACTGTTTCTGGTGATTTGAGTAGCTCGGTGACAGTGGAACCTAAAACTACGGAAGGTGTGAAGGAGAGCTTACCAACTTTTTCAACTACAGAGAAGATAAAACCTTTAGTAACTAGAAAACCAATAAAACCAACGTACAAACCCAGACCATCTTACAGACCTACAAACTTCACAAGACCTCAATATGCGCCAACTACAACCAAACCTAGGCCTACGAAGCCTCCTCTAATTTTCAACATTACTAGAAAACCTCCATACAGATTACCTCCGAAAAGGAACACAACCAAAAAACCTTTGCCCTCTCCGCCTAGACTAAATATAACCATTATTCCACAACCCACAAGCAACAGACCTTTCTTCACTCGGCCATCTGTCCCGTCCATCACTTACATAAACACAACAGTTGCCACTGAAGAAAAAACTACTACAACAACTACAACGACTGCTTCCCCCCCTCCTCCGTCAACAACGACAGAAGCAATACCGTTGACAACTGAAAGGATAACTGAAACAGCTGAAATCATAACGGAGACTGCTATACTTACAACTGAAGCTTTAACAGAGAGGGTTACTGAAGTATTAACGACAGTTTCAGAACCAGCTTCAGAGTCACCACCACCACCTGTAGCCACATTGACAGAATCACCAATACTAGAATCCTCTTCATCTGAATTCCCGTCCTCTCAATCGACATCACCTGAATCAACTATATCAGATTCCAATTTAACAGAAATACCATTATTAGAACCACAATCATCAGAAACTCCATTACAAATATCATCATCTGATTCTTCAATATCGGAATCGTCATCACAGTCCTCAGTATTAGAATCATCATCTTCAGAGTCTTCCATACAAGAGTCATCTTCAGAGTTCCAATCATCAGATTCGCCTTTAGAAGTTCCAATAACAGAAAGCTCTTCAGAAGCTTTAGTACCTTCTGAAGCTGACAAAGATACCATGGCTACTGACGATGATGAAGATGCTTTAAAACCAGTGACGGAGGCTGAAGTTCCTTCATCACCGACGACTGTGGTCTCCACAGACTTCCCACCGCTGGTGACGTGGTCTACCGTCGATGGAGCCACCAAGATGCCAGAGAATAACACAACCGTGACTGATGGTAAGTTTTTTTCTATTTATTTTTCAAGATAAGGTCTAGTCATCTTTAATTATTATTATTATAGTTGCCACCTTCTACCATTTTATGATGTTGCCATGACATAATGTTAATAGTATTCTTGTGTTCCGACAGTTAAGGATCAGGTAGCCAGCTCCTCAATAATTAAGATTCCGGATGAAGTGCGCTTCCACCTTTCGCCAGATAAAAGGCCAAATGCTTACAATTTTTAAAAATCCTCTAAACTAAACATTTAGTAATGTTTTATATATATCAGTTTCAAACACTTTACGCTATGAAAGATCGACTTAGGTACTTAAATTTTTTCAAATAACATTTCCTTAATTCTCAAAATCGAATAAAAATCAAATAAAAGTACAGTGATTCATATTAATGTGTAATCGCTTATACTTAAGAAAACCAAACGAACATCACAACTAACGCCTACTTATACCGTAACAAGAGTTTGCCAGCGTAGTTAGTACAGGCGTTAAAAATTAACAATATAATTTGTACGACGTTTTTTAAGTAAATAGTTAGAGTGTCTCTCGTGCTGGTCTAGGACTTGCAAAGAATGTATTAGCTGCCTAACAATGGACAAAGGTCCCAAGATACGCGCACATCAGGCGATCGGCTAGCAACCTATCACTGATGTTATCTATCCGAGGAAACCTTGGAGCCCTAATTATTTTATGCAAAATGATGGCGTCGGGTCACTAATGGCGAGTTTTCTCAAAATTGGTGATTTTGATGCTCTGTCCCTTTTTGGGAGAAGGAGGTGAGAGTGCATATGTAAATGTAAATAAGTCAGTAAAAACTCATTGTGTTTGACAAAGAAAGATTATTACGACAAGATAAGAAACGTAAAACATAGTTTAAATTTGTGAGCTTTCTCTTACAAAGTATAACTACTACTCGATTTAATTTTTACGACAAGGCAGTTTGGAATTCCAGATTTTATTGACAAAAAATAATGGACGATGATAATTTGTTTTTTATGGGTCACTGTCACATTGAAAAATATATATTTTAAACATTTTGATATTAATAACTTTCACAAAATATTAGATGGAGATGCGTCATAAGATAAATCATTTAGCTGTTTGACGAAGTATTAAAATTGTCTTTGGTTTCCTACAGAGAGACTGTGAGTCATAAATAAATAACTGTTGCCTGCTTGGTGAAACCGGCTTCAGAGAAAACAATACGATTATGTGTGTGAGTGGGAAATGGATAGGTATAATAACAAAATAACACTTATCATAACGGCTTAGGGATTGAGAAGACATTTTTTTGTCTATTTCTCATTTATATTCATTTAGAAAATTACTGTTTAGATAACACTTTTTCAGAGATCAGAGCAAAACCAAGTATGGCTAAAATGCGTAAAGTTAACGAAAAGAGGTCATCCCTTTGATTTAGTGGTTCAATTTTACTTGACTCTTTGTCGATATCGCAGATAATTTTATGAGATACATAACTTGAGCCGAAACTGTTGCAAAAGTTTAGTGAAAGTCACCATTAGTCAGATAAAACTAACAAAGAACCATTTGTCTATTATTGTTGTAGCTTTATGACAAATATTTACTTTTAACTTTATTTCTTTTTATTCTATATTGCGGCTAATATTGTCGTTACTTATGACATGCTATAATAAGTATAGCACGTACCAATCCAATGCCGACCCGATCTAAACCCCTCGGAGAATCTAGTAGGGAAGGATACGCTCTAGTGCTTGATGCCATTCCCTTTATAAAAACTCTGACGGTGTTTCGTTTGCCTCCGTAGCTAGTGGACAGATTCGCAACTAGACAGATTATCAGCTGGACGGGTTCTCAGCTGGACGGATTAGCAACTGGACAGAGTACAGTCATGAACTATTCACACGGCTTGAGGAACCCTTTAAGTTTCTCGCCGCCTCAAAAAACGAAAATGATGCATGACGCAATAAGCAAACTTTCTCCAAAAAAATCAATATTCCAATATTATAGTATAGTAATTAGCCTATAGCCGTCCCACTGCTGATCAATGGCCTCCATCATTGAAAGTCCAATATTAACTAAATTATATAATAACATATTAAATAAAAAATATTAGAAGAAATGATAGATACTTAAACAAACTTAAAATACCATTCTCCAAATTAAAATTAGTCTCGTCTAGCCCCCCCACAATGTTGATCAAAATATACAACCACCTTCCCAATTACATAAAAAACGCAGACAATCCTAAGTATTTCGTCAAATTATTAAAAAGCTTTCTTTTGAAAAAATGTTGCTATAACCTGTCAGATTTTTTTAATGATTCCTATAATAATTTATAAAGAATTCATAATTAAATATAATTACATAAACAATATTTTGATATCTCTTATAAATACAAAATTTTCGTAGATTTTAATGCTAAATATAGATTGTATTGTACTGTACAGCTATTGTTATTATTGTATTGCACGCTGGTCAAACTAGCGTTATATATATTATATTATTACCTAGATTTTTTAAATTGTTAGCCATCTTATTTGCTGTGCCCTAGCAGGGCGTCACATGTATACCTTTGCTTATGTTTTAACACCTCGTGTAATGTAATGTGAAATGCAATAAATAAATAAATAAATAAACATATTTATACTAAATCCCTAAAGTATTTAATCAATAACATAACATATTATATTACAGTTAAATAAATATAATATGTTTGTTATTCAACATTGCTATGTCTAATAGGTTAATAACCTTAGTTGTGGAGGTGTGATGACAAAAAATAAACAGATACCAAATTCGTATTCCAAGTATTGTCGACATGTCAAAGAACCGATGACCCGGTTAAGAAGTAATGGATGACTATATATTTGGATTGTTCAAATAATGTATGCTAATTACGGTAAAGACAGTGAACGCATAATTACTATACTTTTATTTTAATACAGTTTTTGTTAACGATTTAAATGTAACTCTATGTGTAAAATAGTGTTAAAGAAAAGACAAAAGCAAAGCAAAAAGAAAACATCAATTTAAAATGTAAAACAAAAGATCGATGACAGTGACAGTTTATAGAAAAAAAGAAAGAGTATATTTACAAAAAAAGTATTTACTTCTTAATGCTACTATGGATTGTAGGCACAGGTTAAAAAACTATCTACACATAATTAAACAGATTTGTGTTGGTTTAGTGCTAACAAATGATTTGAATACAGTTCTTGTCAAATCAGCCGGTTTGCAGCCAGCATTAGAAAAAGGTAGATTGCAAATAAATATAACTATTAAATCTAGGGAAGTTTATTGAACTATTACTCAATCTAAGTCGCTAAGAAAACAATAAAATCTAGCTTAGCTATAATAAGTAGAAAAAAAATTAATCAAGACTTAAACATTCTTCAATAGAATAGAATAAAATACTTTATTGTACGCATAAAAAAACACCTACATGTTAAACATAGAAATAAAATAAATAAATAGGAGTCGTTAAACGGGCGGCCTTATCACTAAAACGATATCTTCCAGGCAACCTAGGAATGGAGAAGATTGACATCAAATGAGATGGAGGCGTTGAAAAAAAAGTGTACAGTGATAATATATTACATAAACATAAATACTTCATCTTCATGATCACCAGCTTATAACGTCCCACTGCTGGGCACCGGCTTAGACTTAAACATTAGAATAGGGAAATATATTATAGCCCACCAAAAAGGGCAAGTGAGTTATTATAACGAACGCGATCTTACAATAACAACGGATTTGTAAGGCTTAACGAGCCTTACAAATCACGGCTGAGTTTTAGATATTTTTACTTAATTACTTACTTTAAACCATCTGGTGGAATGGCATTACGAAACTCGCAATGTTTAAATTAATAAAAAAAAAGTTGTTGACAAATTATTTTAATTTTATTATTACGCGACCAATATAATAATATTAGTCGCGTAATAATAAACATAATATTGATTTTGGTTGACTTTTTTATCACCGTCCCACCCTTCTGAGATGACTCCCGTGATACAAACGAACAACTCTTAGTATTGGACCAACTCCCTAACTCGAAAATAAAATTCAGCTGTTCCATACATTTTGATCGAATGAATATTGATGTTTTGTATGGAACAGCTGAGTTTTATTTTCGAGTTAGGGAGTTGGTCCAATAGTAAGAGTTGTTCGTTTGTATCACGGGAGTCATCTCAGAAGTTTTGGACGGTGATAAAAAAGTCAACCGGTTTATATAAAAATTAATTGCTGTTCGTTTGAGTCGCTAAAACTCGAGAATGGCTGGACCGATTTGGCTAATTTTGATTTTGAAATATTTGTGGAAGTTCAGGGAAGAAACATAAATAATAAGCAATGGAAAACAATTTAATTTTCCAATACAAAATGACTTGTTTGTTTTGTTATCATGGAAACTGTCAAAGCGGCACGAATTCCGTCGGTTCAGCTAGTTTATTTGTAAATAAAACGCTTAAAATATAGCTTTTTAAGCTTCAAAAACTATTTTTATGACTTTCATTCATTAAAATCTGGCGCCAATAATGACAATATCACGACAGCCATAGTAAAAAAATACAATCGCAAAATTGTACCGTGAAGCATTCGTTATTGCAATGTAAAAAGTTTTGAATGCTTTTTAAAACGTTTAAATTTGGAATTCGCAATGGCGCCAACCGCCATAGACAAACCGCTCACGTATCTAGGCCGCGCAGTCGCACGGAGTGACCGCGTCGTCCGTCGGTACGGTTCCACACTTTCGACTGCGAAATTCTAGCGAAATGCTTTTCTGGCCATGCTTTGTACAGAGCTACAGGCTAGTGTGAGTTATTTATAATATTTGATCACGTTAACGAAAACGAGAATTTGTATGGCAAAATTTTAACTTATCTCGTATGTCGCCAGGAGGCGCTGCCTCAATGCCATACTAATTTTCGTTTTCGTAAACGTAATCGAATGAATGCGGATAGTAAATAAAACTCACACTAGGCACTTAAAGCATCACCAGGGTGCATAATATAGAATGGGTATAATTTAAACGCTCACCAGAAATATTTTTTAGACCCTAAGCCTAAATAAATTAAATGACTGTACAAATATTATTTTTGCTTCCCAAAATTGATAAATGCTCACCAATTTTTTGCATTATTATTCAAATGATTGAGGATACTAGCTGCCCTACTCCTGTAGATCACGTGATAGGTTAGAAATTTAAGACAATCGCGAAGCGCATCGTAGCGATTGTCTTGAATTTCGAGGTAATTTTTTTTATTAGACAACAATTACCAAATTGAAACTCGATAAAATATTGGTGTTATCTATTTGGTGACATAACATATTTGGTCTGAGATGCAGTTAAAAAGTATTTATATATTTTTAAGGCATTTAATAAAAATATAAATTGTATCCTTTTTATAATATTTTAGGAAACACAATTTGGTGAGCAATTATCCGTTTTGGTAAGCGTTGCGAATTTTATTGGTAGTAGAATTGATACATTTTTGGTAGGCGTTTAAACACAAGCCATATAGAATACCGTAAAAAAGCTTACAAAACCGAATTAAAAATGTCAAATAGCAGAAATCATAAACAGTTATATTTTTAATACAAATAGTCATTGTTTAAAAATACATTTCTAATTAAATTTTCAATGTAACCTTATAATACCTACTGCTGTGATATGAAATTGTGTAATCTTATTTTTTTTTTAAAACCATTTAGCCAAAATAGAAAGTGCAAGTACAGCTCAGCCGATGTCAGCAACTGTGTCACGAAGTCACGAAGTCAGACACGCAGTCATAGTCGTGACAGCGACGACAGTGACTTTGGTCATGCTATAAACATTTTTAATTTTTATTTTATTGATTCAAGGAAAACATACAGCTTTTTTTTCCTTTTTTATTTGCCTAAAGTTCTAAGTAATACAATTGTTTAAGGCGAAGGGTAAAGCACACTAGCACTAGCACTATAATATGTCAGCTCATAAAAACCCACTGCAACTGTGCCCTCAAGAAGTCCGCCCGAGGACTTAGTAAAGCCCCCACATCTTTACTGAGATACTCGAGGGGTTGGGGGTATATCATTTCTCACTTCTCATTTCTATTATCATTCATCATCATCATGATATTGTTTAAGTAATGTAAGACTTTTTCATTGGCTAAATGCTTGTGCAAAGCCATTATTAAAAAAAAAGAAAAAAAAGAAAAGAAATACAAAACAGTTGAGTAGACACTAAACCAGGAATTCAATTAATGGTTCTTAATTTTTTATACCTTATGGGTATGGACTTGTCTTTAATCTCACCTGATGTTCACTCCACCCGGAATACTCAACTGGCAATCTTACCTAATTGTCGGAACACTACAATGCTACTAAAATTGTAGCCATTGCGATATATTTAGATAAGATGGTGGTAGCTAGCCAGGCGGACTTGAAATAAGCTTTACCACAAACCAAACCAAGTTCAAACATTCACCCCCCATACCCTGGACCTCTGGTTCTGAGACCGGTGCGGTGGTACTAACCACTCGACGTCATAGGCAGTTTAAAATCTATTACTTGCCGTCGGAATAAAGAAAAACTTTTTACTAACTAGCATTGGCACAAAGCATAAACATACCATATTATTATGTTATTTGCTAGCTTTTAATAATGGCTGAACGGGCTTAACATATTTACCGATTTTTGTGTACCTTTGCGAAAAAAAATTCCTTTTATATGGATGGTTTAGAGCAAGGGTCTCCAAACTACGGGCGGGGGGCAAATCCGGGCCGCCGGTGCTATCAATCCGGCCCGCGACAGCTTAAGACTAGTGCCATCATCAATCTGGCCTTCTTTTGGCCCTTGGAACATACCGAAAAAAATTATTATGGCCCTAAGGCTTCAAAGTTTGGAGACTCCTGGTTTAGAGCACACATGTTCTTGTTACAAAAATTGCGATTATTACTTTTTGACTGAAAACTGTATTAATTGACGTGCTCTACCGTTTGCACTTACTCACGTGTCGATATTCCATCTCTTTCTATCAAAAACCCAATGTCACGGTTGTATCTATTGAGCTTCGGTTATGTTCAAGATACTAACCCCGCCCCACTTAGTGCATTCGTGCATTCAGATTACTAAAGAGGGTTTTTTTTTTATTACTTGTCCCCCAACGTGGATCAGTGTCGGAGATTTTTGGTACCTTACTCTATTCTATGCCGTTACTATTTGGCTTCCTACGCTAGAGTGGCCTTGAGCCTACATATCCTTGCCACGGTTGTGGCCTATCTACTTTTCACTATCCTATTCTAGGGCTATATAATTTTTCAGAGAGCTCTTTCCATTTTTCTCGCACGCTTGGTGCCATATCTACTCTATACTTATTCTATTAACATTTTCTTTTTTTCATTTGTCTGTACTTTATTCTCTAACCTATTCCTATATACTTCCGATCTCTATTTTCCATTTTATTGCATTTTAAATGCCCCGTCTCTTATTATCTATTTCTTATTATATATCTATTTCACTTTGTCATTTCTTTAAATTCACTTATAACAATTGTTGTACGTACATTTTATTAACATTTTAATTTACACAACATTCTTAATTTACATGCGTCTTATTCAATAATTAATAATTTTGACAATTTTAAGACCTATTTCCTTTTCTACTTTGTTAATCTACTAAAGAGGGTTCAAATGTACTAAGTGAGAGATAGCTAGGGATCCAGATGATTTTGTTATCAATTTGACGTAATTTCCTTATGAAATTTACTTATTTGTAGAACCAAAGAATAAGTCTTATGAATAAACGTAATTTGAATTCCATCTCTTCCCGTGGGTGTCGTAGAAGGCGACTATGGGACCATTCCAGAGGATGGGCAGCAGCGTCTCTCTGTGATTATTCTCACCTTACTGCGATCGCCAACCCGCCTGCCAAGCGTGGCGATTATGGCAAATTCCCCTCAAAATGATTTATCCTTGAGGGAGGCCTTTGTCCAGCAGTGGACGTCTTTTTGGCTGAGATGATGATGATGATGATGATGAATTCCATATTATCATAGACTGTTTTTGTATTATCATGCTTCAACTTTAAAATGCTCTCCTGAAAAATCAACTTTTTGTAATTACAGCATGTGTGCTGTAAGCCATATTAATGTAAATATATGCTTTATTCTAGAAAACTGGTCACCGATCACCCCACCCGAAGGTTGGGTATTAATTTCAACAATACCACCGTCATCAGAACCAACAACAACTTCGTCGCCTGCCCCCACCACAACGACAACCACAACAGAACCACCAACAACAATACCACCAATAACAACAACACTGGAAACGACAACGCAAACCGAAGTCACAGAAAAATTAACGTCACCCAGTAGTACAACGGTCACAACAGAACAGACAACAACTCCGATACTGACTACGGTCACAACAACAATAGAAACAACGTCACAGCAGCCGATACTAGAGTTCACGGTCAACGTGACTTTGTCGCCGACTATTCCGACTTCGACGGTCAGCGTGACGGTGCCGACTGTTGTGACTTCAGAGAACATAACAGAAAATGTTGTGAACGGCACGGAGAGTTCTACGGGTCAGGATGTGACAACCGCGTCGACAGGTAAGATTATGTTTGAGAGAATCAGCTAGACTCAGTTGCGCATAGGGAAGCCCACGGAAGTCGTCCTCTTAAGAAGTGGTCGTTCTGGGAAGGTCCTTTTGGGAAATGGTCAGTTTGGGAAGGGGATCTACGAACCTAAAGGAAACCTTACACGATCAAATCCGATCAAAAATTGCGAAATATTTTAAAATTTGTTTTGTACTTTTTCTGTCAGTTATTATAAGGTAACCTTAAAGTGTCCCATAGTTTTAAATGGAATTATACCAAATGTTATTACGTCATAATGAGACATTTACCTTCCTTTTCAGTTACTCAAGGATCCACAACCGCAGCGCCTAACTTCAACATGTCCAACTACAAAGAAGGTGAGATAACAGCAACAGCACAAAATAAATAGGTACAGAAGGACGGTCCCATACAAACAAGCGATATGTGCCTAGTGCAAGTTTGCCACATTTGTTTTATTCGTACACACAAAGACACATTCGTAGGGTGATCACGGCTATACGTGTCAGCCACTTTGTTATATCGAATCGACGACGTTCATATAAAAACTGCTGCGTATTTAATAGTTTAAATAAGATAATGTATAAATGAGTTGGGGTTCTTTGCTTTTTAAACCAAGTCAGAACTTATTGTAAGCGTTCCGCTCGCGCTACGACCAAGCGTAGGTTGCTATCGGCGGGAGTCGCTCTTCTGTACTTAGTTATTTTGTAGTTTTGTGTGGCCTGGCTGGTTATAATAATAAATACAAAAAGTTTAAATAAAAGACAAAAAGCGTGTTTTTAAAAGTGTTGGGAATAGAACCTTTTTGGTAGTTTTTATACTTTAATGTTGTGTACTGTATTCAAATATAAGGTAAAATAAATTTAGAAATGAAACGCAGCGTTTAAATGAAATGTCAGAAGAAGAAGCTTAAAATAAATTAAAAGGAAAAAAGTATGTCAAAATTACAATAAAAAAGTATAAAAACTACCAAATAGGTTCTATTAGAGGAGCTCGATGGCGCAGAGGAGCTCGATGGCGCAGAGGAGCTCGATGGCGCAGTGGTTAACGCGCCCGGTCTGCGAGTGCTGAGGTTAAGCAACTTTCGCAAGGCCGGTCATCGGATGGGTGACCAAACATTTATCATCTCGAGCTCCTCCGTGCTTCGGAAGGCACGTAAAGCCGTTGGTCCCGGCTGCATTAGCAGTCGTTAACAACCACCAATCCGCACTGGGCCCGCGTGGTGGTTTATGGCCCGTTCTCCCTATCCATCCATAGGGAAGGCTCGTGCCCCAGCAGTGGGGACATACAATAAGTTGATGATGAGGTTCTATTCCCAACAAAAAGACTTTGCGACTTACTAAATAGTATTTAAGCGTGAAGCTACGATCGAACTCTTTGCAAGGTCACTTAAATAAAGTTACGCGAGATTCGATCCAATGGTTAGTGAATATTATGGTAATATAAAAACAATTATGACTTTTTAAATTATTCTTTAATAAATACAAAATAATTAACATTATTTTAAATAAAATAGAACATTTAAGTAAAACGTTTTTTAACCCAATCTCTTTAGTTTAGGCATGGACTAAAAATGTAAAGGTGTAAAGAATTACATTTTTAAATACCTGAGTGTATCGTTTTCATAACTTTTATTAAAAATATCAAAATATTAAAACAACACAATAAAGATCAACAAAAAAATATTTTTAATAAAAAAAACTACCTACTAACATTGTGTCTTTCAGTTATTTCGCAAAAAAATTGATAGAGGCATAGATTAAGATCGTCTATGATCGTTAAAAGTCGAAACGCCTCAACTAGGAAGTCGTAGAAGAATCAAATTGTCCTTCACGATAGGTAACTAGCGTTTAATTACAGCTACATAGCATCCATTGTTTTTATTATTCGCATCGCAACTAAATTACTACAAATTAAAACTGGCAACTGATAAACGGCTTGGATGCTCGTCATCTCGTTTTCATGGTCTTTCTTGTATGCCATTTTGGCGGGTGACATACGTCAGTGTTGTTCGATTTTTGAATACCATCATTTTTGCTTTAAATACAATTTGTAAAAAATATACGAGTATACTTAGATACTGTTTAGATAAGTAACTTACTTAAGTAGTAACTTAACGTAAAATATACGCATTTTAAAAGGTATAGTTCGCGTTAACTTTAAAAAAATTAAATCGTTGTAAATGTTGTAACCGTAAAATAAAGAAATAGAAAATAAATAAAAACTCTATCAATTTGAACTTTTACAAAAACTAATAATTTTTATCTGTGCCTGTGTGTCACGAAAAAATGATAAAACTAAATATATTTTAGGATAATCCATATTTTATTTTAAAAGGTAACTTTTTTAAATGAGCCCGGTAAAAACTTGCAGCCCGCCGCAGGATCCTCGCCTACGTATGTACTTGACATTTTTATTGCAAAATCGTGACAAGCATATTATCATGGGTACCTAATATAAGTCTAAAACAGTTTAAAAAAAGGTTTACATTTTTTTTGTATCATTTGGGAAGTTGTATTTACCTGTGACAATAGAAAACAAATTACCAAAATATGCTTGTCTATTGACTCAATACTTGCAAACTGACGCACATAGGTCAAAGAACTATAACAATGTGTCTTCGTAAAGAGTAAAATAATAAAAAAACAAACGCAGTCCGCTGTTCGGAATTCAAACAAAGACTTGACAGCGTTCGGACGACGCGAACGTCACGGCCAAGGCAGACGCAAGGACATTGCACGTTTGTGGCCGTATATGAAAAAAAAGTAATGTAAACTCCTTCGTCAATAATAAACGAAGGCACCGAACAGCCAGTGCTATAAACTTTTTGTGGAAAATTTGTTATTTAGTGTCAGTGTTCAAATAGTGTTTCAAACTCCTTTAATATGTCGTAAAATCAGTAAATAATTGTTTTTATTTAAATCTCTATCCATGAATTCAAGTGCTTTTTTTTTCAAATAAAACTGCCAGTATCTTTTATGAAAGTGCAAGTACCAACGGTCTGTTACTCTGTAGTTTAAAAGAATGTCATGGGAATATGAAGAAGAACCAGTTGATCGACTGGTTTTAAATGATGACTGAAAAATAAAACAGAAAAAATTATACCGTGCCATACCTAGTGAAAGTGTTGACTTTATGGGCAAGAGCTTAATCGTACAACAGTATAGTTTCAATTTTTTAAGCTCTAGCTTTACAAAACAAAATTATCAATATTAATAATGCTATTTTACCATAAATATAGCTAAGAAGTCGTGACGTTACAAACCGCAAAATTAAAAAAAACCACATAAACAAAACAAAAACAATCAAATAAACTGCCAAATTATAAGAAAAAAGTTTCAAACCTCTTTGAATAGAATCAGCCAGATTTAAAAATAGAACTGTCAGACAATGATTCTAAACTCGAGCCTGTTGCTGCTGGCAGTGTGCGGCCGGCGTCTGTGGCCCCAGGCCCGCATCGTCGGAGGCCAGAAGTCGGCCTTCGGCATGTGGCCTTGGCAGATCTCGCTGCGCCAGTACCGGACCTCGACGTACCTGCACAAGTGCGGGGCGGCCTTGCTGAACGAGAATTGGGCCATCACCGCTGCACATTGCGTGGAACAGTAAGTTTATTTATAGCATTTACATTTATTCAAACGAAATTTCGTGGGTTCAAGTCCCACCTAAAGCAGTCGTCTTTTAAGAGCTACTTTTTTTTTCGAGTAGGTTTCTTATTTAATATATTTTTAAACGAATATAATTTATATACATACTAGCATGTCTATTTCCCAAAAAGATTCTCCAAAAAAGATAGGTTAAGTAAATTTTTTATTCCGAGCGAAGCGCATAGCGAGGCCCATCACGGAAGGGGGGAGGGTTTTACAACACGTTTAGAGATTATCTCTTTCTGGTACAGGTGCTACATGCCCTTAAAAGAAAGAGTCAGCCTCGGATATTGTTTTATACTTGATTTTTGATACTCGCCATTAGTGACCCGACGCTACATTTAGCATAAGCAAAGTAGGATTCCGTGGTGGAATGGATAACGTCAGTGATAGGTTGCTAGCCGATCGCATCTTGGAACCCCTTCCCCTTAGTCGGCTCTTACGACATGCAATGTAGGTAGCTAATACAGTCGTTTCACGTCGTCCGTAGTATTGATTATGTTGTGTACTTTATAAATTTATTAAAACTTTAATTTTAAAAACTTTTATTTTTTCGAAAATAATCTAGTCTAACGAATATTATAATTATTATTCCGAAGTTCCGAACGGCCCTGTCAATATATAAGATGGCTTAGTACAGCCACAGAGTAATATTTACTCATGTGGAACAGCTGCGCCAGCACGAACACGCCTCGATGTTTATGTAGGATTTATTTAAATTAGGAACTCTTTGACAAATAACCTTTTGTTATTGAAACAAAACTTTAACCTTTTTACACAAAGCACCGCACTGCCAGTGTAAACGCGTAATAAATAATTTACGTAAAAAGTGCATAGCAAGTTTTTTTAAATTGCCATTCGATTATGTCAGTGTCAATTTTGTTAATCCAATTGGTGGTTGAATTTAGATTACGCCACTGAGACGAGTATTAAATGTGAAATAAGTAACAATAAAGTTTATTATTATTGTCGTGTTTACCCGACCAACGATCTTCTCTGCAAAGGTCGTATGCAGGCAAATAGACTAATATAATATAATTAGTATGCTCACATTAAACTGACCCCGTGTCAGTCAATTATGTTTAAAGGAGGATAAAATATAGATTTACTTCAATCACAGAACAAATAGAGTATTGTATCAAATACCCTTGTAGACGAGAAGCTCGATGGCGCATTGGTTAATGCGCCCTGTCTGCTATTCATTATCAGCTCATTTTATGTCCCTACTGCTGGGACACGAGCCTTCCCTATGGATGGATAGGGAGAACGGGCCATAAACCACCACGCGGGCCCAGTGCGGATTGGTGGTTGTTAACGACTGCTAATGCAGCCGGGACCAACGGCTTTACGTGCCTTCCGAAGCACGGAGGAGCTCGAGATGATACACTTTTGGTCACCCATCCGATGACCGGCCTTTGCGAAAGTTGCTTAACCTCAGCACTCGCAGACCGGGCGCGTTAACCACTGCGCCATCGAGTTCCTCTATTCTATTCTGCTATTGCTAAGGTTTATTTTATTTATTTATTTGTTTATTAGGACAACCAACAAGACAAACACTGAAACAAGCAAAAATTGTAGAAACAAACATAAGCTTAAAGCTAAGTGTCATCTTAATTACAGGTTGCCACGGCATGCATTGTGGACTATAATAAAAAAAAACAATTTATTTATTAAAAAGAAACCTAATGAAAAATTGAGTACTTATATAAATCAAAAATCGTTCAGTCTTTCAGCCACTAATCTGGCGCCATATCAAATGACTTTAATATTTCCTGTCTGAACTTCTGGGGTTTATTTGCGAAGATGTCGATATTACAAACTTTGCAGAGTTCGTTATATTGCCGCTGTAGTCTATTCATGGTGGCGTGGTGACCCACATTGGTCCTGCTGCCCTTAACAGAAAAAGGCACATATCTTTTGACCGGTGTTGGCGAAGGTTGTTGCGTATACCTTGGACTGCGATGCGGACTAACGAGTCGATATTAAAAGAACTCAACATCACGACGCGACTCTCTGCGATATGCCGTAAACGAACCCTGAGCTTCTTCGGACATAATATGCGGTCCTCAAAGCACTGTCTGGAGAAGCAGATTATTGTAAGGCAAATTTATGGCAGACGTGCGCAAGGAAGGGCACCTACTAGATGGTCTGACACACTGAAGAAGGCAGTCGGCGGCGGCATGCATCGGGCGGTCCACGCAGCATATAATCGCACTGAGTGGAAACACATAATATGTGGTCGCGATCCTCATCAGTGAGGGAACGACGAAGAAGAAGAAGAATCTTTTGACCCGTACTAGTTTATATGGTACATTAAGATTTATCAATTGTAACAGAGAGGAACAATCCGTGGTGCCGTTGATTATCTTTTGAAGTAGCATTAAATCCAATAAGTACCTACGATCCCTCAAACTGTTTAATCTAAAATAAGCCAGTCGTTCTTCATAAGAAGAAAGCTCTTTTGCCTTATGAGTTTGGTATGAGAGATGCCACAAAAACGTTTCTGGATACGCTCTATACGTTTGATGTGAACGTCGTAGTGGGGGGACCAGACGAAGGACCAGAATGTTAAGCAATTGAGTGTGTGGGTCATATAGAATTTGATTAATATTTTATGAGATGACCGCTAGAAAGCAGGTGGTCTGTATCCAATTGTTGCTAATGACTACAATCTGACTGACCCCTATTTTTAATTATCAAAAGAAAAAATTACGATCACTGGTTCCTGTCGGACACTGGTGCCTTTACCCTATATTTTGAATTTATACACTCCAATTGTTACGTGAATTAACATTATGTCAAGTCTGTTAAAAATGCGCCGTCCGTAAGTGACAAGTGTCATATATATTTTATCTGAAATGTCTTCGTCCATATTTATTTGATGCCGCGCGGCCATACTAATTTTGTATGGGGAATTTAACGTGTTAATTTGAGAAATAATAATTTAAATAACTGCTTGATAAATCGAAAATTTGAGACGGAAGTTTTGTAGTTTAGCCAATGGTGATTGTTTAGACAAAATCAGAGGTACAATAATTTAGATTAACTGTAAGAAATCAACTAAACGCCGCCACTCGTTTTCATGATTTTTGCCCAACTTTAAAATGATATTGTAGAAAAAACTATAGTGTGTTATGAATTTATGGATCGGACTAATTGTAAACACGTTCCCTTTGATACTAAATATATATTTTGTATATGTAATACGATAGTATTTTCAATTATATCAACTTAACCGTGACTGCACTTTTGGCATTTTTTGCTCTTCAAAATAGGATAATTTATGTTATATAAAAAAACAAAGTACCAAAAAGCAACAAAATAAGACTGTTTATATTATTTTGAAATTTTACACTCACAATGCTACATGTATAAAGTTACAAGATATTTTTTTTACTAGAAACATCAACCAGCCTCAGGAAGCTTGAGTAGGAATGGAACCCACGACCTTTGGATAACCGGTCCATTGCTCTCACCGTTGAGCTACCGAGAACCAGGACTCGTTGAATTTTTCTAATAAGACTGTATAATCTGAGTGTCTTAAAAAAAATAAAAAAAATTTACGCGTTTTACAGTAGTCGCATTTGATGTGTAACATTTGACATCTCACCTTTTGAAACCAATATTACAATAGAATATAGAATTAACAATGACGTATATTTTTTTCTCTTCTTTTTTTTTTTTATTAAGTTTTTTTTTTTTGCTAGTAAACTCGCAAACTAACTACTGACTGAGATAATATGGTATATATTTCATGCACTGGCTTTCTTCAAAATAAGGAGACTGCTGAATGTAAGATTCAGTCTCACTGTTACTGTTTGTCTGTCACTTTGTCTGTCACTGTCACACACGAAATCACTCCCACAAATTGCCTGCCTGCCTGCCTAACTGCTGAAGGTAACCTTCATACAAATGTATATCACACTATATACATAAGATAAATACCTATATATATATTGTTTAAATAGAAGGCGAGCGAATCACACTGTTACGTACTTCCGTCCCTTTTCTACGAAATCACTCCCACAAATTGTATATATAGAAGGCGAGCGGAAAGATGTTACACATCAACAATACATGCATAATATAATACATACCATTCGTTCCATCTAAGTGGTTGTAAAAGAAAAAAAATGTTCGTGACAACACTCCAAAGAGATCCGTATCAAATTTTCCTTAAAGCTTGACAACCAAACCAAGTGACCTCTGACGAGACAAATCATTTAAAAAGTTTTTTCCCCTTATTCTGACTTTGCATTGCTATCAATGACGAAAGATTGAGAGGTGAGTAGCTCGTTGCAATCTTACATGTTAAGCAACATAATGCAATGATGGTCACTGAATGTGTGTATTAGTAATTAGCCTAGATAATTAGTCTATGAACTGTCCCACTGCTGGTCAAAGGCCTCCATCATTGAAATAAAATCATCGCTGCAATTGATGGTTTAAATATTTAAACCAAACAAAGCTAGATATCCAGTTATTATTTGTATTGCAATAAATTATAATTTAAAAAAGTGCTGAAAAAATTTCCACGAGCGGGATTTGAACCGGCACCCCATGACATACCGGGTCAGGTGCGCTACCTTTATGCTATCGTGGTTCTGTCCAACCCGCCGAAATGTATCAACTCTTACTTTGTAAGCCACAGGAGCCTCATTTAATGTGGACAACTACGATATCAACATCCGATCTTAGTATTTTGAGAAAAGTTCTAGAAGGGTAAATCCTATGCACTCTTTGCCAGGGACCTCTACGTCAGTGACCAGTGGTCTTGACCACAGAGGCAGTTCTATTATATTCTCAAGATAAAGCCTTAACACTTTTTGAGCTCGATGGCGCAGTGATTAACGCGCCCGGTCTTCGAGTGCTGAGGTTAAGCAACTTTCGCAAAGGCCGGTCATCGGATGGGTGACCAAAAATGTATCATCTCGAGCTCCTCCGTGCTTCAGAAAGCACGTATAGCCGTTGGTCCCGGCTTCATTAGCAGTCGTTAACAACCACCAACCCGCACTTGGCCTGCGTGGTGGTTTATGACCCGTTCTCCCTATCCATGCATAGGGAAAGCTCGTGCCCCAGCAGTGGGGACATAACTCTTCGATTCCTGGTCGACGAACTTTTCGATATTGTGTGGGGTCTGGGTGGTTGTGGTACCGTTGTTTTTTCTGTTTTCCATAAAACGATTGCTGTAGCTACTTACCTTGGGATCAGAACAATGTATGTGGTTTTGTCTAATTTTTTAATTTTGTTTATTTTCCAGTGTACCACCATCAGAACTACTGGTCCGCCTGGGTGAACACGACCTCGCCAACGACAACGAGCCGTTCGGCTTTGCGGAGAGACGCGTCCAGATCATCGCCAGCCATCCTCACTTCGACCCTGCCACCTTCGAATACGACCTAGCTTTGCTGAGGTAACGTTGTTGTTATAAACTTTTTTTATCCTTAGCCTACTTTTTTAAACTAGCACTTTACCTGCGACATCGTCCGCGTGGATTTAAGATTTAAAAAGATTTTTTATCAACAACATCGAACCTCTTCAGTGAAAAAGTGTAAAGTTGTGTAAAAATAATAGAAAACAAAAAAACAAACAAGTTCTTTTCCCAATAAAATAATAATTTAATAATATTTTTTTATTGGCACTTAAAATTTTACAATAATATTATATACAGCAACTTTTAAAAAAAATACCTCCTCTGTAGTAATGGCATCACGCAAGCGTGCCCTCGTCTTCGGATCTTAATCGCCTATATGGTCTAGTGATTAAGTCCCGGGTTCGCTTCCAGCGGGGGGTACATGTTCGTGTACTCGGTTTGGTTAGTGGTAGGGCTTGTTTGTCCGCTTGGCTAGCTACCACCATCTTATCTAAATATGTCGCCATAACATCAATGTTTGTATCATTGTTGTGTTCCGGCAGCTAAGTTAAGATAGCCAGTGCCTCACTAGTTGAGGATTCCGGGTGAAGAGCGCTAACCTTCGGCATTATCATCACCTAACATCAGGTGAGATGAATGCAGGCCAAGTGCTTTTCCGTAAGATATAAAAAAAGATCAATATCCGAAGGCACTCAGCCACAGAATACGTCTATAAAAATGTAGGCTATATCAATACTAACGCAAGTAATATTTTTTTAATTTTGTCATTTGACAGTGGCTCCAAGATATAATTCTACAGTTATCCAATACAAGGGGCGTTCATCTATACAGCCTGAGGAGTGAGGTCAAGTGCAGTGGACCGTTCAACCACGCGTGTCACGCGTAAAAACCACAAATTGATCATAGACAACGTCACTCAAACTTTTTACTGCCGTCCTTGGTGGGAGTTCCTTGACCTATTTGGTCTTTTTGGTTTTTGTATTAGATGCAATGTCAAGATAAAAAGCGACTTCGCACAATTATTAAATAATGTTTAGAATATTTAAAATGTTATTTTTTGTGGCATTAACTAGGTTTTTAAAGGATAATTATAATTGATAATAACAAAGAAATCCCTCTTACTATTGTTAACTGTATTTGAACGACGAGGGTTTATTACCGCACTCATGCGCATGCTTGTTTCTTGTGCTTCTCGCTGAAGAATTAGAGATCCCTGTAGTTACTGCATCGATTGTTGAAAGTAATAAAATACTTTTGAAACACAAAATATTCATCGCCCGAATTATTTTGCATTCTTTAATTTGTTATTAAAAATACTGTTAATTGTGTTAATCATCGGATAATTACCGTTAATTACCCGATAATTTTCGGATAAAGATAATAACACAAGCTGTGTTATTTTCTTGATAATTTCAATTCTGGAAACAACAATTATAAAGTAGTGGAAACAATGTTCGACCTGGAGGCGATTTTTGAATATTAACGGTGATGTCGAAATAAAAGTAACATGAAATACACTAGGAGATATAATATTTTTTGCTTAATTAACAATCTGATTATTAAGATAAATATCGTTAAAGAACTTTTTACGTTATTTTTGTTTCTGAAAATTCTTTAACAATATTTATCAATAACAAATTCTTAAGAGAATAAGGAGCATTTGTTATTGATATCATAGAGTGATAATCGTGATAACTAATCACCTGTTCAAAAATCGCCTCACTGATCGCAATGTGAATGCACAAGCCTCGATCTAGGAGACTATAAATAATACATTACTATACAATCTTTACTGTTTGCCTCATGGAATGCGAGCTTGTTTCAAAACGTAATAACTTTTGTTTTCAACTCATTCTTAAATAATGTTTCATTTTACAATGTTGACGTCACATAATGTGCTTCGAGCCGAGCGGTTTCGGCGCGGATTTTATGGCAAATTTATGCTAAAATCTGTTGAATATCATATAAATGGCTGTTCTCAATCCAAATGGTGTTATTGTATACAAACATTGGACCGCAATTTACATGGGATCACATAAAATACTTTTGTTTTTAACATTTTTTTTCTAAAAAAAAAACACAAATGTTGAAAAAATTTCCACGAGCAGGATTTGAACCTGCACCCTTCTGACATTCAGACATTTGTGTTTTTGTAATTTGTTCGCAACAAAATTTTGAGTTAAAAATTATTTTAACATTTATTTTTTTTCTAAATTAAGAATAAATACTTAGAAAATGTCCATATTATTTTTTAAGATTTTTATCTTACACGGCTGGTAAGGCACAACCCTGTTCAACTCTGTGGAGCATCTGGTCCCCGCTTCTGTTTAACATCAGGTGGAGAATCTCCTATCGTCCTAAACGTGTGTCTAAAATCGCCCTCAGAGCTCCAGCGAAGCCCCTTAAGTTCAACCCTCTTATACAGAATGTTTGTTAATAGGTGTACATTCCTAAAACATAGCTATGCAACCAAGTATAAATAACACCGCTGTAACATGCAAAATCATATTTATGAATAGGTATTTACTTTTCTATAATAAGACACAAAGGAGATGTCCCAGACATAGATTCTGGGTCTAGGCGTGGTATATGTACAGTATACCAAAATTAAGACAAAGACACGTAGAACAGTTTTTGATTATCTAATTTCTCTAAAATAGCTTTGTTTTTTGGAAGGAACATTTGAACAATAGAATTGCAACACACAACAAAATGGTTGATGATATTATTGACATTTCGATGACGTTTGTCTGTCACTTGTCATTGTCAGTCAATTAAATTCAACAAAACTTGCGAAACTTGTGAAAAACTGTTACAAATCCAATAAACAAAAGCCAGGTAGGTTGATAAAAAGAAGTTAAGATACTCAAACACAACGATCACAACGAACAAACGAAATAAACTAATTAAACAAAGCGAAGCGACATTTCACATTGACATTGACAGTTGTTTTTTTCTTTGGTCATCCGTCGTCTCGTCGTATTATAGTGTAGGTAGCCATTTTTATTACCATTCAAGGTTGAAAAAAGGTTATCTTTTTTATTTTATAACCGCTAAAATATGCTTTTTTGCTCAAAAACTTTTTAAAGATATTTCTATAAAATTTGTCGAAACCACCCGGGACCTCCAGAGCTAGCAGCTACTTGAGTCAGCGTATAAGGATTGCTATCCAACGTGGCAATGCTGCTAGCTTACTGGGCCCTCTGCCTGATGGGGATGATTTAGGGCAATTTTTAAATTTATCGTTAGTAGTAGTTATAGTTTATAGTTTTTTATAAGTTTAATTTTAAGTAGTTTAATTATTATCTTGTTATTATTTATTGTATTTTTCTCTTATTAAGCAATTTTTTCTCCATTTTTTAATATAGCGTACATAGACCCAACCTATTATTGGACATCTTTATTTCATTACCATATTTTTGTTCATTCCTGCGATGTTTCGACTTCTATTTAGTTTGGATCATAAGGTTGACGAACAAGTACAACGTATCAGCTGGACCTAGAGTTGTCACTTTACAATATTACTTAGTAACAATGAACCTTAATATCTAGTCAGTTAAGTTCATCATTTTCCGGGGTTCTATGAATGGTACCCTATCTGCCGTATTCAGGATTATACAGGTATAATCAACAGTGGTCGGAATAGATAGTGCAATTTTGCGGGATTTAGTGACGTTTTCTTAATATGGATATGCCTTTAAATCCCGCTTGGTAGGAATTTATATATTGAAAATGATTAATTGATAGATAGATAGATAGATAAATACTTTATTGCTCACACAAATAAAAACAAAAAACAAGTACACATAATCTTAAAGCTAGCATGGGCAAAGGCGGTCTTATCGCTTTAAGCGATCTCTTCCAGACAACCTTTGGTTTAGGAACCCAAGAAGGAGATAGAGGAAGTGCGCAAATACAGTAGAATATAATAGAATCATATAACAGTACATAAAAAGACATATATATATATATATACACTTACATAACACATGCATGCATAAACATACATACATACATATAAAACCAACAATAAAAACCTAAAACATGTTACTAGCACGTGACTGATTTAATAGATTTCTTTAAATAATATTCTTGAAAATAAATGTTTAAAATGCAATCTGACTTTTCTTTATACTTGTAAACTTGGTATGATATTATAAAATCCCGAATCCCGCAAGTCTTATCCATATTAATACAACGTTTAAGGTCATTCACCCTAAATTGCACTACCTATTCCGATCACTGATAATCACACATCGAACTTTAGGCAAAACTCTGACTTATGGCGCGCGTGTAACTCCTATAACACTCTTTCGAAGCGGCTAGACTATTTCTCCGCTACACTACAAAACGATGGCTAAAGTTAGACATGCTTAAAACAGTTGCTGCCAATTTTTAACTAATACTGTTAAACAGAGACACAATATTTTAAACACGTACTAACTGACCGGCGGACTTTTTACCGCTTTGACAGTTTCGATGACAACAAAACAAACAAATCATTCGTCCGCTTAAGAACACCCGTATTCCGTGATGGACCCCTATAACAGCGCCACTTACCGGGTCCAATTGTAAATCTAAACCATTCTCGAATCCACTTGAACACACACAGAAAATTTCATCCAAATCAGTCGAGCCGTTTAGAAGGAGTTCAATAACATACACACGCACAGAAGATTTATATATATTTAGATTTATTTAACACTAGCGAGGCGTCGAAGTCAAAAGTTCTTTGATTAGTGATGTTATATTAAGTCATATTTAACTTGAATATACTATTTTGTTTGTGTATCACTTTACTTCATAGGAGCTCGATGGCGCAGTGGTTAACGCGCCCGGTCTGCGAGTGCTGAGGTTAAGCAACTTTCGGAAAGGTCGGTCATCGGATGGGTGACCAAAAATTTATCATCTCGAGCTCCTCCGTGCTTCGGAAGGCACGTAAAGCCGTTGGTCCCGGCTGCATTAGCAGTCGTTAACAACCGCCAATCCGCACTGGGCCCGCGTGGTGGTTTATGGCCCGTTCTCCTTATCCATCCATAGGGAAGGCTCGTGCCCCAACAGTGGGGACATAAAATTAGCTGATGATGATTACTTCATACTATTTTATTTTTTATTTATTTTTTTTATTTTTTTTTTGTGAATATTTAAATTAGCTTATAATATAAAAGCTTTTGGTCTTCCTAAAATAAATAAGATTAAATTAAATTTTTAAAGGAGTATTTAAAGAACAAAATCCTTTGTGTACAGGTTCTACGAGCCAGTGACGTTCCAACCCAATATCCTGCCGGTTTGCGTTCCCGACAATGACGACGACTTCGTGGGCAAGACAGCTTTCGTCACCGGCTGGGGGCGCCTCTATGACGGTCAGTACTTCTGACATCATCATCACATTAGTTTACTAATGGTTAACCCCGAAGAGGTCCCGGGTTCGATTCCCGGCAGTACAATTTGTGTACTCGGTTTGGTTGGTGGTAGGTAGCGCTTGCTTGTCCGCCTATCTATCTACCACTATCTTATCGTGTCCCAGAATATGTGAATCAAATTGTAACGGAGGTTTCTTAGGTAAGGACCTTTCGAATGTGATAAATAAAAATTCACTTTGCTGCAAAAAAAAACACCAAAATAAATAATGCTGCGACTTCAAATCTAAGTAAGTCTTTAAAAAATCATTTGTAGTTTGACTAATCAATCCTTCACAAATAATAATAGTGAAAAATCAAGATCAGGGTTTTCACGAAGTGCTTGGAACGGGTTTGGAGGTCCAGTCACCGGGGCCGCCCTCTTGAGGAGCACCATCTTTTAGTTTTCTCCTTTGGTTTCTCTGCCACTAGTAATTGGTTTCCACAATCACTGTTTTAACTTGTTGGTCTTCTCATGCATTCATGCTGGGAATGGACACTTATTATACGCATGCCACAATGCCACGTCCAGGATGCCAATTATTATCAATTCCCAACCAAGACTACTAATAATTGCTGAATTTGCCACGTACCTTGCCACGTTGTCTATTGTTTTTTACCACATGGCCATTGTGATTGTGAATTAGGCAATGTCGTAGTTTTAGTGATGGGCGAATATGAATGATTCTTTCAAGTGATTATTCGTATGGGCAGGTATTCGAACTATTTGATTGTAAAAATTAAATTAAGCTACATACATACATACATACATACATTAAGCTACATATTATTATATAAAGTTATTTATAATCAATGGAACGTTTTTCTTAAAAGGCTGTCATTATAGCAATTATATTAATTAGTTTTATTGATACTAATTATTAGTATAATATTTTGTATAACATTCGAATGAATTAATATTTGGTCAAAAATCATTTGACAATCAAGCTATCATTCGAATGATTATTTTTTAATCGAACGACGAATGATCTGTCGAATACCACGTATTGAATCATTCTTTATTTTTAGAATAATCGCCATTGCTAACGTAGAAATAGTTAGTACATGCCTATCTCTAATTCTAGTTCTAAGGTTTTTCCGGTGGGTTCGGCAAAGGAATCGTGCTCACTGGAGCCTTAGTTATTATATTATTTGTTTTTGTCTGCATTTTTCCTTTTTTTTCTATTCATGTCCAATTGTTTTTTTTTTTTTTCTTTTCTACTTAGTATTGTTTTTAATCTAATAATTATTTTATTTCATTGTTTTTTGTTTGTAATTTCTTGTCTTGTCACTAGACTATAAATATTCAGGCCCTGTCAGAATAACAGCGCTTCTGTGTCATTCTGAACATCTATGAATGACACAGCAGCTTATGCTGAGACAGGGCCCTTTAACTTCACACTCTACCTACCTATTTTATTTTTTATTACTCAACTGTTCTTTTTTTTCTGTCTGTTTTTTCTTTTTTTCCTTTATTGTTTTATTTGTTCTAATTAAGTGTGTGTTAATAAATTCTATTCTATTCTATTCTAAAAAAATACCTGTAGTTGAAAGTCTGAAAAAAGTCGTACTTTTTTTTAAATTTACATTTTTTTACACAATGGTCATTATTTTTTAATTTTTTTTATTTAGCACATTCGAAAGGTCCTTACCTAAAGAATCTCCCGTTACAATTTGATTCACTAATTCTGGGACACCGGTATGCCGCCATCACATCAATGTTTGTAGCATTGTTGTGTTCCAACAGCTAGAGATAAGATAGCCAGTGCCTCAGTGCAGCTTGCGGGTAGGCAAGGTGAGGACGGCTAGTGAGGCAGGATCCTGCTCCACAGCTGGACTCTGCTTCTGTTTAACATCAGAAAGAGCAAAGTCATAAAAAAAATCTCGTTTTATGACCTGTGTTTCTTGGGGAAAGTTCTTCAGTTTCATGGTCTGATCTACCCACCTGCGGGTCTAAGACGGTTAAAAAGGAACGGTGTATACATTCGATGGTTGAAAGGCTAATTGATCCAAGCAACGTTGTGTAAAACTTGCAGGAGGACGGATTAAAGTTTTTTGTTTTTAGAAAAAAAAACATAAATAAACACCTATATAATAGACTTTGATTTATTTAGTACAGTGTATCCCTAATTAAGTAAGGAAGTATTTTAAGCTATTACTGTTGCTGCAAAGTTTACTTTTGCTTTAATGCAAAATAAACCAAACGACAAAACCACAACCACGGCGAAAAAGCCAAATGTCTTAATCGACACACATGTTATAAAAGTTCAAAAAAACAAAATAGTCATCGAGTCCTCAACTTTGTCTAATTTTGTGTCGTATTGATCAATAAGCTTAGAAATGAGGCCCTTTTGCTCTGGGTGCTAAGCGTCACGTCTACTTGTCATGTCTACTTCTAATGAACTAAAAATTGTTTACAGACGGTCCTCTACCAAGTGTGTTGCAAGAAGTACGAGTTCCAGTGATCAACAACTCGCTATGTGAAGCGATGTACCAAGACGCGGGCTACAACGAACATATACCCAACATATTTATATGTGCGGGAAGGAAGAAAGGGGGCGCAGACAGTTGTGAAGGTGAGTTAGTTGAGAATCGGATACTAAATGTATGTTTTTAGTATATTTCACATCATTTTTAGATAGATATATAAATGTACTCTACCCTACCTAACAACGACTGTACTCAATCCGGTTAAGTTATGTTGATAATTTAATTTATTAAGGACTAAAAAATCAATATTTTTTTTACTTTAGTTGATAGCTTCGTGTGATTAGCACATTTTGTCCAAGTCATTTTTCTTACAAGTTATACATATATAAACTTAATAATTTCCTTCCTGTATGGTCATGATGAATATGGTCGTGATGAATATGATGAATATGGTAATGATAATGGAAATGACAAGTGAGAAATACTCTCCAACCCCTTGAGTATCTCAGTAAAGATGTGGAGCTTTACTGAGACCTCACGCGGACTTCTTGAGAGAATTTGAAAAGTGACGTTGCACCGTTTTGTTTTATTTGCCAACACTCATGCCCGTTCACAAACACTTATCGGTAAAATAATCCACCAATATTTCACATTGATATTCATCATAACACAAATTTTATAAATGAAATCAAAACCGCAGACATGACACTTCACTTTCCCGCCAAGAAGTTCAAAAGCAATGTTTCGTAATGTTTAATTTTAAGGATGTTTTGAAGTGTCAAATAAACATTTTTTACTCTTCTTCGTTTGCAGGTGACAGCGGTGGCCCAATGGTTGTGCAGCGGGACAAAGACAACCGGTTCGTTCTCGGCGGCGTCATATCTTGGGGTATCGGATGCGCGGAGCCTAACCAGCCCGGAGTTTACACCCGGATCTCAGAGTTCAGAGATTGGATCAACCAAATCCTACAATTCTAGACCATTAAAAAAGTAATAGTATTCATTAAAAACACAGTTGAAAGGAAGATAGAGAGAAAAAGAGCAAGGGAAAGACCAAGAAAAGCTTATAGGTAACAAATTAACTATAGGCGAACGTTGTGTCTTATAAAGAATAATAAACATTAAAATGGCGGTTCTGTTTGAACAAAATTATTTATAGTGAGCTAATTTTAAAATATCTCAATGATCATTTGTGATTTGTATTAATTGATATTGTAGTCATAATAATGAAGTCTTTAACTGTTGCTTGCATTGATAATTTATGAGAAAGAAAACATACGGACAAAGAAAGGTTATAAAATTAAACGTTTGACGTTTGATCTAAGATGGCGGTACGATGCGTCTGCTCTCAGAACAATAACTAAAGTTATTATTCTGTGCGTCTGCTAAATGAAACAAAATGATACTGTGAGTCAATCTCAAAATATCTAATTGATCATCTAAGATTTTTATTAATTCGGATTTTAGAAATTAATAATTCTATCTGAATTATTACTTGCAATGGCTATTTAGAAAAAAAATTAGGTGTATTCGATTAAGAGAGAGTAAATCCACATGTATATTATAGAATATCGTCTTCATATGAAATTACAAGTGAATTAGTGAAATTCTTTGCCAGACGATGTGGTAAAATGGAAATCATTATAAGTTGGTTGATTCTTAAGTAACCGAAATAAGATGGAAAACTAATAAAAATACGACATTCTCTGTTAAAAAGAGTATAGTTTACTTTGTTTATTTTTTTAAATATATTACGTGTTCATCAATGAAAACAATAAAAGGCTGTATATTGGTGCTTATTCGGTCCAAAATGTATTTATTTGACTACTTATATATTTTTCAAATGTTATTAAATAATATTTTTAAATTTTATAAAAAAATAAGCGCAAATGTTTAACAACGAATTAAGGTTATTGTTATAGGTAAATTATTATTTCCTATGTTTATTAAAAGGTAGGTATTTAAATTGTGTTGGAAACCTTCGAATTTAATACGTAAGTGATCTTAAAAAAAAATATTGTAAAAAAAACCTCTAGTACTTACAAACATAAAACAAAATAATTATAAAATAGATTTACTAGTATTTTATATAATTTAAGCAGCTCTAAGAAATAAAATAATTGCTTTTAAAGTTTTTGATTCGTTAATAATAAATAACGTAATTGTAGATAAGATTATAATTAATAAAATAGAACTATTTATAATAAATGTATTAATTTATTTTGTAGTATAATATTTTGTAAATATTAAAAAAAAGTTTGGACTTGACAAATGCATTTATTAATGTTAGTTCTTACTAAATTAAGCCATACATTGGTTCTAAATTGGAATCAATACTGGATGAATTAATAAAAGTGTCGTAAATTGCTTTTTGTGTTATTTTTATTTCCAATATAAAAGGAAACCGGTGAGTGAAAGTACCGGAGGCCCATCTCTCACCCCTCCCCCCTCCCAATTCCTACTCCCTCTTTAAGATCCAACTCCTTCCTCATGGCCGGCAACGCATCTACGATTACCTTGGTTTTACGGGTTTCCATGGGCGGCGGTGATTACTTTCCATCAGGTGATCCGCCTGCTCGTTTGCCTCCTTTTAACGTAAAAAAACCTTGAAAATATGAAGAGAAATGGCACCAGTGTTCGACAAGAACCAGTGCTCGACATTGTATTCCTTTAATCATTAAAAATAAGTCAGCAACTGATTTTAGTCTTTAGGAACAACTGAATACAGACCATCTGCCGCTTTCTAGCTGTCATCACGTTAAATTTAATTTTTTTTGGCTACTAAAACTGTGTTTGAATTGAGCTTAAAGTGTCGAACACGTGTCACTACGATGCTTAGATATTTATGAAGATAAAATCGTTAAAACCACAAAGGTGTAGATAAAAGAACAAAAGGTTACAACCGAAGTATTGAACAATACATTTTACTTAGTCCTAATCGGCAAACAAGCTATATTTATTTATTTATTATATCATCGACTAATAATATTATAGTCCATTATTATATTGACCTGGGTGCCTGGTGCGAGTTTCATTCGTCATTCGATCACGTTAACGAAAACGAGAATTTTATTTGTATGGCAACATAATGAAAACGAGAATTTCTATGGCAACATTTTAACTCTTCTCCAGCCTTCTGTCGCCAGGAGGCGCTGCTTCAAGGCCATAATAATTTTCGTTTTCGTAAACGTAATCGAATGAATACGGTTAATAGACAAAACTCACACAGTTCTTTTTAGTTTTAAAGAAATTACTGTAGATGGCGCGTTACAGACTATCAAATAAAAAGTTATGAATATTTAGTACATAAATAAACTTAAATAAAAAAGTAAAACAAGAACAAACAACGGAAACTTCTAATTGTAAAAGTAAAAACATCACTTTTACAAAAAAATATAACAAACAACACAAATAAGTTTGACATGACAAAGTTCGTAAAAGCCAAAATTTCAATATAAGCTTAAAAAAATATGGCAAAAATATAACAAAAGAATACAAAGTATAGTTCTTATAGGTATTACACAATATGAGATCACAGTTTCAACAAAAGCTACATAAAGTGTTTGATTCTTGCTACAAGCATGCGTCATTTTAGTTTTACAAAAACAACAATAGATGGCGCTGATATGAGTCGGTCTAGTAAAACTGATGAAATGTATGTAAACCTGCATCGCGCTAATGAAGTTTTCATGAGCATTCAGTATATATACAATGTTTTGTGCACAACACTTGTACTTGCTTCGGCAGTACATATACTAAAATTGGAACGATACAGAGAAGATTAGCATGGCCCCTGCGCAAGGATGACACGCAAAATCGTGAAGCGTTCCACATTTTTTGAAGACTTTAGAGACGGTATATTTTTGTTTCGATTTATTTTATATAATAAAGTTTACAGTTCCATATTTCTTTTACCCAATTCAATTTATTTTATTTGTTCCAGCCAGTTATTATTCAATATGGACCTAAGTGTTATACTCTAGCCAAAGTCGATAAAACAAACTAAATTAGGGTCATCACAAATCTGGGCAAAAATGTTTTTGTGTTTTTTTGTATTATTACTTGATTATTGCATTTTACATAAAAGATATTGTAAGACTTATTATTGTCACTCACTACACATCTCACTTAAATCAGTCGCTCAACGTCGGTAAAAATGTTATAATACAAAGAACGTAAAAAAAACGTCAACTACATATTTCCACTTGTTAACCCTATGAAACAAATGTCATTACTAAAAAAATTGAGGTATTCTAAACAATTTCGTTATTATAAACTAGCATTCCAAATATTGATGACAAAGTATCCATATGGGGTCGATTATCTTAACTACCTCTGAAATCTACAGCGTAAACAAAATTGGATCGTAACAGCAGTTGATTGATTTAACTTAATATGTAATAAATAAATTATTGAATCTTCAAGTGCAGTTTTTTAATTATCTCAAGGTACATAGCTAATTTATTCACTCACATAGGTTAAAATTAAAACTATGATTGTACTATGGTTTTTGGTTTTTAAATTTTTCATACAATATTTAATATAAATAAATCTTTTACGTAAAATCTTTATAATACATGCCTGTCACTGGTTGCTCGACATTCTGTGGCAACGCTTTGTTGGTAGGTAAACATTCTTTATCGAATTTGGCTATAGTATATTCTGTGATATAGACAGTTTAGCCAATAATCACCATGACAGCAACGACGGGATGGTGATCGCAGTACTACAGCCGGGAAAGATGGTTCCCATCGTCACCTGTAGATCTGCTAACTCTTCGGCCGTTACCCACTCCGCGAGGCTTGCCCGTTGAGAAGCTGGCAGGCTGCTGCCCCCTGCCAGCGCCTAGCGCCTATTTGATGGCGGCACAAACTCGCTATGTTCTAGGATCGATCGTCATTCGCTTTTTCATGGGGATGCCGATGCCACTCGACAATTTTTTCACTGTATTTTATAAATATTTAATTCAGCTTCAGTGCAGCAATTAGCACTTAAAAATAAAAAGTAAAATTTACCCAATTTAATTTAAAATTATTTATTGCGTCTGAGCCCAGAGGCCCAGAAGCTTGATACAAACGCGCTCGTACAGCGCACACAGAAAACTTCATGGACCAAAATCTAGCAACAGCTGCGCTCGCACTGGTTTGAGATGGTCGCGAGTCCGCTAACAAGGGGACAAATTTTAGGACTACCTATGATATGCCAAATGAAATTAAAGATTTAATTTATTATGCTTAATAATAATATGCCTTTAGACAGTTATGCCATTTAAAAGTTATGTGAAGGAAAAATTATGTGACATTAGTGTTATGCTATTTGATGATTATGCCAATTTGATGTATGACAAACGACTTTAGGACAATCGACGTATGCGAAAAGTTTCGCCCCCATTCTAGTAATAAAACAAAATCCTGTACAAATAAAAGTTTTATTTCTAAGACATTAACGTTCACTTCATGTGGATCATGTGCGCGAGCGACCAGTCGTGCCCGATCTCCGCGATGTCATCGATGACTACGCCATCAGCGGTCACCACTCCCATTTGGTAGCGTTGGAAGGCGCGCGCGTCACGGTAGAAGAGAACTTCCATACATTTACGGACGACGGCTCTGAGAACAAAAAAAAATAAACTGAAAGGATAAAAAGTTAAGAAACATTACAGAATATGCAAACATAATATATATTATAATTACATAAAACTTAATAATATTTAAAATAATCATGACATGAACTTTACAGAAGTAACAAAACAGGACATTAAAATTAAAGTAATAAATAAAGGAGGAGCTTGATGGCGCAGTGGTTAACGCGCCCGGTCTGCGAGGACTGAGGTTAAGCAACTTTCGCAAAGGCCGGTCATCGGATGGGTGACCAAAAATGTATCATCTCGAGCTCCTCCGTGCTTCGGAAGGCACGTTAAGCCGTTGGTCCCGGATGCATTAGCAGTCGTTAACAACCACCAATCCGCACTGGGCCCTCGTGGTGGTTTATGGCCCGTTCTCCATATCCATCTATAGCATGGATGCACAGACTTATTAAGACTAGGGGCCACTCGGGCAAATTATGAACTGATGGTGGGCCACCAGAAGTATAGGTAATTATTCTGGAATAGAACTCAATATTTTCGAATGTACGAGAGTATTATTTTTGCTGTCGGCGGGCCACCAGTATTCGACCGGCGGGCCGCATGCGGCCCGCGGGCCGCAGTCTGTGCATCCCTGATCTATAGGGAAGGCTCTTGCCCCAGCAGTGGGGACATAAATGAGCTGATGATGATGATTGTGATGAAATAAAGGCTATAAAAGTTATAAATAAAGGCTATAAATCAAAAGAAACATTCCAAGAATGTACTTTTAAAGATAAATATTAGATTATTTGGATTTAGGGTACAAAACCTTTTGTGAATTAAAAAATAATTTAAAAAAGCAAGTACTTGTAATAATTTATGATTGTTTTATAATTTTATTACTTTGAACAATTTATAATGGATAAAAGGGCATATAATTTATCAATCAGCAAGTACAAGTATAACATTTAAACTAATTTACTAGCTTTTCTTTTATCTTGGATCACTATCAATGTCAGCCATAAAAATTGTACAAGAAAAAAATTTAATGAAATAAATAATACTACTTAAACAAAACTACCTATTTTTATTATTTTGAATTTTGCATTCACATCACAATGCTTTTAAATTTCATTTCAATCAATATGAAATGAAAATGAGTGACATTGTATTGTTTTTACTTAAATTGACATTTAAATATTGTGTAATGACTGCGTTTTGTTTGTGTTTGTTTTGTGTTTAATTGAGATTTAATTATTTGTCATTTATTTTAATTTTTGTAACATGATTAATTCAATAATTCTATATAATTAAAAGAAATTGTAATTTAAATGAACCTTTATGTATTCAACACAATGTATATTGTTTGGAATAAACGAATTGTATTGTATTGTATTGTATTTACAAGATGAAAAAATTTACTACAAAATATCAACCAGCCTCAGGAAGCTCGCGTGGGTATCAAACCCACAACCTTTGGATAACCGGTCCAATGGTCTGATCGCTGAGCTACCAAGGCCCCTACCTATAACTACCTATGTTAACAGACTTACTTGGCAGACTGCTCATCCAATTTTCCCTTATCAACAGCCTCTCTCATCAGTGGTGTTGCCATATATGCTCCAAGCCCTGTAGCGATGGCAGCGTCCTCATACGCTGTGCCAAGTTTGTCTACAGAACCGAGGAACGGCTCTCCATCCTGTAAAAAAAATATTTAATGACAGATTCAGTTAATTTAATGAAATGTCAATTCAATTCAATCATTTTATTGCTCTCTACAAGTATACATGAGTTGTTACAATATAGGTTAGATAGAATGTTATGGGCCCGGATTGGGTCAATGGTTGAGTCAATCATAACTGTTTGTGGAACCTCATTGTTTCACCTTTTTTCTTTTAATAAAGATGACTGCCATAAGTTTGACAACTACTTTGAAAGCAAAGAGCCCGAAGTGTTCTAGTTTCAGAGAGACATGAGTGTTACTATGCTTAGATAAGGCTTATGTTTGTAACATTATCATTGTTTTTGCTAGTATATGTTTTTGTTGACTGTCCAAATAATAAATAAATAAATAAATAAATAAATACATTGAGTCGATTCTCTCTTCATGCCCTACACAAGCTGTAAGTAAGACAGCTTTTAGGAGATCAATGGCGCAGTGGTAAAATCTCTGTCTACAATAACTGAAGTTAAGTAACATTGTTAAAGCCTGGTCATCTGATGAGTGACCAAAAATGTATCATATCAAGCATCTAAGTGCTTCAGAAGGCACGTTAAGACGTTGGTCAAAGCTGCATTAGCAGATGTGAACAAACAACTGGGCCCGAGTGGTGGTTTTTGTTTATTTCCCTTTCTCACTGTGTTGTTTCCATTCATAAGAAAGGGAAGTGCCCCAGCAGTGGAGCCTTAAATGAACTAATTATTTTGTTTACCTGAATGCCAGCTACCACATAGTTAGACCACAAGGGGTCCATCTTGCTCCTCTTGTTATAGAGCACCCTGGTCAACCAGCAGTACAGGGAGCGCGGCTTCAGCAGCAGCCCGTCACCGACGCACTTCTCATCAATACTGGACACAAACACATTTGTTATGCGACATGAATTGAATAGAAAAATCTTAAAACTAAAACAAATTTATTAGATTTTAACTGTGTTTGCAATGAAATTGCTAATATTATGTGATAGATTTTTTTATAGACAAAGCCTTACAAATTTTTTTATAAAATCTTTGTTAAAAATAAAAAAAAATTATAATGACCCTAACTTTTCATGAGTTTAACAACAATAACATCCAACAAATAGGGTGCCTCTATGTATTTATTTATTACACAAAAAATGCCTGGTCAGGCTAAATAGGATAAAAAGATAGTTTTTAATCTTTTGTTGTCTTTCAAACTTGATTATAGGTAGACTTTTGTGGCTGAACCTTATAAATAAATAATAAATAAAATAATAAATAAAGAAATATACCTTAACATGCCAGCATCAAGCATGCCAGGATCTTATAGATATAATTAGTTCATTAAAAAACAATAAACTTGTTACTTACATCTTCTGTTCAATAATATCTTTCAAGTACTGGTAGTCAGCATAATCTCCACCTGAACCCAAAAGGATTAGGTCGTTCACTTTCAGCACACGAGGGCAGTCTCTGAACCTAGCCAATGTGCCGTAGGAACCAAGGGTGTCGGCAGCTATGACTATTCCTTTATCGAACTTAAGCCCAATGACTGTAGTGGTTGTGGTGATCGGACTTGCTGAACTGTGAAGCAAAATATATCTCATGTTAAAAAACCAAAAAATTTTTGCTGTGTAATGTATTGTCAGAATACAGTGATTATCATGACGTAAATATATAAACAATGTATACAATTACTTACTGAGCTGTGAAATCTTGAGCAGCATGATTTGAGTGTCCAAAATTCGAAGAGTTAGCGGGGAAGTTGTAAAATGCGCCAGGCGATGGGCCATTGTGCCAAAGAGGCGCTGGATTCATAGTATCACCCATAAATGCCATTTTAGTTTAATAAAAACAATTTTTTAATTAAATTTAATTGTATTTTAGTGAAAAGATGATTGAATACACGAATTTTTCGTAGGATGACAAGCGGCAACGAAAATGACAAACAAATTTTAAGGACGTTCCAAAACCACTAACCGCATAATAAGATTTATATTGTAAAAAATAAACTGCTGTTAACTCTATTATTGCAAAAACAAACACTTATTCTAAAATAAAACTACATCAACTGCTAGCGTTAAAATACAAAATGGTTTTAGAATTGATACACAAAAACTAGAGAAACTTAAACGAATTATTATATAAGTTTCTTTTAAATGTGTAGAATGGAACGTTATTATTTTCCGTTCAATAACAAGAATTAAGAAAAATGTTGTGATACTTAATTAATAATACAAAACAAATAGTTTCTAATTTTCCATGTAGATATATCAAAACTAAAAGATTTAACATACTATCCAAGTTTCCAAATATATACTGTATACATGTAACTCTTTACTTTATCAAGTCAACATTTTGTTTGTTTGTTGACAAAAACACTCGCTTTGGTACATCTGTGGTATTATGTTTCTGAACGAAACTGTTTAATAGTTCTTGTGTCAAACTTCACGTTCTTTCAAGTTCCTTTCAAAAAATTGACACAACAAAATGTCTAAGAGAGGTGCGTTAAATAATATAATATCCGTTTTAATCTTTGTAGAAAGTGTGCAAATCTAATTACGATTATGTGACGAGTTATTCTAGCTGTGGTTTGAAATGAAACCATGTATATTTCAGAAATACCACCTTCGCCTTAGACGGGATTGTGTTATGGTGTAAAATGTACAAAGTGTGATTTTTCTGATTCAAGGACGTGGTGGTTCCGCGGGAGCAAAGTTCCGCATCTCTCTGGGTCTCCCTGTGGGAGCCGTCATCAATTGCGCAGACAACACAGGTACATTTTTAGTTTGTTTGTGAAATATAACCTCAAAGCACACTTGAATGGAGACTAATGATGATATTTTACTCTAGAACACTAAATGTGTTTTGAAACATAATGATTTTTTCCTTGGCTGTGTCTGAAGTCTTCTATTCGTAGATTTGTGCTACTAACTATAAATGTATGGCATTCAAATATACCAACAAATCTCATAAACACATTTAATACCGTTTTACTATTTTCAATAATACTCCATGCCCCTAGGGTTAAATTTCTGAAAGGTGGGACTGATACTGTCATACAGACAGTATTTATAAAGCATTATTTCATTTTAAACTCGTAGAATACAACTTTAATTTATTGTTTTGTCTACTCACTAACTTAAGAAAATTTACAATGCAAAGTACCTAATTGTCTTTTATTTTGTATGTGTTAGAAACTGTGCTTGGAGTTCCATCAGAGTTCTTTTTGTAATAACATGTGTTGTGAGACTCCATTTTTTACTCAACTACCATACAATTCTAAGTTTATAATAATAATAATACTACTTGATACTGGCTTAATGCTAAAGCCAAGCCATTAATTAAGATTCACAAAAATAACTCTTAAGCTTAAATTATTTATAAAAAAATGCTGTAAAGTTATTGTTTTTGTTATTATGTTTTAATTATTTATTAATTGATACTTTCAGGGGCAAAGAACCTGTATGTTATCGCCGTGCAGGGCATCAAGGGTCGTCTGAACAGACTGCCCGCTGCTGGTTCTGGTGACATGATTGTCGCCACCGTCAAGAAGGGCAAACCTGAACTCAGGAAAAAGGTAAGATTTTGACATAAATAAAGTTAAAAATATTAGTGTTGTCTGTTTTTTATTGAAAGCATGTTTTGAGGCTGCATAACAATATTATTTAGCCAGTACTCTGAAAGTACTTGGAATGTTAAGAAATCAAATTCAGATTAGTTTGTGGTTAAGTTTTACAATACAAAGATATACAGATTTTCCTAAAACACATGTAACGGGACCTCTGGGTCTAAACCGGTGGTCTTAACCACTAGACCACAGAGTTTTTTAGATTTATGACTGCAATATGTACAACACATACTAACAGTTTGAAGTGAGGAGTAGCTGAAAAAACATTTATCTACTAAAATAATCTTGAATGGTTGCATAGGAACTAACAATTAACATGTTAATGCTGTTTTGTTTGATTTGCGCTGATGATACGCCATATGGTTTCGCTTTATGGCTGAATTGTTCAACAAAATGTTGATACTCCTTGGCTGACTGAGCAAATCAACATACAAAGTACATCTACAAAATATACACATGCTAGATGATTTTCTGCAACTGTTTTGTGTGTTAGTTTAGTTTGTTTAATTTTAAATGTAATCATCTCAATATTATCCCAAAAAAAGTTTTTTTTCATAACAACAGATAAAGTTATACTCCTCTAATGTAAAAACGGTTACTTTTTTCTGTTGCAAGTTTAAAAACTGCAGTTAATAACTCGGTTATCCTTGCTATCTATGTAATGCATTAACTCCTTAATTAATGTATAAATTGTAATTCATAATAAGTGCACTTTTTGGAAAAATGGAGACTGCAATCATTGTCAATGTATTAAATCAAATTTTTATGATGTATTTGTATGATTAGTTGCAGGAATACAATAAAAATTATTGATTCCAGGTAATGCCTGCGGTGGTAATACGGCAGCGGAAACCCTTTAGAAGGCGGGACGGGGTGTTTATATACTTTGAAGACAACGCAGGCGTGATAGTGAACAACAAAGGGGAGATGAAGGGATCAGCTATCACCGGGCCCGTGGCGAAGGAGTGCGCGGATCTGTGGCCGCGTATAGCTTCCAACGCGAGCTCTATAGCTTGAACTTAATATATGGTTAAGAAAATATTTGACTTTCATTTGGTGTTTGTTCCTCAGGGTTTGTTCGTCCAACTTTGTTTGTAATGAGATGTGTAGATGAAAACAACTCGTCGCTTTAAGGGAACACATTACGTACACATAACGTTTTCGTAAAGTAGACCAAATGCGACGAAACGATACACATATATTTCTTTTTATAACACTGACACAGCTTACACACAGCAAGATGAAGGGATCAGTTATCACCGGACCCCTGCAAATGGGTGCGCGGATCTGTGGCCGCGTATAGCTTCCAACATGAGCTCTGTAGCTTGAATTTAATATAATATGGTTAAGAAAATATTTGACTTTCATTTGGTGTCCCTCAAGGTTTGTTGCTAAGTCCAATTTTCCTAATGAGATGTGTAGATAAAAACATCTTTTCATGGTAATAATAATAATTACCTATATACACAATACTGGGCTAGCGAAGGTATAGAACCTAGTATTAATATTATTTCAATATTATAATTCGTGTTGCTGTTATGACTTAATATATCGGTACCTTAGACCCGTACGTACGGTAGAACGGGGCTACTTTTGAATCAAGTGTAACATTGATCACAGCTCCTGTTCTCTATAGTTGTCTTCCACATGTAGTTTTACGGTATGACTGGAGGGAATCGCACTAGAGACGCCTAGATCGGTAGGGATACCCATATTTGCAGCTAGGTACTTAAGGATTTATAGCTGCGATCAATGTTACACTTATATCAAAAGTAACCTCATTCTACGGTACGGTCTCTATCCCAAGTTTTTGGATTTTGAAATGGATTGTTGGCTCAAATAGTCATCATCATCATCATCAATTCTTGACAAATTGATGACTAATTAAACACCAATGATATCCATTTCAAAATGCAAGAGTATATGGCGCTACTGGAATGACAGGTGACAAATTGCCAAGGTTTCAGAGATAATGTGAGCGCAGATCCACAGCTGGAAGCTGGAACTATGTACTCAACCTCTAAAAACTAGACAGGAAGCATACTTCCTGGAGTTTTTGGGTTCGATTACCAGCGATTTGACCAGCCAGATGACCAAAAGTTATCAGCTCGAGGTGTGGCTGGCATGGCCACAATCACCAACTCTAAATCTGACTATAGCGATAGTATGTCAATATATGTCGCCAAATATGTTTGTCGGTCTACCGTTCATAAGTTATAAAGGCTATAAGGGTTCATGGGTTCATGTATCTCGAAAACTACAGGTATGTATAAACTACTTGTTGGTGGGTTTTGTCGGCCATCACACGACAACCGGGACGAACGGCTAAACCTGCCTACCAGAAGTTGCTCGAGATATTTGGTCACCCATGCGGTAACATGGCGTAATAAAAGTTGCTCTACTTGCAAAACCGCATGCCGCTGCCCCATCGCCATCTTGCTTTTCATTACCGGAGGCGATTTGGAACCGATGACTAATTCTAACGCTGTGATATCAATTACAAGCGCTCCTTTTATTCATGGTTCTCGAACGATATTTTTTTATACCTTACATAAGCACAGTATCTTTATCTCACCTGATGTTAAATGATGATAAGGCCAATGATGGAAGCGCACTTTACCCTGAAACCTCAACTACTGAGGCACTGGCATCTTATCTCTTACCTACTGCCAGAACACAACAATGCTGTAAATATTTATGTTATGGTGACATATTTAGATAAGATGGTGGTAGCTTAGCTAGCCAGGCGGACAAAGCCCAACCAACCAAACCGAGTACACAAAAATGTACCCCTCGCTGGGAATCGTACCTGGGACTGGGACCTCTGGGCTTGAGACCGGTGGTTTTAACCACTAGACCAAAAAATTGTGTACCCCTTTTTCTTTCCCAAAAGTAATTTAATAAATAAAGGATAGGCTTAGTAGACGAGAATCCCACCCGTTTAGTATAAGACGATGTATGAAAGTACGAGAGGCATGAATGATAGAACTGGAATAAAAGAGTAATCAGAATAATAAGAGCTCCGATCATGTTGGAGGTGTAAGATATAAAAAAATAAAAATAAAAACAGTAGACCACAGAGGCGGTTAATATTTATCTTTATACTTAGAATAATAACGCATAGAAACCGAGTAGACGCAAGAAAAGTGAAGCAATTTTATTCAAACCAAGCCATTTTGGGCTTTTGGCTCAGTTTGCCCGAACGTCACGTCAGTTGTCAAGATCAAGCGCTAGTGCAAACATCTCCGACAATTAATTAGATTATGACGGTTTGTGCAATTAATGGGTGTCACAACGCATCGCATAAGGACAAAAAAGCTTTTAACATAACATTTCATACGTAAGTATTACAAATTGACTTGTATTGAGCTAAATATTTGCTACTTTTAAAAATAAAATTACAAGCCGCGATTTTATGAAAGTGTTACTAGTAAGAAGAAATTATTTTCCCATTTTTCATTGGTGTATGTTAGTTATAAAATTAAATCTTATTGAAAATATTTATTGAAACCATAATATATTTTAAGTGTTGCCCTTAAGTAAGATAATATCTTTCCCTATTTAGTGTAATGGTATAATGATGAGCAGTGATCGGAATGAAGGTGGCTAATTTAACTAAAGTTGCCGACAAGACAACACTAAAAGTGGTTAATAGCACCAAAATGTTGTTTATTTATTTTTATTGAATCCCAGATCTTGGAAATACTTTTATTTCTAAGTAGTTTTTCTTCTTAGTACACATGAAATTACTTGTATTGTAGTATTTTAAATCAACGAAACATAACCAGCATAAAATTAAAATGCCGATAATTTGTTTACCGTTCAATTAAAGCTGATTTCTTTCCGCTCGTCGACACCTCTTTATTAGCCTTTGTTAATTGGGTTACACTCCACGTCGTATACATGATAAGTGTGTATTTAACTTTCCATCATAAGTGCAATTGGCAATCGTTGCAAAAATTTTCTACTCTTGTATCTTAATCAGTTCATAAAGTGCAAAATTAAGTGAAGTGGCGAGCTCGATCTATTAGCGTGAGTGGCGGCAACTCGAGTGTGCGAAAGAGACTGCAACAACGTCAACTTGTCAACCACCTAATGAGTGAGCGAGCGCGTACTTCGACCCAGCTGTGAATTAATTATCTACCTGCTTGTCAAAAGATCAATACTCCGTTGTTTCTTATTTTTTTTATTATACAAAATTATTATGATGAACCCGGCGAGGACTCCTCCTACTTCCACAGGATCTCACCCTGATTTATCCCGACTATCAGACTCCCAGCATAACTCGGCAGCGACCTTTCGTAAAAGAAAACAAAGAGACGATGAGTTCACAGACGCCCTTACTAGCTTTCGTTCCGAGATATTATCGGAAATAAAGTCAACCCTTAATGAATTTATTCGTGTTCAGAACGATTCGCTACTTAAACTTACAACCGATGTAAAACTCATCTTCGAAGAAATTAAAAGTACAAAGGAAACGCATGAGAAAATTATGCAAGATCACTCGAAGCTGCAAATCGACTTTACAAACCTGAAAAAAGAAACAGACAACAAAATCAACTCTCTTGAAAAACATTTAGCTGAAAGTACATCTACAGTCCAACAACTTAATACCCAGATTCAAGTAATGGAGCAGCACGGGCGGTGCAATAACCTCGAAATATCTGGTGTACCCTTGATGAAAAGTGAAAATCTCGTCAATATTATTACAACGCTTTCAATTAAAGTAGGAATTGGCATAGACACATCAGATATTGACTATATCAAACGGGTTCGTAGATTCTCTTCCCAACGCGATGGTAACCAGAACTCCACAACCGCACCTGGCAACAGCTTAACCCCGAACATAATTGTGAGGTTCACTCAGCGCAAAAAGAAGCTCGACTTTTTGGCGGCCGTACGTGCTCGCCGAGGAATATCTACCGCAGACCTGAACATCAATGGACCTTCAAAACCGGTGTTTGTTAACGACCATTTAACCCCACAGAATAAGATGTTATATCGACAAGTGCGTCTCATTGCCAAAGAAAATAACTTCAAGTTTGTATGGTTGAACGACAGTAAAATATTCGCACGTAAGTCCGAAACGTCAAAACCTATTTTAATTAATTCCGAGAAAGACCTCTCAAAGATAATATGACTTTATGAAAACTGTATATCCGGTATAATTTTTCTTTTCTCGTTAGTTCTCATAAAGCATGTTAATTGTTTACTGTTAAATGGATGTTGCATGCCTTTCACACTTGTCTCATACAAAAATGTAAAACAGATTACCACTTCAAACCAATCTATATTTAATTATGTATTGCCTAATAATAAGTTTAAACTTAAATATGTAACATTTCAACTATTCTCATTCAATCAAATGTACTACTCTAAAAAATATATTTATAATAATTCTGATTGCCTAATTATTGTTATTTTTTTCTACAACTGTTTATACCTACAAATATTGTCTGCTATGCTATGCATACTAGCAATCAATGAAACATCGCATAACTGTACAATAATGCATCACCACTGGATGATAATGTCTAGTATGATACATAACATTATATTTGTATATATGTACCTTAATCGAGTACACATTCGAGCGAATTTACAATCGCATAACTATAGTATATTGTATTACTCGTACTACCATGCGACTGTATCTTACGGAGCATCTTTTATTTACTTAAAAATAAGTAATGTTATATCTAGTATGCTTGCAAAGCGATCATATTATAGTAGTCATAGTAGTCATAAAATGATTTATTATTATAAAGAGATAAATAAACCTACATGTAATACTCGTATTACCCAAAATCAGTTTGTATCATTGATGCAAATTGATACGGGCTCTGTGATTTGTGCACGTGTGTATATTTATGATATGCAAACGTTAAGATGCTTGACAGTTGTCATTAACAGGCGCTGCGTCTAACATGTTATCCATTTATTACCAGAACGTGAGGGGACTGCGTACAAAATCACAAGACTTTTATTCTAATGTATTGAAGCATAACTATGATGTAGTATGTATCACTGAATCATGGCTCATGGATGGTTTTTTCAATTCGGAGTATTTTGATTACCGATACGAGGTGTTTCGTTGCGATCGTGATCAGGACATAAGTAGTTGTTCGCGCGGCGGCGGCGTGATAGTGGCGGTGCGGCGCGCCCTCTGCCCCACAGCGCGGGCAGACTGGTGCGCGTCCGCACCCGCCGAGGAGCTATGTATCACTATTCCCATAACGTCCTCTTATCGTCGCAACTCTGCGACCACTACGACGTCACTAAATAACTTGCATATTATTTGTACTTATCTACCTCACGGTCGCTCACATGCCGAGCGGCTCGAAACATTTTACGACAAAGTAAATAAAAATATTGACTGTTATCCCAACGATACATTTTTGATACTGGGCGACTTTAATGTCTCGAACGCAGACTGGCATTATGACGAGAATATTGATAGTATGAACCTACAAAGTAATGAAAATAATTTAGCGATTCTTACCTCTAATTTCATGAGTCTATCCTCCTTGTTTCAGTTTAACTCACAATTTAACTATAACCATAAACTTCTTGACTTAGTTTTTTGTAATCATCACTGTATGGTGAGTTCCTGCTCGTTACCATTGACGAAAGAGGATCCTCATCATAAGTCTCTTGATATTACCCTCCCATTAAATCTCTCGTTAACACTTAAACCTAACGTTATTATAAAAAAAATGTTTTTTAAATCTAACTTTGAAAGTATTAAAAATGAATTACTCTTAGTCGACTGGGAAGAAAGATTTTCTAAGGAACAAGATATAAATAATATGACGAAAATCTTTTATGATTATTTAGAAAAGTTAATCGATAAATACGTACCCTCTCGAACTATATCCTCGAATTCTAGCCACCCCCCTTGGTATACTACGTCACTTATAAAACTAGAAAGGGAAAAAAAGAAATATCATAAGAAGTGGAAAATATACGGTAATTTAAGCGACTACAATACTTATTCATGTTTAAGAAAACGATTTCACAAATTAGAATGTGAAATTCATAATAGTTATATTGAGTATGCTGAAAAGAAAATAAAAATTAATCCCGCTTATTTTTGGGCATACATTAAAAACAAAAAATGTGGGTTCAGCGATTTACCAAATAAAATGTCCTATCAGGGTAAATCGTTATCTGAAGGAAAAGAAATATGTGCCGCATTTAACGCATACTTCCGATCTGTCTTTGTAGATACGCCTTGCCAGTCATCCTCGCCCATATACGAGTATAAAAACATCCCAGCTTCTGATAGTTTTGTTGACGTTGGCATCGTGGATATAGATTCGGAGACGATTCTGAAGGAATTAAAAAACGTAAATATTAATAAGGGAGCTGGGTCCGATGGTATTCACCCCGTTCTCATAGCTAATTGCGCAAACGAATTGTTGATCCCTATTTCATACATTTATAGGTACTCACTTAGCTCTGGTGCATTTCCCGACGTATGGAAGAAAGCTTTAATCACACCTATTCCAAAAAATTCAAAAAAAGATCTTGTGACTGAATACAGACCCATTTCTAAACTGTGCACGCTGGGTAAAATTTTGGAAAAAATTGTGACGAGGTTTCTCTCATCTTGTTTTAAAAACTATATCTCACCTGATCAACATGGATTTGTACGATCTCGCAGCGTTGAGTCGAATATGCTTTCCTTTACTGAATTTTTGCTTAGTGCTATGGATAGAAATCTCCAGGTGGATGTGGTGTACACCGACTTTTCCAAGGCTTTCGACAAAATAAATTATAATACACTTCTTTATAAGCTTGGGAGGGCCGGTGTACATGGCAGCCTATTGCGTTGGGTTGAGTCGTACATAAGAAATAGAAGTCAGGCAGTCTGTGTCAAAGGATACTGTTCGGATTACCTCGAGATAAGCTCTGGAGTTCCGCAGGGTTCACATCTAGGACCAGTTCTGTTTACGTTGTACCTCAATGACTTGGGTCTCCATTTACCAAATACTCGTCAATTGCTCTACGCCGATGACACAAAAATATTTAGTGTTGTTAATTCTGTCAGTGATTGCGAACGCATTCAAACTGACCTATTAAACCTATCTAAGTACTGTGACAATAACCAGCTTTACCTGAATAATGACAAATGCTTTACTATTAGTTTTACGCGAAATCGTAAACCTATTATGTACCCATATTCAATTGACGACCATACTCTTACACGCGTTAAAAAAATACGAGATCTTGGTATCATAATGGACGAAAAACTTTCATTTAGTCAACATATTGATAAGGTGGTTGAAAGATCCTTAAAACTGCTGGGTTTCATTAACAGAGTCGGTAGGGAATTCAAAAGCGCAATGACATTTAAAATGTTGTATTTTGCCTTTGTCAGATCCATACTGGATTTCGGATGTATTATTTGGAGCCCCTCATATGGGGTACACATAAACAGATTAGAACAGGTTCAAAAAAAATTCATAAAAATCCTTAACTACAAAACACAGCACTTTGATTCGTCATACGAGGAATCTGTCACTCACTATAATATGTCAACCCTAACAAAACGCCGTTCACACTTCGACCTATGTAACTTATTTAAAATCATTAACAACCACTTAGACTGCCCTGATATACTACAAAAAATAGGCTTCATTACAAAAAGTAAATTTTTGTCTCGCCCCTCACGCGTCAAGTCACTTAATGATAAATATTTACACGTGTTTGTGCCCCCCGCCGCATGTAAAAATTATACCGGTAATCGTTTTTTGATAAGAACTATAAATATGTATAATAATGAGTATTGTAAGCTAGATAATGTTAATTCAGAAGTAGACATCTTCAGCAACTCCTTTACTAAATTTAAACGGTTAACTTACGAAACCCTTAACAGGCAATGAAATGTGTAGAAAATGTAAACAAATGTGCGGTTCTATTTTTATTTTTTTTCTTGTATTAATGTTTTTTTTTATTTTTGCTGATAGTTATATTGTTAATTGGTACGATGTAATTCTGCGTCGTCGTCTTTTATTTCATATCGGCACTATAGGTCTATAACTTAAGTAAAATATTCATAAGCACTGTATTATGTAATTGACTGCTTGTTGCCAAAATAATAAATAAAAAAAAAAAAAAAAAAAAAGTGATTTTTTAGCAAATAACTTTAGAGCGAAAAACAACAAATTCACAAAATAGCGAATGTTGAGAACGGTCGGCGATGATGCCATCTATATCGATGTTTGAATACTTACCCGATTGGTTTAAAATAAATTGTTTTTTTTCAAATTATATTTATTTTCATTTATTAGTCATACCTAAAGTTCCTTACAAATAAGCAAAGAATAAGGTCCGAATAGTTATTTCGTGTTTTGTTCCCGTCATGTAAACGTCATTTAAAATTAGAGTAAAAGAGACAAAACACGGAATAACTATTCGTAGCTTATTTTTTGTTTATTTGTAAAACGCAAAGTGTTTTTATTGCGTAGGTGTATAAATAATATAATAAAAAAGGACCTCGTCATGACATATTATGACTTTTATTATATATCATCCTCTTAACAGTTCGTTCCTTTCATGGATTCAAACTCCCAACGACGGATATGAGGCGCGTGACTTCGATTATTGAGCTACCACCACTCCTGATTTTTATTACAAATTTTAGTAAAGAGAAAAGCTAAATATTTGATTTCGAGGTCCTTTTGATTATTATTGATTAATGTCATATAAACATTATCGTATTAAACTAAATTATCAACAAAAAGTATATAAGATGTTAGACATTTATTTTCTTACTTATCTTTTAACGACATTATCATGAACTACTGTACTACTTATACTATTATTTCACGTAAGTATAACATTTCCCCACTTTCGGGGAAATTGCTTATTCACTGTACACATTAAAGTTTTGTTTGTGTGCGTGTAGGCGTCCGTAAGCACGTAATGCTCACGCCTACATTAATCTGCTTTTTGCATCACTTTAGTTAGGCGATGCGTTTGTATGAAGACGATCTAGGCGTTATTAATCTAAGTCTTTATAATAAAACAATAATCAAAGAACGCACAAAATATTATATATTTCATGTCCCTTTTAAAATCGAGATCACTACCACAGACTAATCTATACTAATATTATAAAGAGGAAACCTTTGTATTTTTGTATGTATGTATGTTTGCAACGAATAAACTCAAAAACTACTGGACCGATTTAAAAAAATCTTTCACCATTAGAATGCTACATTAGCGCTGAGTAACATAGGCTATAATAAAAAATATATATTAAATAAAATACTAAAAACAACAATTTAATTTCCAATAAAAAATGATTTGTTTGTTTTGTTGTCATGGAAACCATTGATATCTATTTAACTCAATGATGGAAACTGTCAAAGCGGTACGAAGTCCGCCGGGTCAGCTATAGAGATAAGAGAAGTCACTAGTGTGATTATTTTTGATGTTCGATCACGTTAACGAAAATGAGAATTTGTATGACAAATTTGAACTCTTCTAGTATGCCGCCAGGGTTCCTAGTCTGAGTTTCGTTTACTATCCGTATTCATTCGATTACGTTTACGAAAACGAAAATTAGTATGGCAACAGATTAGGTAATAGTTACTTCGTGTATGGCATTGAAGCAGCGCCTCCTGGCGACATACGAGAAGAGTTAATACAAATTCTCGTTTTCGTTAACGTGAAAATGAAAATATTTTTTATTCAATTTACATAATGTATAATTGAGTTTTGAGTTTATTACAAAAAAAACAAATTAATATTCATAATATTCACTAAAATCATCTTTTAGTAAATACATATGCTTAATTTATTATTTAATTGACATTATTCAGTGTTTGTGTGTGTGAGGGGGTGTGTGTGTGTGTGTGTGAGGGGGTTGAGTGAGTGTGTGGGGGAACGTTAACGTGATCGAATGACGAATGAAACTCGCACTTGGCACCCCTGGTAATATGGTATTATTAAAAAGTCGCCCCCCATGTGTGATGTGCGAATTATATTTAACATTCGGTTACGTTGATGAGTAAAAAACGAGAAGAGTTAAAGTTTTACCATACAAATTCCCGTCTCGTTAACGTGACTGGCTAAGAAACCGCCTCTGTGGTCTAGTGGCTGAGACCACCGGTTTAGACCCAGGGGTCCCGGGTTCGATTCCCAGCGGGGGGTACATGTTCTCGAGGAGCTCGATGGCGCAGTGGTTAAGAGGAGCTCGATGGCGCAGTGGTTAACGCGCCCGGTCTGCGAGTGCTGAGGTTAAGCAACTTTCGCAAAGGCCGGTCATCGGATGGGTGACCAAAAACCTATCATCTCGAGCTCGTCCGTGCTTCGGAAGGCACGTAAAGCCGTTGGACCCGGCTGCATTAGCAGTCGTTAATAACTTACCAATCCGCACTGGGCCCGCGTGGTGGTTTATGGCCCGTTCTCACTATCCATCCATAGGGAAGGCTCGTGCCCCAGCAGTGGGGACATAAAATGAGCTGACGATGACGATGACGATGGGTACATGTTTGTGTACTTGGTTTGGTTGGTGGTAGGGCTTGTTTGTCCGCCTGGCTAGCTACCACCATCTTATCTAAATATGTCGCCATAACATCAATGATTGTAGCATTGTTGTGTTCCGGCAGCTTGAGATAGATAGCCAGTGCCTCACTAGTTGAGGATCCCGGGTGAAGTGCGCTTCCATCATTGCCCTTATCATCACTTAACATCAGGTGAGATCAAGGCACTGTGCTTACCCGTTAAAATAAATAATATAAAATAAACTCCCAAGGGGGACACTGATATCCTTTATATTTTAAATATATATATTTTTGGCTGGTCAGAGACAGTTGGAGATCTAAAGAGATAGAAGAAAATGGGGGAGACCTTTGCCGAGCAGTAGGTTGAATGATACAGCTGACCGGCGGACAACAAAACAAACAAATCGATCGAAGAACACCCGTATCTTGAACACACACAGAAAACTTCATCCAAATCGGTCCAGCATACACACACACACACACACACACACACACAGAAGATTTATATATGTATATAAAGATTTTACATAATTTAATTCTTATTAAATACTTTCTAGCTGTTCCCCGACCCCGACTCGCATCGCGTCGCCCGAATGGCCCGTTTTAATAATTTTTTCATCCCACCATCTCGGAAAGAGTATTTTTGCTCTTCGATATCTGAGTGCAAAAGCCGTTTTTATCCCCTAGAGGATAAAGTAAATTGAATTTAGAACATCGTGTGCACTAAGTTTGTGAATTCAAAACATCATTAAACCTATTTGCTTCTACCTCCATGGTGCCCAATTTATCAGTACTGTAGCAACCGAGACTCCTTGCTCGGGCATACTTACTGGCAGCCACCGTGGCCTGCATTAAAATATAGTAGAAGAGAAAAAAGAAGAACATCGCGGACTCGGTGACGGGTCGCGACGACGAATTGATTGTTATTATTTCATGTTGAAAGTAATATAAATATTTAAAGCTATAAAGCATTATTATTCGATACAACCCCCCGTTCCTTAAGTAACGACCCAGCGGGGTGTTAAAGTACACAAGTTACTAACACCAACATTACAGTACCTAACAAAAATATTACACTTAGTAACTGTAGCAACGTTACTTTCAATTTTTCTTAATTATACCTAAGTATTGTTTGTTATAATAATTTAAAGATTATTCTGTAATACTTACCTTTCATAATGTAGTAGTTAATACCTAAATTGAAATAAAAGTATCTTGTGATTGTAAATGTTTTTTTGCATTTAGTCATTTCCTCGCTGAGGTGGGATGAAAAGTTAGGTGTTGCACTCGAGTGCAAAGATTTTTCACCTGGTGCTCTTTTGATTCCCTCGCTAACGCTCAGGATTCTAATTTTTGAATCACTCGCTGCGCTCGTGATTCAATTTTAGAATCCTTCGCTTGCTCGGTCATCAAAATTGAGCACGCGGTTAAAAAACAACTTTGCACTCTTGTATAACAAATAACTATTAATATATAGTTTTAAGTTTTAATATATTTTTATTCGAGGAGCTCGATGGCGCAGTTGTTAACGCGCCCGGTCTGCGAGTGCTGAGGTTAAGCAACTTTCGCAAAGGCCGGTCATCGGATGGGTGACCAAAAATTTATCATCTCGAGCTCCTTCGTGCTTCGGAAGGCACTGCATTAGCAGTCGTTAACAACCACCAATCCGCACTGGGCCCGCGTGGTGGTTTATGGCCCGTTCTCCCTATCCATCCATAGAGGCTCGTGCCCCAGCAGTGGGGACATAAATGAGCTGATGATGATGATGATATTTCTATTCTATCAAATGGATCAAATCAAATGCAAAAAGATTTTTTCAAATCCGACTGGTAGCTTCAGCTTTATTATATTAGTACAGATAATTTAATCCTGACCTGAATTATTTGTGTGTTGTGATTGTGATAAACTAAAAATGCAACAAAAGTCGCGTCTATGTCTACTGTCGTATGTCGCGTATCTAACAATCGATATTCGCATTGCAAAACCGTTTAGAGAGTGGTGTGTATTTTCAGCGCTTGCCGTAACGACTCCGTGGCGCAACGGTAGCGCGTCTGACTCCAGATCAGAAGGTTGCGTGTTCAAATCACGTCGGGGTCAAAATCTTTTTGGATATTTTTTACAAATATTCTATTATTTTTTCATTCTTTTGGACATTTAAATAAAACACTTCCAAAGCTATCTCGTTTTAATTTTAAATTATTTTGTTGTCCTAACGTTTTAATTCTATTTTTATTTAAGATTGATTTGTATTGTAAAACAGCGATTCGTCTTAATCGCAGTCTGATAAAAAAAATGATGTAAGTACTAAATAATCAGTACCAAAATAAGACTTCTTGGCGGGAAAGTGAAGAGTCATGTCTGCGGTTTTGATTTATTTTCTAAAATTTGTGTTATATGGAATAATAATGTGAAATAATGGTGGATTATTAACCGTTTAGTGTTCATGAGTGTCTCGGGGGGATGGGGGGTATATCATTTCTTACTTTCCCATTTCTATTAACATTCATCATCATCATACAGGAAGGAAATATTGTTTATAATTATGTATTACTGTAAAAAAACATTGACACTGGCTAAATGTGCTAATCGCACGAAGCCATCAACTAAAGGCAAAAAAATAAACAAAATAATATCTTTAGTGCCGTCATTTCCTGGTTATTCGTTTTTGTCCTAGCTATTAATGAAAAAAGTGTTATCGTGGAATGGACAACTTCTAAGCGTAGGACTGGGAAAACGTACCTACCACTAAATTTGTAGGACTATGTGGCCATTTTAATATACAAATATTTACTATGCTGCATACAAAAAATCAGCTGGTTATAATTAATTTTTATGACCCTCGATAATTGGACACACTCGGAGTGGAGGACGCTCCGGTTTAACTATCCATTTTGTAGGACAATTGTTTTTCTGCGTTTATTAACTAATTATCTCCATATTCAAAGAAAAACTTACTGTTATTCAGACAATTTCTACACGCCACCAAATCGACGTTTTACACCTGCGCACTACAATAGCTACCTCTATCGAGAATTTTCACAGAGGAAAAACTTGAGCGTCTCGTCGAACCGAACCTACTCACGTCACGAAGATTCAGCCTGTTATTAATCACTGAAAAGAACAGGTACCTAGCGGCTGCTGGACATCACATAACTAAGTTTAAAGAGAAACTTTCGAAAAGTTATAAATTTTCTTTTAAAAAAATAAACATAAACTTCACTTAATTTTAACTTTCTTAACCATATTCTCATAAATACATTTTTTTCTGAAGTACAAAATGTGTGACGTCAAAATAGGTAAAGATCGCGCCAAACTTCTAGTCCCCTCTGAAGTTGCTTCGCGCAGCTGTACCACGGTAATACTATATTACCGTGGCTGTACAGTCAGGCCCTACCGCTCGTCCCCGCCTTCGTCCTACTGACGCCTATTTTTTACTACTGCGACGCGAATCGCGCCAACTTCAGAGGGGACTAGAAATTTGGCGCGATTTGTACCAATCATAACAAAATTATTATTTTTGAGTTTTGACTAACGTAAAAATTACTATCACTATTTTTATACTTTTAAAATATGTTTATTGTTATAGTCAGGTCTGGGTCTTCAAATAAAACACACAATTAGAAAGAATAGCTTATAATAATTATTATCAAATTATTCTAGAACGTGTTGCGTAACAATTTAGCATTTATAAGAATCTATTTGATCAAAACTAAGTACTTTTTATCTAAAAGTAATTGTTACTTAGTTATATAAAATTAATTAGTTAAACTTCTAGATAAAACAACAGCTACAGATATACAAATGCGTTTTACAATCACCATAAAATTTATTAATGCAACATCCAAAATATAAATATCTTTGCATTTAAGTAAAATTTACTTTACTAATATATAGTTAGAGTATGTTTTTGACTAAACCTATAAACAATTTTGATTCAAGAAACAATAAAAAAATATTTAAGAGCTTTTTTATACACTACGGTATCTCATACAAAACAAAAGAATTAGGATAAAACTTCCAGAAAACAATTAAAAAACGTTTAGTCATCTCAATTTTAACTTGCCATAGTGGAAATAAAATTTGAATTAAACGTTACAAAAATATTCTCCGAAAGCGATTAATTCATTCTATTGATCGAGTCTTTTGCCTAGCAGTAGAACAGGAAGCAAGCTAATGACGTTAATACTTGCAAATTTATTTTTATGGCTCAATTAGCATTACCAATGCTAATTGGTATTTATAATATACCTATCGTCTTTGTTTGTTAAAAGTATAAGTATTTAATATTTTCATTTGTTAAACTACTTATTCTATGTAAGCGCGGTGCGCAACAATAACCGGAATTAAATTTTAATGTGAGAATTAGTTTACCTGTTGTGAATGTACTGAATTGTATTCTGTAGTTGTGCCAATTAATTAAATAAATAAATAAAATAAAAAATATGTATATTATTTATAAACGGAAAATTATACATTATTTTACAAACGTTTGCTGATAACCACTTTTTAATCTGTTTTTAACCTACAATCCGAGCTTACAAATTGAAGCTACATTGTTACGCATCACAGTAAGCATAAACTCTATCGCCTCTTCTTGTGCCCCTTCGTGGGTCCTTTGACGAAGCACCAGTCCACGGAGATTGCCTGCCCCAATATGTCCGCCCGGTTTAGGGCTTCGCGGGCACTCTGTAAGAAACGATAGCTGGATAAACAACATATTGCTTAACCACAGTAGGTCAAATAGTTACTTACTAGTTACAAGCTGTTGGGCCTACCACATACTCAGAGAATATAAAAACTGTTGTGGAATATATGGACAAAGGACATAACAGAGTGGACACCTAGATTCATACTAGAGATGAGTCGTTCATGAATGAATCGTTCAATTGGTCTTCACTAGTCCACTTAGCAAGTATATCTCCGGACTTCTTGGCGGGAAAGTGAAGAGTCATGTCTGCGGTTATGTTTTATTTTCTAAAATGTGTGTTATGTCGAATATTAATGTGAAATAATGGTAGATTATTAACCGTTAAGGTTCGTGAGTGTGCATGAGAGTTGGCAAATGAAACAAAACAGTGCAACGTCACTTTTCAAATTATCTCAAGAAATCCGCCCGAGGACTTAGTAAATCCCCACATCTTTACTGAGATACTCGAGGGGTTGGGGGGTATATCATTTCTATTATCATTCATCATCATCATACAGAAAAGAAACATTGTTTATTTATGTATAACTTGTTAGAAAAATTACTTTGACACTGGCTAAATGTGCTAATCGCACAAAGCCATCAACAAAAGGAAAAAAAAAAGTATATCTCCTTCACTCGTTCATTCGGCTCCCAATTACTTCAGTACTTCATACTTCACTAAAGGAGAGTAAAGCGAACAGATAAATTAGTTAGAACTCGAAACAGATTGAACTAAACGAATGAAATGACGCGATTGAACTTAATGACAGGGTCACTCAAAGGGACTACTGGAGTACTGAGCCAAGTGAACTAGATGAGTGATATACTTCATCTAGTTCAATTGAACTATATCATTATTTACGATTCAGTAAAGTATTTTGCGCATGTCTAATTCTTACGAAAAGAAGTAGAGGTGCATTTATTGACATTTATCTATACCAATAATATAGAGGTAAAGTTTGTGGCTTTGTTTGTTTGTTTGCGGAGGGTAATTACTGGAACTACTGGTCCGATTCCAAACATTAATTCACTGATAGAATACTACATTCCTTGATAACATAGGCTATATTTTATTTGGATAAAAAAAGGGCTTTTTTACAATCTCATAGCCAAGCGGACGAGGCCGCGGGTAAAATGCTAATAATTAATATTTATAACATATTTACTTGGAATTTGTAATGAAATCCTTAGACTTATTCGATTATAGTCTGGCATTGTAAAAATTTGCATGCTATTTTAGTAGAGCACCTTCATTTATTAAATGTAACCACAATTTTATACCAGGTTTCTTGCAAATAAATGTTTATGTTTAAAAGAGGAAGTCAAAGAAACGATTGCATAACCACTACGGCAAAGAATGGCTAAAATAAGAGAAGGATGGAAAAAGCTGGAGACCTTAGTATCGCAAAACACGCCGACAATGTAATTAGCTAGATGTTATAGTATAAGACATTTGGCAATAATTGCTAATAATAAAAAATTAGGAGCTCGATGGCGCAGTGGTTAACGCTCCCGGTTTAAGAGTGCTGAGGTTAAGCAACTTTGGCAAAGGCCGGTCATCAAATAGGTGACCAAAAATGTTTCATCTCGAGCTTCTCCGTGCTTCGGAAGGAACGTGGTGCCGTTGGTCCCGGCTGCATTAGCAGTCGTTAACAACCACCAATCCGCACTGGGCCCGCGTGGTGGTTTATGGCCCGAACTCCCTATCCATCCATAGGGAAGGCTCGTGCCCCAGCAGTGGGGACATAAAAAATGAGCTGATGATGATGATGATGAATAAAATATAAAAAAAAACAGTGATATCGCTAAAACAATATCTTCCAAAACCAACCTATGGTTGAAGTGCACAAATGCTAATAAATATGTTTATAAAATACCAGCTGACCCGGCGGACTTCGTACCGCATTTTTTTTAATATAGCCTATGTTACTCAGCGCTAATGTAGCATTCTAATGGTGAAAAATTTTTAAAATCGGTTCCATAGTTTTTGAGTTTACTCGTTGCAAACAGACATACATACCTACAAAAATACAAAGCTTTTCTCTATATAATATTAGTAATAGACAAATACATATACACCGTGACAGGTTAGACGACGGACGCGTTTAAGGAGGTAAACTAGTAACTTATCTACATCCCTTTTAGTTAAAAAAGGTTATAGCAAATTTTAAAACACGCGAGTTATTCATAGTTATAAATTGAATTATTGAAATTGAGTTATAAATTTTTGGTCATCCATCTGATGATCTAAAAATAGACATCCTGAATGGGTTAGCAAGTAAAAAAATGTTTGGACGATACAAAAGAACTTATTAAAAGTTAATTTCAATAAAAAAAAATTGTTTTGACTTTGATGAGATTGCTGATTGAGCTACTCAAATTAGCTTTCAGTATAATGCAATGCGTAATTTTACAAATTGTCACATACCGCAGCTTGCTTGTACGTCTCGTATTCAACAAGAGCGTACCCTTTGAGGAAACCAGTGCGCCGATCCAAGTTCAAGTGGATATTCTTGATCTCCCCAAACTCGGAGAATTGGTTCTGAAAATTTAATAAAAAGAAAAAGTGTTTATACTTTAAATAGCGATTTTCGCGCTTATCTTAGTTCTAGCTAGTTACATTACTGTTTATAGAACACCCACGACCTGAGCCGAGGTCCTAACTTTAATAGGCGCCCTCGGGTTGTTCCGCTAAGGGGATCAAATAGGGGGTGAAAGTTTGTATGAAAGTCCATCAGTTTTGAAGTAAAAGAGATGAAAATTGGTAAGTATTCGGCTGTTTGAATAGAAATAAAGAATGACATGTATCAGGAAATTTGTTTATTTTCATTTAACCTCGTAAATCCTGTGTTTTTTAAGACCACTATTCATATCTGCCAGATGTACTATATACCAAGTACAAACTAAGATTAGTGTTTCAGACCGAGATAAAATGTTAACTAAATAAATAAACAATAATGTTAACTAAAGAGATAGAATGTAAACGAGATAAAATGTATAATTTATGTAGTTTTTGAAGTGCTTCCTAGTTTTTAATTATTTTGACGTCATGTGTAGCACAATTTTAGAAAGGAAAATAATGAAAATAAATAATGCGGGTGGATCGTCCGTTCGGCTGGAGACGTCCCCACAAGAAATAATAATACAGTAGAAACTCTATTATCCGGCCCTCAGTTATACGGATTCGCGATTATCCGGACTACCGCCCGCGACCAATATTTTAAATAACTACAAGTCGAATTTTTGCAAGCATGAACGTGTAAGAACTGGCATTAGCCCCTCACGCGCCCCGCGGGATCGCTGACCACGCGTTTCGTTATTGTTTTAGTTACATAGTTAGCAATTGTTATTCCGTTCTGACGTGCGTATCAAGTCTACCTACATATTTAAAAATGTCAAAGCGTAAGAGAGTGGTGTTATCGCTGAAAGACAAAATAAATATTATTGATTCATTAAAAAAAGGAGAAACCGGTCGTAAGTTAGCTGATAAGTATGGTGTAGGTACATCCACAATAAGTGATATTAAGGAGAATACCTATTCAATTTTGTTGTACACCTGCAAATTAGATTGTGAAGATGGGAGTAAACATCGAAAAATGATGAAGAAACCTAAAAATGAACTTCTAGAAGATGCTTTATATTGTTGGTTTTTACAAAAATGATCAACTGGGCAACCGATATCTGGTCCTTTACTCTGTGAAAAAGCCTTTCAGTTAAATAAAAACCTAGGTGGCAATGAATCGTTTGTGGCAAGTAACGGATGGTTGTACAGATTTAAATCTCGTCATGGAATTCGTGAATTGGAAATACAAGGTGAAAAAATGTCTGCTAATGTAGATGCAGCAAACTCTTTTAAAAATGATTTTAAGAAGAAATTGAATGAAAATAACTATGACTTGGTTTTTGTTTATAATGCTGATGAAACTGGATTAAACTGGAAGTCATTACCTTCAAAATCTTTAGCTTCTAGGCGACAGAATTCAGCTCCAGGATATAAAACTAGCAAAGAGCGGGTAACAATATTAGTTTGCGCTAACGCTACCGGGACCCATAAAATACCTTTGCTCCACATCGGAAAATCAAAAAATCCTATCAAAAACTACATGCATAAAACGCGCTATTCTTCATACATTCGATTATCCGGAATTTCGATTATCCGAATGCCTAACGACAACAATTAGTCCGGTTAATCGAGTTTCTACTGTAATAAAAAATAAAGTTATTTGGAAAGTGTTAAGTTAAATGGAATAAGCCATAAGGATACTCTTGATTGTAACTAGTAATATGGTCTAGACTTCTAGGCTTTTGCCCAGGAGTCGGACACTTATGGCTAATATTACTTTTCATACCACTTTTAAATATAGAATCTTCCTACCAATTCAAAGGTTAATTTTTATTATACCTGTATATCCTCTTCCTGTGCCTCTTCATGAACATTGCTGACAAACAGAATCCACCCTTCCACCGACCTTTGTGGGCCAGGAGTACTGCCGTCTCCTTCTGGCGCTAAACTGTCGTATCTGCAAGTAAAATTATTACTAAAAAAGAGAATTAACTCTTTATAAATTTCACCATACTATCATCATAATTATACCACATTGTTACGGATGATCCAATTTATTTGTTGTTGACTATACTGACAGTAGTGTTAATTTAACTCTTTAACCCTTCTGTCACAAAGCGGGTGAATTCACCCTCAGAGCATTCCGTCAAACACCAACCAGGCGTAAACGCCCAGAGCACCACGCGACTTAAAACTTTAATATTGTTTATTTAGAGCCTACTTTTGTATGAAGAAGTTTAACTATAGACAAACTAGAATAAATTTGCTACACTCTCAACTCCTAACAACTTTATTCTCTGCACATTTTAATTTTTTTTTATTTCAATTTTTTTTTTGCGAATTACGTCATCGGCGCAGGTGCTGTCACTTGCTTTTGGCCTTGTGACAGAGGCATTAAAATTAAACTCTTTTTACAAATTTACTTGCATTTTAATTTCCATATTATTTTATCCTGACACACTGAACACTTTACAGGGTCCCTGGCCACAGGGAGTCTGAATTTGTTGGTCATCTCATAATTTAATTGATTGGTAACACACATACAGTATTTTTACAAGCTTTTTGTTTAAGTAGGGTGCTTTTCTTTTTATGCAAAATAAACTCACAATATCATTTGGCCTCACAGTGTGGTGTTGGGGCCGGGATTTAATAACCTGTTCATTGAGTTCTGTTAACTTTGTTTGCTTAATACCCACCTTCCTCTACTACCTCTTTCAGAGACGCCTCCGCCTCCCCCTTCATTGCCAAAACCACGACCTTTGCGTTTTCGCGCCTTTTCCTTCAATCTGGCAATCCCCTCTAAAAAAACAAATGAAAACAAAATTAACTATTTTAGAACATAATCGAACAACATAGAAAATTTAACAAAATAAGAATTGATTAATTTTTTAAAGTAGGCTATGCATTTTAACAACATAACCTATTTTGAGTAGTAATGAATCAGAATTGAAATTGTTTCTACTAACACCAACAGTAAAGATAATTGCTAGATAAATTTAATTAGTGTTTCACGTCAAAACAATAAAGCAAACGGGTTCAATAAGCGTATCAAAATTAGAATCAAATATTAAATAATTACGTACGTTCGCCGTCTTCGTCTACTTCGAATTCCTCCGAATTTTCAATGTCTAACACGTCTGCCATTGTTTCGCTTAATAATTATCTAAGTAACAATGGAGTTACCAATTATTAAACAAAATAGACTTATTTATTTAGAGATTATTTACATTAAAATTCGAGAACTTCGAGCTCAAGCAACCAGAAAGAAACATCCAATCCGCGGCGTGTGTGTCAATGTCAAGCCAAACTAGACAGATGTCAAAATCAATACTTTTCAGTTTTATCTTCAAGGTAGCATATGCAAAGAGGTCTATCTTATACAGCCCAATTTTTTATTAATGAAAATACTGCATATTAGCTAGTAAATCAACGGTCAACAAAAATCTATTACTGATACAACTTAGTATAATCAGAGTAAATACTAAGATTGAAGTAAAACCTTTGACTTTAACCATTTAATCTGAGGATTTACCAATTCAATTCAATTTCTTGTAAGATGGCCCTCGCTACGATGAGAATTTACCACAGACCGATGTCTACGATCTGCTGACAGAACAACTGTCAAAAGAACTAGAATTTTATTAAGCTTACAATATTTAGGAAATAATTTATTAAATTTACAATGAGTGTTTACAACGCATGGGATAATGACTCGAAACATAAGCTCAAAACAGTTATTGCTGCGGATTGGATAATAAAATCTCCTGTTGGTACACCGCAATCATCACCCCCACCCAGTAAAGTGGGTGAATTAATATTCAATAACTACCTTGATCTCGTTCATTCTAAATCTAATTTATCAACTGAGGCAAAGCAAAATGAACCACCGGAGAGACCATTCGATTTCTTTGACGACGAAGAGTTTGCGTTTGGTATCAACCTGCTAAACAACAATGTGGCATGTGTCGGGGACAATATCACCAGGCTTATTCAAATGGGTAAGTAAAATTAGGTAGCAGGCAATATCCTCCCTCTTCACTAGCTGCTAAGCTAATTACACTTACTGGCGCTGCTGCCCTATAGCATAAGTACTAAAAACTAGGTTCAAAATGGTCCAAATAATGGTAAAACAGTTATTTGTCTCTCAAGTCTCAATTTATCACAGATATGCAAAATGCTATATTTTGCATATCTTATCACATCTAACCAAGCAGGCATTGTAAAAATAAGATATATTTCAAATTTCATTCAATTTGAATCAGTAGTTTAAGAATTATAACTAGTCAAAGTTTTTTAATTTTGTCAATTTTGTCACTCACTGACTGACCGATCATCAAAACTCTAAGGCACTTTTAGCAGACATAGAAGCTTTAAATTTAGAATACAATGAGTGTTTAGTGTATAAATCAAAGAAAAACTAAAATATTTTGCAATTTCGGTCCAGTTTTCTAGATACATTACATTTGCAGTTAATGAATCAGTGTACCTGTATGTATAATATAATGGAATAATAGGTGTAGATAGGTACCTAGATGATACCGGAAAGGAAAAAAAGTTGGACTATCTACAAAAAGAAATATGTATTACTTGTGAGATACATTGTGTTTTCATGCGATGACCAAGTCAATCTATTTATTTAAAACATAAAAGATTTTTATTGTTGAAAACTTGGTATTACATGGATCTCACAACTTTTTACGGTAGAAGAACTGAGTTGCGAGACTTGGTTTTTTTACAAGTTTTAATGGTAAAGTTGTAACTTTTAAAAAAGCTGGTTTAAAGGCCCTTGATCCCTTAGCAAACCTCATCGTGGGAAAAATGTTTCAGTACTCAAAGGGGAAAAACAATAAAATTATTTGTGCTCATTTTCTACTTCAATTAGCGTTATACTTATGTACATTTAAACTCTCATTTCTATAGCAGCCTAAAACTGCCTGATGAACACATCACTCGTGAAGCTCTCCCGATTATTCTAATGCCGCTAGAAACACAGAATCTTAAAACGAAATGAGAGTTGTTAAATAAATGTCAACTTTCTTGGCGGGAAAGTGAAGAGTCATGTCTGTTTTGTTTTATTTTCTAAAATTTGTGTTATATCGAATATAAATGTGAAATAATGGTGGATTATTAACCGTTAACTGTTCGTCAGTGTGCATGAGTGTTGGCAATTGAAACATAACAGTGCAACGTCACTTTTCTATTTCTCTTAAGTAGTCCGCCCGAGGATTTAGTAAATCCCCACATCTTTACTGAGATACTCGAGAAGTTGGGGGGTTTACCATTTCTCACTTCTCATTTCTATTATCATCAGTGGTCGGAGTAGGTATATTGAATTAAGGTCACTGACATCAAACGTATATGTTAATATGGATACTCCTCCGAGTTTCCGGATTATTATGATAAAAATACCGAAACATCGAAATTATTACATGAAACTAGTTAAAAATGTATCAATACTCTCAACGCTATGCTGCTAGTGGCGTAGATGACCAGAATTTAATAGTAAAAAATGACTGGTGTGTAAAAACCTTGTTGTAGTAAAAGTGTTGGAGTAAAAGCCTAAGCATGTATAAAATGATATAATAATAATATTCATTTCAACACACGACATCCGGCAAACAGGGTCTTTTGTCCTCTTATCTCTATGCTCAACGCATCTGACCAATTAGAATCAAGTATCCAGGATGACTCATTGACTGTTTGTTCGAAAACAATGCGCTCGCACCGACATCCAGACCAAGTGGCTCACTCACTTATTTCGGTTCGTGGAGTGCGCTTATTTTATGTGTTGTGAATATCTTGACTTGACCCTGGCTTGTTTACTGTCTTCTGAAATCTACTTAAAACGACGAATTTGGCTTATAACTACGGACATCGATTTATTACTCTTGGATTGGGCCCATTTGAAGTTGTTTTTGTACGGGTAAGTTTTAATTATTTTCACTATTTAAGAAGGTTTTAGAACTTGGAAACAGTTAAAAAAATCACTTTATAGCAATCATCACAGCGCATGAGAGTCCGGTACGCACACCGCAGGGCTATCACCGCTTCAGTTAAAAAAAACACTTTATATGAAACAGAATTTCATTATCGACTTTACAGTTGTGTATGTATATATTGTAAATTTAAATCATTGTTTTAGGTGAGATATAAATAAATATGGCAAAGGTCAAGGCTGAAACAGTGCAAAAGTGGTTATTGCACTATCCTGAGCTACTTTACGATAACGCTAGTGGCACTATATACTGTACAAAGTGTGAAAGTCATTTGAAAGCTGTGAATAGAGGCAACATTACCAAACACATTGAAGGCGCTGTACATCAAGGAAAATTTAAGAGACCGCAAGAGGAATTTTACTTCGACCTCATTAAGTTCCTGATTCTATGCAATATTCCTTGGTCGCAAATGAAAAATCCAGCGTTCAAAGAGTTTTTTCAGAAATATATGTGCAGTACTTGTTGTTGCGTTTGTACCAATCGTAAAGTGGTTGACGAATCACAGTTACGAAAAGTTTATTTGGAGAAGTTTTATAGGAATAAAATCAATTCGATTTATGAAACTAATAAAAATGAGAAACTATGGATATCGCTGGATGAGACAACAGACATTTTTGGTCGATACATAGTCAATTTCCTAATAAAACCATTGCATCCTAGTAATAGTGCAGGCCGGCCTTATTTGATTGCTTGTAAAATGCTAACAGCAGTAAATGGACAAACAATAACACAATTTGTACTGCAATGTCTAGAAAATTTATGGCAAAACACTTTTGAAGCGAAAGTTGACAATATTTTAATGCTTTGCACTGACAGTGTAGCGTACATGCTATCTGCAGGGCGAAATTTAAAACATTACTTACCTGAAATGAAGCATGTGACATGTTTGGCGCACGCTCTTCATCGTGTAAGTGAGCAGATAAGGTCAGAATACAACGATGTTGATATTCTTATATCAAATGTTAAAAAAGTATTTTTAAAGGCTCCTAGTAGGGTAAACATTTTAAAAGAAAAATATCCTGACTTACCGTTGCCTCCGCAACCAGTCATTACCAGATGGGGTACTTGGTTACAGGCAGCATCTTACTACGCTCAACATTTAGATAAAATAAAAGAAGTTTTATCCTGCTTGAGCAGTTCTGATGCTATAGCCATACGAAACGCAAAAAACATTTTGGAAAAACAAAATTTAGAAAATGATTTAAAATATATTGAAGAAAATTACTCTATTATACTACTAGCCCTAAAAGAGTTACAAAAACAAAATTTATCTCTAGCTGATTCACTTTTAGTATTTGATCAAGTAAGGGCTACGCTTAACGAGTGCAATAATGAGAATATAAAAAATAAAATAGAATCAGTTATGGAACGAAATCCAGATTTAGATACAATTAGAGAATACAGCGAGAGTATTGAAAAAAGCGTAGCAAATAATCAGAAACTTTATTTCAAATTCGCTCCATTGACATCTACAGATGTTGAACGATCATTTTCCACTTACAAATGGATCTTAGATGTTAAAAGAAATAGCTTAAAATTAGAAAATATTGAAAAAATTATAGTTATTTATTTTAATTGTATAGAGACAGAAAATCAAAATGTAGAACTTGTAACCGATGAGGATTAAAAATAATTATTTTTAATAAAACTGTAATAATGATTATTTGTATTAACAATAAACAATTTTGTTTGCTTACATATGGTTTTTTATTTTATTACTCTATTTACCAAATTTTTGGAAACTCCGGTACATTCCGGAAGAAATGCATGTCCATGTTATGATATCATGACGCAAGTATCTAAAATCAATATACCTACTCCGACCACTGATTATCATTCATCATCATCATACTACTAATGAAATTAAGAAACTAATGACATGGCAGCATGGTCTATGACCTTAGCCGGTTCCTCAGGGAACGACTAAAAAAAACAAAAATGTCAACAAAGATCTATCAATCAATGCTGTTGTCTTTCACAGTGCAAACTTTTTAAATTGTTGAAAAAATACGACAATAACACAATAATTCGTTTAGAAAATTTGTTGACAGCATTATGCCGGAAATCTCATTAGCAGATTCCATCATTACATCTATAAACGGTATGGAACATGCGTTATTATTGGTAATCTTCAGTGACTGTTAAAATAGTTACATAATTTTTGATTCTTCGAATATTATTATGTTTGTGTGACACAATTGCTTATTTTAGACGCAAGGTGCCCTAAATCTCAGTAAGTCAGCGCTGTATCATCATACTGAGAGCGTCCCTTTTCGAATTTATTACAATGAAAGAAGCTGACATCGTTTTTGGTATTTCAATTGTAAATTGTGTGGGTTTTGCTGATCTGTTTCTAAAATCTGAAAGACACGATATGTCTTGATACTTTATAATGAACATTGGTCCACTTTTATTTTAATAATTGTGGATTTTTTCTTATAATTAATTAATTGTATCACACATAACCTCAATTTTAGAATCCAATGTATGACTGGATAGTTCGAGTTTTTGGCGGAGTAGTGAAGAATAACGGCTGCGGTTTGTTTGATATTCTTAAAATTTGTGTTCTCTTGTTAATAGTGTAATAATGCTGGATAACTGCTAAGAGTTTGTGAATGTGCATGAGTATTTACAAATAAACTCGTTAAATTAATATTAATTACTGTAGTTCCAATTTTGACCACCTAAACGGATAAGTTTGGCGTTTGATCTGTTTTTACAAACCGTGAGCCATTGGCCATCTCCCTTGCGCGACTTGAGCCATAGATTCAAATTCTACACAATATTTGATGGCATGAAATAATATATTGATATATATTGAGCTCCCCCACATAGGTTATGCCTTCCCAAATAATAGTCCCATTTGTCTATGTGCAATCGCATGAAGTCACTATAAAATAAAATAAAAAGATAATCCATTATAAAAAGATTTTATTCTCTTCCTCAATTTGAAAAACTAAATAAATGAAAAACTGCATCATTATAAATAATCATGTTTTTTTAGATGTAAAAAATATTAATAGAATTATATTGAGTTTAGGTAAAAAAAATCAATTTGTATAAAAAATAAAAATGTTGCCGTGTGATGCCAGCTTAGAATAGCCCCTATCTTCCCATGGGAGTCGTAGAAGGCGACAAAGGGAAAACCGCCTTCAGGAGACGGGCAGCAGCGCCTCCCTCAAACAGTAGGCCATACTGCGATTGCCAACCCGCCTGCCAGGCTTGGCGATTATGGCAAAACCCCCCTTTGGGGAAGGGCTATGCCCAGCAGTGGGCGTCATATAGCTAATGATGATGATGATGAAAAATGTGTATGACATGTGCAGTTGTGCGCTGCCCCTGCATTGGAAATTCAATATATTGTGATTGTTTTGTATGCATATAACGTTATTACCTTTATAATATCAATAACCCTTTGACCATTATTATAGTTGACTGTTACTCAACCATCAGGTACCAGTTGTTACCTAAAATTTAAAGGTCCTTGGTGAAAAAGGCTATAACTGTTATAACAAGCCAATAGTAGCATTGCAAGCGATTTCTTTCAGCCCAAGAGCCATGGCCGGAGAATGTGAAGCTATTCCAGCCGTACGAAGTGGAGCAAATACTGCTGCCGGATAATGCAAGCTGCCTGGCTGTTCAGGCTTTCTTGAAGGTAACTTGAAATTTTTTATTGACTGTTTTATCATGCTTGTTGTATTAAGAACATTTTAGTTCTTTTTATGAAATCAATATTTTTTAATTTTATATTTTTTACTTGATACCTTGATCATGCTGCTACAATCTGAAATTGATGTATTTAGTTTCTTATTACATAGGAGAAGATGGAAGGATGCATTAGTTTCCGAAATCTATTTATGTACAAATTATCTGTTTTTAGAAATATATATAGTTCCAAAACTCAAATAAAATTGAATTTAGTTATATTTAGCATATTTAGTTCCTTGAAATGTAGTCCAAAATAAGATTATTCTAATAAATAATTGGTACAAGCACATTTCGCTATCACTAGCAAGCAAAAGGACATCAGGTAATTTTTTTTGCCTTGGCAATAGACCCAAGAGCAGCATTTCTATTTGTTCAACAATGTAGGTATGTAAATTGTGGATCTTGGAAACTATTCAGAGTTTATCAAAGATTTTTATTATGCCCCGTGTACACAATGGCGTATGCTGGCCCACTACAGGCCATCGCCATTGTGTACACGGGGCAATGGTCTACATTGGCCATGATGGCGCGCAATCAGCCAGGTGTCGGTTTTTCGGGCACACTTCAAAGGAATCGTGGCGTAGCATGGCCTGTGGCGTTCACACAATGGCCCATTGTTTAGTTCGTCACCGACCGCTGGCCGGGATAGTGCACTTTTTGGTTGCGTTTGTTCATTTAAAATCGAATACGTGACTTTGTAAAAGCGTATGAAATTATTTGACTATATTAAAATAACATTTATTTATAATCCTGATGGATTATAAACGAAAGTATTTCGGTACGATAAGTATTTACAAAGTTATTGTACTTAATTAATTTGCTTAAAACACGCTTAGTTTGCTGGCAGTCGGCTTATATCGGATGACGTGACATCACCGTATCCGACAGCCGCATTGTAATCTTTACGGAAAAACAAAACATGGTGATTTTTTAAATTTTTGAAAAAATATTGTGAGGTAACTAGCAGTACTACAGAAAAAAAATTAAAATAAATCCGTTCCCACCCTCACTGTGAATGCAAAATTCAAAATAATAAAAAAGTATATTATCATTTTTTTTATTTCAGATATGCAACCTCCCATTTGAAGTGGAAATGCGTTGGAACGCAGAGTTCATGTCACCGTCCGGACGTGTTCCATTCATCAAGTGTGGTGCGTTCGTGGTGTCAGAGCTAGAGCCAGTAGTCCAGTTTGCAGCGAACAAAGGAGTATCGTTATGCAGTCGACTGAGTACGGAGGAGAAGGCTGAGATGAGAGCGTACATGAGCCTTATAACAAACGTACTAGTCAATGCAGAGGTGAGAAGATATATTTTAACAGCCTATGTGGTTAGGTTTCAGATTGCTAGCATATGTCACCAACACATATATTTCCAATCACTGCTTTTTTCTCCTGCCAGGTGGCGCATTAGCGTTGGTACCCAATTGAACTGTCAGTTTCATAGAAAATTTGTAATATTTTCATAAATAGTGCGATAATGCCTCAGTGTGTGGCTTTTAATTGCAAAAATCTGTTTTTGTTAATTGCAAAAAGTTTATTCTTCCTTCAAAACTGTAAAGAAATTAATTAATTAAGGTAGGTATCAAAGTAGGTAAGTATGAGTTTTGTGATCCTTGCATCAGTAGGTATGTGAAGTATAAGTTGCCAAAACATGTATTTTTATTTTCTTTTTTTTTTTCTTCTTTTTATTCTTCCTTTCTATAAATTCCTGGATATTATGTTTAGACATAGCAAAGCTGTGCTAGCATTTATATATTTGAAAGTCTCAGCAGATGGATGATCATATTTGTCATCATCTAGACAGTCTCTTTCTATAGCACCAAAGTTATAATTCCGGTCGTACGATTCCAGTCTGCGATAAATAAACACAATATTGAATAGAAATCACCATAAAGTACGTATGATTGTCGAAAAATCTGAATTCGGCAAGTCATTATCTACAACTATCCCTTACTCACCTCTCTATTAATCAGCCTTTTTTCCTCTTAAAGATGCTTTCCGCCTACGTAATTCGCCTTTTAATTGAGTCACTGATAGTGTAGAATACATTCAACCGGGTCACTTTTACGTTAGCGACCATTACTGCCAATGACTCTTGAAAACAGCACAGTGTATGGCGTGGTTGACCGGTGACAATGTGTCCAAAACTGGGTCTGGCGTACAGTGTGGTTTTGATGTGCACGCTGAAATAAAAGGGCACAATACATTTTTTTTCTGGAGACCCTTTTGCGAGACCTTTGGTAGTAATGGACGTTTTTCGGCTGAGATGATGATGATTTTTTATTTTATTTTATGATGCTTAACCCACCCTCAGCTCTACATATCCTGGCTGGATGATGAGACCTTCAATGCTGTGACTAAAGTGCGCAACTCCTCGGTGTACCCTTGGCCCCTCGGCTGGTTCCAAACCAGGGCTAAAAGGAACGCTGTGGCAAAGAGACTTAAAGCCCTGAACTGGCACGGCAAAACACTGGATCAGGTGTTGTCAGATGTAAGTCAGTTTTTGTATATTTTTTTTATAATTAGCACGGCAAATGACTCCATTCCAGCCCCCCATTCATCAACCATCAGATCAAAGCAGTTACGATATAATTTTTTTTGGAAAGATTTTGCTGAATACCTTAAGCAGCATTTTCAGCTTCACCAGGCGAGAAACTTAAAGGGTTCCTCAAAGCGTGTGAAACGAATCACCTTCGGAGGTTTTCTAGAGGGAACAGCATCACGCACTAGTGCGTGTCCCCGTACTCTACTAGATTGTCCGAAGGCTTCGAATCGAATCGGCAGTTACGATACCGTAGCGACTTTGTCGTTAAAACCATTTTCATACTAACATCCGATTACGTAAAACCGTATACGTTAGATATAATCCAGTTGCTTGGAACTTCGTTTGAACGACTTTAAAATCGGCTCGATTGACGGATGTGATGCAAAAAAAGTGTACGCGCCAGAAACGCGACGGTCTCATTCGCTGTTCACTCATTCAACTAAAAGATACGCCGCACAAGCCGACGGCGGAGATAGTGTGTTGTTTGACCGCGCGACCTTCACTCAGCTCCAAAGACGTGCGCTGTGCATTCGGTGCATTCAGTTTGCAACGCTCAACCAAACCGCCATATTGGCATAGTGCGTGAGACCGTGATATCCATCAGCTCCAGCAGCTCAAACCGGGACCGCCGGCGAGACACCACGATGACGCCTGACTCACCGTCCCACTTCCGGTAAGTCATACTACATCACCACTCCCACGTCGCTGTACCGGCTGTCTTCCCGGCAGCCGATACAAATGGTTTTAACGACCAAGTCGCTACGAGATGTCGTTACGGTTTTCATTACGGGAATCAGGGCACTGATGTTGAATGAAAATGGAATCCTGACGCGAAGACAACGGGTGCAGTGTGAAAGCAACGCAGCATCAGTCATCCTCACCCTGTCGGCCCACAAGGTGCCTCTTCACGGCGCGTTCAAAGTACCCCTTATCATAGGAAGGAGGGAAAACGTGTGCTGGTAGACTATTCCATCTGTTGGAGGTGCGACAATGCAACGTGTCTCCAAATTACTTTGTGCGCGATGGAATATTTGGCTAGTGTTTCGCAATGGCATTCTGTAATGCCATCCGGGAATGTATGTGTTTTAATTATATTAATTTAACATTAATCACCAGTGATCGGAATAGGTAGGGCTAATTCACCTAAAGTTCGAAGAACATAGACAAAAATTAATGGAGACTTCTTTATGACAATTTTTTTTTCGGAACAACTCTGGGTTTTTAAACATCACTTGAGAACATTAAAAATTCATATTATCAATTACTGTATTAATAATATTATTTTTTAATGTTCTTAAACAATGTCCGAAAACCCGGATAGTTGTTCCGAAAAAAATATTGTCATAAGGAAGTCTCCATTATTTTTGTCCGTTCTTCAAACTTTAGGTGAATTAGCCCTACCTATTCCAATCACTGTTAATCACGCAGGTAGGTAAAAGCACATTTTTTTATTACAGGTCGAACAGTGTTGCAACTCACTGAGTCAAAGGCTCGGAGAAAAAGACTACTTCTTTGGAACGTGAGTGTTTATTAACTTTTTTTTAAATATTTATATCTGATTGATTAATATGATGTAATGATAACACTACACTTTATACACAACGCTGTTTTGAAGCAATGAACAGTTTTAGGTATTTTCATACTATCTATATTTAATATTTATAAAATATTTATAAAATACAGTGAAAAAATTAAACGCCCACTCGACCCAGCCAGGAATCGAACCTGGGTCTTCCGCAATCCGGAAGGATTTTATAAATATTTAATTCAGCTTAAGTGCAGCTATTAGCACTTAAAAATAAAAAGTAAAATATTTATTTATTTATTTATTTACTAAAGTACATTATATGGTCACATACAAAAAACATCACAAAAATAAAGAAACTAACATACACATTAGATAAGCTTTATAACCTTCGATCAACAATACACTAGATAACGCCTCACGAACTAAAACAAATCTCAAATATGGCACTGGCTGACTTTACTATAAATGGAGAAAAACTATCCTAAGTTTTGATAATTTCAACCTAATTTATACTTTTTTTGCAAGGAATAAAGCACAGTTTTCATTATTAAGACATTCACTTACGATCTTACGTCGAAAACGACACAAAGAGATAAGAAATTTAAATAAACACTTGTGTATTTAAAAATATATACAAAGACCCTTTACATCCAAATTGGACCTTATTACATAAAAATAAAACAGCAAATGGCAGACACGAAATGTTACTTACTTCATTTCGAATTTTTGCATTATTGACTTTACTTGCTCCGAACAGAGTATTATGGAGTCGCACTTAGTAATTTATTTTTTGTTTTAAGGAAGTTATTTTTAATAAGGAATTAGGTTTATTTTATTTTATGGCTTATGCATTTGACTGCAAAATTGTATACAAAAAGCAATTTATTATACTTTGCATACATTTATGTAATAGTAGATTCGGTACAAATTAACTGATATTGAACTATACCTACCTTGAGCATGGTGGGAAAACATGCTTAAATGAAAGAATCCTGATGAGAAATTGTAATGTAAACAACAATATAATCACAATCAAATTGTTTTATTTATGTAACAATATACATTATTTGAGGTGGTTTTCATATAAAGAACAATAAACCAAATTCAAATTCAAATTTAAATTATTAAATTTGGGGATAGCCGTTTTCCTCAATCGACGTCTTTGTGCATTCCCCATAATATCGGATTTTTTGAAATGTATTGAGCAAATTACAGAATTTTTTTAGGTCTAAAAAAATCCTCCTGTCTCTCTTCCGATACTATGGAAATCCATTTTGCACATAGAAATGGGTCGCCAGGAAATCTAGAAATAAAAATATAATTGAGAAGTACCTATCTATAATTTTTTTTAAACTACTCCATAGATTCACTGTCCCAGAGCAACTATACGTTGGCCAAACATTAGCAAATGTTGGCGCGTGGGTTGGTTTTAAAAATTAAAGATTGTTATTTCATAAAAACAGTTAGGTATTTTATTATTTATGTTATGAAAAAGCATTTACTTACCGAAAGTATGACATTCCTTCCGATATACATATTTTTATTTCGATAGTTATTTTTACAGTTTTTGAATACAACTGATGCATTGCGGTACGTTATCATGTTGGCGCAGTCAACAGCGAACTAAATAGAAATAAGACCCCACTTTGAATGTGAGGCGTTATTCGCTCGGCCGTTTTTGACACTCTGACTGGTTATCTAGTGTATTGTTGATCGAAGTTTATAACTGATACATTTTATGAATCTATGAAATCTGATTTAAACAAATTTTTTCTTCTGGACATACTTAATGCTATATACCTTATTAGTGTTTAATATATATACTATTTATTATACCTACACGTTATAAATGGTTTGAGTTATAAGTTGATTTACTTAAACAGTTACGCAAAAAGGCTTTAGTGGCACATTAAACCTCTTTTCCGAACAACGTCTCAGACTGCGATTTTCCCAGAATTCATTTTCCCACCTGAACCTACATAAAACCTTTTCCCAAAACCAAAAGTACACTACATTAAGCGCGCCCACCCATGACCGACTTTTTGTAAGCCCGATAATCGGATCGACTTTTTCGCCGAGGTTTTATCACCGACTTTTTGTAGGACGTGTGCGTTGCATGCTACATAGAAATCCATGCGCTTCATTTTCACTGACAAAAAAATCGGTCCCGATTATCGGACGTCGGCGGGCGCGCTAACTCATTTTCGCAACATCTACCCAAACTATAACGTTTTCCCAATATTCCCCCACGACATTAAATCCTTTTCCCAACATTCCCTCAACTATAAATCCTTTCCCCAGCAGACCCACTGCCCTAGATGCCCTGGTTTACGGCCATATGCGCGCAATACTGTCCGCGTCGGGACCAAAAGCCGCACTTATGATAAAGCCGATCACAAGCTCTCTACTGCGACACCTTTTGAGGATGGTCAACTTGACTAGAATGAAACTGTCGGTACGTGAATTGGGCGCCTAATATGATATTTTGGGGTGCCCCTTTTTTCGCATAACATTTTCTGTCCTAATATAGAATACCATAAAATATTTAGCATAATAGTCACTTCGCATAATGGTTTTTTGGCATAATGGTCTTTACGCATAATGTATTCTTTGGCATAATTATCAATTGCCCTAATTGTGTTAACCATAACTTTGTTATCCATAAATTTTAAAGTCATAATATCTTAACGCATAAACTACAGAAGTCACAATGCCTTTGGGTTAGGTTAAGTTAGAACTTTAAAGACAATGCCGAGCGAGCGTGCCGCGGCAGCGGCCGGCGTAGCGCCAGGAATGAATTTTTTTTTAATGCTTTGCAATCGCTTGGAATGTTATTGTAAAATTTAAGGAGTTTTATTTGTGAACGTTTCGTACATTATGCTTAAATATCGTTATACGATAAACCATTACTTATGCTTTATAATTTGCTATTCGATCACGTTAAGACCAGCGATTGTATATGAATGAATGAATGAAATGATAAAACAATATTTCTCTTCGTTTGTTAATATGAGTAAGGCACGGTTTCAATGCTATTCAAATTCTCGTTTTCGTTAAAGTTGATTCTGACCGCGTAACCACAGCGTAACATCGTAATGTAACTGTAACGTACTATTCGCGGCGAGCTTGATACGTCATTGCTGTTGGCCGATTACAGAGCGGAGCGAGCGGCGAGCGGCTCGAAAAAGTTTTTATTTATATTTTTTGTGTATTTCATGTTTGACGTTAATTCTTTCGTAATATTTTTGTTTGTATAATTTTGATAACCTATTAATTTATAATTTGACCTTTTGTGACTTTTATTTTTTTAATGTAATTTTGACGATATATGATTGTATTGATTGACATATTCCTATGATCTGAGAATTTCAAGTTTAATTTTATTCAGCTTGATATATTGAAATTATTTTAATTTTTAATTTAATCATTGTTAATCTTTTAGCGCTTTGGACAAAATCTGTTAGCTTTTAAGATTTTTGTATGAATAAATAAATAAATAAATAAAGTGTACCGACCATGCGAATGCTCGCACCGAACATGTTACATTACGATGATACGCTTCCGTCTGTATCCAGCTTAACGTGATCGAATGACAAATTAAAATTGCACTAGGCATTCTAAGGTTTCGGTTTTATCTATTCATCTATTTCAGACATTTATAATTGCAATCCATTTTATTAGACACCAGCTGACCCAGCGGACTTCGTACCGCTTTGACAGTTTCCATCATTGAGTTAAATATATATCAATGGTTTCCATGACAACAAAACAAACAAATCATTTTGTATTGGAAAATTAAATTGTCGTTTTTAGTATTTTTTTTTTAATATAGCCTATGGTACTCAACCCTAATGTAGCATTCTAATAATGAAAGATTATTTTAAAATCGGTCCAGTAGTTTTTGAGTTTATTCGTTGCATACATACATACAGAAAAATACAAAGGTTTCCTCTTTATAATATTAGTAAAGACAAACAACTTTCTTATTCTAGTATTAGTAAAACGTTACATAACCACATGAGTAAATACAAGTCCCTACAGAGACCAAGCTTCCTAACAACGCGCCAAATTATTACAATTCTGATAGGGCTGACACCTGTTGCACGTTAAAATAATTAGGGAGGAAAAATAAAATATTGGAAGTACATAATAAAACGTGTATTTCAAAAGGTATAAAATAAGGTTTAGTGTAATTTGACACATACTAATGTTAAATTAGTTTATAAGTGGCTAACCCTAAAAAAAATATTTTTATATTTTTTCTTTAAGTATTTATTATTTCTTTTCCAATATTTCCAATATTTTGGATTCTCAGATAATTTTTAAAATAATTTTGGTATGTTTTTCTATTTCACCAATAAAATTAACAAAATTATCTGGCGGTATTTTAAGGAACCCAGCCTACATTGTGCATTACCTACATTAAGTCGTTATGATGAGTAAATACTAATTAACTAACTTACTTTTAATAAAAATAAATTAAAAAACACTAATTCTCCTTAATCGATATAATATAACATCAGCATACGGGGTCTTGCTCAGAATTGGATACGATCCTATTTAATTGGTCGTAAACAGTATGTCCTTATTGACAAAATAGAGAAAAATGAGTTAGTTACCTACTCCTCCAACTATAAAGAAATCAAATGCGGCGTTCCTCAAGGCAGCGTACTAGGACCAATTTTATTTGTCTTGTATCCAAATGATATTTCTAAGATAACGAGACATAAATGCATTAGTTACCTACTCCTCCAACTATAAAGAAATCAAATGCGGCGTTCCTCAAGGCAGCGTACTAGGACCAATTTTATTTGTCTTGTATCTAAATGATATTTCTAAGATAACGAGACATAAATGCATTCTTTTCGCGGATGATATTTCAATTATTGTGACATCTGATAAATCCAACAAATCAATTAAGAATCATGAGACAGACATTAATAATACAATTGACATCATAATACAATGGCTAGAATTTAATAATCTTAAAATTAATCTTAATAAATCAAAATATATACAATTCAATAAGTCAAAACATTCTCAATACAATTTTAATTTGGACATTGCAAAAATACAAGAAACTAGTCATATTAAGTTTTTAGGTATCATAGTTGACCAACATCTGAATTGGAAAGAACACGTTGACGGCCTGTGTAGTAGAGTTAATAAATTTGTATATGCTCTCAGGGAAGTGAGACGCATTATAAATAAACAGGCAGCAATCACGTGCTACCATGCTTATGTAGCCTCGATACTTCGTTACGGGATTTTGGCGTGGGGTAATAGTACCGACATCAACAGGGTGTTTATTTCCCAAAAAAAATGTATAAGGGCTATATCTGGAATCTCCCCTGACGAGTCTTGTGAACCCATATTCAGAGAGCTTGGTTTGTTGCCACTGCCATCGCTGTACATTTACGAAATATGTTTATTTGTCAAAAAACATAAGGTGCTTTTTAAAACAGCAGGCGAATCTAATTCCAGGTTAAAAAGAAATCCACACAGACTCGTGCATAAAGCCATGCCGAAGTCTGCAAAGTTTATTAATAGCTGTGTATCAATGTGTATTCGTATATTTAATAAACTGCCTGATGACATTAAGAATTTGAATGACAATTTATTTAATAAGAAATTACTAATATTTTTAAAAGATAATAATTTTTATAACATAAATAATTTTTTGAATAATATATAATTTAACATTTTGTGCTTGTTTGTAATTTGATATGTTATTAATGTATGCAATCATAGATAAATTTTGTAACTTAGCTATTAATTTGCATGCTAAACCTGTATTAGCTTAACATGTTGTTCTGTAATAGTTTTGTAACAACTTGTATACCATGTTAAATGCAAATAAATGATTATTATTATTATTAAAATATTAATAATTGAAACACTGAAATGGTAAATGGCGGCCCTGTCAGTCATACCGCAACTGAGCCGGCGCAAACCAGTTTTTACCCCGGCGGTAAGTCAGTGAACCCGTCGTCGGTGAGAGGTTACGCGACATCGGCCGCGCTATGTGTGAGTGTACCTGCAGCGAGCCGCTTATAGGCAGCTTGTACTCTGTAGTGATATATTTACTCATGTGACACAACTTTTACCTTTACAAGTCTCAGATTGAGAGTCTAAGATTGAACACAGTCCGAGATTGACTCCGACTTCCGCCATTATTCCAACTGACCAACCTTCCCTATCCTTCTCTCAGTACCAAGAAGAGTACCTGATCACTCAGGCGTTCCAAATAACGCGGCGTCGGTCCCCCGTCTGCACGCTATCTGAACGTAGCACGAGAATTATTCGGTCCAAGATGTCTTTGAAGCACTCCAGCAAAGATAACTTGTTCGGTAACCCATTACACATTCACAGTATATGGTAGAACGGTTTTGACATGTTTTGTTGGTAGTTGGGCTTGTTTGTAGCTACCACCATCTTATCTAAATATGTCGCCTTAACATCAATGTTTGTAGCATTGTTGTGTTCCGGCAGCTAGGGATAGGGTAGCCAGTGCCCCAGAAGTTGAGGATTCCGGGTGAAGTGCGCTTCCACCTACGGTCTTATCATCACTTGACATCAGGTGATATGAAGGCCTGGTGGTTACTCGTTAGTAGCCATAGTTCTCCCCCTTGCATATATGATCCCCCCGCATGATGAAATGTGGCAATTTATTTTTTGTCAATATTGTAATTTTTTCGCTACAAAATTTGCATATACAAAGTGTCCTAAAAAGAGCGTGCCAAATTTAAGGAGAAAATAGACTATTGGATGACCATCTAAACAAAAAATGACTTAAGTAAAAGTATCACCGTTTCAGAATACGATTTTTTTTTCATATTTTTTATAATCCCCCATTTTGAGCCTATCTCTTGTTGCTGTGTGTACAAATAAGAAGATATTTTTGTTATTATTCTTGTCAAATACTTTCAAAGAGTCGATCTACCTCACTAAAGTATAATTCTCTTAATTATTTTTAGGAAACCTTGCGAAATAAAAGTTTATTTTATTTATTTGGTTATGAAAAAACATTTTTTTCTTTGTTGTATATTTCTATTTGCTTGTATAATTTCTATTTGCTTGTACAATTTCTATTTGCTTGTACAATTTCTATTTGCCTCTACAAGTAAACATTTGGTAAACACAAAATTAAAAAAAAAAAACTACAAATTATGTTTTTTTGTAATTTTGTGTCTACCAAATGTTTACTTGTGGGGGTTTGCAATTAGCTTTATGATTTTACATTAGTTCAATATTTTTTGTATAATAAAAAAAAAAAAATGTTTCCCACACTCACACCAATTATCTAGCCCCAAGAAAAGCTTCCTTAAGAAACTCGTTATATGGTTAACTAGACAACGGATAAACATACTTAATATACTTAAATACATACTTATTATACATAGGAAACACCCAGACCCGAAACAAGGCTGTATAAATAGCTTTAAAACTTCTTTAAAAAAAGACTCATATTTATAGATTTTCAATTATAATTTTATCAAGTTATTTTATCTACCTATAACAAAAGTAGACTTGCTTAATATTTTATAAATAAATATATTTATTTAAATTCAACCACCGATATATCCTGTAAATATACCGTTTTAAATTATGGTATTGTAATACCATGCTTTCTATATTCGAGTAATTCTTTCTTTCTTGACTTAACGTTACGTATATAGGTCCACCTGCCGTTTCCTAGCCCTTTCTATCCTTACATATCCCTAATCAAACCTTTTCCTCCTATAGGTTTTAAACCATTCGCATCCAAACAAATCATTATAATGACTTCAAAAGAAGGCAACGTTACATGCGAATATGACGGTCCAAAGAACTACGAAAACTGGGCCTACCTCCAAGAAGACGATAACGAGTTTCTAATCGATATAGTCGATGAAATAATCGATAAAGCTTACGAGGTTGCCAACCTAGATGACGAGGAAATCGATAATCACGACTTTGAAGTTATAATTTATCCAACTGATGGTAATAATGAGACGTACGCGACTATGGAAAGGACTAAAGAATATTTAGACACAATACATGAGAATGACGATTTGGATTTTAACAATTCGGAGAATAGTGGAAACGCTTGTAAGTTGGTTGCTGATGGTGACAGCGATGGACTAGTCAATGATAAGCTTTTGGCTTCTGAGATGATAACCGATGATCGCAATGCGAGTATCAGCCCAGTTACGGATTCCAGGTAAAAGTAGTACAATTGTAGCTCGTTGGATTTGAACAACAAAGTTAAAAATTAGGTACCGTTACGTTTTTCGTACAAAGATAACGTTAATAGTAGGGTAACGGTATGCTTGGTATCGTTACCTGGGGAACATATTTAAAAGGTAAATTAAGTAACCGTTTCTCGTGGATTAGCTAAAGCGCATTAGGTACTGAAAAAAGTATCGATACTTATACAGATAGATAGCATATCAACCAATCCAAAACTATCAAAATTATTTATTACATTTTCAACCATATACCTAAGACATTAAGTTCAAAATCTATCGAGGAAATTTGACAGTTTATGGTACTCCGACGTACAGGCGTGTGTACAAACTAAGACTACTTAATTCACACATTTGCTCTTTAAGGGGGTGCAGCGCGGACGCAAAACTGCGAGTTTCAAGTTCCTTTATGATAGCGAGCGAGCGGCGCGTGGCAGTAGTGTGACAACGGCGCGCCGTTGTCACACCACTGCTGCGGCGCACGACAAGAATACGCACGCACACTAATATATGTACACAGTAGGCTGGTTATTTAATTAGAGCAATGTTTACTTTCGTAAAATCATAGGCGTTTGGGTAAAAAATAAGAAAAGTCTTAATATTTTCAAATTCATGTTTTTTTATTGAAAAATAAGACAACAGTGACCTGCGGAATATCAATATAAACATTTTGATGTCGGATCATTGTTTCATTTGTGCTATATTTACAAAGTTTCCTGAGAAATAAGTTTTTAGATATCATTATTTTACGTATTGTTTATGCAGTTTCTGGGTATTTGTTTCAAATTCCAAGAAAGAAAACCTTGTGAAAGGATCAAGCTAACCTATACTAGTCTTTTTAATGTATAAGACCTATTCAGCGCCTAGTACCAGTAACTTAAAAACACGTAAATTTTCAAATTCCGCGCTGCACCCCCTTGAGAAAAGTGCCTGGATGACCGAGCTTTGCTCGTTATTTTTTTATAATGTTTTCTAAAAAGGAAACCTAGCTAAATCGATTTATCGCCCCCGAAACCCCCTGCATACTAAATTTCATGAAAATCGTTGGAGCCGTTTCCGAGATTCAGATTATATATATACAAGAATTGCTCGTTTAAAGGTATTAGATAAGTAAGGCCTTGAGATATTGCTCTATAAGCAAGAACTAAGAAACATTTTGTCCCAGTCAAAAATATGCTTTAATGTAACTAAATTAAGTTACATTATTTGTTTGACAATTCCACAATTGGTTTGCGTGATCCACAGTAATGCCAATTGCGGGGATGATGTGAGCAGCGGCAATAGAACGTCGCCACACTCGGTCAACTCCGACTCGCGATCCGTTACGTCCTCAGGTTGTTTATTTTAAATTTTTTGTTACATCTTAGTTCAACGTTCAATATTAATTGGTCAAACAGAGTACACAAACATGTACGCCCCGCTGGGAATCAAACTCGGGACCTCTGGGATTGAGACCGGTGGTCATAATACTAGACCATAGAGGCGGTAATTCAAAATCATTTGCTTAGTTTTGGCTTCAAAGTAGCAATTATGAATGTCGCTATGCCATCGCTTCGTAAGTCTACACAGAGCGGGAGACCTTGTTCTGAGGAGAACCGGCAAAAAGTTAGCATTTCTTATCTCCTTTTCTTTTACGGCGTCACATCGGAAAATGTCCTCTCTGTCAATTGAACCGACATGTTCACTTAAATTTCGAATTCAATTTTTTTATATTTTTTTCATTAATTTTTTGACATTTACAATGTTTTTTTGTACGATAACTAGGAAAAAGGTTCCTTTAAAAAGAGGTGGGACTCGGACCCATGACCTCTTTTTTATGAATCAATGCTTTTTTTCGGCCTTAGAGTCAATTCACACCGAAGTGGCAGCGGTCGGCAGCGCAGCAGCCGCCAGTTTCACTGTCAAACCAATTTAAACTTTATTTGTAATAGATAACGCACGGTATCGCTTGAAAGCAGTCGCTCGATATTGTGTTGCTTGTCGACTCACGACGCAGAAAAGGCCACGCGTCCAACCTAATTCTTTGAAGCGATACTATCCCTTATCTAATAGAATTTAAAGTTTAAAATGGATTGACAGTGAAACTGCCTGCCGCTGTGCTGCCAAAAGTTGCTGCTTCGTCGTGACTGACTGACTCTTAGGCCGAAAAAAGCATTGATTCTGAAACACTAAAGTCAAAGTTAAAGTTAAAAAAAAAAATTTAAATAAATTTAAGAAAAATGCTTTTGAATTGTCTATACATATTTTACCTACTACCCATTCAGTAGGGTTACTCTTGAAACACAATTGCAATAATCAATTTCCAATCACAAATCTAAAAAATTCAAATGGCACTCTTAAAAGCGATAATAGCGCCACATTGGAATTAAATTGCGTGGAAATTGAGTGAACAAATTATTATCGAGATGGGGCGTTCCGAAATTGCGAAACTTATCCCAATATCGATACATATTAATCGCATTGGAATTGTATTAAGATTGAGTTTGCGTCAAGAGTAGCCTACCAGGACGTCTATTTTTTAGCTGTACGGTTAGCCTTAAAAGTTGTGTTAACGATTTTATGAATAATCTAGAGATTTTATGAAGTCTAAAGAGTTTCAATACAGTTGTTATTTGCAGACTCAAAGTCGACACTAAAAATGACTAGCGGTGATGTAAGCGTGGAAAGTCTCTTGGATTATTTGAGGAAGAAGAACGCTGCGAGTAACAAAACCGCTATAGCTGATATAGATTGAAAATAATTTTACTGAGAGCCAGGTTACTATAATGGCTCTGTGGGCGTTTTAAAAATAAAAACTAAAATATTTATGTTAAAAAATTGCAATAGACGGCGTTTTTTTTACTAGAAATTGTTCTGTCATTGTTGTTATTATTCTTGTCATTGCACATAATATACTCTGTAATCGGGTTGAGCAATTAAGCTCTATTAATATAAAAATTAAGTGTAGTTTTATCAATTCGAAATGCGCTTAAATGATTCAACAAGAGCAAATTTTCTTATATCGTTGTCTGATAATACCTATTTTGTGTTAATACAATTTTATATTGTCAATGTCTGCATTTTTATTGAAAATAAAAGCCTTGTGTTTATCTAAAAAGGATTTATTGACTTTACTATTACAATGTTGAAATGATACATTACCAAATCGAAGCAAGACAATTTATGGACTGGCACAGGTAAAAAAATCTAAAACTATACTTTTCACTTTATTAACACCTTTTTGCAAAACCGCAGACATGATTCTTCACCACAGATTACTTTATAGTTACTACGTTCTTCACTTTACCGCCAAGAAGTCTTGTTTTCAATTATCCATCACGCTTCCCGCGTCCAACCATAGAATAAAAATAACTTGTCGATGACTGGACAGCAAGTTGTCATAACCATGAAGGTGTGTTCATAACCTGCTCCAGTGGCGCCATCTTTTTCGAATTATGCCTTTAGAAACTCCTTGACTTTCAGCCTCCTTACTGAGTATCGCAACAATAACTGCGATTGCCTTGCATAATAGAAACAAGACTAGCAATAAAAAACCAATTACAGGTCTTAACAATTACATGTAGCAACAAATTAAAAGTAGGGATTTACAGTATACATATTGATATAATTCCACTTTGACACAATTTAGAATTACCACATTTCACATTTGCGCATACGACTATTACCCTCCTCAAACAAACAAGTCACAAACTTTACCTCTTCATTAATAGAATAGAAATTAAACTACTTTTAACAATTCTACTCGCGTTTATTTTACACTAATTTGATTTAATGTTTTTCCTAACGTTTCGAACCCTTTGCAGGGTCCATGGTTGACCAGGCACAGAGAAGACGAAGGCGAGTAGATGCATAAAAGTAGTTTCATTTCAATGTTCGCTTAAACTTTAGAAAACAATAAGTGACTTACAAATAAACAAAGAAAAAGTTTTGAATAGTTATTCCTTGTTTTTTGTCGTCATTTCGTCATGACACTATTCACACGCAGCTTGACCACTTTTTCTCGCGACGGTGTGGTGTGGTTGAAACAAGCCTAAAAGAGACAAAACACAAAACTATTCGAAGCTTAATTTTTTGTTTTTTGGAAGACGCTAACCTAATAAAATAGAAGATAAGTCATCATTTTTCTTGCAGTCCAACAGAGCTGGACGCGCTAGTCTTCGGGCATGTTTTCACGATCATCACCACGCGCCTGCCGTGCCGCAAGCTGGCCGACACCGTGAGGAAACACGAGTCGCTGGTGGCACTCGCCAAACGGGTCGACGAGAGGTACTTCAAGCGGCCGTAGCGTGAGGTCTTCAGGGATATCTCCACCGTGTTCAGAAGTCCCTGAATTCCCTCTCCCCCATTCTGTACCTCACAGACTTTGATGATGTGAACTTTTTGTAGGATACTGTTTAGTGCGAACTTATCATTTAGGCATTCAATGGTTAAGCATAAAATTTTCTGAAAGAGCGATTTTCCGACCCCCCAAAAAAAAAGAAATTAGTTCCAAATGACTTCATAGATGGCGCTTAGTAAAAAGCGAGTCCATGGAGTGTATGGCTGCGTAATATTTATTCCATTGCCTTTATTCAACTGTCAAACTGTGAACAACATTACGGAAAATAGGAAAAGGTCCTGAAATGAAAATACTTAAAAACACAAATGTTGAAAAAAATTTCACGAGCAGGATTTGAACCTGCACCCTTCTGACATTCCGGGTCAGGTGCTCTTCCAATTGAGCTATCGTGGTTCTAACCAGCCCGCCGAAATTATTCACCACTTTTTTATTTGAACATTTTATGAAAATACACATTTTTAATTTTTTTGGTTGACAAGCAAAAGTTCGCTCTGTGTATTTATTACACAATTTATTACAGCCTCTATGTACGGCTCGGCTTTAATAAAACGCCAACTATCGAGTTTTTTAACTAATTTGTATTTTTTAATTTGGGCTGTCAGAAAATCGCTTAGTGCTATGCTTTAGCAAAAATGTTTTGAAGTCTTTAAATGCCTTATTCTGTACCATACAGACTTTGATGATGTGAACTTTTTGTAGGATACTGTTTAGTGCGTTTGGTTTGACTGTTTACAACTTATCACTTAGGCATTCAATGGTTAAGCATAAAATTTTCTGAAGTGCTATGCTTTAGCAAAAGTGTTTTGAAGTCTTTAAATGCCTTATTCTGTACCATACAGACTTTGATGATGTGAACTTTTTGTAGGATACTGTTTAGTGCGTTTGGTTTTGTGGCCTTTGTTTAGGCTGTTTACAAATTATCACTTAGCCATTCAATGGTTAAGCAAAAATGTTCTGAAGTGCAAGTTTCAGCAAAAATGTTTTGAAGTGTTTAAATGCCTTATTCTGTACCATACAGACTTTGATGATGTGAACTTTTTGTAGGATGTTGTTTTGTGCGTTTTCGTAGTTAGTCGTAAGTCGTAAGTGGTAAATCAGAAGTCCCTTGATTCCCCCAATTGTATACTTTACAGACTATGATATTTTTGTGGGATACTGTTTAGTGCTTTATGTTTTATGGCTTTCATTGGTTAGTCGTAAAGCATAAAATGTTCTGAAGTCCCAGTATTCCCCCATACTGTACTTTACATAATTGAGTCTTGTTTTTTTTGGCTGCTTCCTTTGGCTAGTTCCTTAAATTCACCTATGTATGTACCTTCCAGACAACGATGTACTTAATGTATTTTCTTGGAATTGGAATACTTTTAGTGTTTTATGTTAATTAGCAAAGAAAAGGCACGCAGGCGAAGTAAGCGGAAAAAATACATTGTGTGCATTCAGCCTATAATAAATTTAAAAAAACTTCTAGTGACATATCCTTAAAAGCTATAAATACTTCCGAGAAAAATTGACATGTTAAAATTTTGTATTAAATGCGTTTATATAATAATAATAATGTAAATAACATAATAATAATAATTGTTGTACCACGATATATTTTCTAGTTAAGCCTTTCTTAACTAAAATATAAGTCTAGTAAGTAGAACTAATTAGTGATAAATAAAAGTACTTAGTAACTAAAGTTAAATCATTAGTAAAAGCACTTTTTTAGCATATATATGCATGAATGACAAATTTATAATAACGAAAATGATGTCAAGATAGTAAGGCAGTTTTTGATTTGTTTCGGACTTATGAGGGTGCCGCGCGGAATTTCGAAAATTTACGTGTTTTTAAGTCACTGGTGCTAGGCGCTGAATAGGTCTTATACATTAAAAGGATTAGTGTAGGTTAGCTTGATCCTTTCACAAGGCCATGGTTGTCTTGGAATTTGAAACAAATACCCAGAAACTGCATAAACAATACGTAAAAGTAATGATACCTATCTAAAAACTCATTTCTTTTGAAACTTTGTAAATATAGCACTAATGAAACAATAATCCGACATCAAAATGTTTGTATTGATATTTCGCAGGCCACTGTTGTCTAATTTTTCATTTAAAAAATATGAATATTAAAATATTAAGACTTTTATATTTTTTTACCCAAACGCCTATGATTTTACAGAAGTAAACATTGCTCCAATTAAATCACCAGCCTACTCTGTACAGATATTAGTGTGCGTGCGTATTCGTAGTCGTGCGCCGTTGTCACACCACTGCCACGCGCCGCTCGCTCGCTATCATAAAGAAACTTGAAACTCGCAGTTTGCGTCCGCGTGGCACCCTCTTATCATTTTACAAATGAATGATATTCTCCTTTGACCTTTTTGAATTTCAGTATCAAATTTGGATGTGGGGCTTCACCGTTGAGTTAACTTTTATCGAGTAATGCGTCGGTGTCCGGGAAAGTCCACAATCAGGGTGCCTAGTGTGTGTTTTTTTACAACGAAATTAGTATGGCATTGAAGCAGCGCGCTTGGCGGCTAGAGTTAATATTTTGCCATATAGCGAATGAAACTTGCACTTGACACCCTTATCAAGTTCACAATATTTTTCAATTCACGAACACTTTATCAGTTCACCATAATTACATACTCATATAACTTTTTAAACTATCATGGTCACTTACATTAAAATAAATATTATTAACGGGATTATTGCTATGTTTTTTGTTGTGTGTAAGTATCCGATATTTCGGCACAGTTGCATGCGCCTGATCACAGATATACTGAAGTTATGCGGATGGTTGATTATGAGCAGACAAATCTATCTTCCTTCTTCCTTAGTCGTTTTTTGTGCTCGATACTTGTACCACTGTCTCCTAGGTCACTATTAACTCGAACTTGTTTAGACACACTACACTGACTTAGTGCGAGTATCGAGCGAAAAGGTAAATGTGAATCGACTTTCCCGCAATTCTTGGCCTTATTAAAAAACTCACGTACTATCTAAATTATGTTACAGAAATTAGGAAGATTAGTAAGAATATCGTATATTTAAATAATAATGAATAATCGTACTTCACTCAGTATGAAGAAAAGTCATCTAAAGATAAGGCTGCATAGGCTAGATGCATTTGCTAAATAAGAGAAAATTTAATTTGAAATTTTGAATAACATCGATAGCGACTTCTTGGCGGGAAAGTGAAGAGTCGTGTCTGCGGTTTTTGTTTTATTTTCTAAAATTTGTGTTATGTCGAATATTAATGTCAAATAATGGTGGGTTATGAGTGTGCATGAGTGTTGGCAAATGAAACAAAACAGTGCAACGTCTCTTTTAAAATTCTCTCAAGAAGCCCGCCCGAGGACTTAGTAAAGCCCCTGAGATACTCGAGGGGTTAGGGGGTATATCATTTCTCACTTCTCATTTCTATTATCATTCATCATTAGTAATCGGAGTAGAAAGAGCAATTTTCTGTACTTGCGATACGTTGTTGTTGTTGTTGTTGAACATTCCCGAAATATTGTTGTTAAACAATTTGAATGCTGTAGAGAGACAAAAACAGGTAATTGGCAACGCGTCGCTAATGTTAGTTTGACAATGTCGTGGCGCCCACGTGGCCTTCCTTTATAATGTTTATAAAAAAAGTTTCAGTTAGAATCTCGCGGAATGTCCATATTAATATCAACGTTTACGGTTAATGAACCAAAATAGCTCTACCTACTCCGGTCACTGTTCATCATCATCATAATGGAAGGAAATATTGTTTATTTATGTATTCAATTCAATTTCTTGTAAGATGGCTCTCGCTACCATTTAGCCAGTGTCTAGTTTTGGGGCCAGTTATTAATGTTTTGACTTTGTTCGTAACTCTGCTTAGAACTTTCATAGGCGTTGTGCTTGTAATAAAATGTCCAAAACTAAGACCCAATTTGAGGATACAGGTAGCTACTGATTGATTCTGTTGAGATACCTGAAACAATGACAAATAACTAACTAATTGAGCGGGTTAGTGAAGCAGATAAAAATTATAATTTAATATTGTTAGACATAATGTACGAACACAAGACATTCACAAAATCAGAATTTATATACGATAATATGTATTACTTGTAAGAAAAATTACTTTGACACTGGCTAAATGTGCTAATCGCACGAAGCCATCAACTAAAGAAAAAACATCGATAGCAAAAACAACTCGAAAACTCGTCGAATATTAATGTGAAATAATGGTGGATTATTAACCGTTAAGTGTTCGTGAGTGTGCATGAGGGTTGGCAAATGAAACAAAACAGTGCAACGTCACTTTTCAAATTCTCAAGAAGTCCGCCCGAGGACTTAGTAAAGCCCCACATCTTTACTGAGATACTCGAGGGGTTGGGTGGTATATCATTTCTCATTTCTATTATCATTCATTATCATCAAACAGAAAAGAAATATTGCTAATTTATGTATTACTTGTTAGAAAAATTACATTGACACTGGCTAAATGTGCTAATCGCACGAAGCCATCAACAAAATGAAAAAAAAAAAAGGAAAAAAAATCAAAAACGTCTGTAACTGCTTGTTTTCCGTACCCTGATAATTTGATTAACATAGATATATGAATTTAATACCTTCTACCTACAGTCTGTATGAAGTTTGAAGAATGATGAATCTGTAAGTTAAATCCGGAACAAATTTTTATTTTGTTAAAGTATTAATGAAACGCATTTAAATAATCACAAAACTATGTTATTTGTATATTTGTAAAAAATATATGTACTTAATTTTATAAGCATTTTGAAGATTGTTAATTTGTTTTCTTTTTAAATGTTAATAATGGTGCATAATGTTCGTTTTTATTAAAATAATGTCGGTCGATTGCTACCTACATGTTTTATTTTATTTTCTAATGTCCGTTTTTGCACTGGAAAATGCCACACTTTCGTAGGTATGTATTTAATGATTTATTATAAATAAATAAATAAAAAAAACATTGATTTCGGATAACTTGATAGTAGTTCAATACATAGAAAGTTGTTAGTAAACTTATTAATTTAAAACTTTATTTATAAGACTCTCCCATAAATGTGAGCTCAGCTATAGTCATCAGGATGCTATTAATTTAAGATTTTTTGCGTAACAAACAGTCAAGTAGTAAAGTAAATAGCCTATAACTGTCCCACTGCTGGGCAAAGGCCTCCATCATTGAAATCAAGTCATTGCTATAATTGATGGGTAATGGCTTAATCACCACGCTTGCCAAATGCGGGTTGGTAATCACAAACCCGGGCTATGCTTCGCAAAATCCGAAACACACTGCCCGACCTGGGAATTGAACCCGGTACCTTCGGGTCTCGGGCCGAGCGCTTTACCACTCTGCCACTGATGCGTAACAAATATATTACAATTTTTTTTAGGAAGCGATTGGTGTTGGCTGCCTATGCCCTTTACAGCATAACCAAACTTTAGGGACTGACGAGACGAGATACAACCCTTAGAGGGTTTCTGGGGATAGCACCACGCAAACATGTCTCCCTCCCCTACAAGATTCTAGTTGTTCGATTTGGTTTTCAAGAACGGAAAATCTTGACGGCTTCATTAAAGGCAGGCTCGAGTGTATGTGTCGTGGGAGTACATTTTAACGAGGGCTAAAACATGTACGTAAACGTAGTGCAGGTATATTTTAGTTCCACTCTCATCGCATAAACTTCTCAAGGTGTCATCATCATCATCATACACACGTCCACTGCTGGACACAGGCCTCTTCAAAGGTGTAGTTTCCCCGCATTCGGGGGTTGAGGTACCTAAGTCAGAGACGTGTCCAAAGGGACCCCGCTACACATGACTTTAAAGTTTATACTGACACCCCCCTCCAACAGTCTGGTCATAAAGTAGGTGTCAGAAAACCTTGCACAAGCTCAAGGGACCATCTGCGTCAGGTCATAACGCAAGATCAGGACGCGCCGAAGCGCATCCTGATCTGTCGTGGGCGTGGTGGTCCAAAGGGACCACCGTGGTGTGTCGTGAACGACTCCTCAGAGTTCTTGGGATTCCTCCTAAGTGGTAGACGGGTGGGTGCCCTAGGTTTTTAGTGGATCGGCCATATAACATCAGGTCAGGAATTGGAGCCCAGTAAGATGATTCGGGTGCGAATTTTCCTAGGCTAAAAAGAAAAAGAATGTATAGGTATTTTAGTCACGTGACCACGTGTTAAAAGGGCGCCCGTCATTGCCGCAGGCGCCACACTTTTTTTATTTTAAAATGGATCTATTGACTCAAACACATAGTCATCTATTTGATTGAGTTTTTGACCCAGCAGCGCTACAAACTTGAACAATTAATCTGGAACAATATCCCACCACCAATACGACAGCTGGCGTCAAGATTCACCTTTAAGAAAAGGTTTAAATTAATTCTTAACATTATTTATCATATTATTGGTGCACAGAGCAAGAGTTACATTTCATATTATTTGTTTGGTTTACAGTTTCTAACAAGAGAATATCAAAAAAATCAAAATCAAAATCAAAAATGTTTATTCAGTAACAATTTTACAATTAATTACCAGCACATAGAGGTCCCCCTTTTAAGTATTAATAAATACTTGTTACTGGACACCTCGCTCTTCCTTGATCGTACTTACTATGCATGTTACATGAATATAAATTAAAATTTATAGAGTACGAGTAGGTGACAATAAAAGAAAAAAGAAAAAGAAAGAAAATTTGTGTGTGTGTGTGTGTGTGTGTGTGTGTGTGAGAGAGAATGCGAATGTGTGTGTGTGTGTGCGTGTGTTATTTTAAAAGATTTTCTATTTCCATGTAATCTTTATTCTTAAGCCACTCTTTGAGTAGTACTTTACACTTTTTATTTGTATTGGGATATATATTTAATTGTTTATTTATGTAATTATATAAATAACTGGACTGTTTAGCCTGTTGCCGTCTAGCGAATGCAGTTTTAATAGAAGGACTTGGAGCTACACTTGTTTTCCTCCTTTTATTTTCAAAGTCAGAGTTGTAAGTGAGGGACTTGTGTAGTTTTAGTACAATATTTAGTATGTACAACTTGCGGACTGTAAGGAGATCACACAGTGAGTAGAGTTCTTGTGTTGGAAATCTGTAGGGCTTAAAATACATGACCTTTAATAAGGATCTTTGTGCTCTCTCCAGTTCCAAAAATTTAGTTTTGTTAGCGCCTCCCCAGACACTAATACAGTGCACGAGGACAGACTGAACTAAAGATATATAAACTTGTTTTAATATGTGCGGTGTTGCAATATGTCTTAAATTTTTAAAGAACCAAATGAACTTTCTTACTCTAGTCATCAAAAGTTCTATGTGTAGATGCCAGGATAAACGCTGATCTAAGACTATTCCAAGATATTTTGTACTGGATACTTTTTTTAAATTAGGACATGGGCAGTTAGAGTTATTAAGATCAACACAGGAATGAATTTTAATATTAAGATCAGGCTGGGTGCTATTATAATTGGTGAAACATATATAATTTGTCTTGGATGTATTAAGTGTTAGTAGGTGTGTTTTTAACCACTGTGCAACCTTGGCTAGACCTACTTCAGCGCTGCGTTTAACATCTTCCCAGTTTTGACCACAAAATACCAAAGCAGTGTCATCTGCGTATGAAAACACATGCCCATTTTGTATTGACATATTACAAAGGGTGTTTACATACACCAAAAATAGTGTAGGTCCCAAAACACTCCCCTGTGGGACTCCATAGGTGATGGAAGAGTCACGACTACAATGTTCACCTATTTTAACTCTTTGCCTGCGGTTTGTAAGATAGTCTCTAAATAAATCCAAAGGAACACCTCGTATACCGATCTCTTCAATTTTTTGTATAATAGTGGGGACAGAGACGCTATCGAAGGCTTTTTTCATATCAAGAAAGATTGTCAAGCATTTCTTTCCCTTATCTACTTTATCGATAATGATTGACGTCAGCGCTGTGACAGCGTCTTCTGTACCAAGTCCTCGTCTAAAACCGAATTGTGACTGTGAAAGTATATTAAATTTATCTAGGTAAGCGATTAATCGATTGTTTAACAATCTTTCCAGAATCTTTGATATTGCAGGAAGGACTGAGATAGGTCTGTAATTAGTTGGATCGTCTCTATCGCCACTCTTATATACAGGTGTAATTAATGCTAGTTTCAGGGCAGCAGGAAAGACACCGTCCCTAAAGCACATATTAGCCAGGTGTGTTATTAATGGAACGAGGAGAATATGGGCCTGTTTTAGAAACTTTGTAGTAATATTGTCATATCCAGGGGCGCTCTCTGTTTTAAGGTTCATCAACACTGTCATAACCTCCGAATCATCAGTTTCGAGCAGTACGAAAGAAGAAGCATGGGAGCCCCTTACTACATGCGTAGTGGAGACGTTGTGAGAGTTGGATTTACAGAGGATTTCCTCTGCCAAGGATTTTCCCACATTGGTAAAGAAGTCATTAACAACATTTACAGATTCGTGTGGGGTTGATTTAATGTTTAACAACTCTATATTTTTGTCTTGTGATTGCTTACGCTGTGTAATTTTATTGATTGCCTTCCAAAGCGTCTTTGGATTTCCAGTGGCATTCATTATTTGTTCCCGCTCATATTTGCGCTTAAGTTTTTTTACAATACCGTTACAATAATTTCTATAACGCTTGTATGTAATTCTTAACACTTCATTATGTGGGTCAGATCTTAATTTCCATTGCATATTATTTCTGTTTTGTATACAGCGTAGCACACCTAAAGTCATCCAGGGTTTTATTGTTCGACTGGTTTTAGGGACTAATTTAACAGAGGTATTTTCTAAAATGCATTTTTGTATTTTACCTATTAACAATTCAGTCAATGTGTTAGGGTTATTACATCTTAGCAATTCTTGTAAATTTATATTTTTCAGACTATGTAGGGCATTTTCATAATTTAATAATGTTCTGTATTTATTACTAATTACTTTTTTATTGGATATGTTATTTAACTTAAGAAAAATCATGTAGTGATCTGTAACAGTTGTATTTATTATAACGATTTTTGCAAGTGATTTATTTTTGTCTATTTTTAACATAAAATGATCGAGACAGTTGTTTTCTCTCGTAGGTATAGAGTGTCCTGGGAGCAGACCATGTGTTGATAGCATATTTAGATAATTAAGTCTATTCGTTCTTTCATGAGAATGTTCATTAAATTTGTGTATTATGTTGATATTGATATCCCCCGTCAAGATAATAAGTTTACATGTTTTAATAGACTCTAGGTAAATACTTAGAGAGTTGATAAAACTTTCAGCATTGATGTTTGACGATTGATGATGATATCGCAATAACATTAACGTTTGTACCTCAAAAACCAATTGTCGTATTAGTGGGACCAACGGGAATCGTATAAAATATCCTTCCCGTTCGTCCCACCAATAGTGCAAGACCTAATTGATTTAGGATATTATGTATTGCTTGTACCTATGTATTAGCAATTAGTGCTGTTAAGTTTCAATCTGATGGTGGAGCTGGTACTACTGTCTCCGCACTGTCCAAGTGGTTGTGGCTGAAAATCAGCGTTTTGCTCCCGGGCTTAGATTAATCTAAGCTCCCGGGCAAATGTATCGCTGAGCTACTTACGACCTTTTTGCACTGCTGCAGCACACACACATGCCACATAAGCCGCTTATTTATTTTGAAAATATGTTTTGCTTATCCATTGTATCTTTGTTTTATGTGTGTGCCTGTGGTTTTTGTAATAAATGTTTTATCTATCTATATATTGGTAATTTGTCATAAACTGAGAAATTGACGACTTGAGAGTCAATAATCCATTTTAAAATCCAAGGTGTTGCGGGAATGCTGGACACGTTAAAAGGTATATTTTCGCAATTTTTGCAATGCCGGGTACATAATAAGCCCTTGAGCGTCGATCGACCACAATTGGCTACCAAAAGTGGCCGATAACAATTAAAATTCTATTGTCTCTGGTATTCGCGCGCTCGAGCTCATATATGACTCCGTATTCTTGGTAAAGGGGTTTCAAATAATACAAAGTTAAATTAGTTGCTATTTTTATTTGGTTTCCATCACAATACAAACGTTTAAGTATACCGCACGCACGCATTCTCATAATGCAGCTCTACGAGAATCGACCATACAAGACTTAAAACTTATCTCTAAAGCAATTTCATCTCATCTAAACAGGTGGTATAATAATACACTACGCATTCGCTCACAAAATCAAAAGTATTTCAAAAAATAAATTACAATTTTTTTCGCACATGTTATTCGTTATACCATTTTTTGACAATCAAAGGTTTCCCCACCCCATAGACAACGACAAAATAAATAAAACGTCAAAAAACTAAGATGGTGGCCATTCGCACACTGTCACATAGTGCAGATAGACGAATTGTCTATGAAGTTAAACATGGTAAGAAGTTTTCTTTATTTTAATCTTAGCATGTCGTTAGCTAGGAGGAACTGCGTTCGAGTTTCCCTCGCTGCTTAAAATCGTCTGGACTGGTGGAGTATCATTTGGCGTACACTAAATGTGGAGAGGCCGAGACCGATGGCAGCCAGGGCAAATGCTGATCTGGACATAATTTTCTCACGATTCGCTGGCTGCAAAGAAAGAAACAAACTTTTAACAAACACCATCAAACGGTATACCATACAAAAATGTATAATCTCTCGCTCCTCCGTGCTTTGGGAGGTACGTAAAGCCGTTGGTCCCGGCTGCATTAGCAGTCGTTAGCAACCACCATTCCCTACTGGGCCCGCGTGGTAGTTTACGGCCCGTTCTCCCTATCCATCCTTAGGAAAGGCTCGTGCCCTAGCAGTAAGGACATAAAAATTTTTTTATGGCTATGGCACGAGCACAATCACGAATGAGGTACTTATATTGTAATAAAACCTCCTCCGTAAAATTATTATTCTGGGATCGGAGACTGGAGAAAAGTTGTCTCCAAATGGCCATTTACAGTTCGCCAGTGCAAACTTTATGAGCAGCGGCAAACTGGTTTTGATCCATCACACCTTAAAAGTTTTTTAGGGTCACGAGTCAGTTAATGAAAGCTGAGAACAATAAGCCGTCTCTAAAAGCTAGGACTTTGTCTCGGGTGGACCGTATCGTAAGGGAGAGACATCGCATGCAAAATCATATATTACTGACCTTGCACAACATTATAAGCATTACGTATTTTAATTGTTCAAATTGTAGGAGATCGCGCCAAATACAAAAATAACGCAATTACTCTATGGTGTACGCGTGTATGGCATATATTTTATCATCGGTAAAAGGTTCACTTATTTCTGATAAGCGACAAATAATGTATCCAGTGTTTTTTCTCTAATGATTTGTATATAGTGCCATATAACTAGTGATGAAAGAACTCGAGGTTTTTAAACCTTTTCAATCAAAACTCGCCTCAATTTTAGGACTCGACTCAAAAAATAAGACTTGAGGCTTTTTACTAATGTAAGATGACTTCAGTCATTAGAGTTCAACTCTGAAATAAAACGACTCGAGTCTTTTAATAACAGTTATAACGACTTAGCCACAAGCCTTTTAGTAAAGAACTCGAGTCGTTTAACATAAGATGAGTTGTTTAACATGAGATACTAAAATAATAAACTTCAGTGATTGGTCATTGCATTTTTATTGAATTTTCTAGTTTTCCATCACTAAATATTTTTGTTATTACAATTTTAAGATAATTATCGTAATTATAAATTATTACAAAATAAAAGAAATTTAAAAATTAAAACGCCGACCAGTTTTTAATTTTTATCAATTTCAAAAATTACCTATGCAGATTTTAACACAATTTAAAATCCAAAAATAAATATGCCTCTTTTACCTATAATAATTAGCGTGTGAATACGACATACATACATATCCATATTAATTTTAGTACCTATACGAGAATGAGCGCGCCTCACGACTTAAGACTCCCGCGAACCGAGTCGTTTTAAAAGGGTTCGAACCTTTTCGTTGAGACTGAGTCGTTTAATATTTCGAGTCATTTCAAAATGACTCCAAGTCTTAAAATACACATCGAGTCCCAGTCTTGGACTCAAATAAGGCTTGGGGTTCAGGGTTTAAAGACTCATTGAGTTGTTAACCGTATGACTTGAGTCGAGTCCCTTTTAAAGAGCTTAAAAACCTCAAGTACTTTCATCTCTACATATAACTAGTGACTTCGAAATGTCTAGCATTTATAGACCCATAGAAATAAGAGTAGAAAAGAATTACAATAAATGTAACGGTATAATGTGGTCTATAGTTGCCTGCCAAATGTTACGTAACAGAAATATCTGGCCACGTGCTCGCCACCTTAATTAGCTTAGAAGGAGGATAATACGTTTTTAGGTCAAGTTTAAGATCGTTTAACTAAAACGAGGTGTGAAGAAGAACTTGCGAATTGAGAGCGAAATCATTTGCCTACACATCGAAAAAAACCTTAAAAAATTATAAAAACAAACATTCAAACAGTCGATTTCATTTAAAAATACTTGTTTGTAAATAACCACAAAAAAAAAACGTTAGCAAAAATAGGCGTCTTTGTCGTAAGAAAACGGCGAAATTCCAATGTGGCGTTGCCAACGTTGTATGTAAATAACATTAAAAAGATATAAATAGCCAATTCACATGACCGGGCGTCGCGAATCGTGTAGCTGTCGGTCGTCGGCTTCAAAAATCATTTCGCAAGCGTTGGTTGTCATCAACCAAAGGTTCATCTTCAAACCATCTTCAAAGGTTCATACCTTTGAAGGGTTAATCCTTAATCGCCTTTGTCGTCTAGTTGTTAAGACCACATGTTTAAACCCAGAGGTACCGGGTTCAATTTCCAGCGGGGGATACATTTTTGTGTGCTCAGTTTGGTGGGTGGTAGGGCTTGTTTCCGCCTGGCTAGCTACCACCATCTTATATAAGGTGACTGAAAAGGAATGCAAAATCCGACAAGGATTGGTCAGGTCAAGGGGTTTGAACAATAAAAGTGACAAAAAAAGTGTATTTTTTTCAATTTTTATTTAATAAATACATAACGCATTTAGTAAATTTAAATTAGTTTATTCGTTAGGTATCAAATTTATTTTAAAGCTACAAAAAAATAAATAGAAAACTAATAAAAATAAAGATTATTTACTACGCCATAACATCAATGTTTGTAGCATCGTTGTGTTCCAGCAGCTAGAGATAAGATAGCCAGTGCCTCAGCAGTTGAGGAATCCGGGTAAGTGCGCATCCACCTTTGGCCTTATCATCACTTAACATCAGGTGAGATGAAGGCTCAGCAAGTGCTTACCCGTAAGATGTAAATAAAAGGATTATAACTAATATACTAGTTTCCCGATGAGCGCTTGAAAAACGGTACGCGACTTTGGGGCCACGGAGCCACAATGACGTTTGTGGCGATGCCAGTAAATATTAAGTACAAATATTTTGCAACTTTAATCTTTATATTCAAGACTTAAGGTTCACAGTAAGCTAAGTTGTTCATGCTGTTGGAAAGCGAGGATAAAGCCGAAAGGTGAAAGCGCACTTCACCCAGAAACCTCAACGACTGAGGTTAGAGATAAGATGATCTCTAACTCTCTGAATGCAGTGCTCCAAACATTGTTATAGCAACAATTCGATCAATTATTCAGATTCAAATAAAAATAAAATAAAGAATAAGTCGTTGAAAGGTAAAGGCGCATTTAAAACAAGCTCTGCTAACAAAATCGAGAACACAATAGAAGGCGCTCTCGCTGGGATCGAACCCGGGACCTATGCGTCCGAGCCTATTGGTTTAACCAGTAGACCACAGAGGCTGTTAAATACAGAAATTTATTGAAACTAGTGGTCGCCCAGTGATCGAAATTCGACCGTAATTTTGTTAAGGCTGCACGGATTGTATCCTAAGCATTGAAAAATTAAAAAAGATAGAATGTGAGTTTGGATTGGCATTGACAGATGTCTGCTGCATTAAAGACAAACAATACGTGTGTGTCAAATTCATTGTAGTGTGTGTAGTGTTGTTTTTGTTGATTTAATGTATTTTTTAAGCATAACTAAAAAAATATATTGACATTCGGATAACCTTCTCTATGTAAACTATAAGTGTGCGAAGTTTCATACTCCTCCGTCCGCGCAATTTTCGTAAGAACGGGTACAAAGTTTTTGCTTCACGTATTAATATATAGATTGAAATAACAAATACGAATGTTCAGTGCCATACCCATCAGACACTGCTTGTCGCATTTAAAAATATCACTTAATATTAATGATTGAATTCGGGCAGCGCTAACTCTGAGGTCCCAGGTTCGAATCCCGGTTGGGTCAATTTCGAAAAACGATCTTTTTCGATATTGTATCGGGTCTGGGCGGTTGTTGTACCGTCATTGTTTCTGATTTCCATAAAACGAGTGTTTTAGCTACTTATTTTTGGATCAGAGAAATGTACGTGAAGTTTTCTAATATTTATTTATTATTGATTGATTACTGATTACTTAGTTTCATACAAGTTGTCGTGCCCCCGATATTTATCTAACTTCAATCAATGTAATCAATGTACCTAATGATAAGTGGTTAAGCCAGTCAATTATTGTGTGATATAACATCTTACATATGGATGAAATTCAACGTTATATGAATGAAAAAATCAATTTATGTCAACAAAAGTATTTGTCGTGTAAACACGACGCAGGCAAAATGTCGATAATTAATGTCAGATTAATCCGACTTTGGCTTAAACCGTAAGCAGGACCCTGCATTTTTCGGACAGGTTAAATAGGAAAAAAAAAAAAAACTTATCGTCTGTTTTAAATGTAAGAAAAAAAATGGCAAACTAATTATGCAATAAAACATTCAGTGTTGGCACGGAAAGGTGTCTGTCAAAATATAAATTATGATACAGACGGCGCCAATGGGCTAGCCCTATAAGTATAAATCGGTGTAGCACGCATGAAGCGTACCTTCTTCTTTTGTTTGACTAATTCTTTTGTTTTACATCGGCCATTTTTTTGTATAAGATTAAAACAGGACCAAGTTAATATATTTAATGCGAGTTAAGACGACAATTTGTATGGCATTGAAGTAGCGCCTCCTAGTAACAAACGAGGAGAATTTCATTAACGTCATTGGTAGCAAATAAAAGTCGGACTAAGCACCCAACTGGTTATACAAGTATAGGACTACATAGCCCGAGTTCGGAAGGCAGGTAAAGCCGTTGGCCCCGGCTGCAGTAGTAGCCGTTAATAACCACCAATCCGCACTGGGCCCGCGTGGTAGTTTATGGCCCGTTCTCCCAATCCATTCATGGGAAGGCTCGTCGTACCCCGAACCGAGCTGAACAGTGATGACAAACTGAACTGGTGATACAGATGATGAACCAGAACCAGAATCGTGTCTGTTTGTTTCAGAACAATGTATCCGTAGACTCATAGAAGCTTCAATAAAACCTTATATCGAAACCTAAATATCAATACAAAAAAAACGACGTAACACCCAAAGCATTTTAAATTTCGTAAATATACTTAGCCATATGAATGCAATAATTAGAATTTTTTTTGCTGAAATAACTATTTAAAAATAAAAATGAAAATGTTTATTTACTAAAAATAATAGTAAGTCGTGTTACAGGAGTGTACAATGACTCCCACTCTAGGCTAGGCCTGGCTAGTGGGGGTCAATTCTCTAGGGTTAGCAGGGTAACAATGTGGCTATTCGTCACAAACAATTATGATTAACAGTATGATTCTGACAATAACAAATTATTAATTAATTATTGGACGGTGCAATGCGCAAATGTGAGTGCATATATGTAAGAATGAGTTAAGTGTGTGTGTGGCTCAAGGTAGCCCTGCGATTTAATCTTGGGATTTATGAGAAATAGTTCTTTAAACCTATATAAAATAATAGCTGACCTGGCGGACTTTGTATGACAGCTTCGCTTTGACAGTTTCCGTCATCTATATATTAATACGTGAAGCAAAAACTTTGTACCCGTTTTTACGAAAATTGCGCGGACGGAGGAGTATGAAATTTCGCACACTTATAGTTTACATAGAGAAGGTTATAAGAATGTATTTTTTTTTACAATTATGCATACAAAATACATTAAATAAACAAAAACAACATTACACACACTACCATGTATTTAACACACGTATTGTTTGTCTTTAATGCGGACGACATCTATCAATGCCAATCCAAACTGTCATTCTATCATTTTTAAATTTTTTATTGCTTAGGATACAATCCGTGCAGCTTTAACAAAATTACGTCTAATTTCGACCACTGGGCGACCACTAGTTGAGATAAATATAATTATATTATTGGTTTTCATGACAACAAAACAAACAAATCATTTTGTATTGAAAATTAAATTGTCGTTTTAAGTATTTTTTTTAAATATAGCCTATGTTACTTAGCGCTAATGAAACATTCTAATGGTGAAAGTATTTTATTTAATCGGTCCAGTAGTTATTGAGTTTATTCGTTGCAAACATACATACATACATACAAAAATACAAAGGTTTCCTCTTTATAATATTAGTATAGAAAACACAAACCAGACACATTCTTCCTTTATCGTAAATATAGAAAAAAAGACCGATGGACCGTTATCAGTCGTTACCAGCCAGATACAAGATTGATAAAGACTTTTTTCTGCAAACTATAATGACGTAATTAAAAGCTTCTAGGTATATTACAAGTGGAGCAACCTCCTAAAGGGCTGTAAACTAGACGGGTGGCCACAATTTGTCGTTATAGTCAGCTTTTTTTTTTATTATATTAACAGGTAAGCACAGTGCCTTGATCTCACCTGATGTTAGGTGATGATAAGGCCAATGATGGAAGCGCACTTCACCCGGGATCCTCAACTAGTGAGGCACTGACTATCTTATCTCTAGCTGCCGGAACACAACAACGCTACAAACATTGATGTTATGGCGACATATTTAGATAAGATGGTGGTAGCTAGCCAGGCGGACAAACAAGCCCTACCACCAACCAAACCGTGTACACAAACATGTACCCCCCGTTGGGAATCGAACCCGGGACCTCTGGGTCTTAACCGGTGGTCTTAGCCACTAGACCACAGTGGCGATTAAAATGTGTCTTTGGCTATGTGTCTTTACAGCGTAGAAGCAATTAGCCTTCATCTGACCTGATGTTCAGTGCTGATAAGGCCGAAGGTAATAATAACCTAATTTTTAAGCCTAATTTTTTTTTGGAAGAGATATTTGATTGCGTCAGACGACATTTTCAGCTTCTAGAGCTAGAGGGAACGGCATCCCCGGCATCCCTGTGCCCTAGTAGATTCTCCGAAGGGTTCGGATCGGATCGGGGGGGCGGAACCACGCGAGGGCGCCTCTAAAGGCTCGGACCTCGGCTCGGGTAGACCGGGCCGTGGAGGAGAGGAGCGCCCAGGTACATGTCTGTACCTGGTATAGAACGCGTGTGAACCGGTTCTTCGTACCCTTGTTCTACGAGTACGGAGTCTTGGACCGGAATCCTCAACTACTGAGGCACAGGCTATCTTATCTCTAGCTGTCGGAACACAACACAACAATGCATTGATATTATAGCGACATATTTAAATTAGATCAATCCAAACTAAGTACACTCGTCAACTCGTCATGCACCCATCGCTGAGAATCGAACCCGGGAGACATCTGAGACTGGTAGTCTTACCACTCGACTACATAGGCGGTATAAGTTGTTCTATTCATCATCATCTCATCATCTCAGCCAAAAGATGTTCACTGCTGGACAAAGGCCTCCCCCAAGGATCATCATGGGGGGTATTTGCCGTAATCGCCACGCTTGACAGGCGGGTTGGCGATCGCAGTAGGTTGAGGGTAACCTCAGAGAAATGCTGCTGCCCATCCTCTGGAATGGTCCCTTAGTGGGCTTTTACGACACCCACGGGAAGAGATGGAGTGTTCTATTCATATTCATTTATTGCATCTTGTTGTATGCAATAGTGTTACATAAGTTTTTGGCACAAACAAGAACCCTGTAAGGGCACAGCAAAACACTTACATACTATACTTACTAAACTAATTTATATTATTAATACACTTCATTATATCATAACAGGTGCTGACATTTATTATTATTATAATATTATATTTGTTTATACAAGTAACATAAAAACTTTAACCGGATACATAAAATATTTATATTTATTTAAGTTTCTAAATTAACAGCTATTTTTAAAATCATTATCAAATTTCCTTCCCTGGAGGGCTTTTAATGAGTTGGGCAAGCGGTTATATAACTTGAATACCATATAGAATGGCCCTTTTTTAAAAAGATCAAGGTGTGGGATTAATTGACATAAATTATTTGACCGGCGAGAAACGTAGCGTCTACGAAGGTCGGTTATTCTATTCCTATCATTATAATCATCATCATCAGCTCATTTAATGTCCCCACAGTTGGGCAGAAACCTTCCCAATAAATGGAAACACTACAGAGATAACGGGCTATAAACAACCACGCGGGCCCAGTGCGGTAGTGGTTGTTAACGACTACTAATGCAGCTGGGTTCAACGGCTTTACGTGTCTTCTGAAGCACGTTTCTTACGCTATTATCTACTTTATGGCTGTAACAACTCTTCCATACATATTCGCTAAGTAAATGTGTTCAGAAATTCAACCAATCCATCATAATAACATTTAACATCATCTTAATTACACGCTGTCTTTGTCTTGTGTCAACTCTGTCAAACACTTTCCTCGCATCAAGTAAACTAATGAATCATATCTACGCACCAAAAACTGAACTGTGTGTGTGTGTGTGTATTTTTAACTTTTTTCGCGGACAAACATGCGTTGGAAATTTGGCCATCTTCCATAGGAGACGACCTTCACAAATTAAAAGTACGTTGATATAACAGTTGGTATTGGTTAAGCTGGACGTTGTTATAAATAATTGTAGTGGTAGAGCCACGCTGCACTGCAGCACGAAATGGGCCGGCTCGCCCGGCGTAATACCACCCACCCTCTCACAGAATATCAGCGTGAAACAATGGCACTCGTTGCTGTTGTGTTTCATCCGGTGAGTGAAAGTACCGAAGGTCCATCTCTCACCCCTCCCCCCTCCCAATTCCTACTCCCTCCTCAAGATCCAACTCTACCTTAAGGCCGGCAACACTTCTGCGATTACTTTGGTTTTGCGGGTGTCCATGGGCGGCGGTGATTACATTCCATCAGGTGACCCGCCTGCTCGTTTGCCTCCTTTTAATATAAAAAAAAATCTATATGTCGCAGCCAACTGGTTAATACAGCCGTTAAATTGCACGGCTAGGCCTTTGATTAAACACCGCCATTCAACCACACGTCCAAATGTCAGCTACTCGACTAATCGAATGGCTGAGCACAACGTTAAAAACAATACAACTGGACGACGACTGACGGTCAGCCGACTGGTTAAATTAAAGTGTTTGTTTTCCTTTAAATAGGTGATAGTAACTCGTGAATAGGAATATCTATTTGTATAGGACCCAAATCTGAAATCTTTAAAAAAAACAACAGCTTTCCATACATTTTGGGTGTGTCAGTATTACTGTACCAATTCGAAACACTGCTCGACCTGAAAATTGAACCCAGCATCTTCGAGCGCATTACAACACGGCCACCGAGGCGTCCTTTAAAATAAATAATACAAAAACACAAATGTTGAAAAAAATTCCACTAGCAGGATTTGAACCTGCACCCTTCTGACATTCCGGGTCAGGTGCTCTTCCCTTCAGGTTCCCTTCTCTTCAGGTGAAATTTCTTCAACAATTGTGTTCTTGTAATTTGTTCGTAACAAAATTTGCGTTAAAAATTATTTGAACATAAATTATATTGAAAATTGAAAAATTGTTTATTGTGTCTAAAGGGTACATTAAGTTTTAACCGTATCATTCGTCATCATCAGTATCGTATATTATACAATTATTAGTTGAAACAAACAACAACAAATCATTGAACCTATCAACAGAACGATCCACATCGTTGAAGTTTGAACGTGTCATTAATGTAGATATAGTGCGCACTTTCAACTTGAGAATTGGAGGAACGATCGTCGGTCAACTATTTATCTTCAGCACCGTCGTCGTGGCGTAGAAATTGCGCAGAATACGTTGTAAGTTATGCGATATGGCCATATCTATAGTAATTAAAATCGCGAGCAGACAACACATAAATCTTCGTACTGGCAATTTAGATAAAAATATCTAGACTTAGCAACCAGCCTGACACATTTTCCATGTAAAATAAAACTTCATTTTTCAGTTCAGACTACAAAATTTTTTTTTAGTGTTTGCCTCAATCTCAAATTTTGTAAAAAAATTCGAAATCGACGTGGACAAAGTCGCGGGCAATCTGCTAGTCATATCTATACTAATATTATAAGGAGGAAACCTTTGTATTTTTGTATGTATGTATGTATGTATGTTTGCAACGAATAAGCTCAAAAACTACTGGACCGATTTAAAAAAATCTTTCACCATTAGAATGCTACATTAGCGCTGAGTAACATAGACTAAGTATATTTAAAAAAAATTAAACAAAATATGTACTAAAAACGACAGTTTAATTTTCCAATAAAAAATGATTTGTTTGTTTTTTTGTCATAAAAACCATTGATATAATATTTAACTCAATGATGGAAACTGTCAAAGCGGTACGAAGTCCGCCGGGTCAGCTAGTAATATATAAAATTTATAATCTTTAATAATTAATATCTAAATACTCTGAATATTTTCTTTATTAAAATATGTCGTTAACGTATTGTATACTTATTAGGTAAAGCCTTACAAAACCTAATGTGAAAGTAAGTAGAGGTACAGAAGACCGCACATCAGACTATCACGACCTGTCAAATTTTCTCAACAGACATTGAACTTTATGTATATGACTTATGGTTGAATAGTTATCGAAGAAAATTGACAGTTTTGAATAGATTGATGTGCAGCGTCTGTATTGTACATGCATTGATTTGTTACAGCAACATTACTGGTAAATACCAGACGCACTTTACAAAGAATGTAAATGTTGAAAGAACTCTTTTCCTGTTTACTAAAATCGGAGAATAAAACACAGAACAGAACAATGATCAAAAGTGAAAAAATGTTTTCAAACAGAGTTCTTCGCAGTGTTGTCATTTAAAGAGTTCGATGGCGCAGTGGTTAACGCGCTGGGTACTTTCGCAAAGGCCGGTAATCGGGTGGGTGACCAAAAATTTATCATCTCGGGTTCCTCCGTGCTTCGGAAGCCACGTAAAGCCGTTGGTCTCGGCTGCATCAGCAGTCGTTAACAGCCACCAATCCGCACTGGGGTCGCTTGGTGGTTTATGGCCCGTTCTCCCTTTCCATCCTTGTTTTAAGTTCGCCTGGCTACCTACCACCATCTTATACCGCATGTCTAGATAAGCAATTTGTGGGAGTGGTTTCGTGAAATGGGACGGAAGTATGTGTTACAATGTAACAGGAAGTCGGGTAAGCGCGCAAGCGTGTGCCATTTTGTAAATTTAAAATCGATATTATAAACATCACATATTATTATATGTGATATATTGTGTCATTTGACTATCAAAGGTCATTTTGATATGTCATTAATGAGTATTTATTTCATTTATTTTATAGTTATAAAATGATGTAGGTAATACCTGACCCATTTTTTCAGAATATAATGTTAAAATTGCTTATTACTAAGGCGAGATGTCAAATGTTACAAATTGTATGCGACTATTGTAAGGCTCGCTCGTTTTAAAAAAAATCTTTATGGTTAAACACTTGGCTATCATCTCACCTGATGTTAAGTGATGATAAGGCCACAGGGAAGCGCACTTCACCCGGAATCCTCAACCTCTGAGGCACTGGCTATCTTATCTCTAACTGTCGGAACAATAATACTATACAAACAAGGTAGCAACAAAGTCGCTAGCTAGGCGTACTTAAAACAAGCCCTACCACCAATCTAACAGAGAAAAAACACGATCTTCTCGCTGGTAATCGAACCCAAGAACTCTGGGTCTGGGACCTGGTAGGCTACTCTTGACGCAAACTCAATCTTAATACAATTCCAATGGGATTAATATGTATCGATATTTGGATAAGTTTCGCAATTTCGGAACGCCCCATCTAGATAATAATTTGTTTACTCAATTTCCACGCAATTTAATACCAATGTAGCGCTATTATCGCTTTTAAGAGTGCCATTTGAATTTTTTAGATTTGGGATTGGAATTGTATTGAGATTGAGTTTGCGTCAAGAGTAGCCTACCTGTGGTCTTAACAGTGGTTATTGGTTATGATTTGTTGTAGTGACAACACAGAGGCGGTTAAATGATTCAGAAATGGGCTACCTGGAGTGCTTTTGTTTTTATATAACACAGTCGTTCTTGGCGGGAAAGTGAAGAGTCATGTCTGCGGTTTTGTTTTATTTTCGAAAATTTGTGTTATTTCGAATATTAATGTGAAATAATGGTGGATTATTAACCGTTAAGTGTTCGTGAATGTGCACGAGTGTTGGCAAATGAAACAAAACAGTGCAACGTCACTTTTCAAATTCTCTCAAGAAGTCCGCCCGAGGACTTAGTAAAGCCCCCACATCTTTACTGAGATACTCGTTGGGGGGGTATATCATTAATTTCTCACTTCTCTCTAATTCTCTCTTTTTCAAAAAACACAAACGTCAGACTTTCTATTGTCAGACATATCTATTGTATGTATATTTTAAGGAAGTTTGCTAGGAAGTCCACTGGTTTATTTTGAGATCGCAAGGTTGAAAGAGTCGTACTACACTACATCCTACATGTATCATATTAGGTACAGTTACTATTTCCTACATCCGGGATCCGGGTTATAAATAAAGGTAAGTAATTAGAAATTATATATTAAACTAGCTGTTACCAGCTACTTCACGAGGACTACTCTATCCTCAGGAACATGTAACCGGGATTAAAAGTATCCTATCTCCTAATCGGGGTCATGGCCTGTCCGTGTGCAAAATTTCATCCAAATCTGTTCAGGCGTTCTCTGGCGGCGGTTCATTTATGTCCCCAATGCTGGGGCACGTGCCTTCCATATGGATGGATAGGGAGAACGGATCATAAACCACCACGCGGGCCCAGTGCGGTGCAGTGCAGTGGTTGTTAACGACTGCTAATGCAGCCGGGACCAACGGCTTAAGTGCCTTTCAAAGCACGGAGGAGCTCCATGAAAAATCTTTGTTCACCCATCCTATGACCGGCCTTTGCGAAAGGTGCTTAACTTAAGCAATCGCTGACCAAACGCGTCAACCACTGCGCCATCGAGCGCCTCGCAATTTAGCGTTTAACATTATTAAATTAACAATAAACAAAGCGCTAATTAAATGGTATACAGTACCTATCGTATAAGTTTCTCGCCGATTTTTAACACAATCGATTCGCGAATCGATTTCCTCATAACGACCACTCCATTCGCAGGTTCGTACTCAAGGTTATTCTTACGTGATGAATTTGAGAGGCGTCAAGGTGAGCTACCTTACTTACGAATATACGACAAGAATTTGCTAAATACAAATGAGTTTAAAGGTGCAATGAATACTTAAAAATCTCGGTAGCACAGTGGTAAAGCGCGCTTGATATGCGATAGCTAAAGTGAAGCAACTTTCGCAAAAGCCTGTCATCGGATGGGTGACCAAATATTTTTCACCGAGCTCTTTGTTTCGAGAGGCACACAAAGCCGTTGGTTTCGGATGTATTAGCAGTCGTTAACAACCACCGAGCATTGGGTCCGCGTGGTAAATTACGGCCCGTTCTCGCTGTGATGATTCCTTCCATAAAAAAACGATTGTGCCCCAGAAGGGACATATAATAAACTGATGATCGCAAACTGACTACAAGAGCTTGCCGTCTCGGTTTGATTATAAAATAAATGGCATGGCCCCAATAAAAGTCGATCGGGAATGCGAAATGCGTGAATAATAAATGTCTACTGCCCTATTATCTTATCGTGAAGTCATAGGTTGGTTCGATAGCAAAAATAAGTAGTGTTTCAATGTTATATTTATAGATTATACCGGTTGGAACCGGCTTGGTTGGTTTTTAGCGCATTATCGTTATATCAGCCCGTCTCAGGCCTGATGGACATACAGGCCACTGATGGACATAGGCCTGTAAAAATGCATGCCACAGAGTACGACCTTCGGGTCATCTCTTCAAACTATTACCAGCCACTTTGCGTACCTATGGTAAGTAGGGATAACGTCGATCTACCGTGCCGGAGGGCGTCCTATTACAAAATAAGGAGTTACAGTTACATCGGGCAAACAAAGAGAAGTGTAGGAACCCGCGTTAAAGAACATATAGCCGACGTCAAGCATAGGCGCGAAAATAAGTCTGCAGTATGCGAACATGCCCTAGAGGGGCCCAACCATTACATCAGATTTGATAAACCACAAATACTTGCTAAAGAACAACGATTCATCCCTAGGATGATACGCGAGGCTATTGAAATTAAAAAACATCCTAATTTTAATAGAGATGGTTGGAATCTACCACCAGCCTGGGATCCCATCATACAAAACATTAAATCCCAGCACCAACACCATACTGCCAGACCAATCTATTTATTTTATAATCCTACACTACATATGAAAAGCGTTTTTTTAGTGCATAAGGTTTTAATAAACTTAAACCACCTCTATGGTCTTGTGACGTCTCAGACAAAAGAGGTCCCAGGTTCGAGAACTGGAAGCGTTATGTATTGTGCTCTGTTTGATTAGAACCCCTCGGAGAATCTATAAGGATGCTATTCCCTCTAGAAACCCTTACTGTTTCTCGCCGCCCGGCACCCCTAAAGTTCTGTCGCTGAATACGCCAGGCGAGGCAATTAGCAAACTATCTCCACAAAAAAGGTAGGGTACATTTAGACCTCCTAGATAGCTGCTACCATCTTATCTGAATGCCATTACGTTAACATTGTTGTGTTCCGCCATTTGAGAGCGTGATAATCAACCAAAGAAGGAGAGGAGACTAGGCCAAAATAAGTCATCATAGTTAGAAAGAGTCATTTTCAAAACTATGGCGCCAGCTAAAATAAACAATCTATGCGACATTAATGCGAATGCTTTTAAAACTCGTATTCGTAGCGGATGTCATATTTTTTTTACACCGTCAAAAATATCAATCGTGTTGACTCAGTGCTACGCTTTATAGGTAGACTGCATATTCATAATACGCAGCTCATCTCTACACAAACAAATCACATGGCATCCGTGCGGTTAATTCGCGTTGCACATGCTCATTGCATTTGTGCGGATGCTTCGAACGCATGCATGCAACGTGACGACGCAAGCGTGAACTAATAGGATCAATAATGTTGCAGACATGCGCCTCCTCATCGTCATATACCTATAAGTCCACTGTTGGACATCTTGATTTTTATTTCAAAGCTCTTAATTTACTTTAATCTATACATATAATAAAGCATACATGGAAGATATTCGAAAAAAAGTTGGCTGGGGATACTTAGAATCGATAACAGAAAACGTTTCAACAGCTTTTAAATTTTTTGTCTGTTTATCTGTTGTCTGTTTATTTGACCGCGCATCACGTGAAAATGGCAGAACTGATTTGGATGAAACTTTGCACATATACAGACTATGACGCGGACTAGGATATAGGATACTTTTTATCCCGGTAAAAGGTTCCTGTAGGATAGTGTAGTATTCGCGGACGAAGTCGCAGGCGACAACTAGTTGATAATAAATTCATTGTCATCATCAGCTCATTTTATGTCCCCACTGTTGGGGCACGAGCCTTCCCTATGGATGGATAGGGAGAACGGGCCATAAACCACCATGCGAGTCCAGTACGGTTGATGGTTGTTAACGAATGCTAATGCAGCTGGGACCAACGGCTTTACGTGCCTTCCGAAGCACGGAGGAACTCGAGATGATATATTTTTGGTCACCCATCCGATGACCAGCCTTTGCGAAAGTTGCTTAACCTCAGCACTCGCAGACCGGGCGCGTTAACCACTGCGCCATCACACTCTACCTAAGATTGCTCATTAACATTACAATATGCTTGTGTGTTATGTGTGTGTGGGTAGACAGAGGTTTGAAATACTTGGCCAGTCAACTCACTGACAATGTATTGCCAATTGCCCTCAGTGATAAGACATATATTGATCCTATTTTAAGCATCCACCAACAGCCAGTTTATTAATTTGATAATCTTGACACCTACAACAGTGCTACAATATTATATTTTTATCTTTATTCTGTTAAAAACTTGGCTTCTATTTTACCTGATGTTAAGTGATGACTAAGTCAAAGTTAAAGTCAGAGTCAAATATTTTTTATTCACATAAACTTTAGAAAAGTGCTTTTGAATCATCCAAACATTGTTTTACCTACTACCCATTCAGGACGTCTATTTTTAAGCTGTGGAGAAGAATGGGCGCAAGAAACTCCACAGCTTTAATATAAGAAATGACATTTACAAAATTATATGCCGTTACCAAGTTATACAAGTTTAAAATTACTTAACAATCTTTTAAATTAGAAATACTTGTTGGAGTGATTGGAGCATTTTAAACCCATGCTGTCTTGTCTTCAATGTAATCAGACACTTTATAATATGCTTTTTACAAAGCTTTTCTTTAATGGTGATTTTAAATTTATTAATGTCAAGTTTTTGAATATTACTTGGAACTTTATTGTAAAAACGTACACACAGGCCTCTAAATGAATTATTTACTTTGTGGAGCCTAGTATAAGGTACTGCTATTTTGTTTTTATTTCTAGTGTTTACATTGTGAATATCACTGTTTTTAGAAAAAGTTTCAATATTTTTATAGACATACATTAGGTTCTCGTACTAGTAAACTAAGGCAACGGTTAACCTATCTCTTACTGAAACTATCGGAATATAACAATGCTTGAAACATTAGTGATATTAGCCTTATACTTGGATGCCAGGCAGACTTGAAACAAATTCTACCACCAACCCTAACATTAGATACTCACAAACAACAAGATACATAGTAGAATATTACCCAAACCCTGAACTTTATTCCATTTATAAAGTTTTAACTTAAAAGTTGTTTGGTGACCGTTTTGGTCATTTATTTTAGCAACCATCACTTAGTATGGCTTAAGGGTGACCTAAACTTTGGAGATGTTAGTTAAAACTTATACAGACATCTCTCCATTTCGAAATGTAAATGCTTACACAAGTGAAGTGAATCTATGCAGGTGTGTTCATAGTAAATGATAACTAAATGAAACTGCCACTTTTAAGCTGTTATAAATAATAAATTAATGTTAAAAATATTATAATAAAAAAGTTTATCAACTCGTGAGGTTTGTAACACAAAATTATGTAATAAAATTGACCTTACCTGCGAGTATGTGAGTCGGAGGGCGTACTGGGCAATTTGTGTGGTTTTCATAGTGTCCGAACCAGTTTGCAGTGCAGGCTGCAATAGAAAATGCACATATAACACAGGTTTACGTGGTACATATGGAATACATACACGTTTTCACACAGAAACTTGATTATTTGCCGTTTGAATTATGCACTTTACATAACCTATAATATAATTTTAAATGAGCATTATGTGGCTGTGTATCGATGCAAATGTCCTCTATACAACACAAAGACTATAAAAACTTAATTTGCCGGTAATAGTGAAGATTTACAATAAGTAATTTAATTATTTTAATAACGTACTTCGCACTCGCTGCCTCCCGCGAACGAAAGAAAAATGTTGGATTGGATGGTGGAAGATTTTTCGAGCAATGACTGATAACAATGACAGATGTCAGATGTCAGGTGTCAATGTCAGACAATTAATTTTTATGTTGGTGATCATGATTATATTATTGCCAATATATAAATATTGTTAATGTACTCTTTTTTCCCCCGTTCCAGTAAATAAGAGTGTTACCTTGTCCATGTGCTAATCTTGAATTAAGGCTCCAGGCTTATTCGCTAACTCATTTGACAAGTTACAATGATCATCATTGCGTCTTGTCAAAAGCAAACAGACCACAGCAACACAAATATTACCATAAAATCTTCAGAACACTAAGTTTTATTCAAATTAAAAATTCAAATACATTTATTTGCAAATTAAGTGTGTAGGTACATACATAAAGATCAGACAAGTTAAACTTCAGGCATTGCAATTAGTTTATTGTTCTGAGATAAAACCTTTGGAAAGATACAAAATTGTTACTGATTATTAGTTCTGTGGCCGGCCAGTGCTGTTCCTATAGAAAAATATAAGTGGTTGTGTTCATGAAGATAAGCTAGATGCCCTAATTTTAAAATTCTACTCTATGGGATGAGTCTATGGTTGGGCTTCTTGGCGGGAAAGTGAAGAGTCATGTCTGCGGTTTTGTTTTATTTTCTAAAATTTGTGTTATATCAAATATTACTGTGAAATAATGGTGGATTATTAACCGTTAAGTGTTCGTGAGTGTGCATGAGTGTTGGCAAATAGAACAAAACAGTGCAACATCACTTTTCAAATTCTCTCAAGAAGTCCGCCCGAGAACTTAGTAAAGCCCCACATTGTTACTGAGATACTCGAGGGGTTGTGGGTATATCATTGCTCACTTCTCATTTATATTATCATTCATCATCATCCTACAGAAAAGAAATATTGTTTATTTATGTATTACTTGTTAGAAAATTACTTTGACACTGGCTAAATGTGCTAATCGCACGAAGCCATCAACAAAAACAAAAAAAAAACTATGGGATGAATAGGCAGCATAGGCAGAACCTTTTTTTGTATTACAGGATCCATGAAGCTGTAGATAAGATCCCACAAAATAAATGCCATCAAAAACATATTTGTAAAAAAGAACAAGTCTCGCAACTCAGTTCTACCGTAAAAAGTTGTGAAATCCATGTAATACCAAGTCGGTTAATTTATTCAGTCTCTACTTAAGGGACCTTTAAGTTATTACGTAATTAGCTAGCCTAACAACATCTTATAGTGACCATATCCGATGGCATAGTGACATTCATAAGAGCTACTTGTAGCCTAAACTGAATAAATGATTTTGAAATTTGAAATTTAAAACATACCTATCAATATTTAAAAAAAAATGTTTTAAATAAAAAGATTGACTTGGCCATCGCATGAAAGCACAATGTATCTCACAAGTAATACATAATATTATATTAAATTAGATTGTGTGCGATTGCTAAGACAATCTACTTATTTAAAACATAAAAGATTTTTAATATTGATGTGGGCACTATAAGATGTTGTTAGGTTAGCTAATTACGTAATAACTTAAGACAAGGTCCCTTAATAGTATTCTATTAACCGACTTGGTATTACATGGATCTCACAACTTTTTACGGTAGAAGAACTGAGTTGCGAGACTTTTTTTTACAAGTATGTTTTTGATGGCATCTCATTTCTTTTTGTAGATAGTCCTACTTTTTTTCCTCCCCGGTACCTTCTACTTCTTGAATACCAACAACGGATTTTCTTAAAGCCCACTCTCTATTTTTTTATTTATACATACATATACACGACTGATTCATTCACTGCAAATGGTAACTTTGTAATCTTATACATTTATATGGGATTACAAAGTTATTTGTGCAGTTGGTGTATCTAGAAAACTGAACCGAAATTGCAAAATATTTTAGTTTTTCCTTGATTTATACACTAAACACTAATAGTATTCTAAATTTGAAGCTTCTATGTCTGCTAGAAGTGCCTTAGAGTTTTGATGATCGGTAAGTCAGTCAGTGAGTGAGTGTGTCACAAAATTAAGAAACTTTGACTAGTTATAATTTTTAAACTACTGGTTCAAACTAAATGAAATTTGAAATATACCGTGTTTATACAATGCCTGGTTGGTTACTAAACATTTAGACTTTTAGTTTTATCCACAACGAAGTTATAAGGGGTCGAAAATGGCTCGAACTGTTTTTTTTGATGCGAATTTGTGATGTGCTATTCTACTGATTGATGAGTTCTAACTAGTTACTTAAGTGTTCACGATAGATGGCGCTATTGGAGTTGGTTCCTTTTATAAAGTAGTTATTTGTGAATAGTGAATCTCATGTAGGACTAGAAATAAATTATTACGAGAATTTCGTAGTATTATATAAGAGTGGATTAACTGTCTCAAATTTCATCTGTTAGCTCTTTCTCGTTCTCTATAAAAAAAATTATTTATTTTCATCAAGTTTAAAATACAGCAATGCGGTATTGCTATATAATCATTCAAGGCGTTACACGAAGACGGGTACTGTAAGTACAAACAAACTATAAAATTACTATTTTGACCTTGAATAATGTATTACTCAATCGCTGCTACGGTCTAGTGGTTAAGACAACTGTACTCAGACCCAGAGGTCCCGGGTTCGTTCTCAGCGGGGGGTACATGTTAGTGTTTTCTGTTTGGTTGGTGGTAGGGGTTTGTTGTCCGCCTGGCTATATAGCTACCACCATCTTATCTAAATATGTCGCCATAATATCAATGTTTGTAGCATTGTTGTGCTTCAGCAGCTAGAGATAAGGTGGCCAGTGCTTCGGAGTTGAGGATTCCTGGTGAAGTGCGCTTCTACCATTGGTCTTATCATCACTTAACATCAGGTGTGATGAAGGCACTGAGCTTACACGTATGATTATAAAAAATCATCATCATCATCATCATCAGCTCTTTTGATGTCCCCACTGCTATGGATGGATAGGGAGAACGGGCCATAATCCACCACGCGGGCCCAGTGCGGATTGGTGGTTGTTAACGACTGCTAATGCAACCGTAGCCGGGATAAAAACGTAAAGCCCCAGGAGGCTTTTTGCTATAATACCATACCTACAGAGTGCCTAGTGTGTGAGTTTAAAACGAAAATTAGAATAGCATTGCAACAGCGCCTCCTGGCGACAATCGACATACGAGAAAATTCCATACAATTTTTTTTTTTCGTTTTCGTAGTCGAATGAATACGGGTACTTAGTAAACAAAAGTCACACTAGGCACCCTGTAAGAATTTACAAGAATTTGTTTTCGTAAACGTGTTCTAATCGCAAATAAAACTTGGATTATAATAGGTTAGGTATGTAGGATAATAATAATAATAACAGATTGGAGTAACTTTATTAGTAAAAAGTGTTTCATTACAAAAATTAATACTCAATTTACGATCTAGGTATGTACCGTAGAATGGAGAGAATGTGATGATTGCTTCAAACGGCAACGGCAACGGCCACAGCAAGAGACTTACACCCGTTTGCACTAAACTTATAGATCACCTAAGTCTTTGCCTAACTACTACCCGGTCAAGTTAAGTCGGCACCCGAGTGTAAGTGACATTTTCGAGCCAGGTGCCGAACTTGACCGGGTAATAGATAGTTATAGTAGTTTATGCAACTGTCATATAATGAAGGGTATTAAAACACGAGTGTGAGTTTATGAAACGAGCGCAGCGAGTTTCATAATAGTAACGAGTGTTTTAATACCCGTGTTATATGCAGTTGCATACACTACTTTATCTTCACTAATGCAATTAGTCAAACAACAAGAGTAAAAGCTGACAATAGTTTATTTATAATAATAAAATTGTTCAAATTTTGGATGGTACAATTTTGAAAGTTAATGTTAATTACCAACCAAACCAATCCATCCACCATCCAATAACCAATGAGAGCGCAGCTGCGCGCGCAGGGCCAATCAGGAGCGAGCGCGCGCTGTTCTTTTTTTATTCAATTGGCACAAGATCTTACCAAAGAGTTTTGTGTATGTAAGTTTAGTAGTTTCGACGAAGTTTTCACGTATAACCCAACTGTTTTCAAAAGCCAGCCTAATATCAAAATTTTATACAACTTGTATGAGGATTTTGACATAAGGCTCGCCAGGTTAATTGGTCGCGTTTTATTGATGTTATAATGAGATTTTACGATATCGATGTGGATATTATACCATCATGTGAAATTGCTTAAATTGAGTGTTTTGTTGTCTGCGCTATAACAGTAGTAATTATAAGTCAAGTATTGGAAACATAAGTAGAATGTTACAACATTAGTGTAGATAAAATACTTTATTGCTCACACAAATAAAAACAAAAAACAAGTACACATAATCTTAAAGCTAGCATGGGCAAAGGCGGTCTTATCGCTTTAAGCGATCTCTTCCAGACAACCTTTGGTTTAGGAGCCCAAGAAGGAGATAGAGGAAGTGCGCAAATACAGTAGAATATAATAGAATCATATAACAGTACATAAAATGTAATAGTTAAGCCAAGACTTAGGCGATTCATAAGTTTAGTGCAAACGGGTGTTAGTGTTTCTCAAAAGCACCGTCAGAGGTGTTATAGAGGGAACGGCATCACGCATTAGTGCGTCTCCCTGTCCCTACTAGATTCTCCGAGGGGTTTCGAATCAGATCAGATAACATTGATAGCAGCTATATGATCCTTGAGGAGCTCGATGGCGCAGTGGTTAACGCGCCCGGTCTGCGAGTGCTGAGGTTAAGTAACTTTCGCAAAGGCCGGTCATCGGATGGGTGACCAAAAATGTATCATCTCGAGCTCCTCCGTGCTTCGGAAGGCACGTAAAGCCGTTAGTCCCGGCTGCATTAGCATTCGTTAACAACCACCGATCCGCACTGGGCCCGCGTGGTGGTAGGCCCGTTCTCCCTATCCATCCATAGGGAAGGCTCGTGCCCCAGCAGTGGGGACATAAATGAGCTGATGATGATGATGGTGATGATATGATCCTTTAACCTTCATCTGCCGCGAGCACTGATCAGTGCCATAAACAATTAAAATTCTATTGTGTCTGAATTCACGGTAGAGTAGCTGCTAAAATGGATTTCCCTAGCTTCTCTTGTGTGAATACCACCAGAATCATACCGTAGAACTATATCTAGAAGACAATTTTAGGGAACAGAGGGCATAATGTGAGTTTTGTTTAGTATTTAGTATTCATTCGATTACGTTTACGAAAACGAAAATTAGTATGGCATTGAGGCAGCGCCTCCTGGCGACATACGAGAAGAATTAAATTTTTCCATACAAACTCTCGTTTTCGTTAACGTGATTAAATAGTGAATGAAACTCGCATTAGGCACCCAGGAGCTGTGGTCAATGTTACACTCGATTCATAAGTCGTCCCGTTCTCGCGTACAATCGAAAAGTTTCTATTAGGTACCTACCAATAGGTATTCACGCTCGTTTCGTTTCGACACTATTTGCTTTGGAAGCCTCGCATTGGGGCCACAGACTGCGCAAAGTTTACTCCCAGATACTGGCAGATATTAGCTGCTGATATCACGCTGATAACAGATGTGGAGCGTGGTGCTGTACCTACCTAAATTAGATGTGGCTACATGCTGATTCTAGTATGCTATATGACAAAATACTGCTTCTTTTCTTATCTATTTTATTCACGACGATCAATTTGAACAAAGTTTTTTTTTTCCTTTTGTTTGTTGCTTTGTGCGATTAGCACATTTAGCCAGTGTCAAAGTAATATTTCTAACAAGTAATACATAAATAAACAATATTTCTTTTCTGTATGATGATGAATAATAATAGAAATGAGAAGGGAGAAATGATATACCCCCCCAATCCCTCGAGTATCTCAGTAAAGATGTGGGGCTTTACTGAGATACTCGAGGGATTGGGGAGAGAATTTGAAAAGTGACGTTGCACTGTTTTGTTTCATTTGCCAACACCCATGCACACTCACGAACACTTAACGGTTAATAATCCACCATTATTTCACATAATTATTCGACATAACACAGATTTTAGAAAATAAAACAAAACCGCAAACATGACACTTCACTTTCCCGCCAAGAAGTCAGAACAAAGACTAAAGACATTTGCATTACACTTTTTTACGTAAGTCAGAATATTGACAGCCCTAGCGCTACGAGCGTGCGTAGGTAGGTATACGAAGCGAGTACATATACATGTGCTTACCTTTTGCTCTATCCTTATTGTGTGGCTTTATACACTTTTGAGGTATTTTTTTGCAGGTGTACAAATCTGCTTCTGCTGTTTTAAACGGCCACAATCGTGTCTCAGTGGTATGATACAGAATAAAATATATAGTCCAAATGAAAAATCAGGCAACTGGCAATGGCAGTGATGATGATGAGACACTATCGTGCTTTTTTAAAAAGCTGATTAAAGCGAGGCCTTGTTTTAGCGAAATTTTTAGATAAAGCTAGCCAGGCGAACTTGTAACAAGCCAGCCATCAACCCAATCATAAACTGGGAATCAAACCTCGGGAATGACCACTGCTTTATGATTATTTTGTCATAAAGGAAAAATTCTTCATTTTGTCATTAGAAAGGAATCTTTTCCTTCTCTGTCCCTCTCATACTTCTGGCTTTGTTCATTCTTCCTTTCACATCCAATTCATTCTCCTGTGGAACGCGCTGCCTCTCGAAATCAGGATGGCTACGAGTCGTGACGCTTTTAAAAAGAAAGTCCGCGAGCTCTTGTTTGATAGAATCATGGTAGAATCATCTCAATAACTTCCTATTATATAGAATTATGTATTTTATGTATGTTTATTTATTGTAGTTTATGTATTTACAATACACATATTATATGTTTATGTATAAACAATATTTATGCATGTATTATATACTTACTTACACTTAAATCATTTATTATAGGTACTATCTTAATTGCACCTGCCAATGTTATATCTGCACCACCCTATGGTTGACTAGTAGAGAATGCCTCAGGCATTAAGTCCGCCATGTAATAGTTATGTTGCAAAAATTTAAATAAAAGTAAATAAAATAAAAAATTTACAATATGTATACTTACTTGAAAAATGTTTCTACCCTGTTAATTGACCTAGGGATTCTTAAAGATTTGTTTTCTTTTTTATTTTGTTAAAATATATGTTGATACTAATAGTAGTATAGTATAGTATATGTTCTTACATAAGTAAGAACATATGGGGTGCGAGTCAGATGACCTCCACGTGGTGCATCCTGGGCAACGAGTGGTCCCAACATTCTCCGTTCGGAGAAAGTTGGGCCCAATCGGCTAACATCTGGCTAGGCGGGAGCCCCTTCTGGGCCCTGCAACTCCGGTGTGCGTGTCTACTTTAGGCCGCACTACTCGCCGCTCCTTCTGAGCGGCTTTGAGGGGAGTTTCTTGGTAGTGTCCTTTCTGGACCTGCATTTGTGTGTTTTGTTTTTGTTGCAGGAAGGGGATAACAACCCTTAAATTGTCGCCATGAAAGCGTCTTCGAAAAAACAGCTACCCCAGGAGGGTACCCGTCGGGAGACGGGAGAATCCCTCCCCGGGGCCGGGAAACCGGCCCCGGGCCGCCCCACCGTCTCTGGGGGGGGCAAAGAAACGCCGGAAGGGAAGAGGAGGAAGGTTGAGTCGGAGGTGCCGATAGAGTTGGTCGGTTTGACTGAGGACCAGAAGCATCGCCTTGCAGTGATAGAGGGAAACCTCTTGTTGATGCAGCAGGTCAGTGACATGCAGGAGAAGTGCGACGGACTCGAGAATGAGCTCCTCGAGGAAAAGAGGGCAAAGGAAGCTGCCGAGGAAGCCATGTTGGAGCTCCACGAGCAGCTGAAAGAGCGTTGCCAACGGCTGAAGGAGTGCCGGAAGGAGGCCATAGAGGCCAGGAGAGAGGCCCTGGAGGCAAAGGAGGCCAGAGAGGCTGCGGAGGAAGCGAGGCGCCTTGCGGAGGCAAGAGCTGTCCCTACTTCCGCGCTGGATGAGGGCGTGACGGCTGCGCTTGCAGAAATGCGGCGCACCCTCGACGCCTTCATCGAGGGAGTTAGCAAGAGGTTGGACGGGCTGGAGGCCAGGCTTCCGATGCCCGGCGGAAGGTCCTACAGCTCGGTGACTGCGCGCGGTTCGGCGGGTCCCGCTGCAGCAGTGAAGACCGGGCCCAGTCAGGGAGGGGTGCGACCGAAGGTCCAGCACGCTGAGTCCGGGGGTTCTCCCCCGGCTGAAGCGCGGACCAACGGCGCCCGCAGGCGACGCAGGCGAGGGATAGGGAGGGCGAGAGGCCCTGCCCAAACAAACGTGCCGGGAGTCAAAGGGGGGAAGGTGGCCCTTAGGGAACCCAACTCGACGGCGGTCATCGTCCGGCTCAAGCCGGAGGCGATTGCCGGGGGGGTAACCTATGCGGCCACACTTGACAGAGCCAGGGAGGCCATAAGCTTGGAGGAGCTTGGCATCCCTGGTGTCAAGATGAGGACGGCCCAATCCGGGGCAATTCTGATGGAGGTGCCGGGTGCCGACAGCGGCGAGGCTGCCGATGGACTGGCCCGGAGATTAGAGGGCGTTATCTCGGACGTGGCAGAGGTTACACGTCCGGAGAAGCAGGCGAGTGTCCGCCTAAGCGGCTTCAGCATGGTCTCCTCGGAGACGATTGCTGCCGCGGTGGCGGAAGAGGGAGGAACCTTGAGGGAGAGGGTCAAGTTGGGGACCATTCGATCGGCCCCCAGCGGAGACTCGGTGATGGTGCAGTGCCCGGTGAAGGCGGCGAAGAGGCTCGCCGCCCTGGGGAGCCTCCGAATCGGATGGAGCCTAGCCAGGGTAGAGACGGTCAAGCCCAGACCCATGCGCTGCTTCAAGTGCATGGGGACGGGCCATACGAGGCCTATGTGCCCATCAGAGGCGGACAGGGCGGGGCGCTGCTTCCGCTGTGGCATGGAGGGCCACAAAGCGGGAGCGTGCATCAAGCCTCCGAACTGCTTGGTCTGTGCCGAGGCGGCGCTCCCCCATGAGCACGTCATGGGGAGCAGGGAGTGCTGCCCCCCGGCTGTGAAGATGAGAGCACCGGAGGCGCGGAGCTGACGGCCTTGTGGTGTTGGCTTTGTGCTTTGTGCTGTGTTTGCTGTGTGTTTTGTGTATGAATGTGTGGGAGTGGGAACCGAGCTGGAGCCAGATTTGTATGGGGGTCTGGGTCCGGGCCGGTTCCTGGTCACCATAGAAGGGCTGGCGGGCCGACGGAAGGCCGCGCGTTTCTGTTGTGTCGTGTCTGTTTGTGTATATGTGGTAGGGCTTCGGCATAGGTATGTGTTATACCTCCCCGAAGGCCTAGGGTCGTGGGACCACTGTGTCTTGTGTTGTCCATGTGTTTGTTTTGATGCCTCGTCCGCCGTACACCGAACCCTCGGTAGTGGCAGATGAGGCTCTTTTGTCTTGGGTGGTGCACTTCTGGCGTGCCACTATTTGACGTAGGTCTTAAACCTATTATTTTTGTCGAAGGTCTTAAACCTTAAATGCTGTGTTATCAGTACGTGCCCGTATACTGGCGCGCGGCCGTCAAAGCACATGTTTCCCCTTGAGGGAAGAGATGTGCGGAGATGGCCGTAGGTTGGTACACGGGCGCAGGGTGGCAGCCGCGGCTTTAATCCTCCACAGGACAAGTACCGTGGTTGTCGCCTTATTTAGTACTCGGATTGCCGTCCTCCAGGGGTTTAGTGGGTATCCCCCTCCGTCTCGCCCTCCCAGCCGGGACTTCTTCCTGGCAACTGACTTGAGGCTTCTCGCCTCGTCAGTGGGTGCGGAAAGGCGGACGGGTGAGTCCCACATAACCGGGTGCCCTTCAGGGCTCCGGTAGTCGTAATGACTTCCCCTGGGTCAAAAAAAAAAAAAAAAAAAAAAAAAAAAAAAAAAAAGTAAGAACATATAGTACACAGTTATACCGCGTAAAGATAGACTGTGGTTATACCTACAATAAAAAACCATACTTATCTATTTCTTTAAACTAGTGATCGCCCAGCAGTGGTCGAAAGTCGACCGTAATTTTATTAAGGCTGCACGAATTCATTCCGGACCCAAGGCACCCCTGGAGGACATCCCTGGGGGTGCCCTAAGTAATGAAAAATTAAAAAAGATAAAATGTGAGTTTGGATTGGCATTGACAGATGTCGACCGCATTAAAGACAAACAATACGTGTGTGTCAAATACATGGTAGTGTGTGTAATGTTGTTTTTGTTGATTTAATGTATTTTTTATGCATAATTAAAAAACAATATTAACATTCGGATAACCTTCTCTATACAAACTATGAGTGTGCGAAATTTCATACTCCTCCGTCCGCGCAATTTTCGTAAAAACGGGTACAAAGTTTTTGCTTCACGTATTAATATATAGATACTTTAATGTAAGCATAAATGAAAAATAATCATGCTGTATACAAAACGTCAAGTCATGTCAAATACAATCTCAGCTGATATGAATGAGTTACATTAAACACATAATTAAGTAAGCAATTATGGTATTATACAAAAAATGTTGTTTAAAAAAATAATCTCGGTGTAAGTAGGTACCGTTTATTAACATTGGAATTAACACGAAACCCTTTACTCTCTAAGACAAGGTCAAACATGTACAATATGTTTGTGTGTGTATGTGTGAGAGAGTGCAAGTTTTTTACGCCGCACACTAGCGCCGCCAATGAAAAAAAAAACATTTCTAGTAATTAGAGATAGAAAATCAAATTATGCTCAACAAACTATTTGAATGAAGTAATTTAGCATTTTTACGTCACGTAATGAACGTCTGACATGTTATGGTTTATAAATGTTCAAATAATTTTTTAACGCAAATTTTGTTGCGAACAAATTACAAAAACACAAATGTTGAAAAAATTTCCACGAGCAGGATTTGAACCTGCACCCTTCTGACATTCCGGGTCAAAAATATTATGATCGGATGTTAGTGACGGTAGTTGTTGACATTGAATGGGCGCCTTTGGCTTTCAAAGTAAAAAGTGTTAATATTGGAGTCAGAAGGGTGCAGGTTCAAATCCTGCTCGTGGAAATTTTTTCAACATTTGTGTTTATGTTATGGTTTAGTTAAATACGGCGTTATAGTTAAAAGTGGCCGTTTTTAGCTGTAACGTCTAATTTAACTAAACCATAACATGTCAGATGTTTATTAAGTGACGTAAAAATACTAAATTACTTCATTCAAATAGTTTTAGTTTTATAGATAAGTATGTTTTTTTTCATTGACGGCGCTAGTGTGCGGTGTAAACGCTCTTTTATTAAATTTTATTTTTTTTAAATGCGATAATTTGTATGGCAAAATTTTGACTTTCCTCGTTTGCCACCAAAGACATTTAACTACTTAAATTTCTTTGTTTGCCACCAACCCAGGTCCTACTAGTTACTTCCGGCTAGTGCGAGATGTATTAGTAATTTGATTACGTTAACGAAAACAAGAAATAATAACAATGGAGCAGCCTCTACACCCTGATAGAAAACGAGGAGAGTTAAAATTTCAACAAAAAAGTTCAGGACGCAGAAAATGCCGCATGAGGCTATCAGCAAACTCTCCCCAAAACAAGAAATAGTGAAATGAAATGAAATAAAATTAAATGAAATTAATTTATTTGTTTGTTTACATTGATTTGTGTTACTAGTACATCATACAAATAACATTATGGATCTAGTTGTAATATTACAAAAGCGGGTAAAACGTACAGATTTTATATTATATATACTAGTAACAACAACAAGCGACTATTACCCATCGCAGTAGTATTTACTGAGATGCGGCAGCGTAGGGTCACCGTTCTCAATTGACCAGTTAGAATTGACACGTGCTGGTGCTGACAGTTATATATCAATGCAGTTCTGTTATAACTGGTTGTAAATTGAAAAAGTGCAGTATACGCAAAAAAAAAATATTAGAGATCCATACTAATATTATAAAGAGGAAACCTTTGTATTTTTGTATGTATGTATGTTTGCAACGAATAAACTCAAAAACTACTGGACCGATTCAAAAAATTCTTTCACCATTAGAATGCTACATTAGCGCTGAGTAACATAGGCTATATTTAAAAAAATGTCCACCCGTGCGAAGCAGAGACGGACCGTTAGTATTATAATAAAACAGTTTTTCGCTTCCCACAAATGAAAACCAGATTTGTTGTCATAGTCTGGGTGGTCTGGATAGGGAAAAATTTGTTACAATTAATGTAGAGCTGCAGGCTGCAGCTTACATTAAATATTAAAGTTATGAGTGGATGAGTGTGGTGCCGGGGATGAAGAATTTCACCAACCCATCTCTTCCCGTGGGTGTCGTAGAAGGCGACTATGGGACCATTCCAGAGGATGGGCAGTCTCTTTGTGATTATTGTTACGTTACTGCAATCGCCAACCCCTACCAAGCGTGGCGATTATGACAAATTCCCCTCAAAATGATTTATCATTGGGGGAGGCCTTTGTCCAGCAGTGGACGTCTTTTTGGCTGTGATGATGATGATGAGTGGATGAGGCTCACACTTCTCGGAAATAATATCGACGCTTGAAAGGAAATATTGATTGAGCGACTTTAAGCTAAATTTATGAGAGATAGTTTAAAGTTTGGATTTTTAGAAATAAAATCGTATAACTTCTTAATGTTGTTTAGTCTACATTTTCTTTCAAGTGTCGATATGTGACTTCCTTAATTTACTTGGTCAACTTGGATGTCTGAAGGTAGGTACCACCTCAGGAGGATAGACTTACAGCCGAAATTAATAACCTATCCTCAGCAAGAGGCCTACTAGAGCTCTGTTGCTTAATTATTTCTGTTATTTATCAGAAAATAACAGCGGTTGCTTGGTAACTAAACTAGGATAGGCCTCTTAACAGAGATAGGTTACTAATTTCGGCTGTAAGTTAGCATGCTGAAAAGGAGGTTTATACCCATCGGCGATGAAGATGGTGGTTGATACGGAGTAAATACTCTTTTTTAAGTTACTTATGTAAGTAAGTACCTACACTTTTTATATTTTTCTACTTTTACCTTCCCAATGGGAAGACCCTGGTTCGATTCCTGACTAGGTCGGGTAGGCATTAAATTTTTTCCCTGTATTTTATAAATATTCTTATTTACATACCAAATCATAACACTGCACCCGCTACTTCATCTACATAAATACCCGTATAATTTAAGAAATATTTGGCGTATTTACTTGGTTACAAAGGGAACATCGCTGCAAAATTTCAGCTTCTAGGTTCAGAGTTAAGGCTGGGCGTTCAAGAGTTAACGGATAAGAACAGTGCCTTGATCTCACCTGATGTTAAGTGATGATAAGGCCAATGATGGAAGCGCACTTCACCCGGGATCCTCAACTAATGAGGCACTGGCTATCTTATCTCTAGCTACCGGAACACAACAATGCTACAAACATTAATGTTAAGGCGACATATTTAGATAAGATGGTTGTAGCTAGCCAGGCGGACAAACAAGCCCTACCACCAACCAAACCGAGTACACAAACAATGTACCTACCGCTGGGAATCGAACCCGGTACCTCTGGGTCTAAACCGGTGGTCTTAGCCACTAGACCACAGAGGCGGTTAGCGAATAACACAGACCTGATGGTCTGTGGTGAATAATCACAACATGTAAAAATATGTATATATTTAAGAGGCCAATAGCAATTCTCTTTAGTAAAGACTACTGTAGTAGGTAGATATGGCAATACCCTATACCAGTAGCACCAGTGTTCGACAGGAACCAGTTATCAACAGCTGTTTCCTTTGATCGTTAAAAATAGGAGTCGGCAACTGATTTAAGACTTTGGCAACAGTTGAATGCTGCTTTCTAGCTCTCATCTCGTAAGATTTCAATCAAAGTCAAAAATATATATTTTTTGCCCATGAAAATTGTGTCAAACACGGCTTAAAGTGTCGAACCCTATATGACCTGCAAAGTAGAACCGGAAAAAAAACTTATGTGCAAGAGAAACTATTTCTCGAATAGAGCATAGACAATGTCTTGTGACACGAAAACGGCTGAAAATCTACAAATCGTAACAGTTAGCAACGCGTGTCACCAGCATCTGTAGCACAAAACCGAAGCGTACAACTCAAACACAAGAAACTTATTGTATTTGAACACTCTCGGTAACTTAACGTACGCGAAACAAAGTGTTATAGGAAATTTTTGGTGCAACCAAACTAAAATCTTATCGTAGCGTCTTAAAGGCGGTTTTCCTACGTACGAGAAACTAGAAAATGATAACAAAATATGAATAATATGTCCCAGCTACAGGTGTGTGACGTAACAGGCTAGTTTGTATAAAAAACCAACGTTGTGCCGTAAGAAGCCATTTTGCTTTAGCTCTCAAACGCGAGAGTTCATCGTTTACTTACTTTTTAACGTAATTAAGGTATTTAGTGCGATCCCAAAATAGAAACGACCACTCGAAATAGTAATTAAGTAATTTACATGAGTCAAAAGCAATTTTCTAATTGGATACGTGTTACATTAAATGAGAAAAAAGTTCGTATAAACGTTTTGTGACAATTTTGTGTCAAATTTAAGCGGGAAAATTGCTAATCGGAAAATTGAAATTACCTTTTTAAAATGCATGAACGTCATTGGACCTCATTGTCTAGATAAATAGATGTTGTTTGAAGTTTTGCGGTCTGTGATTGGTCACATGACGGTTTGGGCGTTCGGCATGACGAAATGGGTAAAACTACAACACGTGATTCAAAGATGGCTGCAGAATTGTCAGTGGGAAAATCGTTGCGGAAGCCCTCGGTTCTGGCGGTAAGAGATTTTCATTGTTTTTTCGATAAGTGTGTAATAAAAATAGTATTAAAAATGTATGCTAAGTTGTCTATCAGATACACTTAAAACTGTAAAAAATAAAATATGCCAGCAAACACTAATGAAAATAATTTTTCTAGTTTTACTAAATAAATTATATTTCATAACAATACGTAATATTTAAATTAAAAAAAACACATCAAATACTTTTAGCTAATTGCCAGGAGGTTGGTTGGTTGAGGCAACTTAAAACAGTTACAACATACTTAGTTTCCACAATTAGAAACCAAAAACTTTTTGGCAAATCTTTTTCTTTTTCTTTTGTTTAATGCGCAAATTATCTCTCCAAAAAGTATCGACATCTCTCGCGCTAGATCTACGTTCTATTATCTAAGTATATCAAACAAATGAAAATTACTTTTTTTTTTTTCTAATTAACTATATTTCATAACAATTCGTAACATTTAGAGCCGATTTTTCAATTGACGGATAAAACTTTTGATAAAGTTCTAATACTTTGTAACAATTTAAAAAATGTATTGTCATAACATAACATGTCATGACTTTTTGAACAAATGACATTTTAGCTTGATTACATAACACTCTAACAGAAGGATAAGTTTTATCCAATGATTAAAAAATCAGCCCTAAATAAAATAAAAAAAGCACATCAAATACTTTTTACTATTGTAAGAAGGTAACAAGTTGAAAACAGTTCTCATTTTCAAAGTAAAGAAACAAAACAGCAATTATTTTTCTTTCAGTTTTTCTTAACGCGTAAATTATCTCTCCAAAAAGTATCGTCATCTCTCGTGCCGTCATAGACCAACGTTCTATTTTTTAAAAGCAAATATTTGCACAAGGAATATACGATTTAATTCCACTACGGGGTCACTTTGTACGGCAAGCATACAACTTGATATCAAAGATTAAAGAGCAGTAAACTCTTTGATAACGTTCCTTTATCAGAAATGGGACACAGAAAACTGTTTAGTTAGATTTAAAGTGGTTACAGTTTACTGTTAGCACGGTAATGAAACAAAGTTTATCGAGTTAGGTGAAAAGGAAGGTAATAAATAATTTGAAATATTTTTTCTTTCATTATGTGACAAAATGTACATAGTAAAATTACATAAAAGTAAGAGAAATGAAGAGCTCGATGGCGCAGTGGTTAACGCGCTCGGTCTGCGATTGCTGAAGTTAAGCAACATTTGCAGAGGCCGGGGCATTGGATGGGTCACCAAAAATATATTATCTCGAGCTCCTCTGTGCTTCGGAAGGCACGTAAAGCCGTTGGCCCAATCACCGGACCGCACTGGGCCCGCGTGGTGCTTTATGGCTCGCTCTCCCAGTGGTTTCCATGCATAGAAAAGGGGACATAAAATGAGCTGATGATGAGAAATGAAATTACTGGTTAGCAACGTGATACCTGGTGTTGCAATTGTCCATGGGTTGTGTTTGTCGCTAACCATCTAGCGGGTTGTATGTTTGATGAAGATTTTCCATGATTTTCCATTAAAAAAAAACACCGTATTGAAAATGTTTCCACGGAAGATCAGCTCGGTCGGGACACCTTTGGTGTTCTGACAAATGTGCTGAGTGGATACTTTTTTTTATTTTTTTTATTTTTAATTGTGTGACGCTAAATAAATAATTTTTCATTACTTACATAAAATTACAAAATCTAAAAATAAAGTTAGATAAAGGTATAATATAGTAGAAACACATTTATTTGGTGTATAAAAATTTCAATACTAATTAATAATAAGCACCGCAGTGTTCGTCGGGAACCAGTGATCAAAACGTATCTGCCTTAATAATTAAAAATCAGCAACAGTGAGATTAGCTTCACGCAAAATCAAAATCAAAATGCCACTATAAACTAATATCTGGTTATTAAACTCTATTTGGTTACCAAACTCTACTTAGTAACTAAATTCTTACCAGATGAAATGAAAACTTGTGAGACTAAGACTATATAAATGTTTAAAATAAACTTAAACTGCATATCGCAACGAGTACCTACCACAGAGTGACAAATTGTATACTATAATTTATATATTGTTTATTATATTAGAATAAAGATCTTTAAACCTAAACCTAATTCTACTTGGTAACCAAATTCTACTAGACAACCAAATTCTACTTGATAACCAATTTCTACTTGGTAACCAAACTCTACTTCGTAACCAAACTCTACTTGTCAACCAAACTCTTCTTGATAACTAAACTCTACTCCGTAACCAAACTCTACATGGTCATCAACTCCGGCCCGAACATTTTATCGCACAAAAGCTGCTGCGTATGCATATGCGTACCTTAAAATGGAACAGAACAAAGTCAGCAAAAGTTAGCATCAAATTTTTGACATACACAACTTTTGACTTGACTCGCATTTACCGATCTGCAACAAAAGTTCAAAGTCACTCTTAAAATAAGTCTATAAGAAACGCTTTACATAACGAAGACGTTCTTTCAGGTGACAATATATTTTGTAATATATTCATCATCATCATCATCAGCTCATTTATGTCCCCACTGCTGGGGCACGAGCCTTCCCTATGGATGGATAGGGAGAACGGGCCATAAACCACCACGCAGGCCCAGTGCGGATTGGTGATTGTTAACGACTGCTAATGCAGCCGGGACCAACGGCTTAACGTGACTTCCGAAGCACGGAGGAGCTCGAGATGATAAATTTTTGGTCACCCATCCGATGACCGGCCTTTGCCAAAGTTGCTTAACCTCAGCACTCGCAGACCGGGCGCGTAAACCACTGCACCATCGAGCTCCTCAATATCTCCTCCTGTAATATATTACTTATGCGATTTACACATGGCAGGTAATTGATTGGGCATATTCGCCGTAACACAGAATGTCTCTGAGGCTGAATTATGTTACGAAATGTAGAATAATGTAGAAATGTTGATAGAACCTAGTTTAGTCGCACTAGTGTTCGACACTTAACGTCCAGTGTTTGACACTTTACGTCCAGTGTTTGACACTTTACGTCCAGTGTTTGACACTTTACGTCCAGTGTTGGACACTTTACGTCCAGTGTTTGACACTTTACGTCCAGTGTTTGACACTTTACGTCCAGTGTTTGACACTTTACGTCCAGTGTTTGACACTTAACGTCTAGTGTTTGACACTTTACGTCCAGTGTTTGACACTTTACGTCCAGTATTTGACACTTTACGTCCAGTGTTTGACACTTTACGTCCAGTGTTTGACACTTTACGTCCAGTGTTCGAAAAGGTTTCGTCGCCAAAAAGCAAGATACATTTTCATTGAAAGATCACGGGATAACAGCTAGGAAACAAGTGGTCTGTCTGTATTTAATTGTTGCTAAAAGCTGATATAGGGGTATATTAAAAGATTAAACGAAAAAAAATTGATCATTGGTTCCTGTCGAACTCTGGTGCCACGCCACTAACTTATATACCTACTTCGTGCTTCAACTTCCTCAAAAACTTTGGAAGAAGAATAAGAAATACTTCTTCATTGAGACACTCTATTGTCGGTGTATCCTTTTCCATTCATCTCTCATCATAATCAGCTCATTTATGTCCCCACTGCTGGGGCACGAGCCTTCCCTATGGATGGATAGGGAGAACCGGTCTTAAACCACGACGCGGGCCCAGTAGTGGTTGTTAACGACTGCTAATGCAGCCGGGACCAACGGCTTTACGTGCTTTCTGAAGCACGGAGGAGCTCGAGATGAAGCATTTTTTTGATCACCCTTTCGATGACCGGCCATTGCGAAAGTTGCTTAACCTCAGCACTCGATGACCGGGCGCGTTAACCACTGCGCTATCGAGCTTCTCCATCATTCATTCATCATTCATCATCTCTATCACAAGCTAGGTAATTCTTTTACTTCTTTATAAGACACGACTTTCGCCTTCTCTTAAATTTGTTCCATTCTTGGTCTTCCAGAAAAGGTCTACATCGTTAAATATTTCGAGCAAAAAAGAAAGTTTTGAAATGAAAATTTTTACAATTTCAGTTCAACTCTCCAAAGATCTTTTTGTAACTAAGGTTAAACATGATACTTGTGTACCAATTTACATAAATAAACTGTAAGTAAGTAAATAATATACGCAACAATGTAGACGCAACTTTAAACGTTGTCAGATAACAAAACTGATTGCTGTTTTAAGTCTTTCCAAGTCACGCTTTTCGTATTGAAATGAATGTGCATTTTGTAAAACTGTAATAATCATAAAAATACGTAACTCCATTATTCTAGATTTGACTAGTTTTACTTGGAGGTGTTTTAAGGCGCATTCTTGTTGTGATCTTAACCTTTCTTTCTTTTAAACCACTAAGAAATATCAGGTTACCAGTTCCACAAGACCTGGTCGCCCGAGCCGAGGTCCTAGCCTTTAGAGGTGCCCTCGGGTTATTCCACTCTTGAATCCGATCCGAACGCTTTGGAGAATCTAGTGAAAACGGAAGCACGCGCGTGATACCTTTAAAGAACTCTCTGAGAATGTTCGACCACTGCAGCTTTTGAATGCTAAGTTTCTCGCCGTTCCAAAAATTTTTTACGGCTGTTAAAGGCAATAGGCGGCTGAGTAAAACTCTTTTAAAAATAAAAGGGTGGACGTGTGAATTTAGTAGTAAATAGCCTATAATTGTCCCACGGCTGAGCAAAGGCCTCCATCGTTGAAACCAAGTACCTGGTACTGTAACAACCCATTGGGTCGTTACTTAAGGTACCGGGGGATTTATAGAATAATAACGCTTACGAAATGGTTGTATTAAAACATTGAAGTCGCGGTCCGTCAAAGAATCCGCGATGTTCTTCTTTTTCTCTTCCACCTTTTTCTTCTACTACGTTTGAATGCAGGCCACGGCGGCTGCCAGTAAGCATGCCCGAGCAAGGAGTCTCGGTTGCTACAGTACTCACATTTTTTGGGGTTCATGGAGTGCTGGGTGCCAAGTGCGAGTTTCATTCGCCATTCGATCACGTTAACGAAAACGAGAATTTGTATGGTAAAATGTTAACTCCTCTCGTACCTCCTCCTCCTCCTCTCGCCACCAGGAGGCCGACCGCCTAACGCTCTCGCTTTCGATCGCTATGAAGGCGAGGCGAGAAGGAGGCGTCATCTTGTCATTTTGAAAGGAATATGAAAGCAATATCGACAGCTATAGGCTATAGCTTTCGATATTATTCGATATTATATTTAAATATTATATGATTATGATCGAAAGTGAGAGAGTTAGGCGGTTGGGGGGCACGAGGCGCTGCTTCAATGCCACCCAGAAGTTTTCGTGGATCACAAGTGAGACGCTATTCTTTATTCATATTTTTTTTATACCACTAAAGTGGTATTAAGCCTACGGCCTGTCTGAATGATGGTTGGATTGGTAAGCGTTTATCCATAGCCTACGGACGTTTTGCATTGCAACAATAGAGGTATCTCTGATGAGTTGCCGACAATGTAAAAAGCTTTTTACGCCCTTTTAAAATAACCTCATGCTAAACTTCTTTAATAATACATCAGTAGGGAACTCATTCCACAACCTGGAGCCTTACCACAAGCTCTTTCAGCTGAATTATATACCTAGTTTTGTTGAAGTTGTGAAAACAAGTCGCGTGATTATACACGTCTCGTTTTCACAACTGCAATAATATTGTAGTAATAATACAGCGAGAGCTGAGATTAAGCAACTTTCGCAAAGGCCGGTCATAAAATAATAAAAATAAAATCGGAAGGCACGTAAAGACTTCTAAATCGTTAACAACCACCAATCCGCACTGGGCCCGCGTACTGGTTTATGGCCCGTGCTTCCTATCCATACATAGGTAAGGCTCGTGCAACAGCAGACAGCACATAAAATGAGTGGATGATGATGATGATGATGATGATGATGATGATGGTGATGATGATGATGATGATGTTGATACTACTCCAAGAGCTTACATAGACCCCAGAGCGTACACTGCAGGATTCAGGAAGCTCCTTTAAAACCGCCTTGCATCCAAAATAGCCGCCATTTTGGGTCATTAATAATACAATTCAAAATAAATTTCTCAATATGAAATACCTACTTGACTCAATACTAATTTAAAGTTTCTTGTAACCGTTTGTTTGATTATACGCTTGTTTGTACAGCTGATTTGGTAGATTCTAACTAAATTGGACCGTGTGCCTTCGGAATAGAGTCCAAGCGTTCAATGCTCTGTAGTGTTTTAAAATATGTCTATTTGCATTTTTTCGAAACGCCATGTATTGTGTTGTGTTCCCAAGTGATTCAGGGTGCCTAGTGTAAGTTTTGTCTACTCTCCGTATTCATTCGATTGTGTTTACGAAAACGAAAATTAGTATGGCATTGAAGCAGCGCCTCCTGGCGACATACGAGAGGATTAAAAATATTGGCATCCTGAACAGAACAGGAGGCCGACCGCCTAACGCTCTCGCTTTCGATCGCTATGAAGGCGAGGCGAGAAGGAGGCGTCATCTTGTCATTTCGAAAGCAATATGAAAGCAATATCGACAGCTATAGGCTATAGCGTTCGATATTTTTCGATATTATATTTAAATATTATATTAGAAGGCCAGGCGAGGTCCTCGCCTTCTAAGCGATCGAAAGCGAGAGAGTTAGGCGGTTGGGGGGCAGGTTTTTAGAACGCGTATCCTTTTAGAAAATTCATTTTTTTGACGTAGGTAATACTAGTAAACGGCTGAGGAAAGTTAACTATATATAATGATGACCGTGGTTTACAAAGTTTCCAAGTTTGTTCGTTCAATGGAAGCATTGAATCATTTTTCTTCGCCAAAAATAACATAGGATTTCATTGAAACTATACGGGATGACAGCTAGGAAGCAGGTGATCTGTATACATTTGATGTTAAAGTAAAAAAAAACCTATTTAAAAAACAAGCTTTTATTTAAATACGCTAAAAATACTTATACTCAAAAACTTTTACTATCAACTTTAACGTCATTACATAATTTATATGATATAAAAGCTTGTCGCGAAATTTACTTGTGTAAATATAAGAAAATTAAATGAGATGAGATGAGATGAGAAAGTGTCGTAATGTATAGGCTGGACATTTTTCAAATTTTGAATTTCTGACACAGTTAAAGACGAGACGGGAAAAAAAATGCCCTTGCGAAATTTCTTTGACTGTTTATCAGTATACAAGGTCTCCCGCAGGCTTAATTTAATTGTATTGCGGTTGATAACTTTGTATTACGGACACAACTTTCGCAAAGACCGGTCGTCGGATGGGTGACCAAAAATGTATCATCTCGAGCTCCACCGTGCTTCGGAAGGCACGTAAAGCCGTTGGTCCCGGCTGCTCTAGCAGTCGTTGACGACCACCGCACCGCATTGGGCCCGCGTGGTGGTTTATGGCCCGTTCTCCCTATCCATCCATAGGGAAGGCTCGTGCCCAGCAGTGGGTTCATAAAATGAGCTGAAGATGATGTTAAAAGTTATGTTGCATTGTTTTGATTCATTAGCCAACACTCATGCACACTCATCCACCATTATTTCACATTAATATTCGACATAACACAAATTTTAGAAAACAAAACAACCGCAGACAAGACTTTCCCGCCAAGAAGCAGTTGAAAAAGTTTAAATTCAAAAAGTTTTCTTTTTGAAGTCATCAAAAAGGCGGCATACCACATTCTAAAATAGGTCAGACGGGTTGCACCACGCCATGCATAACTTATAATTCTTCTAAAAGTAAAATAACAAATGCTTGTGGAAACAATGGGCAAACAAAACACATGCAAATGTACATGTTTAAACAATTTGTTACGGCCTGACGAGATTTTCTATGATGATTTGGTTATGAATAGAAAGGATCTTGGCGTACGTTTAGACTAATATCTAGTAAATTGCCTTAGACTATGTTCGCTGTAGAAGTGACGGAATGTCCTTGTTCTTACATCATTTTAAGACAAGAAAAAATTTAACCTCCAATTCGTTAAAGCAACCATTTTATGCAGTCTTACGCATAATTAGTGCTTTTTCTAAACTATTCGGTTTTTGTTATTAATATTCTGACTGCCAAGTGCATAGGTGCATAGGTCTCAGAAGCAATGAATATTTTAACTAAGTGACTGCTTGAAAGTTCATATATTAAAACCGAAGCACTTCTCGGTCGATGTTTCTAAGTTGTTATTTGTTTCATATTTTACCTTAAATTTTGCATGTTTTATTTAAAATTATTAGTCAAAAATTCAAAGTTCAAAATTCAAAGTCATTTATTCAGTTTAGGCTACAAATAGCTTTTATGAACGTCATTATGCCATCGGTTCGTTCTACTCTGGGGCGGGAGATCTTGTACTGAGAAGAACCGGCAAGAAACTCAGCAAGTGTTCAGATCTTTTCTCTATTACAGCGTCAAAAATATTGGAAAATCCCCTATCATAAAAGGACACTTTCCATCACAAATAAAAACACATAATATAAAGGACAATCACAACATGTAAAAAAAAACAATAAATAAATAAAATATTTAAGTTTGCAAAAACATAATTTACCAGTTGAATTTTTTACAATGTCAATTTTTTAGTGTTTAACTTTTAATTAATCTTCTATTTGTCTTTATAGCCGTTTCTTTCAGTAGCTATTAGTAATTCGGGTCACAAGACCAAGTAAACAGTTATTTGGTTTCCCAAGGTCCAGGCACAGCCTAGTTGGGGAACCTCTGGTAATTGCACTGACTCAACCTGCCTTCGCACATTTTAAATTATGTATTTTTAAACACATTTTCTGTGCCTACTTTAGTGCAATAACATTTATTATAATTATTATTATTATTCCCATTATTTCTTTTTAATCTTAGACTTAGGTTTTATAAAAATTATATAAAAAGTAAAATATAATAAAATATCATACAAAAATACAACTTTTATAAAAACTTAAACCTAGAACACCGCCAGCAACGGAGCAGGACTCAAGCTACCGGCGATTAAGGCTGCAGAGAAAGAAACCTCCTGACAATGCGTGCCGTGTCCAAGAGTATTGCCTTCTGTATCTGACCCTTGATTATTATTATTATTATCTCCTTTATTTATTTTTATTCTTAAACTAGATTTTTATAATATTTTAATATAAAAACAATAAAACATTATAAAAACCTAATCCTAGAGTACCACCAGCAGCGGGGCAGGGCCCAAGCTACCGGTGGTCAGGGCTGCAGAGTGAGGAACCTCCTGACAATACGTGCCGTGTCAAGCAGTACTGCTTTCTAAATCTGATCCTTGATTCAACCATCAAGCGAGAGCCTCTTAAGGTGTTGGTCGAGGCTCTTCGCTAACAGACCGTTCGCTGAAACGACTATCGGAACAATGATCGTCGAATCAACATTCCACATGGCGGTCACCTCGTGAGCCAAGTCAAGGTACTTGCTGAGTTTGTCCTTCTCTTTTTCTTCTTTCTTCTTCTTATTCTATTATTATTATATTATTCTACGATCGATTCTACTTGTAATTATTGATAGTTTAAGGGCGGAGAATTAGCTTTATTTATCATTTAATAACGTTAACGAAAGAGAAATTGTGTGATTCGTTTATTTGTAGCACTTCCAAAATATGGAATGGTCTAGCTTTCGTTATTCTTAATTTCTATGACATGGAGTCCTTTAAAGGAGGCGTGAAGAGGCACTTTGTGGGCCAGCAGGGTGAGGGTGACTGATGCTGCGTTGTTTTCACGCTGCACCAGTTGTCTTCGCGTCTGCACTCCATTTCCACTTAACATCAGGTGGAGTGGAGTAATTTGTCGTGCAAACTATAAAAAAACAGTTACATTTATCACACAAATACCTAAAACCAACTGATACAATGTTTATGTAGTATAATTCCATGCAATTGTCAATCACCATCTTCATTGTCAGAATTACCATCACCTCTCTCACATTAATCTCTAAAGCTTTCAAAATATTTTAACAATTATTGAGTATTGACTTTCTATTGATTAGTTTACCATGAAATATGTTTAAAGTTCGTCCTTAACTTAAGTGCACACAAGTCCTATAGTTCAATTATCGTCGCGTTACTAACTCGTGAACAGAGCTCTCACGAAACAGCTAATTTGATTGGCGGAGTTACCCAAGGCGTGCACTTGAGCCCGTTACTTCTCCTAATAATGAGGAACTTTATTGAAGGCATTAGTCGAATCAACATTAACTGTAAAACGGTTCTTGCTTGATTTTTGCGAGACTTTAATTTTAATTTATTATTTCTTCTGATTAAATTTCAAATTTCGTTGCATACACTGTTGATGACGTAGTAGTCGACATTGAATAAGGCTCCTTTGGCTTACAAAGTCAGTGTAGATAGTATTGATAAATTTGTACGGTTTGGAAAGAGCCACGATAGCAGTAGTGCACCTGACCCAGTATGGCAGAGGGTACAGTTTCGAATCCCGCTCGTGGAAATTTTTTCATCACTTTTTCATATTAAAAATTAGTTACTCTTATTATAAATTATAATATCATTAAGTTTGAATTAATGAATGACGTAGGACTATCAAGCCATTTTAAAAGTCTGGAAACAATTTATATTTATTTACATATTATAATTTTACGCAAATATTGATGCGAATTACAATTTGAAAAAAGACAAAGTGTTGAAAAAACTCCACAAAACTACCACTAAACTTCAAACTGCCACGATGATACCACGACACGAGCGACGACGGTGAGCAACGATAGCATAGTTGGCAGTGCACCTGACCCGGCATGGCATAGGGTGCGGGTTCGAATCCCGCTCGTGGATTTTTTTCAACACTTTGTCTTTTTTCAGAATGGAAACAATTGATATTTCGTAGTAGGGTAGGGGCACCAGTGTTTGACACTTTAACCCCGGTGTCTGACACAGTTAGCGTCGCCAAAAACAAAATATAAAGTTTCATTGAAATTTTACAGGATGACGCTAGCTAGGAAGCAGGTGGTCGGTATTCTTATTGCTGATGCTGACCACTATTTGTAATGATTAAAGGAAAACAATTTCGATCACTGGTTTCTATGGAACACTGGTACTTTTACCCTAAAAAAAATATTATTTGTTTCAATCTTTATTAACTATTGTATTAAGTCATATCAATCTGTTGCTACTTGTCATGTTTTAATATGAGGCAACAGTTAATGTGTACTGTCAATGACATACTATTATTTTACTAAAGAAACCTTTATGATTGTAAGTTATAATTTACACGTCAAAAAGGACATAATTATAGCTAAACTCATGTTTGAATATTCGTACTTAATACCTAGAAGTCTCGCTGTGACGCCTCTGTATTATGTTATTTTATTAGATCTCATAATGATCGTCGATCAATAATGTATTACTCCCGATGAGTGCTTGAAAAACGATAGGCGACTTCGGGGCTACGGAGCCACAATGTCGTTTTTGGCGATAACAGTAAATATTAAGTACAAATATTTTGCAACCTTAATTTAATCTTTATATTTAAGTAAGCTGATGTTGTTGATGCTATCCAATATTTTTTCGAAATTTAAATTTTTTTCGAAATTTAAAATTTTTTCGAATTTTTGAAATTTTCAAAATTTTAATGTATACTTACCTAGGTATGAGCAAACATGACCACTTTCAAGATGCATTTTTTGTTCCGAATTCTTTATCTAGTACATCAAAGCATTGATGCACACTTAAAACGAAATCAGAAATCATGCAAGTGTATTAAAAAGTCATCATCATCGTCATCAGCTCATTTTATGTCCTGGGGTCGAGCCATCCCAATGGAGCCTTCCTTATAAGTAGATAGGGAGAACGGGCCATAAACCACCACGTGGACCAAGTGCGGATTGGTGGTCGTCAACGACTGCTAGAGCAGCCGGGACCAACGGCTTTACGTGCCTTCCGAAGCACGGTGGAGCTCGAGATGTTACATTTTTGGTCAGCTATCTGATGACCGGCCTTTGCGAAAGTTGCGTTAAAAACCACTGCGCCATCGAGATCCTATTTAAAAAAAGTTTTTAGTTACAATGCTTCTCAAACTTTATAAAACAATTTAAGAAACAGCCTTCTTAATTTTTCTTGGAAACACACTTTTTCAGGTCCGGAAAGTTCTATTCCCAGAGTTACCAAACGTTTTTTAGATTTTTTGATGCATAGCTCGGGTTTGTATCCACCAATTTTGGCAATTAGTGTATTCAGGTGACCGTGATTAAGCCAATATTCGATGATGGAAATTTTGGCCTAGCAGTGGCACAAAGAAAGGTTATAGTAACTTACTTTTACTAAATGGTTTTTTAAAATAAAAAGAGCTTATCAATAATAGGTTATAGTAAAGTTTTTATGAAAAAGCAGCACACTTGGTATGAGTAATACCTCCAACGAGTTTTGTAATATTTGTGTTTGGCCATAGAGTTCTGAGAGTTGAGTTTTGCAACAAACGTTTGCGTTGGTCCATAGAGTTTTATTACACATCGAACCTATCTGAAACAATTGAAAATAAATAACTGAAGTTGACACTGCAACAACTAATTGTTTGCAATTTTGCATCGGTTTGTGGTGAAACCAACAGTTATTGTGATGGAACATTTCTTGAGAGTTCACCTTCAATTTTGTTTTCACATTATTTTTTCGGTGAATATTTTTCTGGTGGGTAAAATATATGTTAGTAACACAATGTTAACTTCTAGTTTCATTAATATAATAATTAATTATGATTAGCTTAGCGTTTTTAAAAGTAATTCATGTTAGAATATCGTTTGTAAGACACCTCGTCTATCCATAATAATAGCTATAAAAAAGTGTAGTGTGGTTAATGGCGCAAACATTAGAACGCAAGTAAAATCCCAAAGCTAAGTTCTAATTAAGATTTACTTAATCTTAATGAAATACAGTATCATTTAACGTGTCAATACAGCGCTATGTATTGAGGAATTAATTTAGGAAAGTACTCTGCATAGATATTAATTTTCACACGTTAATATATAGGATGTTTGGTTATAGGTGTATATTCCCGAAACATAGCCATGCAACCAAGTATAAAGAACACTGTGATAACATGCAAAATCATATTTACGTAGATTTACTTTTCCATAAAAAAACTCAAATTTATTTTACTACAATTAACATTTATATATAATTTATTTAACAACAAGACATTATTATTATTCAAAACAAACTTAAATACAGAACTTAACTTAAAAAAAATAGAGAAAAAATAAATAGAAATTAAAAACTAAAGACTTATACTAGACTATAAGGCTCACGGGAACGGTCCCAAGAATGCTGGCAACATTGCCCCTTTGGATTGCCAAACTAATACGCTGGCAAAGGTAGCTGCCAGCCTTCCTGTCACCGGAGGCCTCAATAAGGCGAACACTTAACTCTTTGACCAGCTGCTTTGCCTATATTTTACTACAATTTATTTGGTCATTCCAGCAATGTTCCGACTTCTGTTTATGTTTGACCATGAGGTTGACGACCAAGAACAGCTTGACGTGACCCAGTCACTTTACAGTTTTACTTACTAACAAAGAACCTGAATATCTCGGCCATGTGGCGCTTAACAGTTATGTTCATAATTTTCCTGGGTTCTATGAACGGTACCCTATCCCCTGCGGCCGTCTATGAAACCAGGGCTACGTAACCAGTGTCGTACAAGGAATAATTCTTCTTGCTATGAAACCAGTAACGTACAAAGAATATTTTTTCTTTCCACGAAACTACAATAAATGCTACGTAACCGCCATATCTGCCATATTCGGGATTATACAGGTTTACCAAACACCCTGAATATAAAAGTACTAATGTAGATATTTTATTGTGTTCCATTCTAATAAACTGAACGAATACTAATCATACTAACATTATAAAGCTGAAGAGTTTGTTTGTTTGGTTGAACGCGTTAATCTCAGGAACTACTGGTTCGAATTAAAAAAATATTTTTGTGTTGAATAGTATATTTATTGAGGAAGGCTTTGGGCTATATTAAAATTTAAAAAAATGTTTAAAAATAAAAGTACACCCGTGCGAAGCGGAGGCGGGCTGCTAGTATCTTTATACGAGATAGAACAAGCCCTATCAACAAAACTGTTACACTTTGTACAAACAGGGTAAAGCCACCGAAGTGCACCAGCTATCAATATAATCTATATCTATACTAATAATAAAGAGGTAACGTTTGTTTGTTTGTTTGTTTGTATGTCGGGGCTAATCTCTGGAATTACTGGTCCAATTCCAAAAATTCTTTCACTGATAGAATGCTACATTCCTAGCGGGTAACATAGGTTATTAAAAAAAAATAATCTCAAATCCACGCGCACGAAGGCGCGAGTAAAGTGCTAGTTATTCATATACAAGGTCCTTCTTTCATAGTAATGGACATTTTTTATTTATTTTTTTCTAGACAAGGCTCTGACGATAACAGATTTAATAGTAATCATTAGAAGCCTTTTAATATGCTTTTTAACCGACTTAAAAAAAGGAGGAGGTTCTACGTTCGACGCGTATGTTTTTTTAATTATGTAGCAAACACCATACCGTATATCCGTTTGTTGTCACAAATAAAATAAAATAATGATACAGGTTCTCAATAGACTTTAAACTGTATGTCCATGGTATATGTTTAAACATTAAACTTCACGATACGCACTCTCGAGTTTTGAGATCATCGGAGAGCTTGAACTTGGCGATACCAACGCATTCGGCAAAATTCCTTGACAAATTCTTTTCAGTTCACGCTGTCCGTCTGTGGAATGCATTGCCTGAAAAAGTCAAGTGTGCAAAATCCTCGGATAGTTTTAAGGAACAAGTTAAGGAGCACTATCTATGTTTGTCACTATAATGTTATTATAATTAAATACTTTGTCCATATCATATACACCGTCACTTTTTGATCGTTTTAATCCCGCAGATGGGTTGATCAGACTATGAAACTGAACAACTTTTCCCAAGAAACAATAAAGTGTACAAGGTGTACAATAAAGTGTATTTTCATTTCATTTCATTAAACTGAAGAGATTTGACAGTTTTGGATGTATAATGTGCAGACTGCAGGCACCTGTACCCTACTATCGCTGCCATTTCCGGAGGTAGGCGGTCGGTGCTGCGTTCTGTTAACACGCCGGCGTCACCGCCACAAAGAATGTGGACCGAACAGTAGCGACTGTTCAAACACACAATGCAAACAGCCGACAGACGTGTTGGACCAATTCACACTAGCGAGCGGTGACACGATCTAGCCAGCCTCCTCGGTTTTTGAACGTGTTACTCAAATAGGCAAGGTGTGTGTCATATTTTAATGCGACATACTTTTATTCACCTTCGATCACGTAAATAACTTCTAGGGCATTAAGGCTTCTTGGTTGAAGTATTTTTGCGATTCTATCACGTTAACGAAAGCGAGATTTTGCATGGCGAGATTGAAACTCACCACGTTTGTCACTAGGGTGTCTAGTGTGAGTTTCATTCGCCATTCCATCACGTTTCCAAGGAGTATCATTAGTCCTTACCGTTGACCGAAGACCTTCGACTCCTTGGCTGAATTTGTCGTCCACTCTGAACTTTGGCGAGTACATCGAGTCCATGCAAACGGTGCTACTAAACTAGGCATACTAACTACTTCTCACAAGATCAACTGCTTTTGTTGCAGTCGTTAATAACCACCAATCCGCACTGGGCCCGCGTGGTGGTTTAAGTGCCGTTCTCCCTATCCATCCATAGGGAAGGCTCATGCCCCAGCAGTAGGGACATAAAAAGAGCTGATGATGATGATGATGGAATACTGCCTTCATCTTTAGGATGTTTCTGCTAGGTAGCACTCGGCTACTTTGGCTCGTTTGAAAACCGGGCCAGGAGGCACAAAGGTAACTCAACATTGGCTACGGCGGAACTTTAAAGAATCACTCATTGTCGAAGGGTCGCTTAAAGGCTTTCAACGCTCCTGTGGGCTAGTGGTTTAAATCACCGGTCTCAGACCCAGAGGTCCCGGGTTCGATTCCCAGTGGGGTGTACATGTTTGTGAGATCGGTTTGGTTGGTGGTAGGGCTTGTTTGCCCCCCTGGCTAGCTACCACCATCTTTATTTGGACCTGTGACGTACTTACATATATTTTTAATGCATGTGACAAATTTTCTTCGATGTATGGAGTGTACGAAAATATGACGAACTTTTAAATTAAACAACTTTTACGGATCTACTCGTAATATATGATAATGTATAGTAAAATAAACGCGAGTAGATCCGTAAAAGTTGTTTCATTTAAATTTGTAGTATTCGCGTAAACTTTAGAAAACAATATATGACGAACTTACTTTGTGGTAAATGTACAATAACCCGAACTTTCTACTTAGTATCAAATATTATTGACTTGTTTTTTTTTCAGCTTTTAACTTTCAATTAGGGACGTACTTGGTATCTCTTTGACGATGTCTCGCGCGGCTGTTATCATTCACCGCCCTTGCTTCGGTCCTGGATTTGTCAGTACTGTCAATCTTCGAAACAATCGTTGTTCTGAGAGTTTTCTACTCGGAGGTATATTTAAGAAGAGACATGAAAAAAGAAGAATGGCAAAATAGATTCTATAAATTAAATATCTAAAATGAAATAAAGGATACGGGTGAATGAAGCTTGGATACGTTACAAAACGAAATCTTATATCAAAATTCATATACATTTTATATAATTAATTATGTATTTTTATATTTAATCGTAAACAAACTAAAAAGGTTAATTAAATGTTTATTGTGAAATATTTTGAAAGAGTTAATTTAGTCAGTTTAAAGAAATCGTGGATCAATTTACAAGTTGCTACATTTTCCCTGAAAGTTTTTGCATTTTTCAAATAGTCATTATATTGGTAAAAAACAAACGAACAAAATTGTTACTGTAACGTCAAGCCCATTTTTATAATGAACATTTGCCCGTCTCCTTTAAACTCTAATTATTATTGTTATAACAAAGCAAGATGTATTAAAAAACAGAGATTACATAGTAGAAGAAAAATACAGAAGTATATATAATATTAGAAGAATACTAGAAGAAGACAAGAAGTATATAAGAAGAAGAAGAGATACGAAAAGAGAAAAACGGCATATATTCTGTTAATGAAGAGAGCTATCCGTCGACAGTATTGACGTTAAACACTGTCATGGAGTTGCTCTCTTTATGAACGGATGCTGGCTCAGCGTACCGACCAATGAAGACTGATGTTGCTGATGAAAATATAGTGATGTTGCTAATGAAAAGTATGTTTTATCTTTTGATCCACAGCTAGAGATTCATCGCATCTCAGCTATTGGTAAGTGTCTCGATAAGGCTGTTGATAAAAGCGCAATTCACTTGTATATAAACCGGTTAACATCGCCAAAAAAATAATATATGTAGTATTTCATTTAAATTTTACTCGATTACAGATAGGAAGCAGGTGGTCGACCGCCTAACTCTCTCGCTTTCGATCGCTTTGAAGGCGAGGTGAGGAGGAGGCGTCATCTTGTCATTTCGAAAGCAATATGAAAGCAATATCAAAAGCTATAGGCTATAGCTTTCGATATTATTCGATATTATATTTCGATATTATAATAGAAAGCGAGGCGAGAACCTCGCTTTCAAAGCGATCGAAAGCGAGAGTGTTAGGCGGTTGGGGGGCAGGTGGTCTGAATTTTATTGTTGCTTAAGTAAATATCTGTTACTGACCCCCATTTTTAATGATTAAAGTCAACTGGTCAAACGAAATTTTCGATCATTGGATCCTGTCAACCACAGGTGCCTTTCTACCTACTCGTATGTTATTCGTAACTGTCAAGAACATTGTTGTTACCCTACACTTTAAAACTGAAAAGATATTGATCAAAGTGAGAAAATGATGATTTTTTTTCTAAGTGCGGGATTTGAACTTTAACCTTCTGGCAAGTCGGTCTAAAGCTTTGATTGTACTAATTTAAAATTAAAACGTCCAATCGTGTCGTATTGACCACATTTAGATTTTGCAGCCTTAATAAAATTACGGTCGAATTTCGACCACTGGGCGACAACTAGTTATAACAATTACACAATCTAACATTGTGTAGAGAAGATGCGACGTTTAATAAAATGTAATACTTACTTAATTTAAATAACAACCTGCATCGACGTTATCATTCTGTCAATAAGTGTTTCCACTCTAATATTTACACGTTGAAGTATTGTTTTTACTTTTGTAGAGTCGTTTCTTCTATACTAATATTATAAAGAGGAAACCTTTGTTTTTTTGTATGTATGTATGTATGTATGTATGTATGTATGTTTACAAAAACTACTGGACCGATTTAAAAAATTCTTTTACCATTAGAATGCTACATTAGCACTGAGTAGGTAACATAGGTTATATTAAAAAAAATATATAAAATACTAAAAACGACAATTTAATTTTCCAATAACAATGATTTGTTTGTTTTGTTATCATGGAAACCATTGATATATATTAAACTCAATGATGGAAACTGTCAAAGCGGTACGAAGTCCGCCGGGTCATCTAGTCTATACTAATATTATAAAGAGGAAAGCTTTGTATTTTTGTATGTGAATAAACTCAAAAACTACTGGACCGATTTAAAAAAATATTTCACCATTAGAATGCTACATTAGCGCTGAGTAACATAGAGCTACATAAAAAAAAATGCGGTACGAAGTCCGCCGGATCAGCTAGCAGTAAATAAAACTCAAATATCTCTTCTATCTGATATTTTGGCACAGTTACAAGTGCCATGCATGACTTTACCAGGCATGTCTGTGTGTCTGTCTGTCTGTCTGTACCACTAAGTAAAGAAAGGTGACAGGTCTCTCTGTAATGTTAGAATGTCACAAGTTCCTGAATGCACTTGTGGAAAAAAACATTTTATCTGTTTGACTTATCTATTTTATCATATCGAAGATAGCTGTATTGTGATAACATTGTAAGGGCCAAAAGAAATATATTAACGGACGGTTGGTAACTATTGAAACTTCTGCCCACATTTAATTGAAACTGAAAGGGATTTGGGGGGATATCATGCCTTGATCTCGACACAACTATAAAATATTTATCAATTAAATGAACGCCTCGGTGGCCCAGTGGCAGAGATACACAAAGGTTCTGGGTTCATTTCCTTGGTAGGGCAAAGAGTTTCGGATTTTTTGGATTTTTCCGGGGTTTGCGGTCATCAACCCGCATTTAGCAAGCGTGGTGATTAAGCCTTCGAGGCCTTTGCCTAGCTGTAGATAGTTATAGGTAATTTACTTTACTTTAACAAATAAAAAAATAAATAAAAAAAGTGATATAATATAATTAAGTTAGTTCTAATTAAATTATTAATAATTGAAAATGAAAAAAAAAATTAAAAATGCTTTATTACTTCCAGAATAACTTAGACTATAGGTAGGTACTTACAATATTCAGTAATACCCAATCCTAACAATATTTTTTATTATGTCTAAAACTTATCTAGAAAGCAAAAGGGGATCCCAAACTAGGCATTGCCTGTTTCTTGGGCAACCAAAAAAAGTTATTAAGTAACAGAATTGCAGTATTAAATTCATGAAAATCAATGAAATGAAATAAAATTCAGTAAAAAAGCCAACTCAACAAATAAACTAAAATCATTAATAGTGGTGTACAAACAGTGTGGGAAACGTAGTTTAATTAATAAAAACGTAGTTTAAGTAATTTAATTAATTTATTGTTATCCGCAGCGCAGAATCCGCAGACTGAACGCAATTCAAAAATATTCGTACTTATACCTTGATAGGTTCATAAAGGAATGGCGTGATGTTGCAGGAGACCGGAAGGTGTGGAAAAAGTGTGGGGAGGCCTTTGCCCAGGAGTGGGACAGCTATGGCTGATATAATAATAATAATAATATGTTACTAATAAAATTATACTGTACTTACCATATTCTTAAGTTGTATTGAGACTAACAAAAAAAAATTGATTATGTTATCTGAAATAAATAAATATTATTACGAGTATTTAATGTCATAAAATGGAATTGAATAAAATAGAATAAAATAAAATATAATAATATAAAATACTTTATTGTACACATAAAAAAAAACACTGACATGTTAAATAAAATCAAAAGTAAATAGGAGTCGTACAATGGGCGGCCTCATCATTAAAAGCGATATCTTCCAGGTAACCGAGGGATGGAGAGGATTGTTATTAAATAAGATGGAGGCGTTGAAAAAAAAATTGCTCTCGATAAATGGGCAATGGGGTTATACAGGTGGACTTTTTTATCACCATCCAAACCTTCTGAGATGACTCCCACATGATACAAACGAACAACTCTTTCTATTGGACCAACTCCCTAACTCGAAAAAAAAAATCAGCTGTTCCATACATTTTGGTCGAATGAATATTGATGTTTTGTATGGAACAGCTGATTTTTTTTTCGAGTTAGGAAGTTGGTCCAATAGTAAAAGTGGTTCGTTTGTATCACGGGAGCCATCTCAGAAGGTTTGATGGTGATTAAAAAAGTCGACCGGTATAGGCTAACCTTTTGTAACGTTTAGAACAACCCAATGAATACCTGTGTAAAAACACTTTACTTCAGTCAGAGCAGTCGTGTAAAAAATAAATTTAAAAGCATAAAAAAATACTTACATAAATGTTGAATAACTACAAATGTTTTTATAGCTTGACATACATTCATTATGCTGTTTTAAAATATGCAATACTTATACATATGTAATAAATAAGACTATATTTTTTGTCTAATTGTGTTAATGACTTGTGTTTGTATGAAAGTTCTTATGGCCGTTTAAACTTAAAATAAACTTTTTTTACTTCTCACGGGTAAGCTCTCGGCCTTTATCAATCCTGATGTTAGATTAGGTGATGATCTGGTAGGCTACTCTTGACGCAAACTCAATCTCAATACAATTTTAATCCCAAATCTAAAAAATTCAAATGGCACTCTTAAAAGCGATGATAGCGCTACATTGCAATTAAATTGCGTGGAAATTGAGTGAACAAATTATTATCGAGATGGGGCGTTCCGAAATTGCGAAACTTATCCCAATATCGATACATATTAATCGCATTGGAATTGTATTGAGATTGAGTTTGCGTCAAGAGTAGCCTACCAGGTAGGCTAGGTACCAATTTCGGAACGCCCCATCTCGATAATAATTTGTTCACTCAATGTCCACGCAATTTAATTCCAATGTAGCGCTATTATCGCCTTTAAGGGTGCCATTCGAATTTTTTAGATTTGGGATTGGAATTGTATTGAGATTGAGTTTGCGTCAAGAGTAGGTTAGCCTGTCGAAGGTGGCAGCGCACTTCACCCAGAATCCTCAACTACTGAGGCACTGGCTATCTTATCTCTAATAATTAGATAATGAGCCAGACGAACAAATAAGCCCAACCACCGAACAACACAAGTACCGAGTACAGAACCCCCGTTGGGAATCGAACTCAGAACCTCTGGGTCTGATACTGGTGGTCGGACGGAAGACGTAAAAAGTGTACGTGGATCCATCGATGGAACCATCCTTTAATGGATCCACGTACACTTTTTCCTCCACATGAATCCATCGTACCAGTCAATTCCAAATAATGGATTCTAAGACACTTTAAAGTGCACTTGGATCCTCCAAAGAGGTATGTTGTCAAAATGACTTTTTTGTACCTATTATGATAATTAACTAAATCATGATAAAAAATTGTTAGTTATATTTTAGTGTTTAATTGTCAGTTCTTGGCTTTACTTTTATCATACGTGTCATTTCAAATGCAAATAAATGATTTTTGATTTTTTTTTAAAATTTGATTTAAACCTTAGATCTAGCAGCTACTTGGGCCAGCATATAAGCATTGCTATCCAACGCACTTGGCAATGCTGCTAGCTCACTGGGCACTCTGCCTGATGGGAATGATTTGGGAAAAAAATATTATTTGTAGTTGGTAGTAGTTATAGCTTGTAGTTTTTATAAGTTTAATTTACTTGTTATTGTCTTCGTTTATACAGGTCGACTTTTTTATCACCATCCAAACCTTCTGAGATGACTCCTGTGATACAAACGAACAACTCTTTCTATTGGACCAACTTCCTAACTCGAAAAAAAAATCAGCTGTTCCATACAAAACATCAATGTTCATTCGACCAAAATGTATGGAACAGCTGATTTTTTTTTCGAGTTAGGAAGTTGGTCCAGTAGAAAGAGTTGTTCGTTTGTATCATGCGAGTCATCTCAGAAGGTTTGGATGGTGATAAAAAAGTCGACCTGTATATAAAGATTCGTTCTTCGTTAATAAAGATTCTTTGCATTTTTTTATAACATAGTTATGTATGTTTTATATGAAGATCGAAAAATAGCTCCTAAGTCGTTTACAAATATTACCTATTTATCTTTAAGCAAAAATAAATTAGGTAATTTAAACAATTTCCGTATAGCTTTATCAGACATTTATAATCTACATGAAACTAGAAAAATAGTCACTAAGCCATTAGAAAACATTATCTATTTTTATCCGACCCGAAAACTGTATACAAAAGTTTTAAATACATATCTAAGTACTCCAATTAAGCTGTGTTTCCTCAAAAAATTCCTCATTATCAGTCAGAACCTTCCATCATCACAAAACCTTAGGCAAACTCATTCATCTCCCAACTGTTTGCTCGTGGAGTGGTTGCGTTATCAAATCAAACAGCTTCGATAAGAATGATAAGGTGTGCTAACAAGATAGCCGGTCACCTGTGTCACGCTGAAGGAATAGAACATGGTATGTAAGAAGATTGTGAGAGATACGACGGAAATTCCGACGAAGGTATTATTATTTCTGGTGGGGACGTCGCCGGCCGAACGGACGATCCGCCCGCGTTTTCTGCGGGCCATTTCGTCCTTTTCCCCGTTCTCCACTTTGAGGAAGTTAAAGGTTTATCCAGCCTTCACGGCGCCCCGTCAAATCTTTTTGTCTTTTTGGTGAATCTTGCTATCTGCTCCACCTTCAGATCCTTCAGGTCCTCTATGTCTAATGTTTCCGCCCCCCATAGCTCCCGTCTTATCCGTGAGTATATAGGGCACACAAGGGGACGAAGGTATAGTTTTGTCATTAAAAAGTTAATTAAAGATAGAATTAAATTTTCTCTTTTTAATTATTATCGATTATATTCATTACTCAGAGAATCTAGTAGGGCACGGGGACATGCCCTACAGGGCCGTAGCAAAGGGGAGCATTGTGGGGCAATGCCCTACCTTAAAATACCAATGCCCTACTTTAATAAAATACCTTAATAATCAAATAAGCAAAGTACTATAAAGCAGATTTAAGATGGAAAAAAAATACTAGCATATAGTGGCATCTAGTCTTACAGTCATAATATACAGGGTGTAACAAAATTCCCATAAATGCCGTATGGGGGTAATTCCACCCCTCAATACGAACAACTTTTACTATGGCACCAACTTCGAAATCGCAATTTAAGGGAATTTTGTTATATCACCCCGACAATTGCATAAGTATCATGTTCACAAATCAAAGGACACCAAAATTTGATTGACCAGGACAGATCAAGTAACATTTTTACTTCCGCCCTACCTGTAACCACAGCTGCCCTACCTCAAATTCAAGTCTAGCTACGGCCCTGATGCCCTAGTGCGTGGTGGCGTTCCCTCTAGAAAACCTCTGACGGTGCTTCGTTTCACACGGCTTGAGGAACCCTTTAAAATGCCGATAAGGCTGAAAATAACAAGTGGCCAACAGCAATCTCTCTAAAAAAAGATAATGGATAATGATTGGTTGATTGCTCAAAAATCATCCAATTTTTTTTATTGTGCTCGGTGGCGTGCACTTGGAGTGGCCTATGTCCAGCAGTGAACTAGTGATGATGATGATGATGATGATGATGACAATGATGATCGATTGTCCAACGGAACAGTGGGCTGAAATAAAGATTACAATACATTATTTGTTTAAGTGTCTACATGTTTTTCTTGGTTCAAAAATGACTTCTAATCCCTACCTCCCTACCCTATAATTTATTTGTTTATTGTATTTATTTAGGACCACCCAGTACCGGATTAGCTATGAAGCAAGAGGCAGCAAATGCTACTACGGGCCACGTGCCTTAGGAGGCTCCGCGCCTTCGATGAAAAAAAAAAGAAGTAAATCCACACACACCTAGTATTAGAAGACCTCATTAGGATCTAAAATATATCAAATAAAATTATAAAGCGATATTCCATATTATATATTTATGACAAGACAGAAGATGCATTCACTTAATGATAGTAGGCGGTCAGCGTGGCGGCACCATAAAGTTTTGTTAAAAACATGGTATAACACCTCCTTTAACATCCTCCCTTTTTTGAGGAACTTTATTGCTCTAACCCAATCATTTTAGATATGAGCTGGGCTTATGAACAGGTTTCATCAAAATATCAGCAAATTGGTATTCTGTGGAAACGTATTTGACTTCAAGTTTTTTTTTCAGTAATTTGTTCTCTAACATAAAAATCTCTTATCGCAATGTGCTTTGTCCTGCGATATGCAAAATTCAAAATTCAAAATTCAAAATCATTTATTCAGTTTAGGCTACAAGTAGCTCTTGTGAATGTCACTATGCCATCGGTACGTAAGTCTACTCTGGGCGGGAGATCTTGTACTGTTTTCAGTTTTTAGCTGAATTTCTTGCCGGTTCTTCTGAACCGGCAAGAAATTCAGCACGTGTCCAGCTCTTTTCTCCCTTACAGCGTCAAAAATATTGGAAAATGCCCTATCATAGCAGGACACTTTCCATTACAATAAACACAACTATAGAAGACAACCACAACATGTAACACAAATAAACACAAAATAAAAATATACGTTAACAAATTTACATCAGGTTAAAGTTTCAATTTCCACAATGTCATACAGCAATGCAACTCTGGGTTCTGCGATAGCTGCATCATTGTCTACTTGTAGTGTAAGGACATCTTTCAATTGAGATACTTCATTATATAGTCTCTTTAGCCAGACAATTTCACGAGCAGCTTTGCTGGCTACAACCAGTAGCCTCTTGACGCAAACTCAATCTCAATACAATTCCAATGCGATTATTATGTATCGATATTAGTATAAGTTTCACAATTTCGGAACGCCCCATCTCGATAATAGTTCGTTCACTCAATTTCCACGCAATTTAATTTCAATGTAGCGCTATTATCGCTTTTAAGAGTGCCATTTGAATTTTGAGATTTGGGATTGGAAATTGATTATTGCAATTGTGTTTCAAGAGTAACCCACCAGTTCAGCTTCTGTGCTTGAGATTGCTACAGATAATTTTGACTTTTTCGACTTGCCCAAGAAATGACTCCTCCTGAGTCCATACACAATATTCTAGAAGTGGAACGTCCTGTGGTTGAATCTTCACCGTAATCGGAGTCACTGGTGCATTCTAAAACTCCAGGTTTGTATCATTCTTGTATACTTTTACAGTATTTAGGATGCTTTTTAGGTATCGAAAAATACGTTTGACCTTATGAACGTCTTCTATACATGGGTTAAGCTAAGGGGTTTAGTATGTTATATAAGTTTTCAGAATTTTTTTTTATTTCTTCTTCGCTAAATATGTTTCATCACACTATTAATTGAACCACGCTCTGCTACCACATTAGAAAACCTCATTAGAATCTAAAATATATCAAAATAAGTTATATAGTGATATTCCAATTATTATAATAAGACAAGACAGAAGAAGATACATTCAATTAATGACAGTAGGCGGTCAGCGGCACCATAAAGTTTTGTTAAAAACATGGTATGACACCTCTTTTAACACCTAGTAGCTGTGTATTCTCAAAGTAAGCGCTGGCCATACTGTAATTGTAAACACTACTAAAAAAGTCCAACTGTCACTTTGTATGATGCTAGAATTTAAGTTTTTAACGGCGGAAGAGATTTTGGAAAGAAGTTCAACTATCGTCAGCGTTTAGCCAGTTGACGTAGAAGATGGTTTAGGCAATGTATGCATGCATTTTGCTGAACTGCTAAAAACAGATGTAGCTGCTGGTATTGACAACAAAAAAGGAAGCCAGACCTTTTTTGTAAACTTTTAACACAAAATTCATTGGAATCGTGGTTTCCAAATATTATAAAGAGGAAACCTTTGTATTTTTGTATGTATGTTTGCAAAAATAAACTCAAAAACTACTGGACCGATTTAAAAAATTCTTTCACCATTAGAATGCTACATTAGCGCAGAGTAATATAGGATATATTAAAAAATAAAAAAAATACTAAAAACGACAATTTCATTTTCCAATACAAAATGATTTGTTTGTTTTGTTGTCATGGAAACCATTGATATATATTTAACTCAATGATGGAAACTGTCAAAGCGGTACGAAGTCAGCGCCGCGCCGGGTCAGCTAGTTCAATAAATACAAACTGTCATACCTCAATAGACTTTAAACTTTATGAATATGTCATGTCATGGTTGAACATTAGTTTTGACAGTTAGTCTGATGAGTAGGCGTGTGTACGTTATGGGTACGGACGTTGTGATGTTCGCTTCGATACGTTCATCAGTGGACAGCAAAATGCTGAACAAAAATATTGGGTCCTTACCTATGAAATTGACGTTTTTTTCTCACTTATTAATACGTGTATTACTTCTAAAAGTCAATACCGTTGTTAATATTTTATACACCTTCAATTAGGACTATGTTACTTAGGCTTCAGTAATAACAATGATTATTCATTTTGTGTCTTTATGGCCCAATTTTTTTCGTTTGTAAAGTTTGTGTTTCGCGTAATTGACTTTTTTTTTATTGTATCTTTGAAGGGACTTGATTTTTTTTCTTTTTAATGTCTCCTATATTTAGCTAGTGAAACAAACACACTACCCTTAAATTTTTATAGCGTTAACGTAAATAGATGTTAAAAGAATTAAAAAAACGTTATCATGAAAAATATAATTTTATAAAAAATCTTCATACAAAAAAACGTCAATTTCATAGGTAAGGACCTATTATATGATTAACGATATATTTAACTAGTCTAGTCTAGAGGTTAATATCACAAGTCTTAGAACCAAAGGTACCGGGTTTGATTTCCGACGATGGGTATATGATTGTACTCGGTTTGGTTGGAGGTACGGCTTATTTTAAGTAACACAATCGTCTATCGGTGGTCTGGCCTGATATTGACAGTTGGATTATTGTTTTTTTTTATATATATTTAACTGGGCAGATGACTCCGCTCTACCAGTAAAGAGGACAATGTCAAAATTAGGCCACTGAGATGAGACATACTTACGATGTGAACGTTTTGCAACATTAAACTATCGTTCGTTGTAGGTAATGTTCTATCACTCGAAATCATATCGTTGTCGCATATTCATGAAAAGCGGGTAATTTATTTATCAATAAAGATAATCATTGATTATTCATCGAACTTGAATTTATCTTTAGCTGATAAATTTTTTTAATTCTATAAAACGTTATCTATGAAATTGATTAGTGTATTTCTTGACATAAAACAAAATGGTGGAACGAACAATGTATTCTTTTGTTTTGTTTATTTGTTTGTTGCAATTAAGAGGTGCGCTTAGTGATGTGCTGTGTGAAGAAGGTTTTTGCAGAGTAAGTTATATTATATACTATCGTACTGAACCAGTGTTCGACACCTGTTTTCATATAATGTAATATCATTATAATATAGAATTCCATTGAAATTTTAATGGACGACAGCAAGAAAGGGTTAGGTGACGTTTCGGACACATTATATTCGGACACAGTGTCCGAATTGACACTTAATTTTTTTTTTTTTTTCACTGACGATTCGGACACCAATAAAAATAGCTGCTTTGTACAGTCAGATAAAAAACTTCTGATGATTTCTTTGGCTAATTAGGGAAACTGACGAGTACCGATAGTACCAAATAACCGAAAATTAGTATGGCATTGAAGCAGCGTTAAAATTTAAAAGAGAGTTTAGTTAAAATTTTGCCATACAAATTATCGTTTTCGAATGGCGAATGAATCTCGCACTAGGCACTCTGATCCCAAGGTAAATAGCTAAAGCATTCGTTTTTATGGAAATTGGAAACAACGACAGTACCACAACCACCCAGACCCGACACAATATCGAAAAGTTGGTTTTTTGACATTGATCCAACCGGCGGGAATCGGACCTGGGACCTCAGAGTTAGCTACAGAGGTCGTCTAAATTAAATTAACCTTTATTCAAGTTAGGTATAGATCGCGCCAAAATTCTAGTCCCCTCTGAAGTTGCTTCGTTGCGCAGCTGTACGGTCAGGCCCTACCGCTCGTCCCCGCCTTCGCCCTACTAACGCCTATTTTTTACTACTGCGACGCGTATCGCGCCAACTTCAGAGGGGACTAAAAGTTTGACGTGACCTATACTTAGATGACTGCACAGCTTTCTACAGAAGTAGCGACATTTACAAAATTATAATTATGACGGATATTTTTTTACCAGTGCGCAAATTTTCTGGAGCGACTCCGAATCGGTAAGTAAACAACTATCTCATAGTAACATGGGTTGAAATATGTCAAAAATTTTGAGACCATACAAATTCAGGCTAATCAAGTGTTCGCTAAAGTATGAGAGGTCCAAACATTTTTGACATATTACTATGAGATAGTTGTTTACTTACCGATTCTAAGTAGCTCCAGAAAATTTGCGCACTGGTAAAAAAACTTCCTGTACACAAGTTTACAATGGCATACAAACATTTTAAATTAGAAATACTTACCTGTAGGAGTGATTGGAGCATATTGTTGTTTTCTGTGTACTCAGACACTTTATAATAAGCTTTTTATAAAGCTTTTCTTTAATGGTAGTTGATCATAATGTACTCCACAGACGTACCAGTTCGAAGAAGGTTGCGTATCGCCCGCCGTGGAGTGCAGCATCAACAACGCCACGCACTTCGGGCTGACCCTCCCGTCTCCAACCACCTGCAATTGCTGCGAGTACTGCTTGCCTCTGCTGGGTAAACCACCATATATAATGAGCCTATTTTTAACAAGGTATGCTGTGGGCATGAATCTCCAGTCACCACAGTCTCCACAGTGTTGAGTCCTGAGACAACTAGATGACAGATGACAATTTAATACAGTTATTTACTGAACTGTTATGGAATCATACCCGGGACCTCTGGATATGAGACATGCGGTCCGTTAGACCAGAGAGGTGGTTTAAAGATAATAATAATAATTATAATAATGATAATAATATTGCTCTTGGATATGGCCTTGTTGAATCGGAGGTGCCGTACTATAAGTACGCACCTGCGCCAGTACTTGAAAATGGTCATGCAACGCTTTACTGGGATCGCTCTATCATTACGGACAGGACTATTGTCGCCAATAAACCTGATATCGTGGTGGTCGACCGATCCCAGCGCCGGGCAATACTGGTAGATATCACCATACCTCATGATGAGAACCTTGTGAAAGCCGAGAAGGACAAGCTCAGTAAGTACCTTGACTTGGCTCACGAGGTTACCGCCATGTGGGATGTGGATTCTACCATTATTGTACCGATAGTCGTTTCGGCAAATGGTCTGATAGCGAAGAGCCTCGATCAACACCTAGAGAGGCTCTCGCTGAAAGGTTGGGTTAAGGGTCAGATGCAAAAGGCAGTACTTCTAGACACGGCACGTATTGTCAGAAGGTTCCTCACTCTGCAGCCCTGACCACCGGTAGCTTGGGCCCTGCCCCGCTGCTGCTGGTACTCTAGGATTAGGTTTTTATAATGTTTTATTGTTTTTATATTAAAATATTGTAAAAATCTAGTTTTAAGAAAGAAAATAAATAAAGGAGATAATAATAATAATAACAATAATAATAATAATAATCGATCTGTCATCACGGACAGGACTGTTTTTGCAAATAAGCCTGATATTGTGTTGACAGATCGATTGACGCGCCAGGCAATGCTTATCGATATCACCATTCCGCATGACGAGAACCTTGCGAAAGCCGAGAAGGGAAAGCTTACTAAGTACCTTGACCTGGCTCACGAGGTGACCGCTATGTGGGATGTGGATTCGACGATCATTGTCCCCATAGTCGTATCTGCAAACGGCCTTATAGCGAAGAGTCTCGACCAACATCTCAAGAGACTTTCGCTGGATGGCTGGATTAAGGGTCAGATACAGAAGGCAACACTCCTGGACACGGCACGTATTGTCAGGAGGTTTCTCACTCTGCAGCCCTGACCACCGGTAGCTTGGGCCCTGCCCCGCTGTTGGTGGTACTCTAGGATTAGGTTTTTATAATGTTTTATTGCTTTTATATTAAAATATTGTAAAAATCTAGTTTTAAGAAAGAAAATAAATAAAGAGAATAATAATAATAAAAGCATTTATTCATTGCCACACAAAGGAAACAATAAGTTGGTGCATAACATAAAAAAATTAAAACTAGTGGCCATGAAATGGCTCCCACTCAGCATAATATCGAAGTACCGGATTGGCACCACGACGCTGGTCTTCCGTGGGTACCAGAAGAGCTTAAATACTACATACAACATTCACATTAAAACATTCTTCTTAAAATTAACATTATAATGAAATTAATCTTGGTAAATAAAAAGGTTATATAGAAAAATAATTAAATATTTTTTTGTGGATCAGATAGTTTTGTAGAATGTGCTAAATATTGGTTATAGGCAGAACATGTACCACATAGTATGCTCGATTATACGTTATTACATTTCAATTTAGTGTTTACTTAGAGTATACATTGCTGGTGTTGAAGGTATTTTTTGTATTTATTTTTAAAAGAGCCAACAGTTGAAGATTGACTTAGCTACCAATAAGTGGAAAAGCAATAAGGTCAATCAACCTGATACATTCTCTTCTCCTCTTTGGCCATCTCCTCTTAGATGGAGTCCGGGACTTATACTTATGAGAGAGAGAGAGAAAAGAGAAAGGGAGAAGGAGAGAGACATTTATTGACACACAAATTGCAAAAACATATATAATTATAACACAAGATAATTATTACCTTATCTTATTGCAGTTGAGAATGCGCACTGCAGCGTGGGCGGCCCAGGGCTGGGCACGAACGTGGGACGGTGCGGCCACGGACTGACCTGCCTGCCCAACCCTGCCGATGGTTTCAACTATTGCAAGAGGAGTGAGTGTGATACAGCTTCTATAACGCTAAAAGATAGATAGATAGATTTTTCTTTATTCGCACACAGATGGACACAAAAAGAAAACGACAGTTACACATAAACTTATATGCAAATATACATCTATACGTATTACATATTTTACAAGCGGCCCGATTGCGACTTCGTCCGCTTGATGAACACCCGTATCCTATAGAACCCATAGCAGCGCCACCTACCGGGTCCAATTATATGTATGTATTATACATATAAACCTTCCTCTTGAATCACTCTATCTATTAAAAAAGACCGCATCAAAATCCGTTGCGTAGTTTTAAAGATCTAAGCATACATAGGGACCACAGAACACCAGAAACCTCTTTCTGTGTTCTGTGATAGGGACAGACATACAGCGGGAAGCGACTTTGTTTAAACTATGTAGTGATTACTTTATATTTTGTACGTCTTACAAATAAATAAAGAATAAGCTTCTAATAGTTATTCCGTGTTTTGTCTCTTTTACTCTAATTTGAAATGACGTTTACATGACGATAACTAAACATAGAATAACTATCCTTTAGGCAGATAAAGTATTTCTTGATACTAAGGGAGGCCTCCAGCAGTGGACTAACATAGGCTGATGATGATGATGATTGAATTATAAAAATATGTCAAATTTAAGATTTTATTTACTTTACCATTTTTAAAATTTGTAGTAATACTAAACTGGGTTGTACTAAAGTGGGTTTACTAAAGTGAGTAGGTAACACTATAGTAGGTAATACGTACAGGGTGCCAACTGCAAGTTTCATTCACTATTCGATCACGTTAACGAAAACGAGAATTTGTATGGCAAAATGTTAACTCTTTTCGTATGCCGTCAGGAGGCGCTGCTTCAATGCCATACTAATTTTCGTTTTCGTAAACGTAATCGAATGAATACTGATAGTAAACAAAACTCACACTAGGCACCCTGGTAATGCTATAGTAGGTAATACGGACTGGTAATACTAAAGTTGGTAATACTGAGTCTGGGTTAGTCGTTTAGTAAATGAAGAACAATTATTTTTCCAAAGATTGTTAATAATGCTCTGTTAACACATTAATATTAGGCCCTTACCTATGAAATTGGTGTTTTGTATGAAGATTTTTTATAAAATTCTATTTTTCATACTAACGTTTTTTCAATTTTCTTAGCATCTACTTAGGTTAATACTATAGAAATTGTAAGGCAGTGTGTTTGTTTCACTAGCTAAATATAGCAGACCCTAAAAAGAAAAAAACCAAGTACCTTCAAAGCTACAATGAAACAAAAGGTCGATTCCGCTAACAAAAAAAAAGAAGTCAATTAAAAAAAATATTTGGGCAATAAAGACACAAAATCAAAAATCATTGTTATTACTGAAGCCTAACTAATATAATCTTAATTAAATGTGTATGATAATATTAACAACCGGTATTGAGTTTTTGAAGTAATACACATATTAATGAGTGAGAAAAAAACGTCAATTTCATAGGTAAGGACCCAATATTTTGCATGTAAGTATTTTGATTATTCTTATTTTATATATTTTTTAATCTTCCGACACAATGAATTGTTTTGTTATGGAATAAATGAACTATGAACTAATAAGCATGTTAGTTAACCCATTCTGAAAACCAATACGCATGTGTAGTTAGGTATCTATGTGAATTGAACTACGATTTCTCGCATCCGTTCTGCTACTGACAGAGGTTTAGGAATTAAATAAACCCTTTGATTGGTAACTAACAAGTATTCTGTCTGTAGCTTAAGTGTAGCAATTAACACTTAAAAATAAAAGTAAAAATGTATTCTGTCTGTGTTAAAATATTCTGTTCAAAAGTTTTAATCTCTATCAAAATTAATAAGTTTCAATTTACGATCTATTATTATTATCTATAAATTTAGTCCTAGAATAGTTACCTGTGGAGTGCCTCAAGGAAGCGTTTTAGGTCCACTCCTCTTTTTGATATTCATTAATGATATCCCAAAATCCATTGGTGATCAGATGATATTGTTTGCGGATGACTGTACAGTAGTATTCAACAAAGAAAATTTTATAAACTATAGTTTAAAGTCTTTAATTGAGTGGTTGGAAAACAACAATCTAGTAATAAATATGGAAAAAACTAAAATTATGGAATTTAAACAAAGATGTCACCCTAAACTAACCCATAAAATAGAATACAATAGTAAAGTCATTGAGCCGACCACAACCACAAAATTCCTTGGCTTGCACATAGATGACAATTTAAAATGGCAAAATCACATAGAGTTTGTATGTGGACAGCTTTCACAGTCATCATACAGCCTTTATCTTCTGTCGCGAAAAGTTGGTATCTCAACGTTACTCGCGTCCTACCATGGCTTTGTGGCTTCCAGGTTACGGTATGCAATTATATTTTGGGGTAATGCAACTAATTGGGACAAAGTTTTTAAATGTCAAAAGAGATGCATTCGTGCTATGTGCAAACTTAAAAAAACTGATTCCTGTAGAATATACTTCAAAGACTTGAAAGTATTGACTATGCCTTCCCTGTACATATTCGAATTGACTCTCTTTATCAGACAACACTCAAATTTATTTAAAATTGTTCCTAGAAAACGAAATCATACTTTGTTGTGCTCTGTGAATCACATTCCATATAAAACGACATTGTATGAAAAAAGTGTGTTCGTAATGGCGCCAAAAATATATAATAAACTTCCAAATTTTATTAAAGAGTGTTATCATTATAACACTTTCAAGCAAAAACTTAGTGAATATTTAATTAATAATGCATTTTACTCAGTTAATGAGTTCTTAGAATTAAAATAGGTATTAATAGTGCAAGCCGGTTAGATGTTGCTGTAAATGACATGTTTATTTATATGTATGTTGTGACAGCTATTAATTTAATTTTGTAATATTTACTTCGTTTTATGATTTTAATTTTTATGTATGATTTTAATTTTAATGTATGATTTTAATTTTAATGAATTTATTATTATTTTATTGATTTTCTTAGGTAGAACAATTCTCCTAATTATTTTGTATTTTTCGTATGCCGATAAGGCAGATCACAGTGAAACCTTATAATCAATACAATTAGACCTAATGACTTACCTGTGTATCACGAATAAATAATTTGAATTTGAATTTGAATTTGAATTCGATGGCATTAATGACATAGTGGCCAATTTATTTGTAAGGGTCATCCTTTGTCTCTATTGGCCTCCTTAACTCTCCTGAATTAAGGAGGGTAATAGTTATTTTATGTACAAATGTTTCAGTGTCAACCGATTGTCATAAAGCCCAAGATGACTACGACGCGCGCCACGCGACTGGGGAGGCGGGGGTGTTGGAAGAGAGGCCCACTTGTGATGACAAGGGGAAGTATGCACACTTCTCATGCGTGCCTACGCAAACGTAAGTAACGACTAATTTCAAAGTTAGTACCACCAAACTGGGTTGTACTAAAGTGGCTAGTGCTAAAGTGGGTAACATTAAAGTGGATGATACTAAACTGGGTAATATTAAACTGGGTTATACTAAAGTGGGTAACAATAATTAACGTAATACTAAAGTTTGTAGCACTAAAGTGGTTAACAACTAAACTGGGTTATACTATAAAGTGGGTAAAAATAAATTAGGTAATACTAAAGTGAGGAGCTCGATAGTGCAGTGGTTAACGCGCCAGGTCTGCGAGTGCTAAGGTTAAGCAATTTTTGCAAAGGCCGGTCATCGGATGGGTGACCAACAATTTATCATCTCGAGCTCCTCCGTGCTTCGGAAGGCACGTAAAGCCGTTGGTCCCGGCTGCATTAGCAGTCGTTAACAACCACTAATCCGCACTGGGCCCGCGTGGTGGTTTATGACCCGTTCTCCCAATCCATCCATAGGGAAGGCTCGTGCTTGAGCAGTGGGGACATAAAATGAGCTGGTGATGAATACTAAAGTGCGTAATATTGAATTGGGTAGTACCAAATTGGGTTAAGTGGTTAATACTAAAGTGCATAAAACTAAAGTTGATAATACTAAAGTGGGTAAATACTAAAGTAGTATATATGTATATACATACTAAGAATGAAACATTTCAATTTAGAATAGCTGTGTATTTAGAGTGACACGCCATGTTATTCTTCTAGTCAAAATCTAAGTTATGAAGTATTTACAATACTTTGTTCTTGTCCTTTCAGATGTTTCTGCCAATCAGAGGAAGGCGAGAGAATCTTTGGAGAAGTGTTGTATATTGGGGCGGCTGTCAAACTAAACATGCATTGCGGTAAAGAAATTAGTTTTTTGTTTATCAGCCTCATTCTACTCTTAAAACATTCTTGATCAATATAGGTAGTTTAATTCTTGTGGTTTTATGAATAAAATGAGTTAATGAGATTATCAAGCGATTTTGATATAAGAAGTATACTCATAAGCATCTATAAATAAACTAAATAGGAACTCTTTTATATAAATAAATTTAAAAAATATATGTTATGTTTTTTTTTTACATTTACAGGATGCTCCAGATTCCACGAGAAAATCAGGAGGTCCATCAGCGGTGGAGTACGGTACCCCGTTACCGGTCCCCGGTGTACCTCAGACGGGAACTACAACCCCATACAGTGTGTCGAGAACCGGTGCTACTGTGTCAACCGGGTTACTGGAGTAATTTTAGATGGGGAGAGGAGAGCGATTGATCTTGAGGAGCAACCTCTTACCAGCTTGGAGTGCTGTGAGTTTATAATTTTTTTATTAGTAGAGAATCGCGGTATTCTTTAACCGCCTCTGTGGTCTAGTGGTTAAGACCACCGGTCTCAGACCCAGAGGTCCCGGGTTCGATTCCCAGCGGGGGGCACATGTTTGTGTACTCGGTTTCGTTGGTGATAGGGCTTGTTTGTCCGCCTGGCTAGCTACCACCATCTTATCTAATTAAGTCGCCATGACATCAATGTTTGTAGCATTGTTGTGTTCCGGCAGCTAGAGATAAAATAGGCAGTTCCTCAGCAGTTGATGATTCCGGGTGAAGTGCGCTTCCTTTCATTGGCCTTATCATCACTTAACATCAGGTGAGATCAAGGCTGTGGTTATCCGTAAAATATAAAAAAATAATAAAAAGTAGTGGCAGCTGTGTTCCACCTCCTTGCTCTGCCTCGCCGCACCGCTCAGCTCCGCTTCGCTCATGTGACGTGGTGGATTTCCTTAGAAATACGACGCCGCTCATATCTACTCTGCTAACCACTGTCCACTACACCGGGGCGAAGAAGAGCCGTTAAAATAAAGGGACTCTATTGGTTGATTTCCACACAGCTCTGCTCAGCTCACAGTTCAGCTCCGCTTCAATGGAGTGTCACCCTTAATGTATACCTAACCTCTTTTCAGATGACCCCCAATTCGACTTCTTCCCCCACCACAGTGTTGGCGTACCTCCCTTCAACTACACCACGCCATGCTTCGAGAACATCCAGGCGAGGATAGAACTGATGATGGAGAGTGAGGAGTTGGGGTACAACATTAACCACGCCAGTTCTATACCTGACTGTCTGCCGGACGGAACCTTTGGGAGGGTCGCGCAGACCGGGAACGGATCGTAAGACTTACTAAACAAACTCCAGTTGGGTAGTGACCAATAAATTCTATACATGCTGCTGTAGTGGCACCAGAGTTCGACAGGGACCAGAAAAAAAAATATTTGGGACAAAACAATTCAACAATACAGTTAAAAATTGAAAAAAAATCATATGACAGTCCCAAAACGGTTCCGACTCAGCAAAATGCTAGCCTTGAGGTTAGCGCTGATCTTCCGTCGGAACCGGTTTAGGTGATGCTGCGATAGCAACACAAGCGTAACATAAACGTACAAAATATAAAAAACAAAAATGGCAGCCCTAAGTACAAAAATATTTAATTTGAACAATAAAAAGAAAATAATTATAGGCTGTATACTCTGAATCCCTAACTCTATTTTTAAAAAAGGTTAAAAAATTCAACAAAAATAAAACGGACGGAGTGACAATGACACACAAAATGGTTGACAGAAAAAACATTTTAGATAACAGAAACTTTTAACACAACAAGAACACAATCGACATATGTTTTTCTTTAACCGTGATATATACAGTGAAAAAAATTAATGCCTAGGCGTACCTGACCCAGCCAAAAATCGAACCTGGGTCTTCCGCAATCCATCGGTCAAGTCGGGTAGGCATTTAATTTTTTTCACTGTGTTTTATAAATGTTTAATTCAGCTTCAGTGCAGCAATTAGCACTTAAAAATAAAAAAGGTTTTAGTCTTTATCAACTATTGAATACAGACCACCTGATTCCTAACTATCATCCCGTAACAATGTTTTTTTTCAATAGTTGATGGCTTCGTGCGATTAGCACATTTAGCCAATGTCAAAGTAATTTTTCTTACAAGTAATACTTAAATAAACAATATTTCTTTCCTGAGCGCTCTGCCACTCGGCCACCTAGTCGTTATATATTATTACCAACTGTGTCCCGCAGTTTCACCCGCGTTAATTAGTCATAGCGTGATGTAATATAGCCTATAGCCTTCCTCAATAAATGGACTATTCAACACAAAAATAATTTTTCAATTCGAACCAGTAGTTCCTGAGAACGCAAACAAACAAACTCTTTAGCTTTATAATATTAGTATAAATTAACTAGTTGTCGCCCGCGACTTAGTTAGCGAAGACTACACTATCCCACATATACATATATATATCCGCGGGAGGACCCTGGTGACCTGTACTACAGTTTTCTTCAAACCTCTTCAGGCACCAGTCTTTCACAACGATATAGGTCATAAATTAAAATCACAAACCTAAAACTACAATTAGCACTAAGTCGTAGAATAATTAAAACTTAATTATTCTACGACTTAGTGCTAATTATTGTAGAGAGAAAATAAACGATTCATTCATCATCTCCCACAGGAACCTGTTACCGGGATAAAAAGTATCCTATATCTTAGACCGGGTCATGCTCTGTCTGTGTGCAAAGTTTCATCCAAATCCGTTCAGCCATTTTCACGTGATGCGCGGTCAAATAAACAGACAAAAGTTCTAAAAACTGTTGAAACGTGTTCTGTTATCGATTCTAAGTATCCCCAGCCAACTTTTTTTCGAATATCTTCCATGTACAGACTTTCGACCCTCTTTAGCTTTATTATATGTATAGATGATTAATTTTTTTCAGAAAAATCTGTGTGGACGAACGCGGTCGTCAAGTTAAAGATTACGGAGCTGTCCGCAACACGAACGGATATGAAAACATGGATTGCAGTAAGTTACAATGTAGCACTTTACTCGCGACTAAATTCGCGTAGATTTGAGATTTTCAAAAGAAACTCTATTTTAAAATAAAGCCTATGTTACCCGCAAGGAGTGTAGCATCCTATCAGTGAAAGAGTTTTTGGAATTGGGCCAGTAGTTCCAGAGATTACCCTCTACAAACTAACAAACTTTACATCTTTATTATTAGTATACAAGATATAAAGATATAAATAGATATACTCGTTTTTTTTTGAGAGAGTTTGCTGATTTCCTCAGACGGCATTTTCAGCTTCACCGGGCTATTTCGGGGACGGCGAGAAACTTAAAGGGTTCCTCAAACCTTGTGAAGCGAATCACCTTCGGAGGTTTTCTAGAGGGAACGGCATCACGCACTAGGGCGTGTCCCCGTGCCCTACTAGATTCTCCGAGGAGTTCGGATCGGATAAGATATGACATTTCTCTGCTATTAACAGAATGCAAGCACAATATAGTCACTTGTCACGCTCGTCTGCAGTTAACATTGACATGTCTTATCCTGTACGTAAGTTTAGATCCATATTGATAACCGAATTAGGAGATCAATTGCCTGGAGGGACCACAACCACAAGGTGATTGATACAAAATCGGCTTGTGGTTTCTTTAATTAATCTTGTAGTTCTTAAGTAGTTTGTTTGTGTAATTATATAAGTGTGTGCATAGTTCGCTTCCTAATAAGCCTATTTCAGTTTATGCATGTCGTGGCAACCTCTAATTAAGACAGCGCCTTAGAATGTAACCCAATATCTGTTGTTTTATAAATGTAGGTACATGGTGTTTGTTTTGTTGGTTGTCCTTAAATAAATAAATAAATAAATATATATACTCGTAGATATTAAAGATAGGTACTGAATGGCTCAGTGGTTTACGCGTTTGTTGCGATCTTGCATGCTAAGCAACTTTCACAATGTCGCGTCAACGAATGGGTGACCGACTTTTTTTATCTTAAGCTCCTCATGCTATAGTGATGACTTAATGAAGGCCTTTGCCCAGCATTGGGACAGTACATAGGCTAATTACTTGACTTTATCTTATCTTATGTAGGGTATAATTTAAACGATCACCAGAAATATTTTTTAGACCCTAAGCCTAAGTACCAAATAAATTAAATGACTGTACAAATATTATTTTTGCTTTCCAAAATGGATAAATGCTCACCAAATTTTTACACTATTAATCAAATGATTGAGGATACTAGCTGCCCTACTCCTGTAGGTCACGTGATAGGTTAGAAATTTAAGACAATCGCGAAGCGCAGTGTAGCGATTGTCTTAAATTTTAAACTTATATTTTTTTATTAGACAACAGAAAGCAAAAATTACCAAATTGAAACTCGAGGCATAAAATATTGGTGTTATCTATTTGGTGACAAAATAACATATTTAATCTGAAATGCAGTTAAAAGGTATTCATATATTTTTATTGCATTTATTAAAAATACAAATTGTATCCTTTTTATAATATTTTAGGAAACATAATTTGGTGAGCATTTATCCGTTTTGGTAAGCGTTTCGAATTTTATTGGTAGTAGAATTGATACATTTTTGGTAGGCGTTATAATATAACGTTAATTTGCAGAGTGTGCTCAAACCTCTTTGCTGATGGCATCAAGTGCTGAACATCCGGTGTGCTGCAAGAACGGGAACTTCAGGGAGATTCAGTGTCGCCGAGGACTTTGCAGGTGCGTCACCCTCCCGACCCTCCCAATGCGACGACGGCGAAGACGACCTCCTTGATAGAGTGACTTGCACACCGGTTTTCATGGTGTCGCCATCTCTGAGGTCCCGGGTTCGATCCCCGGTCGGATCAATTTAGAAATACCTGTTTTTCTAAATTGTTTCGAGTCTGGGTGTTTCCTATGTATAATAAGTATGTATTTAAGTATATTAAGTATGTTTATCCGTTGTCTAGTAAACCATTATCGAGTTTCTTATGGAAGCTTTTCTTCATCATCAGCTCATTTAATGTCCCCACTGTTGGATAAGGAGAACGGGCCATAAACCACCACCTGGGCCCAGTGCGGATTGGTGATTGTTAGCAGTCGGCTAATGCAGTCGGGACCAACGGCTTTACGTGCCTTCCGAAGCACGGAGGAGCTCGAGATGATAAATTTTTGGTCACCCATCCGATGACCGCTTTTGCGAAAGTTGCTTAACCTCAGCACTCTCAGACCGGGCGCGTTAACCACTGCGCCATCGAGCTCCTCAACGCAAACGCTCGTATTTTTTTGAGAAAGCTTTTCTTGGGGCTAGATAATTGGTGTGAGTGTGGGAAACATTTATTTATTTATTTAAATGCCACTAGACCACAAAGTTAGGAAGGTACTGTAGAAAGTAATCTTTATACATACCGCGTTCGAGCAATGCACACATTCTAACAACTTCTAACCGTGCATGCACACCGCTGAGCAACACTCTGCAACACAGTAACATTAGGCAACATACTGTAACTTTTGTGGCTATTTGTTACTGTTTGTTGATTGTTACTCATCGCGTCCATACCGCCAGTGACATAAATTAACAAAATATAACGAACCGAGCACCCACGCCGCAGTTACTTTTTGTAGATCAACGTTTCCAAGTGATATTCAGCTACATCCGTCAACAATCGTGGATCGATTAGCATGCACATATGTTCTTCAACTTCTGCAAGGTAACAGACGTGTCACCACAGAATAACCAAAATGTTATCGATTGTTACAGAATGTTGACTGTGTAGGGCAACGTTCCTCAACATATACTAACACGGCAACATTTATTAAAAATAAATAACTTTTTGTTATCGGATGTTGTTGAGTAACACTTAGAAACGTTGATCAACAAAAAGTAACTGCGGTGTGGATACACGGCTACGAACAGGTAGGCTACTCTTGACGCAAACTCAATCTCAATACAATTCCAATGCGATTATTAGGTATCGATATTGGGATAAGTTTCGCAATTTCGGAACGCCCCATCTCGACAATAATTTGTTCACTCAATTTCCACGCAATTTAATTCCAATGTAGTGCTATTATCGCTTTTAAGAGTGCCATTTGAATTTTTTAGATTTGGGATTGGAAATTGATTATTGCAATTGTGTTTCAAGAGTAACCCACCAGCTCGGCATAGTCAGAGCACAGCAGTAGTGTATATATGGTTATTCTTCCTCTCAAAATACTAAAAACCAATTATTCAATCTATTCATCCTACATCATACCATTATCCGATAACCATATAGACCCATCAGTTCGGTTGAGCTCGATCTATTCAAAGCAGATAATATAAACAGAATCTGTTCTATTCTACGGTTACATACAAGACTAAATCTGACTTTTAGACACTACTTTACTTTAAAAAAAAAAAAAAAAAAAACATTAGATAGAAAAGCTACAAGCTATCATTGTACACTTCCCCCTTCAAATCTAAACCATATAAAGTTATGAATATCTTCTAATATTGAGAGGCCGTCAAAAATTTGCTGTAAATTGTGTTCTGGATGATACAATGATATTAAAGACAGTTTTTTCTCTTTACAAATATTGAGTTCTTTAAACTCGTTTATCATCATTTCTAGCTTGTGCGTAGCGTGGCACAATATCAATATTCACATCAATATCAATACTTAGAATCTTAGCAGTTATTTGTTAAACTTAAATAATTATGTCTAATAATAGACAAATGATGATTATTGCTTCTTGATTGCCATTTTATAGATATTGTGCTCCACTCAAACCAAGCGAATACGAGTAGGATCTGATAGATCTGATTATAATAGAATTAATCATGGGGTAAAAATTGAAACACCGTAATTATTAAGCATATACATTTTATTAGTTATCATTAGGCACAATGATCAACATTATTTATTATAAATTCATATATGTTTATGATAGATATATTTAATTCAGTTAACATAACATTTTATTATCAATACACCACTTATTCAAACAAATTACATTTTTTAAAGCACAAATATTCTTATGATATATACATGTATAGACATCGTTACATTCACTGTAAAGATCAGATAAAGCATAAAAATTAGGACACTTAAAATCTTCTATATTAACAACATTATGATTAACAAACATTTCTTTAACCCACTTGGCTTTTTCTTCGCCTTTAACATAAATACGCTTATTCTCAAGAAGAGGTGAAATCAGATGTTTATAATTTGAAAAAGAAATAAATCCTTCCTTCCAATAAATATTTCTATTTCTCTCAATCCAGTCAACCTGTCTCTTTTCTTTTGTAGTTAAATCATAAAATGGAAATGGTGGTCTTATTAAAAAGCTTTGTACTCCTTTATCATCCAAAATAGCTATTTCTTTAGGTATAAACTGATTTAATTCGTTTTTGAAACCTTGAACATCAACTATTAACTTCATGATATCTTGCGGACTGTACTGCTGAGAGGTTTATATTCTACAATTCGATCGTTGATTATGAGACAATAGGCACTTGTTTGGTCAGGAAAATCTTTATCACTTTCTATTTCTAGTCTTACATCAACTGGTCCGGTTTTTAATGTTTCATTCTGCCTTGAACAGTCTATTACAAACAAAGGTGCTTTTTCTTTAAAGTCGATAATATTAAGCAACGGGTCAACTGGAGTGTTGTAGTAAGACTGACGGAATCTGATGTACATTTCATATAATATACGATATTTATCATTATCAAAATTAAGTTTAAGTGCATCATATGGATATGATTGCGAATTCAAAAATAATGTAACGTTAGTTAAATTACAATGATCAAACAGGGAACAATTTCTATCCTTCAAATTTTTCTTAGTTGTTTGAAGACCAAATATTAAATATCTAGGTTTCTCGAGTTGGGAGGCAGTCTTGATTGACCATGAATGTTTCTTTGTTTTAGGTAAAAGCGGATATTCATATGTGTCCCAGTTTCGAAATGCTATTTGTATTGGCTTATCTTTTTCTAATTGTTTTAAAAGTAGTAATCTTTCTCGATCGGACACTTTAATATGAGGTACACGCCACTGAATTCTCTCAATATTTACTGAAACATGATCATTATTATCAAGTATGAGAGCATCAACATTAGATTTACATCTCGTTAATATTAATTCATGTTTACAGTTTAATACGATCTTGTTATAGTCTTCAGCAAATCCTAATAGTTTACTAAGCGGTAATATTACATTGAAAATACCATTTACAGATTTTGTTCCATTCAAGTTCCATCCCCACAGAGCAGCCTGTTTACTTTCTCCCTCATTCATTGAAGTGTAAGATTTGATTGTAGAAGTAATACCGACATGTCTAATACGATCAATTTCAACACCATTTATCTCATATCTTATATCGTGAAAAAGAAACGGTATAGGATTATTGTTAAATTGAAACTCCTTCCTTACAATTTTTCCTGCAGCATCCTTCGTAAATACTTCTACGCATCCTTCAATCAAAATAGAACTGGCTGAAGGCAGTAGATAAATGTCTTGCTGATTAATCGGTATTCTTATTTCATCGTTTTCTTTGAAGCTATTGGTGTACGGGGTATAGGAATGCACTTCATAACCTTCAATAGAGTTGTCGAAATGCGGTGCTTCATTAATTTGCAAGATACTCATAGTTGAAATCCCAAATTTCTTAAAAACTCTTTATTAATCTCACTGAGAGCTGGTACAACACGTGTTTGTTTAATGGAGCCGTGATTTAAACTATTAGTTTTTGTCGGTTTACCACAACTTATCTTACTTTTCTTAATATTGAAATCAATCATAGTATTGTTACAGTTAATATTTGTATAAAGACAAAATGCTTCTTGTTTATTGGAAGCATAAACGAACACTGATCTATAACGTATCAATCATACAATTTATTTGAAATTAAAGCATACAAGTTTCAAGAAATTTAAAACATAAATGACCACAGTTATACGGATGACTACCCTGATAATTATTATAGTTATACTGAATGCTGTCTCCCACATATTTAATAAACTCTGTTGGTGGTTTTAGATCACCATAACTATCAAAGTATTCAATATAGTCATTTTTCTTAATATAAGCTACCCAATGTGTGCCTTGATTTTCAGAGCTATCCAAATTAATTATACCGCATTCGATTTTGCGAGGACGTTTAGGTAATTGATCTCTCATGAACACACCTCGAAAATACGGAATATTTTTTGAATATTTCATTATATCAATATTCGTAAGAGGACGATTAGGTAGCTGCTTATTCAGTTTTTTGTCGAAGTGTAAATACCTAGACCACCTTTATACGGTTTAAGCTTTAGTCCTCTCCCTAAACATACTGGTTCAAAATTCTGATTGAGTGTTTTCACCTCATTCCATGTTTTTTGTGCACTCTGAAATGTTTTTATCATTCGCGCTATAACAGATGTTTTATTAACAAGAGCACCGGCAGCAGATAATCCAGTAATAATCGGTATTAATGGTAAGAATCCTCCTGTCTTCGGTAGCGGTATCACCCGTGGAATTTTCACCTCGGAATCAGATACAAGATCTTTTATAGCAGCAATAGCCAAATCGATTGCCATCTTTTTACACTTAGGCTTTCCTTTACGAATATTTTTTTTCGCATAAGCAACTACATTTTTAAAAGTTTTTTTAAGTCCCGCTCCCTGTGATAGTTTCACCAACATTGCTTTGTTAACAATATTTGCCGCAAGCTTTTCTCCTACACTCGCTTGGGGTGATGATGCTCTTTTCTTTGTCATTTTCATTAAGATTTTATCTGCTATATGTCTGGATTGTAAGTTCGTTGTTTTCATATATGCAATATCGTGCTGTTTACAATACTCGTCAAGTTCATTCACACCCTTGTCACCTCTGATAAGTCTCTCGCGTAATCTTGTTCCTGGTCCACAGTAGTTATAGCCCGGGAGATGTAACTCAAACGGTAGATGATTTATTATACTATTCACAAGACCTTTCCCCTTCATATATAAGTAAGGAATGACTAAAATATTCTTGCACTTTATAATATATTAGTGTTGCTTATCCAACTATTTTCCTGAGATGGTAATCCTAACCACTTAACAAAAACTTTATCCCCCTTTTTCTTAAGAACTTTTTCGACTAAATACACGTCAGGATTTTTAGTTTTCTGAAGCTCTTGAGCATAAAATGATCCTAGAATTTTATTTTTTCTTGAGTCTTCTAGCAAATAAGTTGGTGGATAAGTATTCTGAACAACGGTTACTTTAAATAACTCAGTTGACCAATTCGGAGTGTATCCTTTCTCGAAATTTGCTTTACTCTTACTTATTCGCACTATATCGCCAACAACGAAAGGACATTTTCTCTTAATTTTCGGCTTGTTAAGAATATTATATCTTTGCATCACAATTTGTTTTGTATGTTTATTCACTTTCGCTGGACACATCTGAATAGTTCTATGTTTAGTGTGATTGTAATCACTCACAACTTTTTCTAAGGTTCCATCAATCCATTTGAAGTTACCCTTCAAACTAAACGTTTTATAAAGTTTACCTTTTATAGTACGTATTACTCGTTCGACTATTGAAGCCTTTTTAGTTGAAAATGTAGAGTAATGGTTTATTGAATGCGCTTGCATCTCCTTTTTAAAACTTTTATTGTAGAATTCTTTACCCCAGTCTGTTTGCAAGTTTATAGGGGTTCTGCCATTGTGCAAAATTGATTGAAATGCTTTTGTTACAGAATCTTTAGTTTTATTTTTTAGTGGTCTGACCCAAACATACTTCGAAAAGCAGTCAATTACGATAAGTATAAAATTATAATTTGAATTAATATTCGATAGTTTTTGCACATCAATTAGATCAGCTTGCCAAAGATCATCTATGTCTCTGAGTAAAACACATCTGCGAAGAAAATTCACTCTTGCATATTTATGTATTTCGTTCACAACATCTTCTTTACTCATTTTTAGCTTCTATAATCTTCAACAACCATTTATCAACTAAACAAATCTTTAATATGATTATGTTATTTATGATTTTATTATGCCCGCTTCTTGTAGTTCTTCTATGATTGAAATAATTTCATTGTCTTGATTAGTATTTCCAGCTTGTTTGGAAGCAATAAGAAGTTTCAATCTTTCTACTAGCTCATTAGGATCATCCCAATAGATGAAGTCAGTATTTTTTCTATATCTCTTTAAAACGTTTAAGTTACCACCATGTTTTTTAATATTGTCTACTGCTGATGCAATGAACATAGGTTTAATAATTTGTCGATATTTGTCACCTTTATCCCCCTTTAACTGACCTTTATTATCATAATCACGCTTATGAGCATTTGTTTTTATCAAAATGTTTTTATAAACCTTTTTATCATTTTCAGTAACTAATTCTAGATTCGGTTTTTTATGTAATAATACCTCTGTTAGTCCTGCAGTCAATTGATATTCATCATTATCAATTTTGATTCGACATGGCTCCTGGTCACCGTCAACTGAAGAAATTATTTTAACCACAGAATTACCCATCATTAACCGATCACCCACTTTCCGGACTCCAAAAGGTATATTTATATTATAAAGACTACTCAGATATTGTTTTGTCATAGACAGGTCTTTATTATCCGTATCGGTATAATATTCCGAGTTTGAATCCAAATTCTCTGTTTCTGAATCTTCATCTGATAAATGTTTATTTGTTGTCGATGATGTATAGGCTAAGGAGTCATCTAATTTATCTATTTCTGAATCCTCGCCCGATGGTTGTTTATTTGGTGTAGAGGTTAAGTGACCTAAATTAATCGGCACTCGTACAGTACTCACATTAAAGTCGCATTTCTTATTTTGGTTCGATTCCAACATTTGTGTTAGAGGTTCAGTAATAGGTTTAAATATTTTATTGAGTTCATAGCTGTTTTGATCTTCCATATCTCTTAACTGCTTAAGTTTATTTCTTATGTTGTCTGATGATGTGATTATCTGTTCTTTGATATTAAGACTCATTTTTTGTCTTTTCGCTCTCACTTATCTACTGCAAATGATAATATGGCATTTTAGGATAGGTATATAAAGGTGTCAAGATTTTTTCTATATCTACCTTTATTTAATTCAGAGTCTTTATTAATAGTTAAAAAACTATGCCTCTCTTGCCAAACATCGTAACAAATATCTTTAAATTTATTCCATGACATATCTGAATTCACGTGTTCATTGTATACACGCTTCAAGTTAATTTCATCTTGTTTGAAGAGTAATAATAAATTTGTGTTATCACGAATCAACTGTTTCGGCACCTTTGAATATGTTTGTGACAGATAAAAGCAATCAATTTGATTATGTCTTCCCATGGTGAAATAATTACGAATGTTGATCTGATTTTCACAAACCACATCGTCAAATATTATAACCGTGTTTGGCAATGCATCTTTAGGATGTATAACTTCACAATCATCACTCAATACATAATATTTGATTTCAGGAACGTTTAAAAGCACTTCTTTAAGATAACAATATTTACTTTGAAAGGGGGTTTTTGTGTATAAATATAAGTTCTTAAATTTAAGACCATTTTTATGTAACAACAAAGTAACCATTACATTCGTTTTACCACAATTAGATGGCCCGCAAATCAAACAACGAATGCTATTAGGTAACAATGCACTATGTTTGATGAACTGTGATTTCGTTTCAACATCAATAGGACTAACGTCCAAGCTTAGCGGTTGTTTTCTAAACTTCATTATACACAAATGATGATTATTGCTTCTAGATTGCCATTTTATAGATATTGTGCCCCACTCTAGACTAAACGAATAAGATCTGATAGAAATCGATTATAATAAAATTAATCATGAGGTAAAAAAATAAAACACCGTAATTATTAAGCATAATACATTTTATTAGTTATCAATAGGTGCTAGATAAACAATGCAATACACAATTAATTATAACTAAATGTATGCATAGTGACCCCATGCTACAGTTTCAACTTGATTCGGTAGTATTTGACGTTTATCATCATTTCGATTTAATACTAACTTATTCACTTCTTGTGAATACAAAGTATGTTTCAAAGACTTAATAGTATTCATCCTACATTTTAAATCTTTATCATTTAATAAACAATCTGAATAATGATCTAGATTTAAAAACTTTGTTACAGATTTAGATACACCTTTAGCCTTTTTGATCTCTTCACTAGTACTCTTAATACAGTAAAGTTTAGCTCTTAATCCTACAAACTCAGTTATTAATTCGCCCCCCATTTCATCTTTGAACAAGCCAGGTATTTTGTTATTTACTCTTGGGATTCCATAGGGATTGTTTTTATCAAAATTACTGGTATCGAACTCTTGAATGTCATGCTTAATATCTTCATACACATCATCTGTAAAAATTAAATATAAGAGACTGTCGGTATCAGTATAACAAAGTTTAGCATTCTCTCCATACTTTTGTTTAATAAAATTATAATGGAATTGATACATATGTGCTTTAGCATACTCTAATACTGTGAATCCCACATAGATCGGTTTATCCAGAGTAATTTTTTCTAGACCTAGCTGAATAGCTAGGAAATTTTCTGAAAATATTGATACTGATTTTAAATTTGGTTTTGCAATTAGTTTTCGAGCACCAACACGTTTATTTGTTACATTATTATTATCCTCCCATTCAGATACTAGTTTCACATTCACTTGTTTTCGCTTATTCTCTATAGTTTTACCAAAGATTGAATTATTCAATAACTTGAAAAAGTCTTTTTCAAAATCAGATTTAGAGGCCTGACGCAAACTTGTGTTCAAATCTATATATTTCTTCAGAAAACTTTCTTGCCTAAAGGTTATTACGCGATGAATTTTTTTTAATAAGAGTCCTTGTTTCAAACATTCCTTTAAATGTGTATAATGAATTACATAACAGTGTTTATTATATAGATTTGCCACAAGTTTTGTCGATTTACTACCTGGTGGAATAAGTTTCTCAACACCAAAAGGCAAGTCACAATGAGCATCATGTAAGTAATAAGGATATTCTAAATCAACTTCTAAAATGAATCCGTATTCACTATCATCCGAAATAGTTTCGATATTTAAATCGTTCATTTCTTCAGACGATAAGAATCTAAAATCAGATATCGGCATTTTTTTCATCATAGCAAATCCATACAAATTATTACAATCCAGATATATTAAAAAACTCGATGGATTTGAATAATCAAAATTTGGCAAGTACTTATTATTAGCTTGAGCATGTCTCAACGTACATTGTGCTAAACCACCTCGAATACCTTTTTCTAACATATGATAAATTTCAAGATCATACACCAACTCTAATCGAACATCAGTATAAAGGAGCATCGCATCCCAGCTAAAGCCTGGTGCGGTAACATAATACGCTGGATCTAGCTTATAGTAATGCAAACTCATGGTTCTGAAGTTTTCAAATATATCGGTTAATAATAAAACATCACATTTTAAATATAAATCAGTGTATTCACCCATGTCAATTATATGAAATTGATCCCAAACATTATGGGCATGTGTGTATTCACTATCAGATATATGTTGTTTTGATAAACTGTTATAAAATAATCGTTTAGGTGGTAAATATTTGTCATCATATTTCGAGAAACTATTCATGTAGTCATATGGATAAATTCCTTTTTTTCTCATTAACCCAAATTGATTGGGAGTAGTAAAAAATTTTGAAGTATGTATGAAATCATCATCGTTTAAGCTTTTACTCAACTTATCTAAGCTTGCACTTAAAAATAAGAAAGAATCAATAAATTTCACTTGTACAGAGGATTTGTTCTCATTCATTTCAAATGACTTCGTGATCGTTATGTACTTTTCTTTAGTCTTTGGTATAACATTAATTGAACCATCATATTTCGTTAGCTCCATTATGAATAAATGTAAATCATAGCCAGATAAATTATGAAACACCATCGGTATAAATGGACATATTTTGAAATTAAGGTTACAATATGAATGAGCGGCCCCCCTATACTCGCCAGTAATATGATCATGGTCACGAACTTTATCACCAAACAAAAAATGTTTACAAATATGACAATAAACACTCAAATCGTATTCAATTCGCTGTTTTTCAGTTAATTGCGTCATTGGTTTATTAGTCTTAATCAAATCATTAATATATTTCACATCTTCCATTAAATTTTTGATAAATACTTCTGTTGCATCTAAACCTCGATATGAAACCAATTTGTTTAAAGAGCTATCAAATGAACAACATATATAGTAGGCAAAACATGAAGGTTTATGAATCTTAAACTTGGTAGTGCTCGTGCTCTGTGAATTATCTGAATATTTTTCTAATAAACTCTCAAAATCACCGTATATTATAAAAGGAACCTTTTGCTGTCTTTCAAAATGTTTAAACATTAAATAAGTATCAGGTTTTGGTAATACTTGTAAAACTTTGGAACAGTAATGTTTTTTGTATTTTTCTTCACTTTTAAAAGTCAGTAAACATGCTTCACACAAATAAATATTACCTCTATGTTTTGTTACTTGACTTCGTACTAATTTCAATAGATTTTTAATTAAACAGTAATGACCTTTTCCATTGTTTTCAATATATAATAAATTAAAATGATTAATTCTTTTATTAACAGTCCTAAATAAAGGTCCAGTTACATATTTATTCTTTTTGTCTAAACCAAACACATTAATACTTATATTCGAGTTATTCTTTTCAAAGATCTTAATATCTTGAAATGATGGAGGAAATTTCATTCCATTTACATTAAATATATCTGAAAAATTTGGATAGGAGCTACATCTATCTGAGTTTTTATGACATGGATAAAGCCCAGCTAAGATGCTCCAAAGGAAACAAAACTCATCATTATTTTTAACATTGATACAGCTTTTAGTATTACCCACGCGAGGAGGCAGTTTTATATATGTACCTCCTCGCAAAGGACAATATTTATTTATATTTATTTCTAAATGACTGAGTGATAAAAATGTCCAACCAGACTCGGAGTGTTCAAATTCAGTAAGCTTTCTTTTCATCGTTTCAATTGTTTTCATTTTAAATATCTCTTTCAATTCACTAATATCATGTATAATTTCATATTTCGTATTAAATGATTTCAGTTGCTTTACTTTTGTTTTTGGTAATAAATAAAATGCAAATAATTCAAATTGTATCTTAAGACATTTGTGTTTTTGTAAAGTAATATCAGCGATTCTATATATATCGGTTTCACAATCATGTAAAAAATGTTCTGGTATTGAATAAATCTTATTTTTAGCTTTAATACAATAACTAATTACTCGATTTTTGAGCGCCGTCTTAATGATATAAATATTGTCAAATTCAGTAGCAATCAAAGAATTCATTTTATGTAATTCGGTTTTCAAATGATATTGATACTGATTCCTCGTCACTCTAATCTCACATTTATCACATTTAACAATTTGCTCATAATTGATAGGTCCTCGGGTATTGGTCACCTTAACTGTAAAGAAAAAAAAATACAAGTAAATTTAAATTGATTTATTGATTATTAATAATGAGTAATAAGATAATACAATCAATCACTTTGAGAGAATATAATAATAAGTTTAATTACTCTAGGATACAAAGTGTATTTATTGATTATTAATAATGAGTAATATAATACAATCAATCATTGAGAGAATATAATAATAAGTTTAATAACTCTATGATACAATCGATAGTGTATCGATTATTAATCGATAGTGATAGGGGTCCAAATTATCTAAACAATCTATTTTTAATTATTAATCGATACTATTTTTATCAATATAATCGAGTATAATCGATTACAAATAGTAACTTGCGACACACATTTATTCATCATACTACACCTGCATGCTGAAGAATGATGAATATGTGTTAGGCACCCCGCGAAATTCTTTTCGTGTGGCGGTTACCACATTGGCGAGATGTTGCCACAAGACACTATCTGTATCCGTTTTACATTTAATAGCGGTGACAGCGTGTCGCCACCTGTTTACAGGTGCTACTCTCTCTATATCAGACACTTTGTACACTTTTATTTCGACGTAGTGAGTGCCAGGTTTATCTGGTATCACTTGTTTCGATACCCCTGTGGCCAATCTATTAATAAAAACGGATTGTAGAGGTACTATCTCATAGTTACCCCTGTCCGATGATTTCAATGTTTCTTCGTTTGAGTCTTCCTCACCGAACAGATCCGCCGCCGTCACTCGAGCTGGTGGTGGGATCGCTTTGATAATCGGCTTGTTTTTCTTCAACCGCTTATTTGATTTTACTTCGTCGTCTGATGGTAATCTGCGAATAGAAGAACCTCGTTAAAAATAAGCTGCATAATGCTCCTAGACAAATTTTGAATAGATGAATGTTTTGTAAAAAATATAGAATATAAAATATTCTATAAGTATAAAATTTACGTTTGGACTTCATTCTTTACACGAACATCTTGCTCTCGGTTTGCATCGCCAGCGTAATGGCTGACACGTTTCTTTCCTGTGACCGCTGGTGTGTAGTTCGATTCCTCATCTGATTGCGGGAACAGCTCCTCACTGAGATTAGGCATAGACTTCGACCTATAAAAAAATAACAAAGCCATAAAATCAGATATCTGGTTGACTGACAGAATGCCTGATGGCATTAAGTCTGTCATTTGGACCCTTTTTTGTGTGCAATAAAGTTTAAATAAATAAATAAATAAAAAACATTAGAAAAGTTTATTAGTAGGTAGGTACAGCGAATTCTTAAGAACAATTTTATTATATTAAAAAAATACTTACATTTTTTATTTTATATATTTTTCAGTCTTAGTTTCTTGCTTGCTCACTGCAGAATGATAACTTCCATCCAAATCTTGTCTGTATTTATTCAAACAAATTTTATAGTGTGTGTTGTGTGTCGATATGATAATTGCATGTGCATAAAAGCTGACTCCGCTAAAATCCATAATAGATCCTGAAGAATACATTGCAGAAACCCTAATTTGGCAAGTAGGTTACGAACACAATCATTGCTAGTTTTTCCATTGTGTCAGCAAATTACATATTTATTTGTAAAAAATGATGTATCTTTACGATTTTGAACTTTATAACTATCAAAAAATTTGTCTATAAATTCGCGGTGTAGATACTATCAAAATGTTAATCACTTCGAAGCTTTCAAGAAAGTAAAACACTCATTTAAATGAGCGTAAGTATACAATTAAAAAATATAATATAGTACTTATTTATTTATGATTGATATTGTTATGTAATAATTGCTTTTTTTTTTTTTATTTTTTCAGGACAGCGAAGAATCACTATTCAATTTTATTCCGATGGATATAAATCTTCAGAGTACGAGTCGCAAAAGAATCAATGATGAAAATATATTATATTCGTGTATTAAGAGACCGGTCACGGGGGGCATGAAATTAATTAAAATAGAAATGTATGACCTTATAATGAGTGATCTTACTTCGAAAGGACATGCAGGCGTGTGTCAGTGTAAAGCTGATATTTGTGTACAACATGTTATTAAGAGTGGTTATATTGATGATGTCTATGTATGTGTAAAAGAACTTATAACGAAAATAGAAAATAATGTACTAAATTACTAAATAAACTACTAAGTACCGAACCATTCAGCATTTGTTTTATTTGACGATTAGATGCTCACAAAATCCTATTAATATGTACCTAGAATAACTTTTCAGCAATAGTTACAATTCATAAAAATACCTTGAGTTCTTTTTCACTTTACTATTTTGAAAAACTTAGTTTTAGGAACCTACACCTATATCTGTATAAAAATTTGTAATAAACCTTGATACATACTTTTTATTACAAAAATTATCTGAGCTGAATAGTCTGACGGTATGTCACTGTAACCAACCCTATTAGGAAGTGGTCTAATCAAATAAATGATACAAGATATCATGTTTACATTTTATAATCTTCGTTCGGCGCGATCTACTTGAGGCGCCCTCACTGTGAGTAGAAACTGCACTGTGGGTAGTAGGTTTACGATTATTTTAATTAGCTAATATTTATCATTATGAATGCTCATGATCTGCTCATTTAAACTTAAGAGAATAAGCAGGTCAGTACTTCATCTGAGACCTAAGTAAGTGATCTGTGGTCTTAGTGTATTATGGTTATTCTTCCATCATACCATTATCTGATAACTCAATAGACCCATCAGCTCGGTTGAGCTCGATCTATTCAAAGCAGTACGTATAAACAGATTGAATAATTGGTTTTTAGTATTTTGAGAGGAAGAATAACCATATATACACTACTCACAGCTGTTTTATTTTAACTCTCCTTGTACCTATGTCGCCAGGAGGCGCTGCTTCAATGCTATACTAATTTACGTTTTCGTAATCGTAATTGAATGAATACGTATAGCAAACTCGATGGAGAATGGAGATGAACTCGAGGAGCTCGATGGCGCAGTGGTTAACGCGCCCGGTCTGCGAGTGCTGAGGTTAAGCAACTTTCGCAAAGGCCGGTCATCGGATGGGTGACCAAAAATGTATCATCTCGAGCTCCTCCGTGCTTTCGGAAGGCACCTTAAGCCCTTGGTCCCGGCTGTATTAGCAGTCGTTAACAACCACCAACCCGCACTGGGCCCGCGTGGTGGTTTATGGCCCGTTCTCCCTATCCATCCATAGGGAAGGCTCGTGCCCCAGCAGTGGGGACATAAATGAGCTGATGATGATGATGATGATGATGATGCAAACAAAACTCACACTGGGCACTCTGGGTGCCTAGTGTGGGTATCATTCGCCATTCAATCACGTTTACGAAAATGAAGCAGCGCCACCTGGCGACATACGAGAATAGTTAAAATGTTGCCATACTTTTCGTTTTCGTAAACGTAATCCAGTCTTTCCCAACGTGGGCGATAACGCCCCCTTGTGGGCGCTGCAGGCCTAAAGGGGGGCGGTAAGAGACCCAGAAAAAAAAGGGGGCGTTGTGTAGGGCTTTGGGGTCGATTTATAATTTCATCTACCTAGCTAGGAAGACTCTTAGACACCGACTGAGCTCTCGACTCTCGACTACATCTTGTGAACATCAACTAATATTAATTAAGATATAGCTCAAACTCGGTTTGATATAATAGACCGCGGGCAATCATGTTTTAACAAGTTTTTGTTAAATCCGATTTGTACATTCCTGTATCAATCGGCTGGTTCTATAATACTTGTTCTTGCTTGTCGAGTACGATTGGGCGTCGAATGAGATAAACGAGTTTATGCACGTTTGTCTTATTCCTGTTGGTGCGTGCTGCTTATGCAATCCTATATAAACGACGTAAATTTATTTTATTTTCATTTGTGGTTTCGCGCTTAATAGATAAGCAGTACTTGATTTCAACACTTACGTATTTCTCAAAACAAAACAATGTCGGAAGTAAAAAAGAAGAGACGGCAATACTCTGCGGAATATATTAAATTCGGATTTATTGAAAATCCCACAAACCCGTCGTCGCCTTTGTGTCTTCTATGTCTAAAAACATTTTCGAACGAAGCAATGAAGCCTTCAAGACTGCAAGATCATTTGAATAAAATGCATCCAGATAAGAAAGACAAGAATGTAGCATATTTTCAAGACCTAGAGAAAAAGCATAATACTCAGCCAAGTGTATCAAAACTATTTTCGGCGGCTGCTAAGCAAGATGACGACGGACTTCGAGCTTCGAACAATATCTCTTTGTTAATTGCTCAAAAAGGCAAACCACACAACATCGGAGAAGAGTTAATTTTGCCAGCAATAAAGGAAGTAAGTAATAACTACTGTGCTTCATAAACCGGCCGCAAATATTATCCGAAAAATTCCTTTGAGTAATAATTCTGTGCAAAGACGAATTGATGAAATGGCTGAAAACATTGAAGAATCATTGTGCAATCATCTGAGGACTAGTCAATTCTCAATTCAGCTCGATGAGTCCACTTTACCAACTAATGAAGCGTTGTTGCTATCTTACGTGAGGTTTATTAAAGATGAGAAAATACGTGAAGAACTATTGTTTGCCAGAAATTTGGAGACAGATACAAAAGGCGAAACCATATTCAATACATTGGAAAAGTTTTGTGAAGAGAAAGAGATTCCTTTGAAAAATATTATATCAGTTGCTACGGATGGCGCTCCGGCTATGACAGGGCGCCATAAAGGCTTCATAGCGTAATTAAAGAATAAAATTCCAGATGTCCTTGTTATACATTGCGTTATTCATAGACAACATTTGGTTGCTAGAAACTTAAGTGAACGACTATTTCAATCACTGCAATATGTCATCAAAGCAGTCAATAAAATCCGTAGCAGCTCTTTGAATGATAGATTATTTCATCAGCTTTGTGTTACTAATGACGAAGATTTCAACCGTTTGTTGCTTCATACTGAAGTTCGTTGGCTGTCAAGAGGCAATTGTCTGATTCGATTTTACAACCTGTTTGACTCTGTGATAGAGTTCTTGGAAACTAAAGATACAGAACTGCGCAACAAGCTCATAACATCAAAGAATGATATAGCTTACATGACAGACCTGTATAAATTGTTCAACGACATGAACCTCCAACTGCAAGGCGATGAACTAAATTTAATTAAAACAAAAAATGTCGTTGCTGCTTTCGCAGCCAAACTGCTTCTGCACAAAAAGAATATGGGCAGACGTGAGTTTCACAATTTTCCGAATTTATCAGTATCCTGCAGTAACGACGACTTGTTTGCCTACTGCCAACATTTGGAAAACCTCCACATTGACTTCACCGAACGATACCAGGACATTTTAAACTTGGAAATACCAGACTAGGTGTTGGATCCGTTTTCAAATGTCAACACAGCAATGTCACCTCAGCTGGAAGAAGAATTTATAGAATTGACAACAAACGAAGAAATAAAAATCAAGTTCAAAAATGGATATCAAGAATTTTGGCTACAAAAACCGATCCCGCAATTGTACCCTGGATTGTGGTTAATTGTTCAACGATTCTTGATAGCATTCCCATCGTCATATTTGTGTGAACGTGGATTTAGTGCTGTGGCAACGCTGCTTACTAAAAAGAGAAATCGTTTGCGTGTTACCGAACGTGGCGACTTGCAGCTGTTTTTGAGTAAATTGGAACCTGATATCAACAAACTTATTGAACAGCATCAGATTCAACCTTCACATTAGTTTTTATATAAGAATTGATTATGTTTGATTTATTTTCAATAAAAGATACTCTGTCCGAATACTATAAAGTTGCGTTTCAATAATCAATTATAAGTACTTAGCGGTTTTTAAGTATGTTTAAAAAGGAGGGCGTTAAAAAATAATTTATTCTTAAAGTGGGCAGTAGACAAAAAAAGGTTGGGAACCCCTGACGTAATCGAATGAATACGATTAGTAAACAAAACTCACATTAGGCACTCTGATGTGTGCGTTGCTCGAGCTCGTTTGTACGAGAAGAAGCTTACCTTCTGCATTATCCTCATCTTGTACTCAGACAACTTTTCTGAATTCAGACGCTCTACACATGTATCAGTCGCAACAGTGTTCAACAGGAACCAGTCAATGACACTTTTGCCTTTAATCAATAAAATAGCGCTCCCGATCTGACCTGAACCCCACGTTGAATTTAGTAGAGAACGGTGACACGCTTTTATGATACCATCCCTTCTAGAAGCCCTCTGAGGATGTGCAGAGATTAAAGCTAGAAGAACCGCCCACAAAAGCCTGCAAAGGCCATTGGATGGTTGACCAAAATTGAATCATCTCGAGCTCCTTCGTGCTTTGAAAGGTACCTAAAGCCGCTGGATCCGGCTGCATCAGTCGTTAACAATTATAGCATCGCACTGGGCCCGCGTGGTAGTTTATGGCCCATTCTCCCTATCGATTCATAGGGAAGGCTCGTGCCCCAGCAGTGGGGACATAAAAATTAGCTGATGATGATGACTGGGCCTACGTGGTAGTTTGTAGCTCGTTCTTCCCTGTGGTGTTTCCATTCAAAGGGCTAGCTCGTGCCTCAGCTACAGTGGTGTCATAAAAAATTAACTGGTGATGATGATGGACAAAATTCTACCACCAGGCGTTATAAAATACTTTGGTTTTTTATTACAGGTGCGTGGATTCTGATGGACGACAGATTGGGAAAGAAAATGCTGATGTTACTAGACTACCATGCTACAAAGCTGGCTGGAAGACTTGTTGATGGCAACACTTAATGTTATAAATTAAAAATTCTAGAGATTAGAGACCGCTCGCTCTAGTTATTTGCAGTATTAAAAATTATTTCTAATTTAATATTTATTTAAATTTCTATATATTATTTAAAATAATATAAATAATACCAATTAGACACATAATAATAAAAATTGTGTGTCAAGTTTATTGTACCATCATTACCAAAATAAAACAATATCGGTTGTCTATATTGTATTTTAATTCCTTGTTTTGTTATATATCTGTTTCCTATCTCCTTCATTTAAAGTGATTTTTACTCTGGAAGGAAGGAACTCTTGAATGCCATACGCTTTCATTCTCCACTGTCGATGCTCGAAAGCCCCGAAGAATCTACGTAGCGCAAGGGAATAAATATCCTCCTAAAAAGCCTCCGAGGTTGTTCGGTCACCAAGACAGTCAAGTCAGCATCCACAAAGACCACCAAGGCCATAGTCAGCCAAGAGCTATTAAAAAAAATTTCTTGTGTTACGTATAGTAGTGTTAAACGTTAAGTGTTAAAGTGGGCTAGATTTCTATCCAGAATACGACCGTATAGCGAACATTCTGTTACCAATGTTTACCCATTGTTGCAAAGCACTAGAGAAGAACAGAAAACAAGCAGGTCCATAGCTAAACGATTCTAGGCTAGCGCTACTAATATGTATTCTGTGCATAAAACACTGTTCAAATGAACTTCAAGCGTGTCTGATCTGACAATGATTAATTAGTTCTATGTACACAGTAGGTTTTAGAACGGTTTATAATTTATTGACATGACACTGCGCACGATTGTTTTCACAAGAAAATATTTACTTTTCTGTTAATAGTAGTAAGTAGTAAATGGTAGTAAAGGTAAAGATAATAAGGCAGCTCTTTTTGATTGTCAAGTGAAACGTCAACGTAGCATAACTAGTGATGGATCAGTGCTCCAATAACGTTATAATATATAGGCAATAAATAACATGTTCGTAAATTAAAGTTGAATGATATATAATTATAAAGTAATTAATAAACTTACTATGAATTAAAATGTCAACTTTTCATCCAGTACAGCTTAAATAACATTTTTGTTATTGTTGTTAGAACTAAGCAAATTGCAATAAAGACGTGCCTTGACAGTATAATAAACATACTATATAAATTAATAAGAAATTATAACTTAAATTACAAGTATCTATTTAAAATTATAATAACACTTGTCCTATTTACTTATTAAAGGCTGTACTTATCAATTTTATCGAAATAAAATAATATCTATCTTTTAATATATTTACAGTTACACATCAAGTAAGAGTCTTTGCGAGTAAGTACCTCGTCATCATCAGCCTTTAATCGTCCCACAGCAAAGTTCAGGCGAGAGTAGAGAGTAGTAGTATATTAAATGAGTTGATCAGGCCATAACTATGCTGGCTCGATGTGGATTCAGTTTAGCGACAAGCGGCCATCTTAGGACAGCAAACTGAACCATTAACTCCATGCCTTTCGGTACACGGAGGAGCTAGAGATTTGTTTAAATTTGATGACGCATCCGTTGATCTGGTTATGGCAAATGGCGTTGTGGAAGTTTCTTTACATGCAAGATTCCAACCCGTCGCTGTTACGCAATCAAGCTACTTTACAATACGTTAATTATTTAATGTTATTTTTCATGTTGGATTTAATAAAATATCGTTAACGTTATAACATAGTTTTGGCATGTCGCATCCCTAAACTATTGTGAACGGGGTGATGTTTCATGTTTCTGTGACAATATATTTTTGTCCAGATTGCTTTAAATTTGTTTCGATGACGTGCCGCCTTTTGAAAACTTTTGAACATTTCACATGAAATATTTTGAATAGTTGAATAAGTGAACGCGCAATTTATCGATTCAAAGTTTGTGTCTTAGCCGGACTTTTGAGGTTATACACAGTTTTGTACTAGTGATCTGTCCACTTCGTCATCGGTGTCTGTGTTATGCCAAACTTATTTTTAGATTGGAAAATCGAATTATCAGACCTTTGATAAGTGTTACGAGTGTTTCCAATCAGATTTACCTTCAGACTGTTACAATGGGAGCAATAATATCAAGGTTTCGGGTGAGCTATAATTTTTTTTAATTTGATGTGCTTTCGAATTTAATTTGTAACACAGCCAAAAACTATTTTGATAGTGCAATATTCTTTGGCGGGAAGTCAATACCACGTCCGTGAGCTGCTAGTCAAGATGCTATCACTGTTTGATATAAATATGAATGATTGATGAGTATATTTTTGTATTGTTACATATACACATACATAGGTACAAGTTTTTGAACTTTTAAACTATGTATATGCAATTGATTTGTAAAAGGAAATACAAGAGAGCGTTCCAAAGATGATTTAATTATATACACACCGAAATAAACAACATAACAATAAACTTATAAAAACTAGACTCAGAACATGTTTACTATGAGAAGCTATCAACGAGACTCAATTCACAATGACACAGACACATATGTTCTATTCTCTTTCTTTTAAGAACATAGACAATATTTAAACTTATGTCAAGAGAGTGTTGATTGCAACTGGCCAGCATGTTGCAGCTGGCCAGCATCACTGACCAGTATCCTTTCAACACACCCCCTCAATCAACTACCCTTGACATACTGCCTTCCATATATAAAGAAAATATTTTTTTTTTTTTATATTCATATCCCATTTACCCCTGTCTCCCCTTAGACTTAAACATTTCAAATTTTAACGGTAATTTTAAAAATAACAACTTCCAATTAACTTATCTCTTGCTCAACCAGCTTTATAACAAACCTTCAATCTAACTCCTAACTTAACTCCTACTCGACTAACAACTTCCAATAAACTCATCTCCTACTCGACCTGCTTTAATACAAAACTTCAACAAACTCAACTACTAATAACATTAACACATCTCCTACTCGACCTGCTTTATTTGACTCAACTACTAATAACATTAACACATCTCCTACTCGACCTGCTTTAATACAAAATTTCCACAAACTCAACTAATAAAAAAAACTCAACACATCTTTATAATAAAAATAAAAAACAAATATACAGTAATTCATAAAAAATAAATGTGATAATAAACCTAAGGCCAATCTACTAAAAAAACATTGTATAGTATTATTCAAAGTTACAAGTTTTGTGTTTCGTTTGGTAGCTCCTTTCTAATAGTATTTATAAAGAATGATTAATTTAGTTTATAACCAATTAAAATTCTTCTAATATCCACTCTACACCCCCTTAAATTAATCATTATATATGCCAAAAATTACACCCCCTTAAACATTGTATGTTAACGCAACCCCTTAACTCTTTAACTGATAATATGAATTGACTTGGCTCCTTAAGTTTACATCACAACTCTATATAAGTTCTTTCTTATACAACATTACACCCCTATAAAAACTTACATACTAATACCCCACATAAAGACCGAAAAAACACTTAGTTCACTTTAGCCCACACTTATCACTACCTAACACTCACTCTGATACGAGTTTTCTTTGACACCTCTCAAATTTCACAGGTGGCAAACACTTTGTTAGTATGTCTGCTATCTGCGAACCCGTTGGACAGTATTTAACCGTTATTCTGTTTGCATCAATCTGATCTTTTAGATAGTAGTATCTCACATCTATGTGTTTGCTTCTTTTATTCATAATTCCTTTCTTCATAAGCCAAATAGCGGACTGATTATCTACTTTCATTTCAATTTCTAATTTCTCATTAGTCATTTCAAAAATGAAATCTCTGATGAAAAGAAGTTCTTTGCAGCATTCTGCTGCGGCTATATATTCTGCTTCCGTACTCGATAACGCTACGATCGGCTGTTTTCTTGAGCTCCATGCCACTGGTCCACCGTTCAACCAAATCACGTAGCCCGACGTGCTACGTCTAGTATCTGGATCCCCCGCGAAATCTGAATCACAGTATCCTCGAAGCACTTTATCACCTTCACCAAAATGAATACCTTTGTTTTTCGAACTTTTTAAAAATTTAAAAATAGTTTTTGCGTTATTTAAATCATTTAAATTTGGAGTACTCTGCTGACGCGAGCAATACCCTACATGGAAGCTAATGTCTGGCCTTGTTTTACTAGCTAAATATAACAAAGACCCTATCATTTCCCTATAGAGTTCATGACTCTCTGTATCTATTTTCAATTTTGGATGTTGTTCTATCAAAATGGTTGGAGTTTTGCATTCTCTTGCTTCATTCATATTAAACTTCTTCAACATTTTTTCAATATAATTTTCCTGACAAATTTTAACTCCTTTCTTTCCTTGTGTTATATCCAACCCAATATAGTTTGATATTTCTTCGCAGATTCTTAGATCAAAAGCTTTTCTTAACGTTTCCACTACATGCACCAAGTCTTCTTCTCTCTCACCAACTACTAGTCCGTCATCAACATAAATCGCAAGAATTATTTTTTTCACCTTCCATTACAAAAATACACTGATCTAACTTTAATTGCTTAAAACCCATTTTAAATAAATGTTCTGTAAATTTTATGTTCCACATTAATGGTGCTTGTTTTAACCCATAGAGACTCTTATTTAGTTTGCATACTTTATCTTCTTTATCGCTATAACCTTTTGGAACTTTTAAATAAATGCACTCTTTTAAGTCTCCATGTAGAAAGGCTGTTTTAATATCGAACTGTTTCATCTTCAATTTTTTATTTGCAACAATTGACAATAAAACTCTCAAAGAATTTGTATTTACAACTGGACTATAAGTTTCATCATAATCTATCTTATACTTTTGTTGGAATCCTCTTGCAACTAGTCTTGCTTTGTATCTTCCATCTGACTTTATTGTAAAGATCCATTTGCTTGTTATTAGTTTTCTTCCTTCAGCCTCTTTCTTATCCACAAAAGTCCAAGTGTTGTTTTCTTCTAACGATTTGATTTCTTCATCTATTGCTTTCTTCCATTTACCTTTTTCTCTTGATTCTATTGCTTCTTCATACGTTAACAAGGAAACTTCCGTATCATACTCCATAACATAATCTTTATATCTTTCTGGTAATCTACGTTCTCTCGCAGGTTGATTTCTTCTACTATTATTTTCCACTGCTCGACTTCCCTCAATTTCTTCATTACTATTTCTATTTTCTGCTTCAATCTCTACTACTCGACTCTGACTTTCTTCAACTTGTTCATTATCTAAAAACTCTTCATCTTCTTCTGGTTGTAAAACGTTATCAAAATTTAACTCATTTTCAAAAAGGTTTCTATTATTTACACTATTCTCATTTCCAGCTTCTTCATTTATTCTCTCACTCTCATTTGTTTGATTGTAACTTGTTTCACCATTTGTTTCATCATCATTTGTTCTAACTTCAACTGTTTTCCTGAATGTTTCATCATCATTTGTTCTAACTTCAACTGTTTTCCTGAATCTTCTAGACTTTTCTCCTTCTCGATCACTATCTATATTGATGATTCTTCTCCTATCTTCACCTTCTCGACACCCTTCATTGTGGTCTGATGAGTTTTGCCTTGTTTCATCTTCTTCTATTTGTTTATCGTCATCCATCTGCCAGAGTCCATTTATTTTAACCATATTTTCTTCATCATCTAAACATATTCCTTGTTCTTCTTCGTTTATTCTTACATCTCTCGCTCTTATTATTTGTTTCTTGTCATCCACCCAAATTTTGTAGCCGTTTCGAACATAGCCAATGAGTATTCCTTTGCTGCATCTTTCGTCAAGTTTTCTTAATCCAAAATTTGTTTTGTAGTAAGCTGTAGATCCAAATCTTCTGATGTTCGATAGGTTAGGTTTTATCTTGAACCACATTTCTGCTGGTGTCTCGTTTCTACCTTCCGTTGGGCTTCTGTTGATCAGGAAACTGGCTGTTAAAAGTGCTTCCCCCCACAAATAGTTCGGAACCTTGCCGTCAAACATTAAAGCCCTCGTTCTCTCCATCAGGGTTCTGTTCAATCTTTCGGCTTTTCCATTTAGTTGAGGCGTGTAAGGTATGGTTACATCCAATACTATTCCTTTAGCCTGGCACCACGCATGTAGGTTATTGCTCGAATATTCACCCCCATTATCGCATCGAATTTTCTTTACTTTTCTATTGAAATGATTTTCACTTAAACATACAAATTCTTTAATTTTGCTAAGGCATTCACTTTTGAAGGCGATCAAGTACACGACACAGAAATGCGTAAACTCGTCTAAAAACGTGATAAAATATTTTTTGTTGTCCCAAGTGGGAACTTCAATTGGACCGCAAATGTCTGTATGAATTATTTCCAAAGGGAATTTTGCTTTGATTCTATTATTTTCAAACGATTTTCGAGTCATTTTTGCTTTTACGCAGATTTCGCAAAATTTATTTGAATATTCCCCCCCAATTTTTATACCATTTACCATTTTTGCCAGACGAGGCACGTCGGATAGATGACCTAGTCTCCGATGCCAGATATTGGTACTCTCAGTGAGTAGCGCTTCGCGAGTATAATTAGCCAAAAAATTCGTTTCATAAAGTCCGGTTTTAGTTTTATAACCAATTAAAATTGTTCTATTAAAATTTTTTATAAATACCTTGTCTCCAGAAAAATGTACGGTGCCACCATTGTCTGTGATAGCGCTTACCGAGATCAGGTTTCTTGATATATCCGGGACAAAATGTACATCCTTCAGCTGTCCGAAGTCGGTTTTTATTATACCAGTCCCTTGCGCTACCAAGTTTTCTGCATTCGCACACCTAATTTGCACTTCTATTTTCTCTGTAATTTGAATTAAATTTTTATTGCTAAAGAAATGTGATGAGGCGCCTGAATCAATTACAGCTTTGACTGGAATCTGTAATTGTTCGCTTACAGGGTTATCATTATTGTTGTAATTATAGCTGCGGCAGAATTTTTCTATGTGACCCTTCTTATTGCATTTCTTACAAATTTTTCCCGAAAAACAGTTTCTTGTATTGTGACCAATCTTATGACAAATATCACAGCCTTGTTTACATGCCCTAGCGATGTGTCCTATTTTTCCACAATTATAGCATTTTCTTTCGTCTGTTTTAAATGCTTGATTACTCCATTCTGAAGTACTAGGCATGTCTGAATTTTCTATTTGTCTTTGTATCTTCTGGATAAGGTTGAAGATGGTCTTTTCTGATTTTGGTGTTATATCCCAAACTGTCTTAAAATAATTTAAATTTTGTGGTAGTATTGTTAATGCTTTATTCATTAGCATATCTTCGCTTATGCTGTTTGGGTCTACTAAATTAATTTCTGAAAATAAATTCTGTAAATTGCTTATGTCATCTATTACATTCCCTTTTGAAATGTAGCTGTAAAATTTTATTATTTTTTCATGATTATATTCTTTGCTATCAAAACGAAATATCAAATCCAATTTATCAAAAATTTCCTTGGTTGAATTACAATTAATAATGTAGTGTAGAAACTTTTCATCAATAAGACTAATTATAAGAAATCTTGCTTTTGCATCATTATAATCTTTCGCTCCATCAATTAGTCCTTTCGACTCCAAGAATAATTTTGTTATTTTTCTCCAATTTTTGTAGTTACTTTGATCTCTCAACTTGTTTATATTTTCCATGGCTATTAAATATTTCCTTAGTTACCGCCTTAAAATGTCAACAACTCTGGTTGCTATGTTTATCAGACTCTGGCATGTCTGTTATTCCTTAGTTACAAAACAACATCGAAAACAATAAATCACACAAATCACACAAACATCTATTTAAATGTTATGAACGCTCTCTGGGCCCATAACCTGTAAAAGGAAATACAAGAGAGCGTTCCAAAGATGATTTAATTATATACACACCGAAATAAACAACATAACAATAAACTTATAAAAACTAGACTCAGAACATGTTTACTATGAGAAGCTATCAACGAGACTCAATTCACAATGACACAGACACATATGTTCTATTCTCTTTCTTTTAAGAACATAGACAATATTTAAACTTATGTCAAGAGAGTGTTGATTGCAACTGGCCAGCATGTTGCAGCTGGCCAGCATCACTGACCAGTATCCTTTCAACATGATTCTCCTATCACTTGGCCCTCGTTTAATCTAATAGAAAGTAACTTTAAAGCCAAAGTAGAAGACAGTGCTCTGTGCCAGGAATAACAACCAATGAGGAACTGACTTATTTACTTTAAACTATTTAAACACAATAATGCTACTAAAATTATGTGGTTAAGGAAACCGCAATAGATATGATCATGAGTATGTAAAGAGAGAATTTGTATATTATATTGTAGAAGGGGATGATATAGTGGGGTTGGTTGGGAGAACACGGACAAGACTGGCCAGAGATAGGGAGGAAAAGATGGAAAGGGTTGGAGGCCTATGCCAGAGGGCACACAGATAGAAAAAGAGATTGTTGAACACCACAAATATTTTCAATGTTTTCTGAATATTATTTTTGTAGGAAGGTGCTCCTTCAATGCCATAAACATTATCATTTTCATTAACAAATCAAATGCTATTATCAAACCTGCATTCAGCTCTTCAAAGTCTGAATTATCAAGTTAATAATCAATTATAGTTTAGTTTAGTTAATTTAATAACTTTATTGTTTAGTTAAAGATAACTATAATTATATAGTTTCAAAGTAGCGCAACCAAGTGACTAGTTGGTTCCCTGACCACTGACCAGTATAAAGGTTTTAAAGGATGCATGTGTGTGTCTGAAATCAAAATACTGGCTGGCTATATTTTTCCTATTTTACTTATAAACATATCTAATAAAATGGAGAAGAGTTCAAAGATTTCCCTTTGTTTTTTTAAAGTATTGTATTCTTCTTTGTTGTTTATTTTTTGCAACATGAACCTACTTGTTGTGCAGTTCAATGTACAACATTGGCTCTTCACCTTAGCAGATGTTATCAAATAAGTAACAAAATATTAGGCAAACATTTTTCAACAATACACCTAATCAATAAGATATTATATCACAGTAGCATGGTATTAGTAAATAAATTAAAGTTTTTATCTATAATAGATTAAATACCTATCTATTAACATTGATTTATTATGTAATTATGTACTATTATGTACTGATAACACAAAATTCTATATCATCAAATTCTATATCAATTATTTAATTGTGTTAATAACATTCAGAATCATTGTACAAATGTGACTTAACAAATATCATCTCAATAAAAAAATATTATAACTAGTGATGTAAGTAGGATAGAAGCACTTACCAGTTGCTACAATTGCCTGGTAGATAATAATGAATTATCATTTATGCCCAACATTTAATAAGAATTTTTAGTAGTGGAACTTAGATATTGTATGTTACTTATAATTGTTGAAACCCAACCAGCTCTAATTGGGCCTATGTGATAGTTTATGGGCCAAGTCTCACATGTTATGGGAATTTTGCATAAACCTTTTTTAACAGAATTGATGGAGGATGTGTTTCCTATTTTATTGAAATTCATCCCCTAACGGGGTTAAAAAGGGGTAGAAAGTTATTTTTGATGTGATTTGCTTCGAAGTTGATATCAATACTCCTTAGTGCTTTTGATTTAAATTGCATTTTATTTTGACACATGTTTGAAAACTCAATCCGATTTTATACAAAAAAGGTTGAATCAATATTTAAAAAAAAGATTATTTTCGCTGATAAGCTCAAAAATTTATAGGAGAGTTTGCTGTTATCTGTAAACGGCCTTCACAACGTCACCGGACTTTTTTGGGGGCAGCGAGAAACTTAAAGGGTTCATCAAGCCACACTGCTTGATCACGATCGAAACAATGTCAGAAAATTTCTAGAGGGAATGGCATCACTCAAGCGTGAGCACTACTAGATTCTCCGAGTAGTTTGGATAGGATTGGGATGGCCTTTACAGGGTTACAATATTGTGGTGTATGTTATAAGCAGATGTGTGTCTAAATCAGAGTTACCCTAACTATCCTAATTAATATGCGAAAATGAGTTTGTTTGTTTGTTTGTTATTTGTTCGCGTAAACTATTTAACGATTTGTTTGTTTTGTTGTCATAGAAACTGTCAAAGCGGTACGAAGTCCGCTGCCATGTCAGCTAGTCTTTTAATAAACAATGGAAAGACAGTACGGTCAGCAAAAAAGTAGCTGAACACATAATAATATCGTGGGATCGTATAGACGAATATAGACCTATTTCTAAACTTTGTGTCTTTGGCAAAATTCTAGAGAAGATTGTAACTGCCCAAATGTCGCACTCTTTTCGTAATTTCATCTCTGAGGCTCAACATGGTTTCTTTAAGCGCCGCAGCGTTGACTCTAACATGCTTACTTTTACAGACTTTTTGTTGCAAGCCATGGATGATGGCTTGCAGGTGGATGTCGTGTACACCGACTTCTCCAAAGCGTTCGATAAAATCAACCACGATCTGCTCATAAAGAAGCTTGCAAAAGCCGGTGTGCATGGCAGCCTCCTGAGGTGGATTCGGTCTTACATAAGTAACAGGAGTCAGGCAGTCTTTGTGAAGGGTTACTGCTCACAATTTTTGCCAGTTCCATCTGGCGTGCCTCAAGGGTCTCATATGGGGCCGTTGCTGTTCTCAGTGTATATTAATGATATTGGTTATATCCTAAAACACAGTCACCATCTCTTATATGCTGACGACACTAAGTTATATCGTGTCATTAGATCAGTCAGCGACTGTAACAAATTACAGGAAGATCTACATCAGTTGCATACCTACTGTAAGTCAAATCACCTACTCCTTAACAGTGATAAATGTTACACAATATCTTATACACGTAAGAAAAACAAAATCACTTACGACTACCACATAAACGAAAATACGTTGCAAAGAGTGACTCAAATCAGGGATTTGGGTATAATCATGGACTCGGAGTTATCATTTAACGCCCACATTGATCACATCCTTGCTTCTGCCTTTCGGAATCTAGGCTTCATACTACGTGTAAGTAAACCTTTTAATCGACCTGGCACATTAAAAATCTTGTACTTCTCATTTGTTCGATCCTTTTTAGATTTTTGCAGCACGGTGTGGAGTCCATGTTATGAAGTTCACATTAATAGAATTGAAACAGTACAAAAAAAATTTATGAAATCCTTAAATTATCGCCAGAATATAATAAATAATGAGTCATACACCGCATCGTTAAAAAGAAACAACTTGTTATCTCTACGCAACAGGCGTAAAATGTTTGACATAGTATTTCTCTATAAAATACTCAACAGCCTAGTAGATTCCTCGTTGCTACTGAGCAAGATGTCCTTTGTATCTCGTGCTCGTCTCCCAGTGCGCTCCTCACGTTCGAAACCACTCTTCGCCACCCCACGATACCGTAAGAATTATACGCGTAACTCATTTGTATTCCGTTCCACTAACACTTACAATAAAGAATGCACCGATATAGATCTATTTAGTACATCGTTACCTAAGCTAAAATCTATTCTCTCAGAAAGCTTGAGTTGTGACTAATTATCTTGTTATAGTTACTGTTCTTTGTGCTTCTTCTTATAATTGAATTTGATCAATGTAACCACGATAGTACATATAGTACATAGCTAAAATTTTTATTTTTATTTTTATTATTAATATTGTTAGTTGACTAGTTGTTGTTCTAATTACATAAGTATTGTCTTGTCTTATGGCTCAAATAACTAAGATTATTTTAACACGTTATAGGCACTATAGGTCTTTCTTTGTAACCATCATGTAACTTATATTTCTTTATTGTAGAAATGACTGTTTGTTGCCTAAAATAAATAAAAAAAAAAAAAAAAAAAATAACTCTTTGTCAAGCACTTGCTAGATTATTTAGTTGTACCACAGATTAGGTAATAGTTATGGTTGTACTGACAAATTGCAAGTGTTTAGCGACTGTTGTTGCCGACTGTATCACGCGAACGTGTTCTCGTCTTCTGCCTAGAGTCTCCAAGGTGTTCAAGCATGAGCGCTCAGTCTGCGATTGCAATTTTCGCAAAGGCCGTTCGTTAGTTGGGGGACCAAAAATTTATCATCTAGCTAGCGTCGTCTGTGTTTCGGCATGTAAAGCTGTCGGTCCCGGCTGTATGTCGCAGTCTTTGAAAACCAGCGCACAGGGCTCGCGTGGTTCATGGCCCGTACTCCTTGTGAAGTTTCAATTTAATTGGTGGTAGGTCCCACAACCAAATCAAAATATACGTAATTCCAAATGTGACATAGGTACCTACTTCTATATTCTTTAAAAAAGTTTGAAATTGTATAGCATTTGAACCAGCTCTCGGCGGCGGTATTTCCCGACCGTTACGACCTTGGGATCTTCAAGAAACGAGCCTATTCCTTCCTTAAAGACCGGCACCGTGTCTGCGATTCCTCTGGTTTTGCCGGTGTCCATGGGCGGCGGTTATTACTCTCCATCAGGTGACCCGCCTGCTCATTTGCCTCCTTCTTTTATAAAAAAAAACATACCTACATGGGATTAATGACGTCACTAGATCGAAATTTCACACTAAAAATGCCTTTAAAACAATGGAAACCCATAAACACTAGTGGGCATTGTTGTCAGTGATTAGCAACACAAATGCGATGGGTTGTTGTTAAACTTTGTAAAATTTACCAATTGTATTTTGTGTGTGAAATGGTGGACTATGCGGTCCCCGCCCGATCCTCAAAATGCCACAACACACTCAAATATTTTTACTTTTTATTTTTAAGTGCTAATTGCTGCACTGAAGCTAAAGCAGTGACAAAATTCAGCGCTTACGTCAGCCTTCCCGGTAGCATAGTGGTCAGTGCAGCCACCCGGATTGCGGAAGACCCAAGTTCAATTCCTGGCTGGGTCGGGTGGGCGTTTAATTTTTTCACTATTTTATAAAAAATATTATTTAGCTTCCGTGCAGCAATTAACACTTTAAAAAAAAAGTAAAAGTATTTGAGTGTGTTGTGGCATACACATGGGAAGATCGGGCCATAATCGTCGTCATCATCTCCTTTTATGTCCTCACTGCTGAGGCACTGGCCTTCCTAATAGATGGAAACACCACAGGTAGAGCTGGCCATAAACCTCCACGCGGGCCCAGTGCAGTGAACTGCTAATGCTGCCGGGACCAACGGCTTTAGTAGCCTTCCGAAAAACGGTGGAGCTCGACTCGCTAAATGTTTGGTCACCCATCCGATGACCGGCCTTTACGAATGTTGCTTAACTTCACCGTTCGAACAAAAAGTAACAAAGTATTCAGAGTCCCGCCTACCTGAAAATGTGCTCAACAATTTTCACTATCGTTAGACGCATAATACCCATTGAAGATATGAAAGTAGCATGACCGAAACTATGTCGCTGTACACTCAAACGAAAGGGGATCTAACTGGTTCGATTTACAGTCGCTTTTTGAATGTGGCACCGTGAAATTTAGATGAAAGCTTCACGCTGCATAGCTAGTACCTTTCTCCTATCGCGAATAAGTCTTTGAACGAAACAGTAATAGCTAAGAAAAAACAACGAGCGTTTTTTGGACGAAGCAATTGTCTGTCTGAAGTAGGGTTGCCAAGTATTATTCAGGAAATTAAAGTAAATCTATCACTAACTAGTATAGAACAAAGGATTTGAAGAAACAATAAAGTATTTTCCAAATTTATTTATTTAAATGTTTAAAAACATATTTCTCTGTACTCTTGGCACTATCTAATAATTTTTTATTGTTTTTAAAATGGCAATAAGACTCATCGCAATTGTCGTTGCGTTTCGTTTCACTTCACCAGAGTCGGTATCATTCAGTAGTTCAGAAATTAAGTCAACAGGAATATTCCGTTCAAACGCACGCATAACGTCGGAAATAAAGTATTTTCCATACTTTATTTTTATTAAAAATAAAAAAGTATGGAGATGGAAAATAACGTAGGATACGTTATTTTAAAGTATTGTTGGCAACCCTAGTCTGAAGCCTTCTGAAAGATTCTGAAAAACGGAGTCGATACAGCACTTTTTAATGTACAACTGTAACTCTGGACACGAATAGTCTACCAGCATACGTTTTCCCTCCTTCCTATGACTTGGGGTCTTTCAAAAGACGCGTGAGGCACCTTGTGGGCCGGCAGGCTGAGTGTAACTGATGCTGCGTCGTTTTCACGCTGCACCAGTTATCTTCGCGTCTTTACTCCATTTCCACTTTACATCAGGTCATCTTTTAAAACTGTGACAACGTGTATTTTTTTTTAATGCTTTATAAGACAGCTCTTGACCTCGATCTCGCCTGATGGTGAGCGTAGATGAGGTCTAAGATGAAGCGAGCTGCCCCAGAAGATGCCTATTAACTCTCGCCTTGAAGGAATTCTGGTTATAAGTTTTTGGGAACACAGACGATGGTAGAGAATTCCACTCCTTGCCAGTGCGCAGTAAAAATGATGACATGAAGCGCTTAGTGCGACATAAACAAATAAATATATAATAAATAGTGTAACAGAAAGGTGTGGTCAAAATGAAAAGATCCAAAGTGTTGGTATCCGATCTAGTTCTTGTATGCAGAGTTACTAAGTCATGATTATTAACTTTAATGTGTTATTGCAAATTTTTATTTAATATTTCTATTGTGACGTCACATCAAAATAAACAAGTCTCAGCCCTAGTAATAATAATAATATAATATAATAATAAAAAGTTTTTATTGCAAAAAAAGTAAAAATTTACAGAAGTCTTTATTAGTGGCGACTGCTGCACAAAGCAAGCTGCTTGATTCGCAGTAGTCAAAAAGACGTTATAAATAATAAACAGTTTCAAAGGGCGACACTGGTCGAACTACAGATCACTTATAAGTACTATTCTTATACTATAATAGAATCGTTATTATTTAAGCGTATCTACTTTTACATATATATCCCTACTAACATTTATGATCACTGCTACGGCCTTATGCGCGCCTGATGCGCATCACTTCACAAATATAAATATTTCATTTACCACTGCATAACAAATTAAAGTTAATAATTATGTCTTAATAACAACACATGCAAGTTCTAGATGGGATACATTGTAATCTTTTCATTTTGACCACAACTTTTTGTTACATTTTGTATAATAATAATAAGTACTTATAGAACTCCTGGGCTCGGCCTATCCGGAACCTGAAGACTTCTCAAAGCTATTGTCTGTACAGTTAGGTACTGAAGTGAAAGTATGATTTTAAACTGTAAAGCCGGAGCTTATATGTAGAAGGTCATGAATACAAATGAAAAAGTATTTTATAAAATCAAAACGTCATTTTTTGTCATTAAGTAATTTCATCATCATCATCAGCTCATTTCATGTCCCCACAGATGGGGCACGAACCTTCCCTAGGGATGGATAGGGAGAACGGGCCATAAACCACCACGCGGGCCCAGTGCGGATTGGTGGTTGTTAACGACTGCTTATGCAGCCGAGATCAACGGCTTTACGTGCCTTCCGAAGCACGGAGGAGCTCGAGATGATAAATGTTTGGTCACCCATCCGATGACCGGCCTTTGCGAAAGTTGCTTACCTCAGCACTCGCTGACTGAGCGCGTTCACCACTGCGCCATCGAGCTCCTCAGCTCCTTAGGCGAAGGGTAAGGCAACCAATTGATAATTTGACAATTACTAACGGACCGGATCTTTTTTTAAACATAGCGTACCGTCCGATAACAGGAAAGCATCCATAGTATTTATTTAATAGTTGTGCACTACTTTTTGTTGCGTGGTTTATTCACAAAACGGGCTATCGCATTTATTCACAAACAATGGCAACTTCTGGTGTTAGCGAATGACTACAAAAACAAACCTAAAAGTAGTGCACAATTATTAAATAATAGATGTTTGCCTAGTGTCTGAAGGTCCGCGATGTTTGAAAAAAAATCCAGTTTAGCAGTTATCAAATTAAATCCATTAGCGGCGCTAGTGTGCCTTACCCTTCGCCTTAAGTAATTTGAGCGATCCATATTCGTTAAAGGTATTAGGTGTATATTGTCCAATGTACTGTTGGCAGATGACAATGAAAGTTTATATCTCCGCATTATCGTATTCGTAATACCTACATCTCATGTTATCGGAAGTTATTGGTGTATTGAATTACTTTTTTTATTGTCGCGTCAAACAAAGCACAAAGCACAAAGTAAGGAAACTGCAGAAGGTAAGCAAGTAATATACAATATGCCAGCAGTGGGGACATAAATGAGCTGATGATGATGATGATGATAATAAAAATATAAATTGTATCCTTTTTATAATATTTTAGGAAACACAATTTGGTGAGCATTTATCCGTTTTGGTAAGCGTTTCGAATTTTATTGGTAGTAGAATTGATACATTTTTGGTAGGCGTTTTTTTTTTTTTTTTTTTTTTTTTTTTTATACGTAGCACGGCAAATGACTCCAATTCACCTGATGTTAAGTAAATATGGAATCCAGATGCGACGATAACTGGTGCAGCGTGAGAACAGCGCAGCGTCAGTTATCCTCACTTTGCCGGCCCACAAGGTGCCTCTTCACGCCTCGTTTGAAGGACCCCATATCATAGGAAGGAGGGAAAACGTGTGCTGGCAAACTATTCCATGTTTTGGAGGTGCGACAAAAAAACGAGTCACCAAATTTCTTAGTGCGCGATGGAATATTAGAGACAGTGAAGCGGTGACTCCGGAGAGCTGCACGTGTACTCCTATGGAAGAAGGGAGAAGGTGGGATGAGGTCAAAGAGTTCTTCAGAGCACTCGCCATGGTATAAGCGGTAAAACACGCTGAGTGACGCAATATCTCTTCGCAATTGCAGAGTTTCAAGAGTATTTGTGACGTCTGCGTTGCCGATAATGCGTACAGCGCGACGCTGCAATCTGTCCAAAGCATCGAGAAGGTACTTTGCGGAACCGTCCCAGATGTGCGAGCAATACTCCACGCAAGACCGTACCTGTGTCTTGTACAAAAGGCACAACTGGTCAGGCGTAAAGAATCGCCGCACCCTGTTCAGAATACCGAGTTTTCGCGAGGCTGTTTTGATCACGGCTTCGATGTAGTCCTTTTGGTTCAGATCGCAGCGAATCGTCATACCGAGCATGTTGATACTGCTCTGCAGGCTTAGAGATGTACCCTGAAGAGTTGGAAGGGGAAAGAATGGTGACTTTTTTGCCGTGAACGCACACACCTGTGTTTTCTTGGCATTGAACTCAACAAGATTATTGGAGCCCCATTTAGATATGAGGTCCAATACCCGATTGAAACACAAGCACAAGCCACAGTTTAAACACAAGCCGTTCGGATCAGTCCGAGCGCAGCTGTTTCTAGATTCCGTGTTCGTGAGAGGTTGTGTATGTGTGCGTTGCTGGAGCACGTTTTTATGAGGCTTACCTCAAGCAGTTCCTTATTTTGTGACCTAAGTGATCTGATCCCATATAAAACTTGAAACTTTACTGAAAATCTATTACACCCGATATTGGGTTAGTTGGATAGACAAATCATACACTTACATTCTTAATAAACATTATTATACAAAAGTAGCTGACCGGCGGACTTCGTTCCGCTTTGACAGTTTCCATGACAACAAAACAAACAAATCATTCGTTCGCTTAAAAACACCCGTATCCCATAATGGACCCCTATAGCAGCGCCACCTACAGGGTCCAATTGTAAATCTGAACCATTCTCCACTTGAACACACAGAAAATTTAATTCAAATCGGTCCAGCCGTTTATAACGAGTTCAATAACATACACACGCACCGAAGATTTATATGTTACGGCTAATAGCCGAAGTGCGGCTACACCTAGTTTTAGCCGGCTACAACTCATATTTTACTCATACTTTGTGTTAAAACAAATAAGATAACTTTTTGATTCAGTTTTAATTATAAAAAAAAACAATCAACAAAATAAAAAAATTAAACATAAAAAAATAAAGTTTTACTAACAAAAATCAAACAAGTCTTTGTTCTCTTCTCTCATAGATCTAAGTTTAACTACCGATGTGCGGCCACACCTAGTTCTAGCCGCTATGATTAAGGCTAAACCTAGTTCTAACCGAAGATAAGTAGGTTACATCTAAGTTTAACCGCATGCGGCCGGCTGCACCTAGTTGTAGCCGGCTAAAACTAGGTGTAACCGCACTTTGGTTATTAGCCGTAACATATATAAAGATAAACAAACCTAATTACATACATATAGGTGGGCCGTTCTTCCTGTAGTATTTCCAAATTCTATTCATAGAACAGGTTCATGCTTATGACATGCATGCGGTCAAACGAGGCGTGAAGAGACCTTGGGGCCGGCAGGGTGAAGGTTACTGATCCTGCGTTGTTTTCACATTGTCTTTGTGTCTGGACCACTCAACATCAGGTAGGCTACTCTTGACGCAAACTCAATCTCAGTACAATTCCAATGCGATCAATATGTATCGATATTGGGATAAGTTTCGCAATTTGGGAACGCCCCATCTCGATAATTATTTGTTCACTCAATTTCCACACAATTTGATTCTAATGTAACGCTATTATCGCTTTTAAGAGTGCCATTTGAATTTTTTAGATTTGTGATTGGAAATTGATTAATGCAATTGTGTTTTAAGGCGAAGGGTAAGGCACACTAGCGCCGCTAATGGATTTAATTGGATAACTGCTAAACTGGATTTTTTTTCAAACATTGCGGACCTTCAGACACTAGGCAAACATCTATTATTTAATAATTTTGCACTACTTTTAGGTTTGTTTTTGTATTCATTCGCTTACACCAACAGTAGCCATTGTTTGTGAATAAATGCGACAGCCCGTTTTGTGAATAAACCACGCAACAAAAAGTAATGCACAATTATTAAATAAATACTATGGATTCTTTCCTGTTGTCGGACGGTACGCAATGTTTAAAAAAAGATCCGGTCCGTTAGTAACTGTCAAATTATCAATTGGTGGCGCTAGTGTGCCTTACCCTTCGCCTTAAGAGTAACCCACCAGGAGTAAGTAGAGTCATTTGCCGTGCTCTATAAAAAAATGTCCAGGTACATACATTTTACTTATACTATATGATAAATTAATAGACCCAAAGTATGGATGTTGTAAAGTGTACTTCTTGATTTGTTTTTAAATTTTAATTCTTTAGATTTTATTGACGTATTCTGTTAGTTATAATATCTACTTAGTTTAATAGTGTCATAGGAAGGAGCTAATACTTATAGCACGGGTTTTCCCAGTTTAAAGTACTAGCTGCACGTATTAATGTTTATATCCTAGAATAAGTATGTTGCGTTGGCGATAGTCAACAATTCAAAAGACACATCTTCCTTTTAATCATTTATTCCATAAAGTTAGTATTTCAGCATTTCCTTACATATCTTATCCTTATCCATCCTTATTTTAGAATATTTGTTAAAGCCCACCATGCGTCCTACCATAGACCCAGATTGGCGTCCCTTCTTTTTGCCCGGAAGCGGAAAGAACACGCCAATTGAATAAATACTTTTACATTAAAACCTTATTGTATTTTAAGACGATAAGTTATAAAAACTTTTTATAAATGCATTTCTAATATTTAAGATATTTTAGTTATTATCAAAGATCGAATACATTTATATCTTAGCATCAATAATCAAGCCTGGAATAATAACTTAACCTAACAGTTGTATCATTATTGTAACAAGTGTTTTAAATAAATTTATTATTTACTGTTTAAAAATGCACTAATTATCTCTCTCTTTCTCTCGTTTTAGCGCAAGAAAACGACCACAGAAGTGCTAGAGCGTTTGGAGGCCAAAATAAAGAGCATCGAAAAAGATGGCCAAAGCAAAGAGCAGACATACAAGCGTGTCGTCGGCTACGTCATGGCGTACTCGGTCGGGTTATACGTCGTCTTCGCCATAATGTACTACTACATGTATGTGGGGAGGAGCCAGCATTGGATGAACTCTTTGATGTACGCGTCGCCACTTTTGGTTTTGCCTATTCTGTAAGTTTTTTTAGCACTATGGATATTTTTATCGGTTATGCCTACTCTGTAAGTTTTTAGCTCTATAGATATGTTTGTTTATTGGGATACCAAAACCTAATATAGTATAGTTACGAGAATTAATATGTTACTGTGGACAAATTCACAACAAATCACCATTGTCACCAGCTCAGTTTAGGTCCTCACTGCTGAGAGGGAGAACGGGCCATAAACCACTGCGCGGGCCCAGTGCGAGGCGGTGGTTGATAACGACTGCTAATGCAGCCGGGACCAACGGCTTTGTGCTTTCCGAAGCACGGAGCAGCTCAATATGATTAATTTTTGGTCACCCATCCGATGACCAACCAAAACTCTTGCAATCGCTGACCGAGCGCGTTTACCGCTGCGCCATCGAGACTTTTTTTTAATGCTTTATAAGACAGCTCTTGACCTCGATCTCGCCTGATGGTGAGCGTAGATGAGGTCTAAGATGGAGCGAGCTGTCCCAGAAGATGCCTATTACCTCTCGCCTTGAAGGAATTCAGGTTATAAGTTTTTGGGAACACAGACGATGGCAGAGAATTCCACTCCTTGCCAGTGCGCAGTAAAATTGATGACATGAAGCGCTTAGTGCGACATAGTGGAATTTCTACTAGGTGGGGACCCTTAGTGTTAAACTCTTTAGATATGTAATTTTTTTGGAAGACCAACATCTGAAGTGTCGTTAATAGCTGAAAGGATAGAGGATCGGGTTGAATACGAGAAATCCTGGTTCAATCTACATAGCTCTGGACCATCTGGACTACTGACGTAAACCCATCTATACTAATATTATAATGAGGAAACCTTTGTATTTTTGTATGTATGTATGTATGTTTGTTTGTTTGCAACGAATAAACTCAAAAACTACTGGACCTATTTAAAAAATTGTTTAACCACTAGAATGTTAAATTAGCGCTGAGTAACATAAGCTATATGAAATTAAATAAAATACTAAAAACGACAATTTAATTTTCCAATACAAAATGATTTGTTTGTTTTGTTGTCATGGAAACCATTAAATATTTAACTCAATGATGGAAACTGTCAAAGCGGTACGAAGTCCGCCGGGTCAGCTAAGTACTTAATACAAGCGTGTTAGCTTCTCGAATGGGTCAACAGTCCAGGATTATTATTTTTTACTGTATTATTTTAATATTAGGTCCTTACCTCTGAAATTGGTGTTTTGTATGAAGATTTTTTATAAAATTTTACTTTTCATACTAACGTTTTTTCAATTTTCTTAGCATCTACTTAGGTTAATACTATAAAAATTGTAGGGCAGTGTGTTTGTTTCACTAGCTAAATATAGCAGACCCTAAAAAGAATAAAAAACAAGTACCTTTAAAGCTACAATGAAACAAAAGGTCAATTCCCCTAACAAAAAAGAAGTCAACTTTAAAAAAATATCTGGGCAATAAAGACACAAAATAAAAAATCATTGTTATTAGTTATTACTGAAGCCTAACTAATATAGTCTTAATTAAATGTGTATGATAATATTAACAACCGGTATTGAGTTTTAGAAGTAATACCCTATTAATGAGTGAGAAAAAAACGCCAATTTCATAGGTAAGGACCCAATATTTACTTTTATTTTTGAAATATACATTTCAATTCTATCAAGTCCGGCAATGAGGTAGATTGCCGGCTACGTACCTCAAAAGTGTAACTCCATTAAAGTAAATAAAACTTTGCAGTGTGATATTCCTGCGCACCGGCATATCTTGGTACTACAACTGGTCCCTGAACAAGAATAGAATAAAGCTAAGCAAAATGCGAGACGAGAAAAAGAAGATTCTTGAGGAAGTCATGAACACGGAAACATATAAGGTAAAAATATGTTTAAAAAAAAAATGTTTTTTATATTTTTTTATGTTTGTACTATCATGGGCACTATTCATCATCATTAACCGCCTCTGTGGTCTAGTGGTTAAGACCACCGGTTTAGATCCAGAGGTCCCGGGTTCGATTCCCAGTGTACATGATTGTGTACTGAGTTTGGTTGGTGGTAGGGCTTGTATGTTCGCCTGGCTAGCTACCACCATCTTATCTAAATATGTCGCCCTAACATCAATGTTTGTAGCATTGTTGTGTTCCGGCAGCTATAGATAAGATAGCCAGTGCCTCATTGGTTGAGGATCCTAAGTGAAGTGCGCTTCCACCATTAGCCTTATCATCACTTAACATTAGGTCAGATCAAGGCACATATTTTACAGGTAAGCACAGTGCCTTCATCATCATCATCATCAGCTCATTCATGTCCCCACTGCTGGGGCACGAGCCTTTCCAATGGATGGATAGGGAGAACTGCCCATAAACCTCCACGCGGAACCAATGCGGGGGTGGTTGTTAACGACTGCTAATGCAGCCGTGACCAACGGTTTTACGAGCCTTCCGAAGCACGGAGGAGCTCGAAATGAGAAATTTTTGGTCACCCAATAATTCCATAGATAATGAGACAAAAGCAATCAATCGCTTTTAAAAATATTAAATTTTCAAAAGGGTGCAGAAGTTTGGTTATTTAGAGGATGTTTATCTAATAGATGTATTTTCGAACCAACGGGACCGGAACGGGACCAACGGTTTTACGTGCCTATGTAAGCACGGAGGAGCTCGTGATGATAAATTGGTCACCCATCCAATGACCGGCCTTTGCGAAAGTTGCTTAATCTTAGCAATCGCAGACCAGGCGCGTTACACGCTGTATATTACCCCCCGATCCGATCCGAACCCTTCGGAGAATCTATTAGGGCACTGGGACGCGCACTAGTGCGCGATGCCGTTCCCTCTAGAAAACCTCCGAAGGTGATTCGTTTCACACGGCTTGAAGAACCCTTTACGTTCCTCGCCGCCCCCAAACAAGCCCGGTGAATCTGAAAATGCCGTCTGAAGCAATCAGCAATCTCTCTCCAAAAAAAAAGCTGTATATTACCACGTTAATAATGATTACATTGCAGGTTGCAAAGGAGATCTTGGACAAATATGGCAGTCCTGAGGAGCATACGAAAGCGCTGAAGCCTTTTGTGCCTTCACTCAACGTGCCCGGTAATGCCCCTAGCACGCCCTCACCAGGTAGATCCTTAGAAACCTTTACCTTGAGAACTTATAATAATAATAATAATACGAGTAAAGAATAGAATCGTTTTAGTTCGGACCTCAACCGACGCGTAAATACCTACTACATCCCACATACTATTAATTATAACACATCACGTCCCTGTGCTTTACGGCAATTCTTACTTGGTGACAGTTTTGACTCTGAAATTTTTCGAAAACGGTTAATAAAACTAATAAAAATATTATACATATGAAAGTAGACCGACGATCTGGTGAAGCTCGCGGGAAGCCGCTGGATGCGAGCAGCACAAAACCGGTTGTTGTGGAGATCCTTGGGGGAGGTCTTAGCAGTGGACGTCTTTTGGCTGAGATGATGACATATGAAAGAGAAAGAGCGGTAGAGAGAGAGAAAGACATTTATTTATTGACATACAAATAATAAAAAAAATAACAAACAAGACAATCATTGTCAATCAGGACATATATCATAACTAGCGGCTGCCCGCAGTTTCACCCGCGTGGTTCCCGTTCCCATGAGAATATCGGGATAAAAACTATCCTATGTGTTAATCCAGGTTATAAACTATCTGTATGCCGAATTTCATCCTAATCCATCCGTCCTTTGCAGCGTGAAGAAGCAACAAATATACACGTGTACACACAAACTTTCGCATTTGTAATATTTGTGTGATATGCTTTTTTTCTGTGATTGCCTATTATACTAGGATACCGATTGTAAATAATTAGACTTTTTAATGTTATAATTATCTTATTTTAAATATTAGGTTCTGCAAAATAATGATGATTTTATACATAAACAAAATTATTTTATACAATAGTCAAAATTCAAAATCATTTATTCAGTTTAGGCTACAAGTAGCTCTTGTGAATGTCACTATGCCATCGGTTCGTAAGTCTACTCTGGGCGGGAGATCTTGTACTGAGAAGAACCGGCAATAAACTCAGCAAGTGTCCAGCTCTTTTCTCCCTTACAGCGTCAAAAATATTGGAAAATGCCCTATCAAAGCAGGACACTTTCCATTACAATAAACACAAAAATATAGAAGACAGCCACAACATTTAACAAAAAACACAATAAAAAATATACGTTAACATATCTTTATAAAGTCTTTATATAATTCAGTGTTGAAATTGATTTTTATACTCGAATTATTAATTATTTTTATACCTTAACTTACCTTGATCTGTAAACCTTTAATTGTATTTTGTGTGTTAATAATTTTTTGAAGTGAAAACTTCTTTAGCGGCGTTGTGCACTTTTTGGAATGGGTAAAAAATGTTAAACTCGCGTCAGGACACGTGACCGTCAGGACACGTGACCTGATCGAAAATTCGTAAGACGGATGGAGAGTAGACAGCTGGCGCGGCGTAATATAAATTTTTAATATAACTTAATATAACTTTTTAATGTAATATAAATTGTCATGTTTGTGTACGATAGCCCAATAAATAAATATTGTATTCTACCACATAAATGAGAGTACTTTTATACTGATAGTTAAAGCAATTCGTGCAAAATTATTCCCTAACCATTCCAAAATATCAAAAATGCACAACGTTAATATTCAAGTTTTCACTTCTGCCGGCACTCCCAGAGTGCAACCCGTCGTTTTTTTTATGAATGTCTCTTGTGTGTGTGTCCTCCCGTTTTTGTCATGATATATTCCACTATTCTGCCCCTATTAGTTTCAGCGTATAAGTGACTGGATCAAAGTATCACGAGATAATTTTCTTTGGTCACCCATCAAGTGGCCGGACATCGCGAAAGTTTCTGCTTAACTTTTAAGATCCCATACTGAACGCGCAAGCCGTTTTAACACTAATTTGGAATGTAATCGGTTATAAATCTTAATAGTTTACTGAAGTGATGCGCTTTATTATTTACTAGCTGACCCGGCGGACTTCGTACCGCATTTTTTTTAATATGGCCTTTGGTACTCAGCGCTAATGTAGCATTCTAATGGTGAAAGAATTTTTTAAATCGGTCCAGTAGTTTTTGAGTTTATTCGTTGCAAACATACATACATACAAAAATACAAAGGTTTCCTCTTTATAATATTAATATAGATAGTGCGCATTACTAGGTCAGATTAATCAATAAACAATCTATGTAGCACTCCTTTATAAGTTCTTTCTTTTATAATGATAATCAGCAAGACAGAGGAGCTTGAGATGATAAATGTTTGGTCACCCATCCGATGATCGGCCTTTGCGAAAGTTGTTTAACCTCGGCACTCGCAGACCGGGCGCGTTAACCACTGCGCCATCGAGCTCCTCAATTGGAGATCTTATTAGTAGTAACTTAATATTTTTTAATTATATAGTGTTTTCGAGATCCTAGTGACTTATCGCCATCGTCCATCACCAGCTCATTATTATATCTCCACTGCTGGGGCACAAGCCTTCCCTATGGATGGAAACACCATAGAGAGAACGGGCCATACACCCCATCCCCACCACGCGGGCCCAAAGCGGATTGGTGGTTGTTAACGACTGCTAATGCAGCCGGGACCAACGGCTTTACGTACCTCCCGAAGCACGGAGGAGCGCGTGATGATACATTTTTGGTCACCCTTTGACCTTAACGAAAGTAACTTAAGTAACTTAATCTAACCAATCATAGACATTGTGCTTTTTTTTTTTGGAGAGAGGATGCTGATTGCCTCAGACGGCATTTTCAGCTTCACCGGGCTTGTTTGGGGGCGGCGAGGAACGTAAAGGGTCCCTCAAGCCGTCTGAAACGAATCACCTTCGGAGGTTTTCTAGAAGGAACGGCATCGCGAGACATTGCGCGTTAACCACTGCTCCTTCAAACTCCTCAGTGCCTTTTGCCTGTTGATAATTTTTTTTGACTCTTGACTTTGATAGTGATACTCATTCCGTCTCTTTCTAGCGACTCCAGGCCAGTTGAGACAGCGGCAACTGGCCTTGCAGAACTCCACGCCGATTGGCAACAACGTCAATGTGGTGGCGCTCAACTCTAACTCTATGGCGCTGTACAAAGGGGCCCGACTCAGAGTAAGTGGTTTTGTAAAAGTCGTTTGCAGCCAACAGCGTTTTTTACTTGCATACTTGTTTCAACAACAAACATGAAATACCTGTGTCAGTGTGAGTAGCCGGAAGTTGTTAAGGCCGTTCGTAGCCATTAGATTTTTATTTTTTCTGCTAACAACAGTATTGAAATAGCTTTGTCACCCGGTTGGCTTATAGCAGGAATCGGAACTGGTTTGAATATTACCGGTAATTTTACCGGAAACCGGAGAAAACCGGTTCATTACGTTCGTTCCATAAACAAAATTATATCCTTGCGTGCGTGGAGTGGAGATTGACGTACCCACCCAAGACCCCAGGTGTCGCAATGGTGAAATGGAGAAACTTAATACATATCTTAAGAACGAAAAATTATGGTTAATAACGGTTTATAAACGCGAACCTCAACAAGAAGAGAGAAGTTTCATTTGGAACGAAATTTAAATATTTCGTTCCAAATGTTTTCTGTAGTTTCAATTCAAAGGTGCCGAAACAGAGAAGCCGCAATGCCTTCACCGCTTACACGTGCCCCTAGTTTCATTCAAAAAGAGCCGACAGAGACGCCGCTATTAAAAATATTTAAATTTTTGTGTCAGGAAAAGTAAAAAAAAACTAGCCTGAATTTTTTTTTAAATGCTTTTATTTCTCTGTTATAATTAGATGTTTTGTCAAAATATTTGCAGTTGATAAAAAGTGACCTTATATACATATATTTGAGGAGCTCGATGGCGCAGTGGTCAACGCGCCCGGTCTGCAAGTGCTGATGTTAAGCAACTTTCGCAAAGGCCGGTCATTGGATGGGTGGCCGAAAATGTATCATCTCGAGCTCCTCCGTGCTTCGAAAGGCACGTAAAACCGTTGGTCCCGGCTGCATTAACAGTCGTTAATAACCACCAATCCGCACTGGGCCCGCGTGGTGGTTTATGGCCCATTCTCCCTATTCATCCATAGGGAAGGCTCGTGCCCCAGCAGTGGGGACATAAAAATTAACTGATGATGATGATGACTATTTTTTTTTTATTATTTACGGGTAAGCGCAGTGCCTTAATCTCACCTGATGTTAAGTGATGATAAGGCCATTTGGTGGAAGCGCACTTCACCCGGGACCCTCAACTAGTGAGGTACTGGCTATCTTATCTCTAGCTGCCGGAACACAACAATGCTACAAACATTGATGTTATGGCGACATATTTAGATAAGATGGTGGTAGCTAGCCAGGCGGACAAACAAGCCCTACCACCAACCAAACCGAGTACTCAAACATGTACCCCCCGCTGGGAATCGAACCCGGGACCTCTGGGTCTAAACCGGTGGTCTTAACCACTAGACCACAGAGGCACTATGATGATATATAAGTATTTATTATTATTTATATAGGCTATTTACTTTACTCACTATATATTGTTTCCCCTTCCAGTCCGACCAGCTCCCGCGGCCGCTTCTCGACAGGAACCGATCAGCGCTGGACAAAGTGGTCGACTATTTGCTGAAGGACGGACCCAGCAACCGCATGGCCCTGATATGTAACGACTGCTCCTCACATAATGGTAAGCATATACTGATGCATATCATCATCATCATCTCAGCCAAAAAGACGTCCACTGCTGGACAAAGGCCTCCCTCAAGGAAAAATAATTTTGAGGGGAATTTGCCATAATCGCCACGCTTGGCAGGCGGGTTGGCGATCGCAGTAAGGTGAGAATAATCACAGAGAGACGCTGCTGCCCATCCTCTGGAATGGTCCCATAGTCGCCTTCTACGACACCCACGGGAAGAGATGGGGTGGTGCAATTCTTTACCCCCGGCACCACACGGGGGGCTGATGCATATATGATAGCTCAATTGGAAGAGCACCTGACCCGGTATGTCAGGAGGGTGCAGGTTCAAATCAGGCTCGTGGAAATTTTTTCAACATTTGTGTTTTTGTAATTTGCTCGCAACAAAATTTGCGTTAAAAATTATTTGAACATTTTATAAGCATATAGTACACAAGCAACCTTTTTCTTTGGAATGATACCACAAAAATGTATTTGTTTATCTCTTTTGAAGAGCCATTTTCGAAGCGCTTATCAGGAATTGACTATTATTATTGATCGAAAGCACCACTATATTAAGGTCATTATTTTGACAATAATCTTCAAGATAAATAGGATTTGCTGTACTGGGTACACGCGAGCAACGGCCGACAAAGTTAGTATGAAAATCCATATCTGTCGTGCTTAGCGGCCAATCTGTCAGTGTACAGACGCCAGCACATAAACCGATCCAAAACTGTCAAGTTTCTTCAATACATATTCAACCTTATGCTATTTATATAAATTTCAAAGTCTATTGTAGACATTTAGAAGTTTGTTGTGGTCTTTCTTTATGCCTAGTTAGGCTTTTTGATTGCGTGTCCGGCCAAAGTAAACGGTGTCCAGCTTATCCGACTTTTTAAATTTTTACTTTTTTTTTTACTGATTACTTTATTTGACTGATTAATATTGAAGTACTTAGACTGATTTGAATTGAATTTAACAAGATTTATGGTAACTAGTGGTCGGCCAGTGGTCGAAATTCGACCGTAATTTTATTAAGGCTGCACGGATTGTATCCTAAGCAATGAAAAATTTAAAAAGATAGAATGTGAGTTTGGATTGACATTGACAGATTTCGGCCGCTTTTGAAATTTTTGAACTTTTTGAAATTAGTATAATTATATGCGTGTGTGTCAAATACATGGTAGTGTGTGTAATGTTTGTTTTATTGATTTAATGTATTTTTTATGCATAATTAAAAAAATACCTATTAACATTCTGCAATCCTTCTATATATAAACTATAAGTGTGCGAAATTTCATAGTACTCCGTACTCGCAATTTTCGTGAAAAGGGGTACAAAGTTTTTGCTTCACGTATTAATATATAGATAATCAAAAAATATTGATTTTACATAATTTTTTTTTGTCGTTGTCATGTCTCAATACCATAAATACTGAAACACAAAATCCTCAATAATGTAGGGTGTCCGGTCTTTTTAGCCAAACGTCCGTCCAAACTGTCTGGTCTGTCCGGCTATTAGGTTTGGCGACCTGGCAATAATTTTAGAAATAAATTAATAATCTAAGACTTTCCCCCCAGGCATGGCGATGGCGGAAGAGTTTGAATATGTCTCCTACTCATGCGCATACTGCGGTCGATTCAATCCCGCTCGCAAGCAACGCCCGCACGCGCCGTTACTGACCCCCGCGTTGCAGGGACCTATGGCTGGTAAGTACCGGGACATATCATCATCATCATTATCATCATCAGCTCATTTTTATGTCCTCACTGCTGGGGCACGAGCCTTCCCTATGGATGGAAAGGGAGAACGGGCCATAAACCACCACGCGGGCCCAGTGCAGTGGTGGTTGCGACTGCTAATGCAGCCGGGACCAACGGCTTTACGTGCCTGCTGAAGCACGGAGGAGCTCAAGGTGATACATTTTTTGGTCACCCATCCGATGACCGGCCTTTGCGAAAGTTGCTTAACCTTAGCAATCGCAGACCCGGCGCGTTAACCACTGCGCCATCGAGCGAAATATTTACATGTGCTAGAAAATGACTTGTATAAATATTTTTTTCGCCTCCATTCGAATAATTCTTCTTTATTTCTCTGTTTCGAAAGCTGAAAGTACGTGTGCCTTTACAAGTGTTTTTTTTTTCGTTCAGGTAGCGGCGATGACTCCTCCATAGCCAGTTCAGTGAGCGACAGTGATGATGACATGAAGAATGGGTCACCCAAACTTGGTAAGTTACAAGTTCGTTTCCTTTTTTTTTACAATATTTCCATTGCAAGATAAAATTTTAAAATATTTATTTATGTATTTATTTAACTTAACTTAATACTATACAGTATTTCCCAATTCGATAGCAAAGTAGAAAATTATAAAATACATTGAACTTAACTTATAATATAAATATTCAGCTTAAAAAAAAACAATCTGTTTTTGTAGATTCAATAATATATAAATTAAATAACACAAACTATTATCATCATCATCATCATCTCAGCCAAAAGACGTCCACTGCTGGACAAAGGCCTCCCCCAAGGATCTCCACAACGACCGGTTTTGTGAAAATAATATAATAAAAAATAAAAAAAACTATTATAATTTATCGTAAATGTAGAGAATATTTAATTAAAAAAAATAAAATAAATAAAAAACAAATTTTATCTTGTAAAATTATATACTTAGTATAATTATATAACAGTATAATTTTGCATTCAGAATGCTATATTATAGCATTGTGAAACAAACAGCAACTGAACAAATTTAATCGTACTTTAATGCAAATAAAAGACATACTAAATAAAATAAACAATACAAATTCTTAAATTTGCACTAAAAGAAATGATTTTTTCAAAATATGGTACTTAGGAAAAATGGCGCTAAAATGTTACACGGAATGCGGGGATGGGTCGTAATTATCTTTTTTAACTTTGGAAACCCGCAGCGTCTAACTCAGTGGCCATACAACGGATTATTTGCCAAAAACGTGTAAAGGAGTTCGACAACTCCAGCAACAACGGCTAATGAGAAGATCGGCAATGTCGCAGGCATAGTTTTTGAACTGTAGGCAAACTAAAAACAAGGCGGGTCATAATGACTCCCATGACGCCAGGTTAAAATGGATTCCTATCTGATTCTAGGTTCTGGTGGAGAATCAGACCGTCCCCCCTCACCTGTGGAAGACAAAACTGCATCCGAGAAGAAAGAAGACTGAACGGCTGATCCGAAACGAGAAGCGATATCCGAATGTGACGGTATCCGTATCCGAACGGTTCGGATACCCGAGTACGGCACGTTTAGCGGCACGGGAAGGTATTCGAAACCTTTTTTTAACGTTTTGACCGCCACAGCATAAAAAACGTTCAACAGGGATTCCAAAATTTTCTCACTAATGAGGATCCCGGGTGAAGTGCGCTTCCATCATAGGCCTTATCATCACTTTACATCAGGTGGGTTACTCTTGAAACACAATTGCAATAATCAATTTCCAATCCCAAATCTAAAAAATTCAAATGGCACTCTTAAAAGCGATAATAGCGCCACATTGGAATTAAATCGCGTGGAAATTGAGTGAACAAATTGTTATCGAGATGGGGCGTTCCGAAATTGCGAAACTTATCCCAATATCGATACATATTAATCGCATTGGAATTGTATTGAGATTGAGTTTGCGTCAAGAGTAGCCTGCCAGGTGAGATCAAGGCACTGTGCTTACCCGTAAAATATTTAAAAAAAAAATATATATATTTGGTGTTTTTTTCTTTGCCGTCGGCATCGTTGGCGTTCAGGGCACGCTATCGCTTGTCGATTATAGCCGACAGTGACGGTCAAAATGTTAATGTTTTAATGAAATATTTGATAAATGCGTTGGTTAGTAAAACTGATTTCATTAACGAAACTAAGTGACTAGTTATTCAAATATAGCTGTTAAGTTCGGTTATTGTGTTTAGAGTCGGATGTGGATCAAAGTTTCGCTTACTATCTTAACTTGGTATGTCTAAATTGGGAAAATTGATAAAAATGCTTTAAAAATTTTTAAATTATAATACCTAAGTGAAATAAATTTTTTTTTAGGTCATCATGTATGGTTTAGAATTGGCAACATTTCATGCTTATCAAGTGTTTTAATTTTAAAATACAACTTATTATCAAATACTGTTTTTAAAAATAAAAATGAAGAATTAGAAATAAATCCTTTAAAAATTATTTTCTTTGTAAGCCAAAGCTTTTTTCTGTGTGATTACCTTACTTTTGAAAAAAAAATGTTTCTTTAATTTATTAAAAAATTAAATGTTGCCAATTGAAAAAAAAAAATTAAAAACCAGTAAACGAGACTTTGTATCGTACCGTTTGATATTTCAAATCAGGCATGTTGTCAGATTCTATTTGGTATAAAAATGTGAAGGCATTTACTTATACTGGTGCATATTTCAATGTTGATACATAGTTTTGCACATACCTTGTGAATTTTATATGGTTGATTTTACTTAAGCAGGGGACTTATTGTCTATTTTCAACCTCTATCACGATACCTTTCAATTTAACATTTGAAAGATATTAAAGAACTTCAAACTTATTCACAAGTGTCATTGATTGCGATCGCGACGCGTCTTTGGATGATATTGAATGAACGACTTTGTCAATTTGACATTTATTTGGAATCGTCCATGAAAAATTACAAGTGTAATTCACTCGACATTGGCGGAATTATTTGTGTTAGAAAGACACTCCAGAAGCCATAACACAAGAAAATAATAATACCTTCGAAAGGTATCTCAATATCTCAATAGAGGTTGAAATGAGACAAAAAGCCCCCAGGTGATTTTACATCAACTAATTTTCTGGATATCCACCGTTAGGGCGATTTTTCTGTGCAGGCGTCAGTGGCTATACCCGCCCCTTTTGTTTTTGATAAATTCTCTGAATTTACACCATTAGGAATCTTAAGAAAGAAATGAATTTCTATTCAAGCTTTAACAATGAACTAAAACAAATGGCTTAGACAAAAAAAGGTCGGAAGGTTTACTATTGGTCATTCTATGGTCATCTTTATGGTAGGCGGAGTTAACTACGATCGCCACGTTAATGCAAATATGTTTGTAACTGGATATCCTTAAAATTTGTCGATCGCACCTACTTATATTCATGACCAACTTTTTGTTCAGGACCAAATCTGAAATCTAAAAAGATTTATCAGCTTTTTCATAAATTTTTGGTGAGTAGTTTTTTTTTGATGATGATAAGACCAAAGGTGGAAGCGCACTTCACCCGGAATCCTCAACTACTGAGGCACTGGCTACCTTATCTATAGCTGCCGGAACACAGGTTTTATTTTAATGTATGGCTGCTGTTTTTATTTTTAAAGATTTCAAAGTTGGTCAAGTACAAATAGTTGTAACAATATAATCGATCATAGCGTGAGAATTAAACACCGGTTAAAAAATCAAAACAATATGCACCACTATAAATACAATGGGGGAGGGGATACCTAATTATTAATTAATTATAGTAATCGGAATACAATTAACGTGCCTTGCTAATCGTTGAGAGATTCGCTTGTGTGTGTGTCATGTCAATGTTTCGTTTCATTCAGTGGGGAAAACGGTTGGTTGCCACAGCGATGCGATTTGCGTTTGTGCGACAAAAAGTGGTGCGACTTTTTAGCTTTAAAAACCAAAGAGCTAAGCCTCAGAATGTACGGTTTAATTGTGTTGTCGATTAATTTTAGTTGTCTAGTAACAACGAATAATATGTGGGTATAATGAGCCCAGGCAAAGATTTTGTCAACGCAGTTTGGTTATAAAGCGTCTGTAGCCGAACGGGCAGATGCTTTAATAATATTATTTTAACTAAAAAAAGTTTTAGTAGCTCAACATCAAGGCTATGACTCCTGGTAATTCCTCATAGGCCTAGGGAGATTTGTGCCTTTTGTAGTTATTGACGTATGTTAGTTTTATACGGATAAATGACTGAGTCTAAATTTATGGTAAATCAATCGACAATTTTTTTAAACTGACATCTGTCAGTCCCTACTGCTGACAATATAAAAACTAGTTTGCAACTATAAAACGCTAGGATCCTGCAATCGGTTGACCGTACAAAACACTTAAACCTATATGTAGGTTTATTACTGAGGGATCTCTTCCAAATACCTAGAACAAATTTCTGTCGCAAGTCTGTGGCAATCCACTAGAAAGCAATATCAAATTGTCGATACCAATTATTTCTCACTGCGTTAACCGAAACGTAATGTTTGAAATATATTAATTTATTTTATTTATACTTATTCATTGTTAAGTTACTATTGAATCTTCTTAGTCGTAGAGTTAAAAGAGTTTTTAGTTGTCTGCATTATTTATTTGGCTGGATACTTAATATAAGAAGTAACTTATTTTATTTGTGACCTAACTACCCAATGATTTGTTAACGCGTAATATACGCGTAACGCGTAATTTTTTGTTGTCAGATACAAAAAATTGCTAAAAAAAGTTGAGTTAAACAAATCTTTTATAGTCTGTCTGTGGTTAATTAACTTTCATAATATATCAATACGAATCAATAATCGCTGCCCATAAATCTTGTGCGCTTATTAAACTCAATTTTTAAAAAAAATCTACCATTTGTTGGTATTTTTTGGCACTGGCAACCCCAATGCTAGTAAACAAATTTAAAAAGTTAAAAATCGTTCATCATTCATCCTTCGATGTTTTACTCAGCTTTATCTAGTCAAACAATTGAAGATACGATGCATTTAACAGCAGACTTCTTACTTCAGCTGTGTATTAATTATTGGCTGTTTCAACTAAATAAATACCTACATTTTTAGCAACAATCTTTCTGTACCAAACCATAAAGTCTGTAAAACGGCATATTTGGGTTTGTCTGCGCTTGCCGTATGTGGGTTGATGGTCATAAACCCGGGCTATTGAATTGAACCCCAGGACCTTCGGGGGGCCGAGCGCTTTGCCACTCACTCGGCCATCGCGGCGTTCAACCTATAAGTCAACTGAAATGTGTGTCGCATAAAAGGTTATGTAAGTACATTACCGCAGTAACTTTTTGTAGTAGCAAATATGATGTGTTTAAATTCAAGACTTAGTGTTTTGTTATGTTTTAAAAATTGGCTCTACAAAAAGTACCTGCAGAGTATATGCACTATTAGACATGGCGATATAAATAAATAATTTGAATTGCTTGAGCAAAAATGAACAATGCATATTTTTATTTTATTTTGTTTAGCGTTAAACGGCAACAACACCATGTTAAAAAAGAGATAGAAATAGTAATATTTATTTAGTGTTATCTCTGTTGCGCTAAAGTTTATTGCGTTTGTACTAACCGTCGTTTGTTTTAACATTTATAGGACAAAGGGCGGGTTTGGTGCCTTTTTAAAAATGTCTGCGCTCGAACAAGACTTTGTTATATGTGTATGTAGAGGTCTTCCATACGTATAAAATTTTATATGACAGCTTAATAACACTACCGTAACCATCAATATGAAATAGCTAAAATCAAGCAAAAGAGACTTGGGGCCGATTTTGATAAAAAATAAAAATACATCGGTCTATTTCAGACAAAAATATTCTTCCTGTCTGGAAATCCAACCTGTTTTTTTCTAAAACACACCCCGTGTTATAATTCCAGCCAATAGAATCGCTTATAAAAACCAAATTCTCTGAAACTAAAAAAATGGAATTTTCCGTAAAATCAGCATAAAATATTACATATTACTACTTTAGGTATAGATTCGCTCATAAATATCTCTGAATGGTTACGGTTTTGAGTTGTTTTGTCGTAACAGTTATTGTTCGTGTGGCAGATCTTTATTATTAAAACAAAGTCCCGTTCGCGCTCAATAATTTTGAAAATAACACCAAACCCCGATACAAATTGCCCATTGCCCTTTATTACTCCTATACACATTCCTGAGAAGAGTTTTGGTGTGATTTTATTGAGTCTTGATTTGCTTTTCTGAATCATATTGACAAATTATTAATACAACGAACTTTACTAATTTAAAATACTTTGGCTGCCCATTAAAAGTGTAAAGAGTTTGTTAACATACACTTCTTTCTTTTTTAATTCTAATTTTAACTATAATAAAATATTTTTATAGATTTTTATTAAGTATGAGATTATTTATTTATTAGATTATTAGTTTGAAAAATTTGGAATGAACTTATGTATTTCTTTTTTATCTTATGTCAGCTAAGCAAATCAATACAAATGTATTTTATAGATAGACTTTCCATAAATAAATTCTAATACCCACTGCCAAATTAGAATATAGGCATTTATTGACATTCAAAATGAATCATTATAATTATTTGATGATTCCAAAAAATATTTATGCAAATTGTATTTTTGTCTATGTTGTTTGTTCTTCCAAGTTTATCCCCTGTAAAAGATATTTTCATAAAAAACTTGCAATATATAATAAATAGCCTGCAGAATTGAGGCCTATTTATTTTAAAAAAATCTAAATCGTCGTCACTTATGTGCTACATGGACACAAATATCATCAACACATTTAAAAGTTTAAAGAACTTGAAAATGTGTGCAAGTTTTTTAAAATACTTTTATGTAATGGTATCAATTTATAAGATTTTCTGGTGTCATGTTAAAAGTTTGTTTTTGATTGTACCAAGTTTAAACAGGAGCCCTACTTTCATTGATTTCTAAAGATGTTGAAATGTTTAAATAAATCAACTTTTACAGATAATCTCGCGTTTATTTCAACAAGTTTAAACAAGTAATTAAAAATGAGTATGAAAAATAAAGACAAGGTATAGTTTTAACAAAAGACAAATAAGGTTGTGATCGCTTGTAACATGATTTGTCTTTTCTATTACCATTGTCGTTCTATGACTTAACAATGAAAGCTGGGCTTTGTAAGCACTTGCTAAGAATCCTCATGTTGTAAATACGAAGTGTCAAGCGAAAAGTGTTGATGAATTTGTTATTTATTGCTTGTAATGTTGATTAGCTATTTTAAAATGGAACTAATATACAAGTACCTACCCAGTTAGTTGAAGTTTTATTTTTATCCTGTTTAGCTATTGAATTATGTGACAACCTGCTGAATCGAATCGAAGGAATATAAAAAAAAACAATTTGCAGCATTTAATTTTCAAAAAGTTATATTTCAATTTTATATTATTACAACACTGTTGAATGGCAACACTTGCACGTGGGTGTCCTTGGTCAATCAATGAGATGTTGGGTTCATTTCTTGCTTAGTGTATTGCACTTTCAATTGTGTTTACACTTATTTAACCTTTTGAACGCCACGGTCGGCACTGGACGACAAATGAAAAAGTGCCCAACACGCCACCGTCGTGTATAGCCGACGAGAAAACGAAATTTTTAAAATACAAAATAAATATACTAAATTAACTTTTTTGTGTTTCTTTTTCCTATTATTTAAAAGTACAGTAATGATATATTAAATATATATGAAAAATTATATAGGTACAAAAATGTTATGGTTTTACAAATTCGTTCAAGCCCTATTTTGCCCCAGTTGGTAAAAAACTTTTCTTCTTTTTTGTACGTCCGTACTGCGATAAATTTTACACGTAAAGTTTAATGTCTATTGAGGGAATTTGACAGTTTGTGGTAGGTTGATGTGCAGGCGTGGTACAATGTTTTGGCATGTTTTGCGTCTAATAAAATGCTTCATTTCTGAACGTAATGTCAACATGACGTTGACAGCGCCTATATCAAATTCATTCGGGGTAGGTATGTTCCGATATACACTGCGAGCACTGTAAAGTGTGAGGTCAATTTAATATACTGCGAAGGTGCGAAGCCGTTCCTTTATAGTTAGCTATACTCGTTCCTGTTTAAAACGGGACGCAGTCCAGTATACTATCATCCATGCAGTCATAAATGCTCTAAGGCTGTCATCCATGTCATCATTTCTGGACGCTGTTGATCACGTGATCAAAGCACTGAGAGCACCTTACCTCGAAAATTCCAGTGCTTACAGTACCAAAATGGCGATGATTTATGACATCATATATTTCCCTAGGATACTGCGGCAGCATACTGTCAGTCCATAACGGAACAAACTCACCGGTAAAAGCACTGGTGCTCGCAGTGTATATCGGAACATACCCTCGGCCCACGATCTTATTGGCGGGAAAGTGAAGAGTCAAGTCTGCGGTTTTGTTTTATTTTCTAGTGAAATAATGATGGATTAGCCCCATATCTTTAGTGATATACTCGAGGGGTTGGGGTTCATCATCATTATACAGGAAGTAAAACTGGATTATAATACTAATGAAATTAAGAAACTAATGGCAGTATAGTCTATAACCTTAGCCGGTTCCTCAGGGAACGAACTACACTTAAAAAAAACATTTGGCCCGCTGTCATTGTCAATGATAAAAAACACGAATAGTGAGCGACTGAGCGAGTGTGTCAAGAAAAACCAGAAAGGTGTGCGAATTCTATTTATATAGACGCCGGCCGGCTTATCAGCGTCCATTAACACTGGGACCGACCCGACAATTCGTTCTAATCGTCACACCTCCGTTAGTGATTCGATATTTATAATTTTGCGACAGTACGTGCGGCGTATAGTGTTTGCTTACACAACTGTGGAAATCTATGATTGTATGTTAGTTGTTACTGTACTCTTGACTCGCGAAAAGTTTTACAAGCTTCCAACCTAGCTTCTGTGGACTCCCCTTCATTGCAATGTCGGTTTTCAATACATTTAGTGTAACCGTGGCCAAAGGATTGAGACGTAAGTACTTGTTTGCTGTCTTATCATTTGGTAAAAGATTACATACTGACCTATTGCAATATCTTTTTTTATAACCAATAATATTATTGGCTTTGAAATAAAACTTTTATATAAACTTGGATTTGTTCAGGTCTTTTTGTTAGTTTATTACACATTATATTGCAGTCTCCCTGTGACCAAAGACCCTGCAAAGTGCTCGAATCAAATATTTATGAATAATAATCGCGATTAGATCCATTAAAAATGTTTCATTATTAAAATGTTTATGCAAACTTTAGAATACAATAATATTTATGGCTACTGTGATTATCAGCAAGTTTAAAAACAAGTGTTTTCTGTTTTTACTAACAATTAATACTCCCCTATGTTACATCATTTCTGATAACAGAATACGGATAATTTAAAAATCGTGTTAATTTTTGGCGGCTATATGTAAAGGTTAGCTTAGTCCGGTTAGGGTGTAGCAAGGGGGGTCCGAGACATAGCCGATTTTTCGATTTTATTTTTAGATTATGTATGGAGCTATGGAGAGAACATTTTGTAACTATGTAGTGGTGACGGAACACGGAACAACTAGGTTAAGTTAGGTTAGTCTAGAGCCGGAGCCAAATTTGTGCTCGAAATTGAAAAAAGAAATTGAAAAAAATTGAGATCTTTTTTGAAAGCTATGATTTTCGTCATTTTGTGAAATAAAAAATGTGTAATTTTTTGGGGCCTCCTTTTCTACACCCTTACCCGGACCCTTAGTCCTCATAAGAGCTGTTTTTTTTTACATAAAGCATGGATTATGTACTGACACATAATATACAAGATTAAATTGAATCATCATCATCATCATCATAATCAGCCCACATCAGTCCACTGCTGGACATAGGCCTCTCCCAATGTATGCCACTGAGCCCGATCTTTGACTACTCTCATCCAACCACTGCCAGCCTTTTGAATACATACTAGAAATTAAAAAAGGGTCTAAGTACCAAAATAGGGTCGGATATACTAGACATAGAGGACCTGAAGGATCTGAAGGTGGAGCAGATAGCAAGATTCACCAAAAAGACAAAAAGATTCGACGGGGCGCCGTGAAGGCTGGATAAACCTTTAACTCCCTCAAAGGGGAGAACGGGGAAAAGGACGAAATGGCCCGCAGAAGGCGCGGGCGGATCGTCCGTTCGGCCGGCGACATCCCCACCAGAAATAATAAGTACCAAAATACCACGACTACTAAAACGGCGATCATATGAGGAGCGATTAGAAGCACTGAAACTCACGGCTCTAAAGGATCGCAGAGACCGTGGAGATCTAATTGAGACATTTAAGAAGATTTTAAATAGACATGATGATCTTCAGAATTGGGACAAATTATTTATCCGAAACGACAACAACCATCTAAGAGGCCTCCACTTTAAATTATGTAACAGTTTCCCAAATAATAAAGAGAATAATAATATAAAAATAATAATAGTAATAATAAAATAATAATAAATATAATATTGTAAAAATCTAGTTTTAAGAAAGAAAATAAATAAAAAGAATAATAATAATAAAAGCTAAAAGTGGGGGAATTTATGATAAAAGTAATAAGCTACTTTTATCACATGTTTCTATGAAGCAAAAATAAAATATAATAATAATAATAATTCCGCATGACGAGAACTTTGTGAAAGCCGAGAAGGACAAGCTCACTAAGTACTTTGATTTAGCTCATGAGGTGACCGCTATGTGGGATGTGGATTCGACGATCATTATCCCCATAGTCGTATCTGCAAACGGCCTTATAGCGAAGAGTTTCGACCAACATCTCAAAAGGCTTTTGCGAGATGGCTGGATCAAGGGTCAGATATAGAAGGCAACACTCCTGGACACGGCACACATTGTGAGAAGGTTTCTTTCTCTGCAGCCTTAATCACTGGTAGCTTGAGTCTTGTTTCGCTGCTGGCTGCGTTCTAGGTTTAAGTTTTTATAAAAGTTGTATTTTTGTATGATATTTTGTTATATTTTACTTATTATAAAATTTTTATAAAACCTAAAACTAACCCCCTTATTCATAAAAACTATTTAAGCATTATTTAGTTAGTGAATTTGAGAAAAATAGACAAAACAACAATTAAATAATGCTTAAATAGTTTTTATGAATAAGGGGGTTGGATTTAAAATATACTCAGGTAAATGAGCAATGGAGGAGGGCTTTGGAAGACACGGTTATGCAATATCGATCTACACTCGTTTCTAGGTCGTGTCTACCACGTTTGCCAACCCATAGACGTAACTTGGCTTTAATGGGAGCTCTAAACGCTTTGCTAGCTAGTACCTGTGTACTAGCGAAAATTTAATTGATACGCACTCAATTTTATATTGCGGGGCCGTCGCGTCGCGGCGTGTCGTGTAGCTCGTGTCAAGTTTTATGTGTTTTCTGTTTCTGGACGAAGACATCACACTAATATTATAAATGCGAAAGTTTGTGTGTATGTGTGTGTGTGTATGTGTGTGTGTGTGTATGTTTGTTGCTTCTTCACGCTGCAACGGATGGATGGGTTTGGATGAAATTCGGCATACAGATAGTTTATAACCTGGATTAACACATAGGATAGTTTTTATCCCGATATTCCCACGGGAATGAATGGAAACTGTCAAAGCGGTATGAAGTCCGGCGGGTCCACTTGTTTCAAATAACATAAATGACACTTGTCACTTACGGTCGGCGCACCCTTAGGCTACTTACGCACTAAGCGGCTAGCCGCATTACGGCAGCAGTCCGGCTGGCCGCGATTAAAAATGTGTAAAAAAAACAGTTTTCATACGCACTGTCTGTTTCAGCTGGACGGTTGCTATACGCACCACGCGGTCAGTTCAGTTTGCGGTTGCCACGGCCGGTAGTCTGGTTTTTAAAATGCTTAAAAGTTCTTCAAATGATTTCAGACTCATTCTAGCGTATCCAAAAAACTTATCGTCATACTTTTTAAGCTCTTCGAAAAATATTTCAAAATACTTGCTCTCATCTTGTGTTTGCATATAAGGATGCACTCGGAACCTTTTTTTCTGTTTCTTTTATCCATCTTGGAAATGGCTCGACCAATCCTCAAACCACGACGATTTCTATACTCATGTTCCGGTGGCTTTTACGGCTAGCCACCCGGTTAGATTGCAACCGTATCCTGCGGCCAGCCGTACGGGCAGCCGTAGTGCGGCTAACCGGCCAGGGGGTCGACCGCCTAACTCTCTCGCTTTCGATCGCTTTGAAGGCGAGGCGAAGAGGAGGCGTCATCTTGTTATTTCGAAAGCAATATCGAAAGCTATAGGCTATAGCTTTCGATATTCTCCGATATTATATTTCGATATTAGGTATATTAGAAAGCGAGGCGGGGGCCTCGCCTTCAAAGCGATCGAAAGCGAGAGTGTTACGCGGTTGGGGGGCAGGTGGGTTACTCTTGAAACACAATTGCAATAATCAATTTCCAATCCCAAATCTAAAAAAATCAAATGGCACTCTTAAAAGCGATAATAGCGCTACATTGGAATTAAATTGCTAGGAAATTGAGTGAACAAATTATTATCGAGATGGGGCGTTCCGAAATTGCGAAACTTATCCCAATATCCATACATATTAATCGCATTGGAATTGTATTGAGATTGAGTTTGCGTCAAGAGTAGTCTACCAGTGCGCACATAGCCTAAAGATTACCTATTGCAATTGTTGCAAAAACATATGACCTTGGTGGCAGGCAGTGGCCTAGAATCTAATCTTATCAAATCTTAATGAGGCACTGTTTACAGTTTACGAATTTCATTGCTGACATACATCCAACTCTTTGCGTTTTAGCTTGTTTTGTATGTAATAAATACCCTATTATACTGTCCCACTGGTAGGCCAAACCTCTACCTATTGCTACAATTGATGAAATTCTGGTTTAATCATTACCCTTGCCAAAGGGTTGGTAATCACAAACACGGACTATGCATCTCTTTGCCTGCTGATGTGACCCCAGAACGTTATAACTTGGCCTTCTAAACTGGCTAAAATAGAGTGAATCGGCTATTTTTAGTTATCATGTTTCACCCTAAATCACATCTTCACTTTACATCAGTGCAAACATATTTAATTAAAAAAGAAGAAACTTAGGCAATGTTGATGAATGCAATTTTTTTAAAATAAATACTTAATTGTCTTTACTTTGCTACAGACAAAAAATAACAGTGAAATAAAAAAGGAAAATCTTTTCACATTTAAATTAAAAAAAATATATATTTACATTGTCCGTGAAAATTTTTAACTGTGTTTGACCTTTGTAAGGGCAAGTAAAAAACCAATGGTGTTTTCTTTAGTGAAAACCCTTCACTATTTGTTATTTTAAACAATGTATTTTTTCCATGTTGTTTTCACTTCAATACATTATAGGTATACGTAATACGGAATACCCATAGCCTTGTATAAATACTATATGGAAGGTCAAATTGATGTGAGCTGCATAGATGGCTGAGTCGTTAAGTGATTTCAATGGAGTTTAATGGGGCAGTGGTTATCGCGCCTGGCCAGAGCAAGTTTCGCAAAGGCCAGTCATCGAATGGATGACCAAAGATATATATAACTCTTTCGCGCACGGAAGGCACGTAAAGCCGTTGGTCCCTGCTGCATTTGTAGTCGTTAACAACCACCAATCCGCACTGAGCCTGTGTGGTAGTTCATGGCCCGTTCTCCCTATCCAGATAGATAGGGAGAACGGGCCATGTTTCCTATTATGGTTACACTGAGCCTCATCACCACCTCATTTTATGTCCCCGCTGCTGGGGCACAAGCCTTCCCTATAGATATAGAGAAGAATAGATATAATAGGAAACAAATTTACAGCTGTATCTTCAAAGAGGCAGGCTAAGTAAGATTATTAAAGTTTTATCATGAGAAATAGAGATGGGCCGACTATGACTTTTAGCTGACTATGCAGTTGGTAAATAGCTGACTTATTGGCCAAGCCGATCATTGCTTTCGGTGGAGTTCTGGTGGTATCGGCAATATCTGTCACTCTTCGTTTACAAAAGTAAAAAGCCGAGTAGTTGGAGTTTCACTTTTTGTTGACTAGTTGCCAACTAGTCGTCGACTAATCGCCGAGTGTAAATATGGCCGGATAGTCGACGTCGAGTCGGTACAGATGTAATGAGATCATTAATACACATATTACCGCCAGGTTTTGAGAGAAGTGGTGGTAGGGTTTGTAAGAGGTTTTTGCCAAAAAAGGTTTAATAAAAAATAAGTTGAGTAGGAGTAACTTTGTGCGCTTTTATTATTATTTACATATGTGTTGTTTATAACTTGTCAAGAGCTATATAAAGTTTAGTTCACAGATGCACACCCTACATAATTACACAGCTATAAAGTTTTATCATTAAATTATCATAATTATTATAATTAAGACATCTAATTACTATAAGATCATGAATCGGTTAAAAACAGGAAGATTGATAAATAGCTGTATTGACATCAATCACTGACATCTGTATGTTTAATTATCTATTATTATCTATATATTATACGCGAAGTAAAAATTTTGTACCCGTTTTTACGAAAATTGCGCGGACGGAGGAGTATGAAATTTCGCACACTTATAGTTTATATAGAGAAGGTTATCCGAATGTTTTTTTTTTTTTAATTATGCATAAAAAATACATTAAATCAACAAAAACAACATTACACACACTACTATGTATTTGACACACACGCATATGTATTTGACACACACGTATTGTTTGTCTTTAATGCGGCCGACATCTGTCAATGCCAATCCAAACTCACATTCTATCTTTTTTAATTTTTCATTGCTTAGGATACAATCCATGCATCCTTAATAAAATTACTGTCGAATTTCGACCACTGGGCGACCACTAGTTTTTAATGCGCCTGCCTACGTTTAACCTCTTCAGGTAGGCTACTCTTGATGCAAACTCAATCTCAATACAATTCCAATGCGATTAATATGTATCGATATTGGGATAAGTTTCGCAATTTCGGAACGCCCCATCTCGATAATAATTTGTTTACTTAATTTCCACTCAATTTAATTCCAATGTAGCCCTATTATGGCTTTTAAGAGTGTCATTTGAATTTTTTTGATTTGGGATTGGAAATTGATTATTGCAATTGTGTTTCAAGACTAACCCACCTGGGCTTGCGTGGTGGTATATTGCCCGTTCTCGTGCCCTAGATATTATGATGATGATGATTTTATGTAGAAGAACATTATAGTACCATATCAATATATTTTTACTGGGTTTTGATAGGCGCCCATTTAATATTTAAGTCCCTATTGACGAAATAGTAAAGTGTTTAGCGATTTTTATACTTACTTTTTAAACTGTTTGGTTATGCTACGGCCACACTATCGCGCTATTGCGAACATTTGCCGTTTTCACGACAAGCAATAATTACTTTTTTGACCGTGTTCTTAAATGTGAGTATTGCTTGACCCGACTTAAAACGGAAAATGTTCGCGATGCCGGCGATAGTGTGGCCGTAACATTACAGCAAAACCTGCCCCCCAACCGCCTAACTCTTTCGCCTTCGATCGCTTTGAAGGCGAGACCCTCGCCTCGCCTTCTAATATAATATCGAAATATAATATCGAATAATATCGAAAGCTATAGCCTATAGCTATCGATATTGCTTTCATAATCCTTTCGAAATGACAAGATGACGCCTCCTCCTCGCCTCGCCTTCAAAGCGATCGAAAGCGAGAGAGTTAGGCGGTCGACCCCCTGTTTTAAGTCCGTCTAGCATGTCAAAGGCATAACAATTACGTTAGTAGCATAGCATTAGCATAGCATATAGCTTACATTAAAAAGTAAACAGACTTATAGTTGTACTTGAAAACCAACCTATTATTTATTACTTTGTTATTTTTCTTATTTTTTTATCCAGACTTAATTGACCTGGGTGCCTAGTGTGAGTTTTGTTTACTATCCGTATTCATTCGATTACGTTTACGATAACGAAAATGAGTATGGCATTGAAGCAGCGCCTCCTGGCGGCATACGAGAGGAGTTAACATTTTGTCATACAAATTCTCGTTTTCGTTAACGCGATCGAATCGCGAATGAAACTCGCACTTGGCACTCAGTTCTCAACACGTCCGTAATTAGCTCCAATGTCACCGTATATAGCTATAGCACAGAATAAGTAGACTAGACGCAGAAGGTAAGCTTAAGAGGGTTGCCGCGCGGACGCAAAACTGCGAGTTTCAAGTTTCTATAAGATAGCGAGCGAGCGGCGCGTGGCAGTGTGGTGTGACAACGGCGCACGACTACTAATACGCACGCACACTAATATCTGTACAGAGTAGGCTGGTGATTTAATTGGAGCAATGCTTACTTATATAAAATCATAGGTGTTTGGGTAAAAAATAATAAGGCTTAATATTTTCATATTCATATTTTTTAAATGAAAAAGAAGACAACAGTGGCCTGCCGAATATCAATAAGTACAAACATTTTGACGTCGGATTATTGTTTCATGTGCTATATTTACAAAGTTTCTGAAGAAATAAGTTTTTAGATACGTTTACGTATTGTTCATGTGGTTTCTGGGTATTTGTTTTAAATTCCAAGACAACCATGGCCTTGTGAAAGGATCAAGCTAACCTACACTAGTCCTTTTAATGTATATGACCTATTCAGCGCCTAGCACTAGTGACTTAAAAACACGTAAATTTTCGAAATTCCGCGCGGCACCCCCGTAATAAATACTGCGCACGAGCAACTCACACATAGACCCTTTGCTTGCACGGACACTGATCTCGGAGCAGCTCGGAACAGTCCGAGCGCAGCTGTTGCGAGGTTCGTGTGTCTGTGTGTGGTTGTCTATGTCTGCGTTGCTTGAACGCGTTTGTGTGGACCTTCTACAGTCTCCGTATATTGTGATAACAGTCAGAAAAAAATTCCATTGATAAACTAGCATTAATTTCAAACTATGTAGGTCAGTTTCATTATCTTGCATTTTATTTGAACAATTGTTGAACTTGACTTCATATCATAATTGTTACCAGCTCTAAAAACACACAAAAAAGTAAAAAAATTTTAAATAGCCTATAAACTAACTGTCCCACTGCTGGACAAGGATATCAAGCCGATTGCGCTAACTTTTATTAGAATTATTCCTTACGGCTCGATCGAGGAGCTCGATGGCGCAGTGGTTAACGCGCCCGGTCTGCGAGTGCTGAGGTTAAGCAACTTTCGCAAAGGCCGGTCATCGGATGGGTGACCAAAAATTTATCATCTCGAACTCCTCCGTGCTTCGGAAGGCACGTTAAGCCGTTGGTCCCGGCTGCATTAGCAGTCGTTAACAACCACCAATCCGCACTGGGCCCCGCGTGGTGGTTTATGGCCCTTTCTCCCTATCCATCCATAGGGAAGGCTCGTGCCCCAGCAGTGGGGACATAAAAATGAGCTGATGATGATGATGATGATTCCTTACGGCTCGGTAGTTCTGGGTCCAATTCCTAGGTTGGGCAAAGTCTGTTTCGAACTTTTCGATGCATAGCCCGGGTTTGTGATCATCACCCCCACATTCGGCAAGCATGGTGATTAAGCCATTACCCATTAAGGTATTTGATTACAATGAAAATATAGATCAAACTGTTGTTAACTTAATAGTAAACATTTTTTAAACCAATTTAGCCAGCATTTTTTTAAAATAAATATAATTTTCATAAATTTTTTTTTTTATATGTAGCACGGCAAATGACTCCATTTCACCTGATGTTAAGTGAATATGGAATCCAGATGCGACGACAACTGGTGCAGCGTGAAAACAACGCAGCATCAGTTACCCTCACTCTGCCGGCCCACAAGGTGCCTCTTCACGCCTCGTTTGAAGGACCCCATATCATAGGAAGGGAGGAAAACGTGTGCTGGCAAACTATTCCATGTTTTAGAGGTGCGACAAAGAAACGAGTCACCAAATTTCTTAGTGCGCGATGGAATATTTGAGACAGCGAAGCGAATTTATAAAATAATTAAATTTTTATGATTGACCACGTGATCGAAAACGCACGGGATTGGTCACGTGATGTCGTGACGTCATTTGCTTGATGTCACTCGAAGTTTTGTACGGTGTGATTTGACAGCTAACAGTTTGTTTACATGCAACTGACGTCACGACGTCACGTGACCTGCATGCATCGTTTTGGCGGCTATTTTATTCATTTTAATTTTAATGGCGATGTTCATAAAAAATTAAGAAATTCACAACGAATTAATCAAATTGCAAATATATAGCATATAGTAGGATAATATATGGCCTATTTACTTTTCTTACGGGTAAGCGCTTCGCCTTTATCTCACTTGATGTGAAGTGATTATAAGACAGGTCGGAAGCGCACTTCATCCTAAACCCTCAAATACTGACGAGCTGGCTATCATGTCCCTAACTGTCTGAATACAACTATGCTACTAACGTTCAAGTTCAAGTTCAAGTTCAAAGTTCTTTATTGCATTCATGTTGTACATATATAGGTGTTAAAAAAGATAAAAAAGAAACAAACATGACCCTGCAAGGGCACAGCAAGTACAAATAGTAGTAAAATTACGGTACTTATCATTAAATTAAATTTATATAACATTATTATAACAAATTCATAAAATCTACATTCAATCAAAAACAATCCAATCAATAACACTCAACAGGGATGTTAGTGAGTGAGGGATGACGTTAGTGTTATGGTGATTATTTAGATAAGATGGTGGTAGCTAGCCAAGCAGACTAACAAGCCATAGGGCTGGTGATAGCACCAGACACAGTCTTATGAGTACTGGATAAAAATGCAGCTTATGCAGGTTCCAATCCGGCGTTATGACATGACGTAGATAATCTCTTGTGTGAGGCACATTTTTGTATAACCTATTGGTTAGTAGTGACTGCCTGTATAAACGCTTATTTAGTGTAAAGGTCTAATTACACGGGCTGCTCGAGCAGTTAGCCAGTTAGCCACTGACCGCTTGAGCAGTCGTAGTGAAGCTGCTGTTTCAACAAGCTGCTGACCGCCCGGAACCATCGCAACTGCTCGAGCGGTTCCATGTATGTTTGTAGGTAAATAGAAGACTGTAGTTCACCATGCAGTCGCAGCTTGAAGCTGTCGCAAGCAGCATCCTGACTGCTTCAAGCTGTCTGTTTTTTAAGCCACCCTAAGAGTAATATGTTGTCTATTTCCAGGTCTAAGACAGAAGAAGGATCTTTGCGACTCCCTGCTGCCTCGTCGTGGGAGCACGGCCCAACAAGATGCCTCCAAACTCAAGATGGAGAAGTGTCTCATTGTATCCAAGGTCACCAGATATGAGTACGAAAAGTAAGCCAGATTTTTTTTTGAGAGAGTTGGCTGATGCTTTGGCGACATTTTCAGCTTCACCTCACCGGGATTTTTTGGGGGCGGCGAAAAACTTAAACGGTTCCTCAAGCCGTGTGAAACGAAGCACCTTCGGAGGTTTTCTAGAGGGAACGGTACGCACAAGTATGTGTCCCCGTGCCCTACTAGATTCTCTGAGGGGTTCGGATTGGATCAGGAGCGAAACAACCCGAGGGCGCCTCTAAAGGCTCGGACCTCGGCTCCCGTTGACCGGGCCGTGGTGGTGAGGAGAAGCGCCCAGGTGTCTGTACTTGGTATAGAGCGCTTGTGAACCGGCTCATCGTACCCTTGTTCTACGAGTACGGTGTCTTGGGCCTAAACTAGTGTGCATGTTTTGTGTATTCTGTAAATGTTTCTTCTTTTAATTTATTATAGTGACCGGCCCTTCGCTTCGTTCGCCTTAACTTCGGTACCGACGGAATTTCGGCAAATCTCGTCTTATTCCGTGTCAACGTAATATAAGAAAATTCTGTGCAAATATTCAGCTTTTTAAGTCCAAAGGCCTAGGTTATGGATTTCCCTGTTTGCATTTCGTCACTTTATCTAATTTCAAAGAGCACAACATGCTCCACACATGATTTTGATTAGCAAAAGGTATCTGTCATGTTATTAACACACGAACATTTCGTGAATGCCCGCCTTACTGGTTTTAATTGGTCGATCGGCTGGCACTTCAATCAATTGTTATCTTAAGGTCGGAGTGCAAGTAGGATGCGTATATTTTGATTCATAACTTCTATAATTAGTAAGTGCGACACGTGCAGTAAGGCGCTTCCTTATGATAACGAGGGCGTTGGGGCGTTTTGGTCGCAGTGAAAATTGGTCACGAATTTTTAGTTCATCATCCTCAGCCTGCAGAGGTCCACTGCTAAACATAGGCTTTCCCAATGGATCCGCTTTCGCATCCAACCACTTCCCGCCGCCTACTTCAGGTCGTCGGTCCAGCGAGCGGGTGGCCGGCCCACACGACGCTTTGAGCGTGGTCTCCATTCGAGAACACGTCTGCCCCAACGGCCATCGGCTCTACGACAAATATGCCTCGCCCATTGCCACTTCGGCTTGCTCATTTTTTTTCTGCTATGTCGGTGGTTTTAGTTCTCCGTCGAATCTCTTCATTTCTTATCCTATCTCTTAGAGAGACTCCGAGCATAGCTCTCTGTGTGACTTGGAATCTATGAACGAGGCTTTTTGTCAATGTCCACGTCTCAGCGTCATATGTGAGGACCGGTAGGACACACTGCTCAAAAACTCGCGTTTTTAAGCACTGCGGTATAGGTGCCTCGAAGATCTGACACAACTTTCTAAACGCTGCCCAACCCAGCCGTATTCTTCTATCAGCTTCCTTGTCGAAGTTGTTTCTACCTGGTTGAATGACCTGTCCTATGTATATGCGTTCTTGAACAACTTCGATGCTGACATTTCCGACGACAACTGGTCCACGAATGAGTTGAACATGACCTTAGTCTTGTCCAAGTTCACCTGTAGCCCAACTCGTCTGGAAAACAACTTTTTTTAGTTGACAATTTTTAGTTGCATTAACTGAAATTTGGTCACAAATTTTTGTTCCATGCAGTGAAAATTGCTCACTAACAATTTATGCCATTGAGTCTGGTCACAAATTGAGGTTAATACTTAGCATCAGATGAGATGATGGTCAGTCGTATACCCGTAATGAATATAAAGAAAAATACAATTTTGTCATAATTATTACATGCTAATAGCTAATTTAATATTATAAAAAGGATCTGTTCTGCGAGTGACTTTTCAATGTTTATTTTTATCGTTAGTTCTTCGCGAATACATTGATAACGAAACTTATCTGTTGTTATGATTTTTAATTATTTATACTCTGTAAACACTAACGAATTTTGTTATGCGTCCTTGGTTTTTTATGAAACATTTCAAAAATATTTATGTACACTTATCTACTTGCATGACGTCTTTTATGGCAGGGGTGGCCAACCTGTCGATCAAGATCGACTGGTTGATCGTGACTAACAGTCCAGTCGATCGTGGCAAGGCAAAAAATATAATCGAAGTCAAACAGCGTCTATGATAGTGGACACCGAAAAGAAAAAAAACAAACTACCAACTACAATTTCATTCCTGACAAGTACACGGCAGAAATTAAGGCTGTGGTGGTATCAGACTTCGAAATTCGCTTTTAAGATTTCAAAAAATATTTGAAGTTGGTGGAACTCATCAGTTATCCGTTTAATAAAAAAAAGTAGTTACTAAGAATAATTTTCAGTTTTATATTTATAGATGTAAGAAAAGTTGGTCTTCTGAGAAAGTTGAAAACATGCGAACAAAGGATATATTTATTACTATTTTCATCGCCAGCTCATTTTTGTGTCCCCACTGCTGGGGCACGAGCCTTCCCTATGGATGGATAGGGAGAACGGGCCATAAACCACCACGCGGGCCCAGTGCGGATTGGTGGTAGTTAACGACTGCTAATGCAGCCGGGACCAACGGCTTAACGCGCCTTCCGAAACACGGAGGAGCTCGAGATGATGTGTTTTTGGTCACCCATCCGATGACCGGCCATTACGAAAGATGCTTAACCTTAGCAATCGCAGACCGGGCGCGTTAACCACTGCGCCATCAAGCTTCTCCTATTTTACCCACAAGGTATATTTACCTTGTGGGTAAAATAGACTATTGTTATATATTTTTCGCGCTCGGCTCGATAACCGGAGGTCATGGGTTTAATTCCTGGGTTGCGCAAAGTTTGTTTTGAAATATCCGATATATAACCCGGGTCTGTGATCACCAACTTGGATTTGGAAAGCGTGTTGATTAAGTCTATCTATACCCTTTCAATTGTAGTAATGACTTGATTACAAAGGTGGAGGTGTTTGTCCAGCAGTGAGACATATCAGTAGTTCACGTACAAACAACGCCATGTTAATAAAAACTTGTTAATTAGTTGATGATTATTATTATAAAGTTATTTTAATATCCACCCTAATATAATTTGAAATAATCTTACATTGTAGATGTAGGCGACGCATTCCTTGTTTCCCTTAGGCATATAGCAATGTTTTATTTTATTTAGGATTTTTTATATTTATTTGTAAGCATTACATTTGGTTCAGGGACTTATTTAAGTGTGTATTTCTACCAGTCAACTATTCGCATCGTCGCATCTATACTAATATTATAAAGCTGAAGAATTTGTTTGTTTGTTTGTTTGTTTGTTTGTTTGTTTGAACGCGCTAATCTCAGGAACTACTGGTTCGAATTGAAAAATTCTTTTTGTGTTGAATAGTCCATTTATTGAGGAAGGCTATAGGCTATATTACATCACGCTATGACTAATAGGTGTGGAACAGTCGCTAATTAACGCGGGTGAAACCGCAGGGCACAGCTAGTCTCAAATAACTGTGTCATTATTTGTCACGATGACTATATTAATATACTACTAGCGACATCTTTTATGGCTTTAGATAGATAGATAGATAAATACTTTATTGCTCACACACAAATTAAATTAAAATTAGTTAAACACAAACTTAAAGCTAGTATATGGACAAAGGCGGTCTTATCGCTACAAGCTGTAGTGAATTAAATACATTTTATTTGTAGTTGAGGGTGTGCACATAAATTTCAATATTATTATTGGCAGTCACTCAAAAATCAGTTCAGTATCCCATTTGGTGTTCGCACCCTTCTATCGTTTTTGGCAACATACTTTCGAAGTTTTATTTGAATGCCTTATAAAATTGGTCTTCGAGCCGTATCTACGGATTAGCAACAAATGTTTCGGACGCCAACATCGAAAATATTAACCCGCCATCAACGATAGGAACTAATGGAGACCGGTGCGCTAGAACAAGCACCGATTAAGGAACTCAAAGCTGGTTTATGCAAGGATCGTAGCTACAGATTTGGTAATCTTCGACCAAAGAAGCTACACGAGATGGAGGACATCAAGAGTGAGTCCTTAAAACAGTTTTTTTTAATGTTAAAAGGAGGCAAACGAGCAGGTGGGTCACCTGATGGAAAGTAATCACCGCCGCCCAGGGGCAAAACCAAAGTATTCGCAGATGTGTTGCCGGCCTTGAGTAAGGAGTTGGATCTAGAGGAGGGAGTAGGAATTGGGAGGGGGGAGGGGTAAGAGATGGGCCTTAAAAAAGACAACACACTTTGAAAAGGGTTCCGATAAATCCAAAAGGTATACGGCATTTTCTGCTAAAGCTAAGTGCAAGCAATTAGAACTGGAAGCTGCCGAAGGTAAGGCTAAGATACAGATTGACTTAATCGATAGGCAGCAGCAGCAAACAAAGCTGGCTGCATTAGAGGTGGAAAAAGAAGTGGAGATAAAGGAAGACAAAGAGATTGCAAGTATGTGCAGCAGTGATCTTCCTGATATGATGCAGTCCCGGGTTGATAATAGAACGTGAGTGCGAACCTACTCGGCAATCAAACAGGAAACCTAGCTCCAGCCACGCCATACAGCAATTGACAGACACCCTGAAGGACATGGTGAAGTGTCAATCATCAGCGCAGCGAGATGATCGCCTAATTAGCCGTCTTGCTATTCCACGGGATCTACCTACGTTTAGTGTTGATTGTATTGAATGGTTGCATTTTAAAAGTGCCTACGAAGAATCTACTCGTGTGTGCTTTCAATGATTCTGAAAATCTTTGGAAGCTTCGAAAAGCTTTACGTAGTGACGCCATGAAAGCCGTAACCGACTTGTTGATCGGCAACACTGCTCCACAGGCCGTTATGAAGCGCTGGAATTAAGGTTTGGTCGCTCTGATATAATTATATTTAATATCACTACTCAACTAAAGAGATTATCACCACTACCTACGTGGTATCACCACGACATCGTCGTGAACAACTGCGTAGCAACAATACGTGCATTAGGCCAAGATTTCTGCACAATTTCTGCACCTCCAATTTATTTATACCTGTGGGTGTAAGCATCATCTTTACTAAATTTGCGCAATAATCAACGATGACGGGAAAGTGCATACTCATAAGTGATATGCAAAACAAAATCGTCCTTGCTAAAGGATAAGCCAATCTCCCACTGATTACCTACCTTGCGTGCAGTGTTTTCTAATATCCGAATGGCCCTGAAGTGTGCCGTATTCTCACGGTGTAAAGGTGAAATTCCCACAGCATCAATATCGAACGATTTTTAATCATGTCGTTTAATTTGCTAATATCGTCTACCTCCCACTGATTACCTACCTTGCGTGCAGTGTTTTCTAATATCCGAATGGCCCTGACGTGTGCCGTATTCTCTTGTGGCGTAAAGGTGAAATTCCCACAGAATCAATATCGAACGATTTTTTAATCATGTCGTTTAATTAGCTAATATCTTTTAATGACTCATCGGAGTGATCGAGATGACAAATATGTTCACTTACCCGGGAGCGAGTGCGATCACAGTACCCGAGAATGGACCATCCTAATTGACATCAGTTGCATATGGCTGCAGTACTTCTAGCAGCGCGATAAGAAAATAATTATCATCACCTATAAGTATACCTACGTGGAAATACACACTATTTACAAACTAACTCTTTTATAGGCAAAATATGTTGGTGCTTAAGACTGTTGATAACAGACAAGTTTTGCATTGGTAAATTCAGTTTTGACACTTTACGGAAAATAACATTATGGATATCAAAACTATCTTTGCCGCTGAATTCTGTGTACACCGTAGGGGCGTCCGACTACGGTATCGATACACTTCGATACCGAACGCGTCGACAAACTTAATTGCACTTTTGAGTTCTAAACTATCGGCTAAATCAGAATCTATCATAGACACTATAGCGGTATCGTCCAAGAGGGCATACGTATTCACTAGGCTGTTAGGCCCGCGTAATGTCACTGGAACTATCTTCAACATGACGTCGCCGTGGGAGCGTGCTAGTTGTCACTATTCACGGCGCCGCCGGCGGTGACGTATGCTACGGGCTCCTGCACGCGATCAGCTGATTGTCCTTGTGTAGGCTTTTTCGTTCTCCCTATCTATCCATAGGGAAGGCTCGTGCTCCAGCAGTGGGGACATAAAATGAGCTGATGATGATGATGATGATGAGGCTTTTTCCAATGTAGTAGCACAGTATAGTGAGTGATGTGCCATACCACTGTTATCTATGTTGCACACAGGAGCGGGGCATGTATCTCGAGCGTGGCGACTTACGAGACAACAATAACAAAGTCCGTTTGTTTTGACGAATCTCCACTTTTCTTTGCGCATTGCAATTTGCACGGCCTTTAAATGCGACAATCCGGCCGCTCGTGATTAGTTTTATTGCAATAAACATATTTAGAATCATTTTCTACAGCACTCGTGGTGAAAACGGGACGACTACGATATTTTGATTCTTCCGTTCGTTTATTTTGCGTCTCAGGGTTCCTTTTTGGTTCAAATGATTGTGAAAAAACTACATTACACAACATTAGAGTTTCTCTCTTTAGAAAAGCTGCCAATAACTCTTATCTAGGCTGCTTTTTGGCAAACTTTTCGTATGTGAAGTCGATCCATTTACCAACTAGTGTGCTAGGCAGTTTAGACAATACTGCAGCAGCTAGCTCTGGGCTACGAAGATAATTACGAGTAATTACGCCCGTAAATTAACACCCAAACAACTGGAGAGTAATTTTACTTCTGTATGGTGTCTTGCTCATTTTGGTTTTTTGAATCCTAATAAGACTGAGAAATTAAGATTGGTGTTCGATGCAGCTGGGAAAGTGGATGGTGTTTGTTTAAACGACTATTTGATAACTGGACCCGATTTTTATACCTACCTAATTAATTATTTGGTATAATGTTGCGATTTCGGAAGCGTAAAATACTTAGTGATTATTGGGGACATTGCTGATATGTTTTTAAGAATTAAGATTCGCAGCGAGGATCAACCATGTCCGTCGCTTTTTATGGCAAGAATCCAATAGTTCTTCAGTCGTAGATCATTGTGTTATAGATAGCTTAATTTTTGGTGTGATGTGTTTGCCATTTATTGCTCAATTTATAAAGAATAGAAAATGCCTTAAAATTCGAAGACATCCGGAAGCTGTACAGGTTATACTTACTCAATAATCATTATATGGATGATTGTTTATATTCGACAGATAGCGAAATAATTGCAATTAAATTGATTTATCATCATCATCATCACCATCATCATCATCATCATCATCATCATCATCATCATCATCGTCGTCGTCATCATCATCATCATCATCATCATCATCATCATCGTCGTCATCATCATCATCATCATCATCATCATCATCATCATCATCATCATCATCATCATCATCATCATCGTCGTCATCATCATCGTCATCATCATCATCATCGTCGTCATCATCATCATCATCATCATCATCATCATCATCATCATCATCATCATCATCATCGTCATCATCGTCGTCATCATCGTCGTCATCATCATCATCATCATCATCATCATCATCATCATCATCATCATCATCATCATCATCATCATCATCATCATCATCATCATCATCGTCGTCGTCATCATCATCGTCGTCATCATCATCATCATCATCATCATCATCATCATCATCATCATCATCATCATCATCATCGTCATCAGCTCATTTCATGTCCCCACTGCTGGGGCACGAGCCTTCCTTATGGATGGATAGGGAGAACCACCACGCGGGCCCAGTGCAGATTGGTGGTTGTTAATGAATGCTAATGCAGCCGGGACCAACGGCTTTACGTGCCTTTCAAAGCACGAAGGAGCTCGAGATTATAAATTTTTGATCACCCATGCGGTGACCGGCCTTTCCGAAAGTTAACCACTGCGCCATCGAGCTTATTAATAATAATAATAATAATTTCTGATAATAATAATAACTATTTTTGTTACAGACACTGCCACGAGAATGTAACAGACACTGAATTGGAGAAGATCCTTCGGAAGCGCGGCTCTGACTACGATACCATGATGCAGAACCATAGAGAACAGAAGACGTTCGAGGACAACATCGCACAGAGCCTCAAAGATATGGGGGTGAAAGTGGAAATAGCAAGTAGGTGAGATATCCATTCTAATTCATTCTATACAATATAGCTTTTTAAATAAGTATTATTGTTATTTTAGATAAAAAAAATAAGTAAAAAAAACCAGCAAAAAAAAAACGTTTGTTGTATGGGAGCCCCCCTTTAAATATTTGTTTAATTATTTAAAGTTAATATATAACTAAGTCTACCTGTTGCCGTTATCAATATCGAGCAAAAACAAGCAAAAATATCACGTTTGTTGTATGGGAGCCCCCTTAAATATTTATTTTATTCTGTTTTTTAGTATTTGTTGTTATAGCGGCAACAGAAATACATCATCTAGGAAAATTTCAACTGTCTAACTATCACGGTTCATGAGATACAGCCTGGTGACAGACGGAAGGACGGACGGGCGGCGGAGTCTTAGTAATAGGGTCCCGTTTTACCCTTTGGGCACGGAACCCTAAAGAAGGAAAATCCTTCTATACAGATCCTTTTAAGTTTTATACTGGCCCTTTAACCAACTCTAAAGTTGAGCTATACGGCCGGGCGGCCCTGCGCAAGTAAAACTCACACAGGGACCATTTACGTAAGGTCATAACGCCAGATCACGACGCGCCGAAGCGCATTCTTCATCCCAAACTCATAAGACTTCTTTGGATTTCGTAATTACCAATCAATTAAAAACACTATCACACTAATATTATAAGGGTTGTTTTTAATCGATCACCAAACTAACCTAACCTAACCCACAAAAATACTAAGTTAGCACCTAAAAATACTAAGTTAGCACCTAAACTACTATTTAGATGCTAACTTAGCATTTTAGGTGCTAGCCTACAATTTATTTTTTTGTGGATCAATTTATTATTTCTCATATTATAAATGCGAAAGTTTGTGAGTGTGTATATTTGTTGCTTCTTCACGCTGCAACGGATGGATGGTTTTGGATGAAATTCGGCATACAGATAGTTTATAACCTGGATTAACACATAGGATAGTTTTTATCCCGATATTCCCACGGGAATTAAACTCATACCTTTTCTCTATATTTGTGGTATTTGATGTTGGGAACCTATTTGGTAGTTTTTTATACTTTTTTTATTGAAGTTTTGACAAACTTAAAACTGTCAAAAGCGGTACGAAGTCCGCCGGGTCCAGTAGTTAGTACATATAGCAATTATGCACATGATTCGAGAGATATCTTTGGCTGATTAACCTAGTGGTTGCAAAAAGGCGGACTAGTTCGTCGAACGCTCTGAAAAGCCGTCTTTTTGACCATATTTGTAGTCGGCGACTAGTTGGAAAAGTCGACTATTCAGTCATATTTGTAGTCGTAACTAGTCTACAAAACGATGACTAAGAGGGGGAGGGAAAATACAACTTTGCTTCGAATATACTTAATGTAAAAAAAAAAAATACAAATATGTTTGGACTGTGATTTATTGTGTTTTTTTAATTAAATTCCGTTTTTGTTATTCATTGTAAGCCTATCGCATAGCTAGCCGTTATCTCACAGTTATTTCCGATATCACGTTAAATTAATCTTTGTACGCTTCATGACGTTCGTTTATTTTTGTATAGATATACAAATTGTATAGTGTAAATGTTTTTGCTTTGTAGCGGTCAATGATACAAATTGCATAGAGATAACATGATAGCCTTGTTTTTAATGTGTTGAAGGTGTGTGTTTGTTTGGTTGGATTGTGAGAGTACGATGCGTACCAATTGGTTGCTTTAAGGGGGTGGGGATGCAGAACCGGACCTCTCTTCTCAGAACCGGTTCTTCGGTGCCGATAGCCGGTAGAACCGGGTACTGGTTCGCCTTCACCTTAGCTAAAGGAGAAACCATTTATCTATTGCATTTTAAATGTTTATTCCCATAGTAAAAAATAATCAAACCAGGACAGACCCCTCAGATACTAACCGGGCGTTAACGCCCGGAGCGACCACGCGACTTAAAACTTAAATATCGTCTATTCAGAGCCTACTTTTGTACAAAGAAGTTTAACTATAGTCAAACTAGAATAAATTTGCTACGCTCTCAACTCCCAACAACTTTATTCTCTGCGAGTTTTAATTTTTTTTTAATTTAATTTTTTTTTGCCATTTTGCGAATTACGTCATCGGCGCAGGTGCTGTCATTTGTTTTGTTCGTGATTTGAATTATAATATTTAAACTATTATGATTTAATTTCATCTTACTTTTTTTATCCTTTTTCTACGCCCTGTCTGTAGAATTACGAACCGATGGCATAGATGCATTCTTAAGAGCAATTATTTTTTTATTATTTAAAATTAAAAAAAAATAATTAAGTAATAGTTTTTTCCTTGTTTTAGAATGACGTATAATGACGACCTAATTAACTGGTGTGACGTGGTGGTGCCGTGTGGTGGTGATGGGACCTTCCTTCTAGCAGCGTCTAGAGTGAGAGATGCAAAGTAAGTAAGACTGAGATAGCTGATTTAATCTAAATCCTTCTCGTGGTGTGAAGAAGTAACTTGCTAGTCGGCAAGGTGAGACCGATTAGTTGGACCTTATTTTTTTAAATAGATAATAAATCTTCTTTTCTTATGTCAAATTGGATTGAGCTTAGTAGCGTGCAATTGAAGGGCTCTTTGTCGAGCTTTAGACTATATTAGAGGTTGCAGAACAGGTTCTTTGGTTCCGATAGCCACATGGAACTTATACTGATGAATTTATTTCAGAGGCCTTTGCCCAGCAGTGGGACAGTTAAAGGCCAGAGGGGTGAATCTTCCATACATTGAATGATTACAAAAAAATTATATACGGCAGCGCCATCTTCCGTAAGAGGAACCTCAAGTTACTAACTGGTTATCCATATAATGTCACTAGATGGCGGTAGTATAGATAGCATTTTAAATTATTAAGTTACGTTTAGTTATTTTCTAGTAACTTTCTTATAACTATAACTTTCGTCAGTTCCTTAAAAAGCTCGGTGGCCGAGTGGCTGCGACGACGCATCGTGCTACATAGTAGTAATACTCGTAGAGAAATCCTGTATCAATCCTTTGGTAAAAACTTAATAAATTTTTGATTTTTGTTCATTCATCTTTACAATAATATTATACACAAAAAAATGTTAACTAGCTATTTGTAAATAATATATATATTTTTAGCGCCATCTATCGGGAAGAAGCGTAAACGCGCACGCAAACGTCTATTACCGCCATCTATTGTACAGGGAACCTAGTTTCCTATCTTTTTTCTATGAGATGCACATCTATATCCAATATCATACATAGTCTATGGTTATAGGCTATTAAATTTTACTTCAATTTTAAAGCTTTTTCGTGTGCTGTTTGAAAAAGCGATTTAAAACCGGGATTTTGAAGTCGTGAAAAACCTGTTCTTTGCACTAACTTATTAAAAAAAAATTAAATCTATTTATTTCAGGCTCTTGCTCATAATATTGTTAGTATACAAATGACTTAAAAAACTATATTAGCAAATACAGGTAAGTACTAAAAAAGAAAATAAACAATAACACAAATTAATTTAGGTATTTCCCGCCCTCTGGCTGATGGTTGATGATGATGATGATGATGATGAGTATTTCGGGTTTGTCTTACGATATCTCTATTGTTTTCATCGCTTGTTGCAGCAAACCCGTGTTGGGGTTCAACAGTGCCCCCCACAAGTCGGTGGGGCGGTTATGCCTGCCTACATGGTGCTCAAATGACGTCAAAGGCGCGCTGCATGCGTTGAAAGAGGTAAGTAAAAATTATTAAATGACAAAAATGTCGATTAATGGTTCCTGTCGAACACTGGTGCAATTACCATCATACCCTATATAAGGTCACATTTTATCAACCACAAATATTTTGACAAAACATCTATTCATTTCATTCAGCTCATTTTATGTCCCCACTGCTGTGGCACGAGCCTTCCCTATGGATGGAGAGGGAGAACTGGCCATAAACCACCACGCGGGCCCAGTGCGGATTGGTGGTTGTTAACGCCTGCTAATGCAGCCGGGACCAACAGCTTAACGTGCCTTCCGAAGCACGGACGAGCTCGAGATGATAAATTTTTGGTCACCCATCCGATGACCGGCCTTTGCGAAAGTTGCTTAACCTCAGCACTCGCAGACCGGGCGCGTTAACCACTGCGCCATCGAGCTCCTCTTATGAAAGATTAGAAGGTAATATTTTTTAAAAAAGTTTGAGAGCATGGCTCATACACAAGGCCTATTATAATTTAAACGAATACTATGCTGATAAATAGGTATTATTCACAAAACACATTGTACGTCCGAAGTGGATAAACTGTTGATACTATTTATTATTTAAGAACTATATTGTACACAGTTATACAATAAATAATTTATATTATATTCTATTCTAAAAAAAGAAAAACCTGATATTTTTATACGCTAGTTTTCAAGAAAAACGCCAAAAGACATGTCGATTAAAAAGAAAAATAAAGCACTTTTGGTAGTTTCAATCAAAGGAGCCGAAACAGAGAGGCCGCAATGCCTTCACCGCTTACACGTGCCCCTAGTTTCATTCAAAAGAGTCGACAGAGAGGCCACTCTTAAATATATAACAATTTTTGTGTCAGGAAAAGTAAATAAAAAACTAGCCTGATTTTTTTTAAATGCTAGGGCCTTATTTCTCTGTTATAATTAAATGTTTTGTCAAAATATTTGCAGTTGATAAAATGTGACCTTATATATATTACGTGTGCGTGTGTAATAAAAAAAGGAATTACAATTGTTTTAAATTAATTAAAATGTCTTTAAAAGAAGTTCTAGCACAATTTACTACAACTTGGTATTATTCTAAACCCTTAGGGCAAGTTCAAATGGATGCGCCGCTCAAGGATACGGACTACTATTCGCTGCGAACAGAAGGAGCTGGACAAGATCACTCCCGTGGACCTTCACACGCTGCACTTCTGCAGGTAATAGCCCACCGCTGGGCAAGGTGTCCACTTATACATTTTAAAGATAAGGTCAAATATCATTGGGTCTTGGTCACTTGAATAAATGAAGATTTTATTGTATTCTATTCTAAATGTGTATAATAAATGCAAGTAAATCCCTTAAGGGGGTGCAGCGCGGACGCAAAACTGCGAGTTTCAAGTTTCTTTATGATAGCGAGCGAGCGGCGCGTGGCAGTGGTGTGACAACGGCGCACGACAAGAATACGCACGCACACTAATATCTGTACAGAGTAGGCTGCTGATTTAATTAGAGCAATGTTTACTTTCGTAAAATCATAGGCGTTTGGGTAAAAAATAAGAAAAGTCTTAATATTTTCATATTCATATTTTTTGATTGAAAAATAAGAGAACAGTGGCCTGCGGAATATCAATACAAACATTTTGATGTCGGATCATTTTTTCATTTTTCTGAAGAAATAAGTTTTTAGATAGGTATTGTAGCGTCAGCTCGGACTTTGTATCTAGGGCAAACTCACACACACTGTGTTAGGTATATCCAGCTGACGCACATACAATTATATGTAATAATTTAGTATATAAGATGTACAAATCAATAAACATTCTTCTCAGCTTCTTAGCGCTATAGCAACACTGGTTGTTTGATTCATCTCCCAAGTAGGAGCCAAATTGGTGACCCCGACGTGATTCTGCTGGATTTCTCCGTGATCGCACATTTCAATCGGCCTTCCACAAGCGGATCCCACCGATTGAAATTTCAAAAGGCGTATAATCACGGAAGTCCTTCGTCGACCAGGGAGACAAACAGATCGCAGCCACCCAGTAACCATCAAGCAAGAACAAGCTGAGAAAAGCGCAGTCACGCAGTCTGACGTAACTGTTTTCGTCGTTCGTTTTCTAGCGGATCGGTTTGGCTGGCCTCCCACAAGCGGGTCTCACCAGTCAAATTGAGAAGTCGCACATAGATTCGAACTAAACAGCACAGTTGCCTCATAGACATAGTCAAGCGCTACATCAAGCTAGCTCATAGCACAGGAATCCTCAGAACAACAATGGCCTTTCAACACCCTATAGTACCGGCTCCGGCACAAATGGCAACATCTGCAGCTACAGCAGAATTATCTGCTTTATCTGTTTCATCTCGGATACCAGACTTTTGGCGGGACCAACCACGCCTATGGTTCTCCGTATTTGAGTCAGTAATGGCTCCCCAGAAACAAGGTGACGATGCTAAGTACAACCAAGTCGTCAGCAAGTTGGGAAAGGACGAGGTCCAGCAAGTCAGCGACATCATTTTAAATCCACCGAGCACCGGAAAATATGATGCGTTGCGGTCGCGGTTGCTACAAGTATTTGAAGAGTCAGAAAACAGGCAACTTCAAAAGCTCTTGGGAGAAATGGACCTGGGAGATCAGCGACCGACGCAACTATTGAGGCGAATGCGAGAGCTATCCAGGAACAAGATCCCGGATGAAACCCTCTCAATCATGTGGCAACGCCATTTACCAGCCGCAGTGCGAGCAGTATTGACCGTAAGCGACAGCAAAGATCTGGGAACGCTAGCAAATATCGCTGATAAGGTCCTTGACAACATGAGACCCTTAGAAATAGCACAAGTCTCATCCGGGAGTACAGACCAATCGACGATAGATTGTCTTGTTAAAAGAATAGATCAGCTGACGCAGGAAATATGCGAAATGCGCACTTCTTATCGTCACGTGTCAAGGGGGCATGATAGAGATAGACAGAGGCGCAGATCAACGTCCCGCTCACATTCTAGGCAACGATTCCGGCGAGACAACGATTGGATATGCTGGTACCACCAGAAGTTTGGGGATCAATCGACGCGATGTACAGATAAGGCTCGCTGTACATACAAAGCGCAGCGAAATACGCCGTCGGAAAACTAACTCCGACACTAACCGCGGCGGGAGTTGGTGTTGACGGAAAAAGTTACCGTCTATGTGTCACCGACCGAAAAAGTGGGACACAATTTTTAATAGACACCGGAGCAGACATATCTGTACTCGCCCGCACAAAAGAAAAGCCCACAAATGCCGATTACGCAATTTATGCCGCCAACGGAACGCAAATCAAGACCTACGGATTTAAGACAGTTTGCATAGATCTGGGACTACGAAGACCATTCACGTGGACATTCGTCATAGCCGATGTGCGCAGATCAATTCTCGGAGCAGATTTTCTCGCTAAAAATCAACTAAACATTGATCTAAGCGAAAAGAGATTGATCGACAAAATAACGAAATTATCGGTTGCCGCGCGCACAATGCACTCGAATGACTCATCGGTCCGCACGATAGATGTAACCGGACCCTACGCCGAGTTATTACGTGAGTTCCCTGACGTAACAAGGCCGTCGACGCTGAAAAATGCACCTAAGCATAATGTCGTGCATTGTTTACATACGACGGGGCCGCCGATCTATGCAAAAGTTCGTCCGTTGAACCCAGCGAAGTACAAAGAAGCGAAACAGGAATTCCAGAAGATGATGGAGTTGGGCATTTGCCGCCCCTCTGACAGTCCCTGGGCAACGCCGCTGCACATCGTCACTAAGAAAAATGGCGAATTAAGACCCTGCGGCGATTACAGGCGTTTAAACGCCGTTACACTTCCTGATCGCTATCCTATACCACGGCTACAGGACTTCACGTATTTGCTGCGTGGCAAGACAGTCTTCTCCAAGCTGGACATCCGGAAATCGTTCCATCACATTCCCATATTCGAAGAGCATATACCAAAAACGGCGATAACAACACCTTTCGGACTTTTCGAATTTCCGAGAATGACGTTTGGCCTACGTAACGCAAGTCAAACATTCCAGCGTTTCGTCGATATGGTTTTTAAAGGGCTCGATATCTTCGTTTTTATTGACGATGTCCTTCTCCCATCAAGGAGTAAAGAAGAAAATGAGTCCCTACTCCGTCAAGTACTGGAGAGACTGGACAAGTACGGCATCACGCTTAACGTGGATAAATGCGAATTCGGCAAAGAAGAATTAGATTTCCTGGGCTACCACATATCCAAAGATGGCATACGTCCGCTGGATGACAGGACTGAGGCAATATCGAATTTTCCTTTGCCTACAACAGTCCAACAGCTGCGACGTTTTCTTGGCATGGTGAATTTCTACCGCCAGTGTATACCTCACGCTGCTAACATACAAGCTGAGCTCAATAAGTACCTGCACAACTCCAAGAGGAAGGACAAAAGCGAAATAAAGTGGAAACAAACGTCAAAAGAAGCGTTTGAGAAGTGCAAAGAAAGCATAAAAAGCGCTGTTGCACTATCTCACCCATCCACTTCCGCTCGTCTCGGCCTGATGACAGATTGTTCGGCCACATGTGCAGGAGCAGTACTACAGCAGCACGTGAATGGAAAATGGGAACCTCTATCCTTTTTCTCCAAAACACTGAGCGAGACACAGAAACGGTACAGCACGTACGACAGGGAACTACTTGCTATATACATGGCAATAAAACATTTCCGTCACATGATTGAAGGAAGAGAATTTACGGTTTATACAGACCATAAACCGCTGACGTTTGCTTTACACAAACCAGCGAGCTCATGTGACACGGAAAGAAGACTGCGCCAGCTCGAATTCATCTCACAATTTTGCTCTGATATACAACATATTTCCGGCAAAGATAATGTTGTTGCTGACTGCCTTTCTCGAGTGGAGGAGATTACCTTCCCTTCACCCATCGACTATGAGCAACTGTCGGCGGAGCAAGAAAAGGACAGCGAGCTGAGAGAATTGCGAAACAACCCGCACTTGCAGTTTAAAATGTTTCCCGTACCGAATAGCGACAAGGTCATATTGTGCGAAACATCGACGCGCTACATGCGACCATACCTACCGCCGCTGTACCGACGAAAAGCATTCGACATCGTGCACAACATTAGCCATCCCGGCGTCAGAGGAACACGACGCATGCTAGCGCAACGCTATTTCTGGCCATCGATGACTACAGACATCGGAAAATGGGCAAAGACATGTCTATTATGTCAACAGTCCAAAGTGCAACGTCACACTGTTTTGCCGATCATGCACTTTCCGCCGGCCGATCGATTCGCACACTTGCACATTGACATAATCGGGCCGTTACCTACGTCCGAAGAATGCAAATATTGCGTAACGATGATCGATCGCTGCACAAAATGGCCAGAAGCGTATCCCGTCAAGGACATTACCGCCGAAACCATCTGCCAGATTCTACTCAGAGGTTGGATTGCCAGATTCGGAACACCGACCACGATTACGTCAGATCAAGGACGACAGTTCGAGTCCGAATTATTCCGGAAGCTGACAAATAAGCTGGGCATCAACCACATCCACACCACCGCTTATCATCCGCAAGCTAATGGACAAGTAGAACGCTGGCACAGAACACTCAAGGCCGCGCTGATGACGAAGTGCAACCGAGTAAACTGGGTCAAAGAATTGCCCATGATCCTGCTCGGACTTCGCACCGCAATACGGGACGACACAAAAGTGAGCGCAGCAGAACTGACCTACGGCACAACACTACGACTACCTGGAGATTTCTTCACCGCCAGAACGACACCTCAAGACGAGAATGGCATGTTACAGCAACTACAGCAAACGATGACGTCACTGCTATCGACACCGAGGAGACAACATACTCAGCGTAACATCTTCGTACATGACGAGCTACGAACTTGCTCACATGTATTCATACGCAATGACGCAATGAAGAGCGCACTTACACCGCCCTACAACGGCCCGTAAAAAGTACTCGAACGTCACGACAAGTTTTTCTCCGTCGAGTTGCCAAACCGAACAGCCACTATCTCCATCGACCGTCTCAAGCCAGCCTTCCTACTTCACGATGAGCAGAGTGGCGAACTCAGCGAGGAACAACCGCAGCCGCCGCCCGTGATGAAGCCTGGACCATCGACGAGTCCTGAGGGTCAACAGCCAGCCAAGGGAAACGTGAAGACAACCCGTTCCGGCAGAATATCTAAGCCAGTCGTCAGATTTAAATTCAATTAATCCTATGCACTGAATGCAATGATTAATTGAATAAAAACAAATCTATTTTTATCGCCGCGAGTATTTTGCCTATACAGCAAATACTTCGGTCAGTGAACAGAGTGTCATTTTACAACACCTGTCCATTAGTAATCGTAGCTTACTTTAAATTTGTATTTCAACTCTTAATAGGCTTAGGTAAATATATACATCCTTTTATCCCTATTCCTTTATTTTTAGGGGGGAGTGATGTAGCGTCAGCTCGGACTTTGTATCTAGGGCAAACTCACACACACTGTGTTAGGTATATCCAGCTGACGCACATACAATTATATGTAATAATTTAGTATATAAGATGTACAAATCAATAAACATTCTTCTCAGCTTCTTAGCGCTATAGCAACACTGGTTGTTTGATTCATCTCCCAAGTAGGAGCCAAAGGTATCATTACATTTACGTATTGTTCACGCAGTTTCTGGGTATTTGTTTCAAATTCCAAGACAACCATGGCCTTGTGAAAGGATCAAGCTAACCTACACTAGTCCTTTTAATGTATAAGACCTATTCAGCGCCTAGCACCAGTGACTTAAAAACACGTAAATTTTCGAAATTCCGCGCGGCACCCCATTAAAGTTGTCTCATTTCAATGTGTTCGCATTAACCTTGGAAAATAATAACGCGTTTACTTTGACGACCTATTAGTAGAGTGGCTTGCACGCCGGACTTTGGCTAACTCTGAGGTCCCAGGTTCGATTCCTGGTCGGGTCAATGTCGAAAACGAACTTTTCGATATTGTGTCGGGTCTTAGTGGTTGTGGTACCATCGTTGTAACTGATTTTCTTAACAAAAGCGCTTTACCCTTGGGATCGAAACAATGTATGTAATTTTTTTTTTATATGTAATTTGAATATGAATACTTCCAGATACCCGCCCGTTTCTCACCAGCACGACAGTGCAGAGTGTCAGGAAGCGAGGACCAACTTCAATAATACAGTGGAACCCACCACCACTCTGTCAACGAAGGTGCTACCGTTTTTAGCACTCAATGAGGTGAGGAGACTTTTCAATATACACAGTGTTTGCTGAGGGTTTGAAAGGATATTATTATTATTCTCTTTACTGAATATACATCTTAAGATTTTTTTTTTACATTTCTTTATATAAAAACATATTTACAATATAAAATATTATAAAAAACTTAACCTAGATTGCCACCGGCAGCGGAGATAGACCCAAGCTATCGGTGGATAGGGCTGCAGAGTGAGGAACCTCCTGACATAACGTGCCGTGTCAAGGAGTACAGCCTTTTGCATCTGACCCTTGATCCAACTTTTCAGCGAGAGCCTCTCTAGGTGTTGATCGAGGCTCTTGGCTAAATGACCGTTTTTAAAAAAAATATTATTAGCCCTCGCTGTCCCACTGCTGGGCAAAAGCTATTTCTTCCATCCATTGCCGATAATAATAATTTATTTATTATTATAAAGATTTCTTGCAAAAGATGCACTATTTATAAAAAATCTATATGTCTATATATATATATATAAATGAATTGCTGTTCGTTTCGCTGGACCGATTTGGCTAATTTTGATTTTAAAATATTTGTGGAAGTTCAGGGAAGGTTTAAACGGTGAGAAACATATTATAAGTAACGGAAAATACCAGAAACGACGATTTTCCAATACAAAATGATTTGTTTGTTTTGTTGTCATGGAAGCGTCAATATATAAAAAAAGATTGATTTCGCTGATAAACTCAAAAATGTTAAGAGAGAGTTTGCTGTTTTCTGCAAACGGCTTTCACGGCGTCACCGGACTTTTTTGGGTGCGGCGAGAAACTTAAAGGGTTCCTTAAGCCACACTGCTTGATCACGATCAAAACAACGTCAGAAGGTTTCTAGAAGGAATGGCATCACGCAAGCGTAAGCGTGCTCCCGCACTCTACTAGATTCTCCGAGTAGTTTGAATAGGATTGCGATGGCTTTTATAGGATTACAGTAGTGGTGTACTTACGTTATAAGCAGATGTGTGTCTAAATAAGAATTTATACCCTAACTATCCTAACTAATAGTAACCTAACTTAATATGCGAAAGTGAGTTTGTTTGTTTGTTATTTGTTACGTTTTCACTTGTATACAAATCAACCGATAATCATGAAATTTGAACATAATCAGTATCACACTAATATTATAAATGCGAAAGTTTGTGTATGTATGTATGTATATTTGTTGCTTCTTCACGCTGCAACGGATGGATGGATTTGGATGAATTTCGGCATAAAAATAGTTTATAACCTGGATTAACACATAGGATAGTTTTTATCCCGATATTCCCATGGAAATGAATGGAAACTGTCAAAGCGGTACGAAATCCGCCGGGTCCACTAATACCTATATAATATACTTAGGGTTACTTATGGCTAGGTTTTTTTTAATTTAAAAAAAATCACAGCATGCATGAACATAAAAACAAAATTAAAAAAATAATTTATTATTATAATTTTATTTTTAAACTAATTATCATAAATAATATCAGTGACAATATTTATGATAGTAATGAATGCCCAAAAAAATTGCCATTACGAATGTGAACTGTATCGAACGACGAACTATGATATATTAGCATGATCATATACAAATAGTTATCATGTAACAATAATTTTTGCGAAGTGTAATTATCTTGATAATTTTAAACCCTAGGAATAGAATAGAATAATTGTTTATTGTTCATTGTGTACATATAAGATCTTAACAGTATTTTTGGACACAACGGTGTGTCCATTTCGGACATACAATATTTATTTTATAACACATTTACTAGCTAGACATGAATTACAGTGCATATATAAGGTTACTTTTTATCAACTGCAAATATTTTGACAAAACATCTAAATATATCAGGAAATAAGGCCCAAGCATTTAAAAAAAATTCAGGCTAGTTTTTTTTTTACTTTCCCTGACACAAAAATTATAATATTTTTAAGAGCGGCCTCTCTGTAGGCTCAAATTTATCATCTTCATCTTCAAAATTTTTGAAGTTAATAAAATGTGACCTTATAGTTTTAATTCTATATCATTAATTATTAAAATTGAGGAGCTCGATGGCGCAGTGGTTAACGCACCCGGTCTGCGAGTCTTGAGGTTAAGCAACATTCGCAAAGGCCGGTCATCGGATGGGTGACCAAAAATGTATCATCTCGAGCACCTCCGTGCTTCGGAAGGCACGTAAAGCCGTTGGTCCCGGCTGCATTCGCAGTCGATAACAACCACCAACCCGCACTGGGTCCGCGTGGTGGTTTATAGCCCGTTCTCCCTATCCATCCATAGGGAAGGCTCGTGCCCCAGCAATGGGGACATAGAATGAGCATCAGCTCATCAGCGCATCATTTTCGTTTAAATAATCTTAATTTACAATTTCAATTCAATTCATGAAATATTCATTCAAATTATAAAACCCCTTATTTTTTTCCTTTAGTTCATGGCTTCGTGCGATTAGCACATTTAGCTAGTGTCAAAGTAATATTTCTTACAAGTAATACATAAATAAACAATATTTCCTTCCTGTATGATGATATTGATGATAATAGAAATGAGAAGTGAGAAATGATAGACCCCCAACCCCTCGAGTATCTCAGTAAAGAAGTAGGGCTTTACTAAGTCCTCGGGCAGACTTCTTGAGAGAATTTGAAAAGTATCGGTGCACTGTTTTGTTTCATTTGCCAACACTCATGCACACTCACGAACACTTAACGGTTAATAATCCACCATTATTTCACATTTATATTCGACAACACAAATTTTCGAAAATAAAACAAAACCGCAGACATGACTTCACTTTCCCGCCAAGAAGTAAACCCCTTATTTTTTTTTTTTTCATTTTGTTGATGGCTTCGTGCGATTAGCACATTTAGCCAGTGTCAAAGTAATTTTTCTAACAAGTAATACATAAATAAACAATATTTCTTTTCTGTATGATGATGATGAATGATAATAGAAATGAGAAGTGAGAAATGATATACCACCCAACCCCTCGAGTATCTCAGTAAAGATGTGGGGCTTTACTGAGTCCTCGGGCGGACTTCTTGAGAGAATTTGAAAAGTGACGTTGCACTGTTTTGTTTCATTTGCCAACACTCATGCACACTCACGAACACTAAACGATTAATAATCCACCATTATTTCACATTTATATTCGACAACACAAATTTTCGAAAATAAAACAAAACCGCAGACATGACTTCACTTTCCCGCCAAGAAGTAAACCCCTTATTAAATAGCCATGATTTTATTTTTTTCTTAAAAAAATTGGCATAGGAAGCTAGTAGTGTGATATACTATTAAAAGATGAAACGAGGAATCATAGGAGTTTCTTGATATTAGTATAGTATATTCGTTCTAGGCTAAAATCTTTAAACAGTTGGTTTAATAAAGGTTACGTGACACTACACGAAATAAAACAACTTTTACACAACAATCGGGATCAACGGCTTAACGTGCCTTAAGGCGAAGGGCCCACTAGCGCCGCTAATGGATTTAATTTGATAACTGCTAAACTGGATTTTTTATCAATCATTGCGGACTTTCCGACACTAGGCAAACATCTATTATTTAATAATTGTGCACTACTTTTAGGTTAGTTTTTGTATTCAATCGCTAACACCAAAAGTGGCCATTGTTTGTGAATAAATGCGATAGCCCGTTTTGTGAATAAACCACGCAACAAAAAGTAGTGCACAATTATTAAATAAATACTATGGATGCTTTCCTGTTATCGGACGGTACGCAATGTTTAAAAAAGATCCGGTCCATTAGTAATAGTCAAATTATCAATTGGTGGCGCTAGTGTGCCTTACCCTTCGCCTTAAGCTGCACAAGGGAGCCAGTATTTTTTTATTTGGTCATTCATCCGATGATCTGGCATAAGACAATTGCCCTGCATTCTTTTAAAAATAAGGTTATCTAACTCTAATATTAAGCTGTAGCTATTGTAACGCCGCTGCGACATCAAGCTCCTATAAAATAATATGAGACATCGATATATCCGTCTCTTTCTCACACAGGTATTCATCGGTGAAACAGTGTTGTGGCGACAGTCTCCTTCAAAGGTCCAAATAATGTAATATTACTTTGTTTCTGTATCATCTTTTGTTTCATTCGCACTCATTGTTCCTTCGTAGATAAGAGCGAGACGTCGTCACTTCATCTGCTTTCTTTTGCAATGGTCCTTAGTAATTATATATTTCCACTAACATTCATATTTTATTCGGATAGATGGTAATATTTTAACCTACTGTAATATCTTAGTAACTTCTTATATGTCGCTAACGTACAAGACGTCTGTATTTACCTATTGAACCATAATACTTTTTATTAGGTAAACTATTATACAGTAGTTTAGAGGTAAACATTATTTGTAATTCCGGGCTCTTGAAAGTTTTTAATATTGTGAATGTATTAAATTAAATATTGTATGTACCAGGGCTTGGAAACCGGTTAATTTTTTGAACCGGTTTCACGAAATTATGCATGGAACTTTATTAAAAAGGTTACGTTCCATTGAACCGGTTTTTGAACTGGTTTACGAAAAAATAGGTTTTTTTTAATAAACCGGTTAAAATTTAAAATGATAAATACTTGATTTACGTTTTCGACCCATATTGATAGGATGCGCGCAACTATCAAAATGAGATAGCGCTCGCGACGCAACACTGGTGCGCGCCGCGCGGGTATTTCGTCTAACAAGCTACAACAAGTCGCAGCCAGCGATCGCTATAAATAAACCGCTTTATTTAGGTTCGAAATATCGCTCCTATTTGGTTCCGCTCCGGAACGGTACTTTACGATAGTACAGGTTTTACCCTAATGAAACCGGTTAATTTTGAACCGGTTTCAAGCCCTGGTATGTACACACGGCGGCAGATCAACCTACCCAAATCCGTCAAATTTCTCCAATGAATATTGATCCTTATAACCAAACAATAAAGTTCAAAATTTATTGTAGAAATTTAACAGAAGGTAGATCTGCCGCCGAATATATGTTACATTAAAGCTGTGGAGATTCTTGCGCCCACTCTTCTCCACAGCTAAAAAATAGACGTCCTGGATAGTAGCGGGTAAAAAATGTATCGACGATCAAAAGCACTTTTCTTAAGGGGGTGCAGCGCGGACGCACGCACACTAATATCTGTACAGAGTAGGCTGGTGATTTAATTAGAGAAATGTTTACTTTCGTATAATCATAGGCGTTTGGGTAAAAAATTATAAAAGTATTAATATTTTCATATTCATATTTTTTAATTGAAAAATAAGACAACAGTGGCCTGCGGAATATCAATTCAAACATTTTGATGTCGGATCGTTGTTTTTAATTTGTGCTATATTTACAAAGTTTCTGAAGAAATAAGTTTTTAGATATCATTATTTTACGTATTGTTTATGCAGTTTCTGGGTATTTGTTTCAAATTCCAAGACAACCATGGCCTTGTGAAAGGATCAAACTAAACTACACTAGTCCTTTTAATGTATATGACCTATTCAGCGCCTAGCACCAGTGACTTAAAAACACGTAAATTTTCGAAATTCCGCGCGGCACTCCCTTAAGTATTTTTGAATAAAAAAATTGACTTTGACTGATTGTAGGTATAAAATTATAGTAATTTTCTGTATTTATACTTTGTTAGTTTTCTAATTATGGTAACTATGTATACACAGAAAGGTGACGAAAGTCTTTGACCAGTGTGTGTTGCCAGTGATGACATACGGGACTGAGACGTGGTCGCTCACTATGGGCCTTATCAGAAGGCTCAAGGTCACTCAAAGAGCAACGGAGAGGGCTATGCTCGAGGTTTCTCTGCGAGATCGAATCAAAAATGTGGAGATCCGCAGAAGAACAAAGGTAACCGACATAGCCCGAAGAGTTACTAAGCTCAAGTGGCAGTGGGCACGGCACATTGCTCGCTGGACTGATGGCCGCTGGGGCGGAACAGTCCTCGAGTGGCGACCGCGTACCGGCGCGCGCAGTGTGGGCAGGCCTCCAACAAGGTGGACCGACGATCTGGTGAAGGTCGCGGGAAGCCGCTGGATGCGAGCAGCACAAAACCGATCGTTGTGGAGATCCTTGGGGGAGGGAGGATTTTGTCCAGCAGTGGACGTCTTTTGGCTGAGATGATGATGATGATGATGATGATGATTTATACACATAAACAGCAGTACAATCACATTGTAGAACCGTAAAGTTTTTCATTCCTTTCTTTTATATTCTATTAAGGCGAAGGGTAAGGCACACTAGCGCCACCAATTGATAATTTGCCAATTACTAACGGACTGGAACTTTTTTTAAACATTGCGTACCGTCCGACAACAGGAAAGCATCAATAGTATTTATTTAATAATTGTGCACTACTTTTTGTTGCGTGGTTTATTCACAAAACGGGCTATCGTATTTATTCACAAACAATGGCCACTGTTGGTGTTAGCGAATGAATACAAAAACAAACCTAAAAGTAGTGCACAATTATTAAATAATAGATGTTTGCCTAGTGTCGGAAGGTCCGCAATGTTTGAAAAAAATCCAGTTTAGCAGTTATCAAATTAAATCCATTAGCGGTGCTAGTGTGCCTTACCCTTCGCCGTAATGTATAACAGTGCATTCATTTCTTTCCCTTTATATGGTATTCATAGCAGAGTTTGACGACTCACGTGTCTCTCCTTCGAATGCAGATCGAATTATTTTTATTGTTCTTTAGTATATTTCTTCTCTTTCTCTCCATCAGACACCAGTATCCCTGTGACCACGAACCCTGCAAAGGGTTCAAAACGTCAGGATTAATATGTAATCAAACTAATGTGTAAAATAAACGCGAGTAGATACGCAAAAGTAGTTTCAGCTCTGTAATATGTTCGTCTCTTTTTCAACTATGTTAATTCTGTCTATACTATTGTCATCTCTTTCCCTCTCCCAAGTAATCATAGGAGGAAGCGTGACGTCATGCGTGTCCCTTCTTCTACTGCAACGACAACTATAAACTCTATACTATCGTCATTTCTTTCCCTCTCCCAAGTGTTCATAGGAAAGTGCGTGACGTCACTCCTACTGCAACGACAGCTATTTTAATGTTCTATTCTATGTTTCTTCTCTTTCCCTCCTACAGGTGTTCATAGGCGAGAGTGTGACGTCACGTGTGTCTCTCCTCAGACTGCAGATTGACAACGGCAAGTGGACGCATACTAAGAGCTCGGGGTTATGCGTTACTACTGGAACAGGAAGTACGTCTTGGCATTTCAGGTGAATATTATACATAAACATATACACACACATAAATAAAAAGTTTTTTTTTTTAATTTTTGCCTTATATATCCGTTGATTAGAGCCTCCATTTAAGGCGAAGGGTAAGGCACACTAGCGCCGCTAATGGATTTAATTTGATAACTGCTAAACTGGTTTTTTTTTCAATCATTGCGGACCTTCCGACACTAGGCAAACATCTATTATTTAATAATTGTGTACTACTTTTAGGTTTGTTTTTGTATTCATTCGCTAACACCAGAAGTGGCTATTGTTTATGAATAAATGCGATAGCGCGTTTTGTGAATAAACCACGCAACAAAAAGTAGTGCACAATTATTAAATAAATACTATGGATGCTTTCCTGTTGTCGGACGGTACGCAATGTTTAAAAAAAGATCCGGTCCGTTAGTAATTGTCAAATTATCAATTGGTGCTGCTAGAGTGCCTTACCCTTCGCCTTAAGCAAACTTCTCTTGTATTTGGAGACTACATACATACATACATACTTACTCTCACGTCCTTCACCTAAAAAAGGGTGGACGACACATTTAGGATAAACATAGCAGGGTTCGAGGTGTGATAACGCTAGTGACAGGTTGCTAGCCGATCGCCTGATGTTTTTCTTTTATAAATAGCTCGGCAAATGACTCCATCCCACCTGATGTTAAGTGGAAATGAAGTCCAGACGCGAAGGTAACTGGTGCAGCGTGAAAACAAACGTAGCATCAGTTAACCTCACTCTGCCGGCCTACAAGGTGCTTCTTCACGCCTCTTTTGAAAGACCCATATCATAGGAAGGAGGGAAAATGTGCGAGCATCTTGGAACCCTTGTCCGTTAGTCAGCTCTGACGATAAGCACGGGAAGTTAGGCAGCTGATACAATATCTTCAAGTCCCAGATCATCTTGGCCTATTGACTTTTGCCTATACATAAGTCTGCACATCGGACTATCCTATATCAAATTTCTTTAAATTTTGTATTTGTCAGTATAAACTGCCTTCGCACCCATTCGGTGCTGGAGCTGACCCGGATCTTGGCTGAAGAGTACGGGGTGAACGTGGACACAAGCCTGGAGAAAGCGCGGGAAGTCGCCGAGCGGTACAACCAGAAGCTCATGTTTGCGCCGGGTACGTACGGGATTATCTGATTGCATTAGATTATTATTATTATTATTATTGTTTTCATTGCTTTATTCGGCGTGCACTTGGAGGTCTATCATGTATACTTTACCCCTTTTGGCTTAGTACCCCCGTTCCGACTAACGTTGTAGATACATATTTATAAAATATATATTTATTTTATTACAGACTCTGAGCAGCTAGCGTACAGCGTACGGGAATATATAACGTTTGAGGAGTGGCCTGCGCCCAAAGGCCTAAGGGTGAGGGACAAAGCGTCCTCCGTCAAAGTCAAGTCGCACTGCACTGATGCCGGTGAGATTCACTATAGTTGTCATCGGGAGGTTTACAGGAAGGACGGTCGAGCAAACTCGGATTCGTCAATAACACAGTTCGTCTTGAATATTCAAAATAAAAACTCGGTCATACACCTTACCGTCATTTTAATGTTATTTTAACATCACAATTAAATTATTTAGAAACAGTTGCCCGATGCAAATGGATTTAGAAACGAAGTGAGTTCTGCGCGTGTGTACTCTCCGACCGCTTCCGTTCAAATGTGTCCGTTGTCGCGCCAACTGACGTTGACATTTCGCGCATCATAGAGCATAGGCTGCACAGACCACACTCAAGTATAGACTTTTTTTTCTTTCTTATAGTTGATGGCTTCGTGCGATTAGCACATTTAGCCAGTGTCAAAGTAATTTTTCTAACAAGTAATACATAAATAACCAATATTTCTTTTCTGTATGATAATGATGAATGATAATAGAAATGAGAAGTGAGAAATGATATACCCCCCAACCCCTCGAGTATCTCAGTAAAAATATGGGGCTTTACTAAGTCCTCGGGCGGACTTCTTGAGAGAATGTGTGTAAAAGTGACGTTGCACTGTTTTGTATAATTTGCCAACACTCATGCACACTCACGAACACTTAACGGTTAATAGGTGGACTATTATTTCACATTAATATTCGATATAACATAAGTTTTCGAAAATAAAACAAAACCGCAGACATGATTCTTCACTTTCCCTCCAAGAAGTCCTATAGGCTATTTACTTTACTTTTCATGCAAAGAGACGATTTATATTTTATACTTATACTTCTAATACTTTTTTAACCATTTATTCTTGTCCAGGCCTGGTGGTAGACGGCAGCGTCTCCTTCCCCTTCAACGACGGCTGCGAAGCGACCTTAGAAGTGCACCCCGAAGACGCCCTTATGACCGTTCATATGGACGACGAACTGCCATACTGACAGCACAAGAAAGCTTGTAGATCACGTTACTACTGTGTTTTGTAACTGATAGTACTAACTATATCTTCTCAACAGCAGCTACGGGAGAATAAGATATACATTGCAGTTTAAAGATAATATACGTTGCAAAATATCTATGATATACGAGAGAATACGTTGCTATAATGTAGCTAATATATGAGATAATACGCGTCGTTGCAATATGTAGCTGATATACAGGAGAATACCTCTCGTTGCGAAATGTAAATGTATTTACATAAGAATACCTCTCGTTGCGATTTGTAGATAATATACGAGAGAATACCTCTCGTTGCGATATGTAGCTGATATACGGGAGAATACCTCTCGTTGAAAAATGTAAATGTATTTACATAAGAATACCTCTCGTTGCGATTTGTAGATAATATACGAAAGAATACCTCTCGTTGCGATATGTAGTTGATATACGAGAGAATACCTCTCGTTGCGATATGTAGCTGATACACCGGAGAATACCACACGTTGCGATACGTAGCTGAAATACAAGAGAATACATCTCATTGCGATATACGAGAAAATACTTAACGAATTTCTATACTGACACCGACTAAAGGCTTGTAGATCGAGTTAGTGCTGCGTTACGTAGCTGATACACGTTGCAATATGTAGGTGTTTATACCAAGCATTTAATCACAATAGCACCTACAGGAGAGTGAAATATGCTGCTATAGGTTGCAATTTATATCTAATATATGGAAAAATACCACGTTTGAGTAGCTTAGATGCGGAAAAATACCACTTCTTGTGATATGTAGCTGATATACGGGAGAATAACACGTTGCAATATGTCGCTGATTTACCAACAGTGGAATGCTTTGTTATATCCTTCCATTCTAACTAAAATCGTTTGTAGATAATGTTTCTGCTGCGATATGTAGCTTTTATAAAGAAGAATACCCCTCGTTGCAATTCATAACAGGTACGGAAGAATACGTTGCGTAGCTTCGTTCTACCCACAAACTTCATGCTAACTACCGTTAGTTGCAATTTGTAACAGATACCTGCAGAAGTATATCGATCCTTGCGATATTTTTAGGTAATATACGGAAGAACACCACTCGTTGCAATATACCTACAGTTGATATAGGGAGAATAACTCTCGTTGCATTCAGATTACGGGATTTTAATGAAACGACTAATTTCGTGTTTCAAAGAGAACTAAATAGCTTTTATTTTAAACGAGCACAGATAAGACGCAAAACAGAGTTTACGGAACTATTATAATAGATGTCTTTTGATATATTTCAACAAAGATTTCTGCTACAAACTACCATACTAACAAACGGACTTGCAAATAATGTTCGCAATATGTAGTTGATTGAAATGAGAGAAAACTTGTCCTCATTCCTGCAACGAACTGCCATACTGACAGCGATTTCAGGCTTGTAGATATTTGAATTGAATATTGAATTTGGCCTAAGTATAAGCGTTTTGTGTATATTAAGATGTATATTTAATGTTTGTGTATGTTAATCCAATTACAATGCAATATACAGGGTGTTTGGTAATACATGTATAATCCCGAATATGGCAGATAGGGTACCGTACATAGCACCCTGGAAAATTATGAACGTGACTGAAAAGCACCACATGGCCGAGATATTGGGGTTCTTTGTTACTAAGTAAAACTGAAAAGTAACACAACCATAGGTCAAGCTGATACGTTGTTATTCGTCGTCAACCTCAAGTCAAACATAAACAGAAGTCAAAACATTGCAGGAATGAACAAAAAACTTTTAACAAAGTAGTTTTTTGATTTTTTTTTTATGGAAAAAGTAAGACGTAATTATGATTTTGCATGTTATCACAATGTTCTTTGTACTTGGTGGCATAGCTATGTTTCGGGAATATACACCTATTACCGAACATCCTGTATTGTTATTGTTTGATATACATAATGCAAGTGGCGCCGCGTGGTGACAGAAAATAGAACTGGTATCTTACGTTGTCACACATGTTTTAGTGTACAATTATGTATGTTTTTATTGATATATTATTGTAAATACAATTATTATTCTAGGGTTAAGACTGATTGTTTAGCTTGTAAGGAATATTGTATGTTTAAGTTAAGCGAAAACTATTATACATAGTCATAAATTATGATAATGTGCACTTTTATATTCTTACTTGCGCAAAATGTTATTTGATTTTATTTTATGCAGCTCCCTTAGTTAATGGTGAATGCTAATGTACAGGGTCATTTAAAATATACCAACATCTATTGGTTACCATTTAAGTACTGAACAACTTTTCAAAAAAAGTAAAGTCCAAAAAATGACAAAAATATACAAAAATTGTCCTCCATACAAAACAAATCTTCTGAATTGTTCATTTTGTATTGATTTGATTTTTGTTCATTTATCTGAAGACAAATCAAATCTGCAATCTTAAATTTCTCGCCAAAAAGTAGTTTCAATTATATTGGTAATAATCTAACTTTCTTTTGAATACAAAAAACACAAAAAAAGTTTGCCTTTAAAAATATATTTTTTGTTAAAGAGAATCAATAAATGTTTTAATGACTTAATAACTTTTTTGAATGAAATGAAATATTAAATAAAATATTTATTTACCATTTACAATGTTGTACTTATGTATAACTAAAAAAATTAAATTTTTGACTAGTACCCTTAGATGCATCATGCATTCGAAAAGGTGTTGCTTCATTCTAATACTAGCAAGATGTAAAAGTTGCACTGCGTTTATGCTTTAAAGACAAGAAAGAAAAAAAAGAAAAAAAAAAGAAAGTGTCAAATTGAATAAAATCAGTTTAACAATTGTGTTTTTTTAATGTTTTATAATAACTGCCAACCTCTCTGTATTTTTCTTAAGCATAGAAAGTTTCATTAAAATCGGCTTATTGGTTTTAAAGAATTAAAACTTTGAATTTTTTATGAGATAAAAAGATAAAAGTTTTTTTTTCTATTACTAAATGTAAAATAAATGACTCTGAAACGTTTATTAGTATATTTCAAATGACCCTGTTTATTATAAATTATATCTGTAATTATAACTTTTGTGATAGCTTTGCTATTATGGCTTACAAATTGCCATAAAGTACAAGTCGATAATTTAATTATTATTTACTTAGGATGTTTTAAAATTATTATGAAAGTAATTAATTAATATATATCATCAAAAAATGTCCAAATATACAACTATGTAGAATACACAATATATTTTTTACCTTTATATGTTCATAGCACGGTAAAACACTGATGATGAATACATGCAATATCTTTGATAAAATGTTTCATTTATACACAAACTTTCCTAATCCCATATCTATTTGAAGAAGTCAATTTATTTATTTATTTATTGGAAAACAAGCAGCATTTTATAGTACAGAGGCAATAGTTTTATAGTACAGACTTAGGGGTATGAAAAATAGATTACAACAGATTGTCCCACCTACCGAATATACATATAAAGTTTCATAAAAATCGATCGAGCCGTTTCGGAGGAGTATGGCAACTGACATGTGACAGGAAAATTTTATATATATGTATATGTAGATAGATATATTATTATAGTATAGATCAGCCCCATCATCAACATCGCTATCAGCCTAGACGAGTCCACAGCTGGACATAGGTCTCTAATGGCACGCCAATTTTTATATCATCATCACCATCATCATCGTCATCATCGTCAGCCTGCAGTGGTCCACTGAACAACATAGGCTATCCCAATAGATCGCCATCACACCCGGTCCTCCACCTTCCTCATCCAACCACTTCCCGCCATTTAAAAAATGGAAACTAGAAATCGGAAGTATATAAGAATAGGTTAGAAAATAAAGTAAGACATAATAAAGAAAGAAAATGTAAATAAGTATAGAGTAGATAGGGCACCAAGCGTGCGAGAAAAATGGAAAGAGTTCTCTGAAAAAGTGCCCTAGAATAGGATAGTAGAAAAGTAGATAGGCCACAATCGTGGCAAGGATATGTAGGCTCAAGGCCACTCTAGCTTAGGAAGCCATATAGTAACGGCATAGAATAGAATAAGATATAAAAAATCTCCGACACTGACCCACGTTGGGGGACAAGAATTAAAAAAATAACAAAAAAAAAACCACTTCCCGCCGCTGTTTATATACCAAACTCTTTTACGGGAAAATTAAAAATAAAAGAAAAACCACATTTCATACAAGTGAGTTTATTTATTTGTTAAAAAAATTCGTAGACTGTCACTTAAATCGCCGATATCGTTCCAGAACCCCATTGTAATTAAAAAAAAGGCGAGTTACAATATTATACACAATGGAGTGATATGAAACGTATACCGGTCATTCGTTGTCGCACAATAATATTATAATATACATAGGATACTGCATATAAGTATAATCAGTTTCGCCACAGCATTGCGTCTAGCGATCAATACAAAAATAATTAAAAAGTATGTATAGGTTATTTTTAATTAGCGATAACCGTGAATTCGGTACCAAATTGACTGTATTAAAAAAGCAATTCCTTTATTTGTATTAATTTTTATACTTTACTTTAAAGGGAGAATAAGGTCGAAGATAGAAGCGCATTTCACCTGAAATTCTTAACGACTGAAGAACTGGTTATTCTATCTTTAGCTGTAGGATCACAACAATATTAGAATGAACGAGAGGTCTAACCACAAGGTTACAAAAGCGGTAACTATGCCTCATTTTTCTACCTTATCAAAAATACTGGGTATTGTTTGTAATTTAAATAATCAAGACGTACATACGCTTGCACATCCACTTATGTCAAATTTCTTCAGTACAATTTTCAACCATATTCATAAGGCATAACATTTCAAAGTCTATTGAGGAAATTTGTCAGTTTGTGGTAGGTTGATGTGAGTAGTGCGTGTGTACAAAACTAGAGCTCGGCTAGACGTAACACTGTCACAAACTGTAATTATATACCTATTAAAAAGAAAAAAAACTAAAAAAGCTATCATAAAAATAGCACCGTTACGGACGGACGACTGATCATCATACATCATCATCGAAACTTTAAAATTAAACTTAAACAATATGGCATCCGTTATTGTTGATCCAGTAGGATTATTATGTTATAATCACTGGACAAAGATCTTGGATATATAAGAATGAGAAAAACAGTTCCCAACACCTATGCGAATAAAGACCTGTCAAAACATATATAATTTATTAATTTTAACAAGATAAAATTTTACTAGAGAAACAAAAAATCACTATCTGTTTAGAGCAATGCAATAACTTTAAATTGGAAAGTCAATATCTATCGCTTGCTAGATCTTATAAAATGTTTAAAAAATAACAATAAGGAACGTTATTTGAGAGATTTTTAGTTTTCGCAGGTCTTTGAAATGAGCCCCTTAAAATAAATCTTTACCAACAAACGTCATGTTGATTGTTTATAATTAATTACGTAATGCAAGGCAACCTTTCAGTACATTATATACTTTGTTAGTAAATTTTCTGAAATTGATTGAAACCTTTTTTCATATTCAATAGTTTCATTAAAAACTTTTTAAATATTTTTCACACACAAAACGTCGCATCTTTGTGGCGTCCAAAGTAAATCTACTAATACTTGTACAAAGGTAGGTACCAATCGCAGAAAATAAACTGTTAAAATAATTAATTTAAAAAAATACCTAAAGCAAATATAAGGACGGATACAAAACACAACATTATCACAATTATTATAAATATTACACATTTTCCATAAATGGTATTAAGCCTTAAAATGTAATAAATTGGTAAATCACTAAAATGCTAACTATTATAAACAAAAATTGACTTTCGTTGTGAATTTGGAACACAACTATTTATTGTAATACCTAAATAAAAATAATATGCGATAATAAAAAAAATTTAAACGAATCTTGGCAGTATAAGAACACCGTAGGTTTTCATTCATGAAAAAATCAATAAAAAATTTGAAAAAGCTAAAAAACAAATTATATAATGAAATGATTATTATAGTGGCATAGGCAGTGTTTATAATATTTCACATATGCCTTTGTTATTATGACAAAAAAACCTAATAAAAATATACACATCTTCGGAAATCTAATAAATATTCATAATAAGTCATAATAAAAGATAATTAATAGCCAATAATTCGATATAAAAACCTTGACTTACAATTTCGATGTCAATTATATTTTGTACTTTAATTTATAGGTACATTTTTTTATTAAATTCCACCTTTGTACTTTTATTTTGTTTCGATGTGTGATGATTTACTATAATATTTTCATTATTATTCCATTAATCGTATAAAAATAGTTGAATACAAAACAATAAAATGCATTCCGCTCACAGATTACTATGAAGAAAATACTCTCCTATTCAAAAGTCGAACGCCAAGATATTCTGTAATTAATTTCAAATTTTTAGTTAAAATTCTAGAACCACGTTACTTGGTCCTCATAAATCATATTTCGACTTGTAATTAAAGATATAGAAAGATGGACAAGCTTGAACCCTCGCCCACGTCTGATAATCGGTGTCTGATGTTTTTAGTCAATGAAATTGAAACGTATGAAAAGAATTCCATACTCTTCAGTTTCACACGTCAAAACCAGCGAAATCGGTCCGATTATCGGTCCTACAAAAACAACGGTCGGTCGTGGGCGGGAGCCGTTAGCAAGGCCGTAAGAATACCATAGATAGACTATAGTAAATAGTAATATGTTTTGTGTCTATCTAATAAAACCTATTCTACGTAGACAGCGATACTCTATTAATTCTGTTTTTAATTGTTTTTCAACACCAATCTTATTCGAGTTAAGGTTTAATTTATAGTGGCATCTATTTGCAAAAACAAAAGAGAAAACTGTGTAAAGTTATTCTATTCATTTCTTTCATTTTGAGTTTTCGACAATTGAAAAAAAACAAATCTCATGTAAGCGACAGACCAGCGTCTCGATTTTGCTATTTTAAAATGTCCACAACAGAGTCTCAGTATTAGCCTCAATTGAAAAAAAACGTTTGTCCTAAAGTCAAAATTTGGCTACCAATACGTGTAAAATAAACTCATTGTAACCAGGCCACTGAAACTAGTAACTACGTTTTAAAATAGTAGAATCCAGGTCCAAAGAGCAGGGCTTGATAACGTTACCAAATCCACACTATATAAGTATCGTTAGGTAACGTTATTTCTATAAAGTTATAATCGTAACGTTATATAGTACAAGTATCGTTACTTTTTTCGTTACCAAATGGGCTTAAGCCAATCCGCATAGAACGGTCAGTTAATTTACCGGTAAAAATATTAAGCATAACGTTTCGATATTAACGTTATCTACGTATGACAGAGGTAACGAGCCCTGCCAAATACTCTAGGTACCGATGCACGCCATCTACCGGTAGAAAAATAAAACGTTTGACACTTCTCATTGACAGACCTAACTACGAAGGTTGTAACCTTTGTAGAACTAACTCGTGTGCGAATACCCTGTGTTAGTATAAGGGCCACTGTACAGAGAGCTGCCGGTGCGCGAATAAGTCTTCGGGTTGCGTCTGCGCGCCAATATGAACGCAATGGCTGCGATCACGCAGATCATTAATATGACGCCGGCGATACAGATGCCGATGGCGAAGTTCCTCTGGGTGATGCAGATCTCATCCTCCTTCTGGAATAATAAATATGTCTTTTAAACGAGGTGTGAAGAAGCAGCTTGCGGGCTGGCAAGGTGAGGACGGCTGGTGAGGCCAATCCTACTCCACCAGCTGTGAAGTGTCTGGAATCCGCTTTTGCTTAACATCAGGTGTAACGAAGTCATTTCTGCCGCTCAATTTATGAACGCAGTAAAGAACATGTGAACAGTTTTGAGAAAATAGATCGTAATGTTAGCACCTCAAATATCACAATCACAAACACAGTAAGTTGTACTTACTGCGTTCATAAATTGTGCGGCAGATTTGCCTTAGCTACGCTGGAATGTAGATCCACACGGCAAAACAATATTGGTCACTTCTATTGTGGTCTATCTAGTATTCGGTTTCTGAGACCGGTGGTCTATCCACTATAGACCACCGGTCTCAGAGACAGATATCCAGGGTTTGATTCCATGTTTGTCATCAGGTTGGCTGGTGATAGTGATTTTTTAATTCCGCTTAGTTAGCTACCGTTATTATACATTAATTTAAGAACTTGGAAAAACACTTCATATTTGCGAGTGCTGAGGTTAAGCAACTTTCGCAAAGGCCGGTCATAGGATGGGTGACCAAAAATGTATCATCTTGAGCTTCTTCGTGTTTCGAGGCACGTAACGCCGTTGGTCTCGGCTGCATTAGCAGTCGTTAACAACCACCAATCCGCAATGGGCCCGAGTGGCGGTTTATTGCCTTATCCATCCATAGGAAAGGCTCATGCGCCAGAACCATGTGAGGACATAAAATGAGATGATTATAAGTTTTTGAAGGACTAAGTATTCGTACCTTTTCGCTGACAACCTCATCGCTTTCCAAGGAGTCTGCTTCGTTTACATAGAGCCCCGTGAACACCTCCACAGTGGCGGGCGAACCTTCGTCGAGATCGCGGCGCTGCCTCTTGCTCTTGTCGTTGCAAGACTTGTGGAACTGGAAAACAAAATGGCGGAGATGCAAAGTTAGACGCTGCCACAAATGAAATGCGACGACCGACGCCGTGTCTTGTACGCCAAGCATTTAATTCAGAGTAAAAACTTGCAACAGGAAAAGGGATTCCAAAATTTCCAAATATCTTTATTTTGTGTTTTTGTAAACTATAGGTATTGTCGATCGTTGCCGTCGTTGGCGTTCAGGGGGTCGACCGCCTAACTCTCTCGCTATCGATCGCTTTGAAGGCGAGGCGAGGAGGAGGCGTCATCTTGTCTTTCGAAAGCAATATGAAAGCAATATCGAAAGCTATAGGCTATAGCTTTCTATATTATTTGATAATATATTTCAATATAATAATATTTGAAAGCGAGGCGAGGGCCTCGCTTTCAAAGCGATCGAAAGCGAGAGCGTAAGGCGGTTGGGGGGCAGGGCACGCTGTCGCTTGTCGATATAGCCGACTGTAGCGGTTAAACGGTAAACCGCTTCTGTGTCTGTGTCATATAAAATTCTTTTGAATTGAATCACTACAACTTTCACATAGGTTTTTTCCAAATATAAAAAAAAAAACTGAAAATTTTATGTGATTTGAAAATTTCCATAGTGGACTTTAAATCGCATAAATTCTATAGCAAAATGTAAAATAACTTATAAAAAAACAGTCATACCAGAGATGACACAAGGTCTACTATCGTATACTCACGCAAGCGTTCTTGCAGAGCTTAACCCCACACGTGTAGTACACGCTTGGGCTCCACGCGAACTTGTGCGCAGAGAAGGACACCTGCGCACGCGTCCCGTCTTCGCTATAGTCGAACATGCCCATCACGGCACTGTCGAGAGGACACCTGGACGAAGAAATGTATGCCGTTATTAGAGTTCTGGCTGGTCGAGTCGACTGCCCTATGCTGAAGCATTGGATCCGCCTTCATGTCCTTTGTGCATGAAGTACCGGATCTAGAGTAATTATGTTGCCCTATATTCCATCTTACTAACATAATCCTTAAGTGCATTGTTACTAACAAATTCTATGGACATAATATGTCTTAATTAAATAAATAAAATAAAATAATTTGGTCTCATTTTTTCACTGCATTGAGTTTTGACTGCTTTCAAGCGGCAGTAGTGCCATCTATCCAACGGTTATTGCAACCGATTAGCTACGCAGATTAAATACCACAATTTTGATAACACAACGCTATAAAAAATTTTACTTTTTATTTTAAAGTGCTAATTGCTGCACTTAAAAAAGCTGAATTAAATATTTATAAAATACATCAGTGAAAAAATTGAATGAATGAAAAATTAAATGAAACTAAATGAAAAAGCCCCCGTGTGGTGCCGGGGGTAAAGAATTGCACCACCCCATCTCTTCCTGTGGGTGTCGTAGAAGGCGACTATGGGACTATTCCAGAGGATGGGCAGCAGCGTCTCTCTGTGATTATTCTCACCTTACTGCGATCGCCAACCCGCCTGCCAAGCGTGGCGATTATGGCAAATTCCCCTCAAGATGATTTATCCTTGAGGGAGGCCTTTGTCCAGCAGTGGACGTCTTTTTGGCTGAGATGATGATGATGATGATGAAATGAAAAAGAGGTACATGTCTGTACCTGGTATAGAGCGCGTGTGAACCGGGTTTTCTTATTGTTCTACGAGTACGGTGTCTTGGTTCTATATTACTAGCATGCATGATTAGTGTATAAGAGTGTGTGTTGAGTGCAAGATGTCCGGTTACCCGTCGTCATCGATCAGCTGGTGCTCCGCCCACCCGAGCGCGTCGTGCACCCGGCAGCCGCGTACCAACATGCCCACGCTGGCCTGCCGCTCTAGAGATACCACTAGGGTCACTGTGTCGCCCACCTTTGCTTCTGACACCTCCTAGAAAGATAATTTTTAGCTCATTAGTTCGTTTGGACAGGCTTCCTACAGACATCTAGGATAGTTCGTCCATTATATCTTTTAAAAAAAGTTAAGTATCACTTTCTATCACTTAAGTCATCGCAATCATAGGCACTATATTATATCCATGTGTATTATTATGTATGTTTATGTAGTTTTAAGAATATTGTAGTACATGTATTGTATATGTATTGTACCTAATTTATTCTTATTTGATATATTTTTGTTTGCACTTTTGTCGCTTCCTTTTAAACATGATGATCCCATTCCACCTTAGGTTGTCTGGAAGAGATCTCTTTTATGGATAATTCCACCTTTGCTCACCATTATTTGTAAATTGTTCTCTGTATGTGTGTTTTTTGTGCAATAAAGAATATATATTTGGTGAGCGCACTTGACAGCTCCGGTCACCTATCTGGAAAATAGGGAGTGGACTATGTGTCGCGGGGCCACTCTCTTGAGACACTAGTCTAGCGCTGGCTGCTTCAATGCCATACAAATTTTCGTTTTCATTAACGTATCATTACTTTGATAAGTTTAAGCTGGACTAGATAATATATGCATACTTTAATCACATTGTCTGTATAGGTAAGTACCTATAGATGTGATTAATAATTTAATACCTAATCAACACAAATAATGTTATTCCATAGATATTTTTGTACCCTACAGTAACATACTGTCTTTGCTTAGGTTGTGTTTGTGTGTAATAAACTTTTTATCTATCTTTTTTGTAAAGGAAAGTGTCTTTTTTTTTTCTCTCATGTGATTGTCCTTAATATTATGTGTTTTTTTATTTGTGATGGAAAATGTCCTTTTATGATAGGGCATTTTCCAATATTTTTGACGCTGTAAGGGAGAAAAGAGCTTGACACTTGCTGAGTTTCTTGCCGGTTCTTCTCAGTACAAGGACTCCCGCCCAGAGTGGACTTACGAACCGATATGGCATAGTGACATTCACAAAGAGCTACTTGTAGCCTAAACTGAATAAATGATTTTGAATTTTGAATTATTGAATTTTTTTATATATTTTATTCATTTATTTATTTAATATTGAAAAGAACCACCATTTACCCAATTTAACAATGAGGTATTTATACACTTATCTATCTATCTATCCATTCTGTTTTAAAGCACCGTATGATGATGATGATGATGATGATGGTGATGATGATGATGAGCCTCAATACTTACATGTTTCTCTTTAGGGTCTCCTTTGAAGAGTTGCATGGTGACCGACGGCAGCATTACGAATTCCTTCTCCAGATCCTGAAGATCGCTGCGAAAGAAAGATATTCTTTAACATAATGAAAATTTAAGTTAGCTTTATTGAATTTCAATGCGTCGAACTTTGTAAATTCCGAAGTGCGTTATAAGAAGTGATGCCAAAAAATACCAAACAAAAAACATTAAAAAACATAAAACAAAAAAAATTTGAACGCAACGAAAACATATACATGGCTGATTGTATGGACGTACTCCTCTGCCCTCTTAATACGGTTGAACTAAAAACTAAACGTTCCTATATATCTTTAGTTATTCAACTAAGTTCCCTTCTCTTTTTTACGTTAAAGGGAGGCAAACGAGCACTGCAGGCCTCACCAGCTGCAGGAGTCACCTGATGGAAAGTAATCACCGCCGCATGGACACCGCAAAACCAAAGTAATCGCAGATGCGTTGCCGGCCTCGAGGAAGGAGTTGGATCTTGAGGAGGGAGTAAGAATTGGGAAGGGAGAGGGGTGAGAGATGGGCCTCCGGTACTTTCACTCACCGGACGAAACACAACAGCAATGAGTGAGAATATCGGCTTGAAATAATTCTCTCACTTTAAAAAATGGAAAATAATATAGTGGCTCCAGTATTCGACAGGGACCAGTGAACGACAGTTTGGTCCAATCATTAAAAATAGAAGTCAGCAGTCTTAACAACAATTTAATACAAACCACCTCACCTCCTTGCTGTCTTGTTATTTTTTGGCGCCAAAAACTGTGTCGACACTGGACTTTAAGTGTTAATCACTTGTGCCACAACCCTTTTCCTCCTCAATCTTAAATCTTTATACGGGTGAACTAAACTAACAACGAGGAGCTCGCGTAGTGTAGCTGAAGTTAAGCAACTTTTGCAAAGGCCGGTCATCGGATGGGTGACCAAAAGTGTCTCATCTCGCGCTCCTCCGTGCTTCGGAAGGCATAAAGCCGTTGGTCCCGGCTGCATTAGCAGTCGTTAACAACCACCAATCCGCACTGGGCCCGCGTGGTGGTTTATGGCCCGTTCTCCCTGTCCATCCATAGGGAAGATTCGTGCCCCAGCAGTGGGGACAAAATGAGTTGACGATGATGATGGTAAAACTACCAAACGTTCCTTCTTGAGCTATTCATCTGAGGTTCCTTCACACCAAAAAAAGAAAAATATTATAGATTTAAATGAAACAACTTTTCTACTCGCGTTTATTTTACAGATTACTTTTTAATGTTTATCCTGACGTTTCGAACCCATTGCAGGGTCCGTGGTCACAGGTCAACACCATACTGCCAGACCAAAAGATACTGTAAGCTCTTTCTGCGTAAAACGGAACGCACCTGATTAAATTTAAATGAGGGTATACAAGCTACTAACTAATTATGAGACGACCAACACCTCAGTCTCCCTGTGACCACGGACCCTGCAAAGGGTTCGAAACGTCAGGATAAACATTAAAAAGTAATGTGTAAAATAAACGCGAGTAGGTAGATCCGTAAAAGTTGTTTCATTTAAATGTGTAGTGTTCGCGTAAACTTTAGAAAGCAAAATATTATAGGTTCTTCACTCACTTGTCATCGGCCAGAGCCTTCCCCGTCCGCTCGTTCTTCTGGTGGTGGAACACATGGAACTGCATCAGGTCGCGGCGTCGGTACCGGCAGCGCACGTGGTACCCCCTGCCCTGGCCCGTCACGATCTTGGGGTGGGGCTGGACTATGATGTTGTTGTAATACTCCACGGTGCCGTCATCCTGGAAGAACAAAGAAAAAGAAGAAAATGAAAAAAGGTTTGTTATAAATAGTGACAGGAATACAGTTGTGATTGTGACAGGTATTTTTTTGATTTAGGTATATATTATGGTCACTTTTTATTGTCAACTGCAAATATTTTGACAAAACATCTAATTATATCAGAGCCCTAGCATTTAAAAAAAAAATTTTGGCTAGTTTTATTTTTTACTTTTCCTGACACAAAAATTGTAATATTTTTAAGAGCGGCCTCTCTGTCGGCTCCTTTGTATGAAACTACGGGCACGTGTAAGCGGTAAACGCATTGCGGCCTCTCTGTTTCGGCTCCCTTGAATTAAAACTACCGAAAGTGCTTTATTTTTCTTTTTAATCGAAATATCTTTTTGCTTTTTTCTTGAAAACTAGCGTATATTTTTTTATAAAAATAGTTTATACATGTTGTTGAATTTATCCTAAAAATATATATATTCTTTATTGCACATAAACACAAATACAGAGAATAGTTTACAAACAATGGTGAACAAAGGTGGACTTATCTCTAAAAGAGATCTCTTCCAGCCAACCTAAGGTGGAATGGGAGCATCATGTTTAAGAGGAAGCGACAAAAGTGCAAACAAAAATATCTCAACTATGAATAACAATATTATGTACATACATACAACACATATACTACGATATTCTTAAAACTACATAAACATACATAATAATACTACATAAATATGAACATATACATACCTACATATAATAATAATAGTAATAAATATAAATATAACATAGTGTCTATCATTGCTTCATTGCGATGACATAAGTGACAGAAAGTGATCCTTGACTTTCTTTTTAAAGGATTTAATGGACGAACTATTCTGGATGTCTTTAGGAAGCCTGTTCCATAGCTGCGCTGCTCTGACCATAAATGAATTTAGGAGGAAGTTAGTATTGACAATAGGAATCTCAAGCGTTTTTGTTATACAGGTTCGTCTTGAGCGGCAAGGTGGGGGTAGGAGTTGGAAACGGGAACGAAGGTAAGAAGGAGAATTAGATTGAGAATTATTTGCAGTTGATAAAATGTGACCTTATATATTTTATGGTCATTACTACAATTGATGGGTATTGGCTCACCATGGTGCGTGGCCTCTAACCATCAATAACTGTAGTGACGACTTGATTTTAATAATGTAGGCCTTTGCCCAGCAGTGAGACAGTTATAGGTTATTTTCGAACACACAAACACATACACAGCAACACACACACACACCCTCACTACCACGCACATTCTTTTATGCCAGCAGCAATTATAAAAATTTAGCTTTAGCAATTAAAACTAGAAATATTATAAAGTTATTATTATGGAAGAGTGGAGCCTTCTGTTATATTATGTTACAGATATTGTCATGTCTAATAGGAGGCTCCAAATGATAATATTGTTACAATGTTTCCAGTGCTGAAATAAAAGTATTTTGATTTGATTTGATTTTGATTTGACATCATCATCACATATCACCAGTTCATTTTATGTCCCCACTGCTGGGGCACGAGCCTTCCTTACAGATGGATTAATATAAGAAGTCCAGTGCGGATTAATGGTTGTTAACGACTGCTGCAGCTAATGCAGCCGGGACCAACGGCTTTACGTGCCTTCCGAAGCACGCAGAAATGAATCCGCACATAAGGAAATTTCATTATACACAAGACAATGCATTAGGCATAATCATACCCCCATGGTTATGTGGAATTTATTTATAATCTCCATTTAGGTATTACATAAAAACGAGAATTTGTGTGGCATAATATCAACTCACCTCGTTTGACACAAGGTTGGTATTTGATCATATCCAATGCCGTACAATCGTTGTCGTTAACGTGATCGAATGTTTAATGAAGCTAGCACAAGGCTATTAGCCGATAAACGTACCGAATTATCTTGTAAATAGTGTACAAATATATTGTTTCCCAAGTCAATATAGTTTATGAAGCTCATACAAGGCTATTAGCCGATGAACGTGCTTAAATTATCTTGTTAGTGTCTCAATGTTTCCCAAGTCAATACATAATTACTCTTATTTTCTTTGTTACCATGATAGTTAATAATAAATAATAAAATATATAAATATTTTTCTTCACAAAAGTAATATACCTACATACATGAGAAATATTACATTGCATTCTTTGGCTAGTTTTAGTTACTTATTGTGAAGACTGGTGCTTGAAATGGATTGAGACAATCTGTTATACAATAAAAGTTATAATAATAATATCTAGCTGACGGGGCAGCGGCGGACTTCGTACCGCTTTGATAGTTTCCATGACAACGTTTCCATGACAACAAAACAAACAAATTATTCGTCCGCTTAAGAACACCCGTATCCTATGATGGACCCCTATAGCAGCGCCACCTACCGGGCCCAATTGTAAATCTAAACCATTCTCGAGTCCACTTGAACACACACAAAAAATTCATCCAAATCGGTATTTTTGCACGTGAAGAAAAAGCTTTGTACTTTGTGTTTCTAAACACATTAAGCGCACAGAGGAGTGTGAGGTTTGGTAATCATAAGTGGAGAAAAAGTCTCAAAAAATAAAATATATGTATGATGTTATACTACGTTACATTAAAATTATACAAATATTGTATATTTTGTGATTACGGTCGAATAACCACTGGGCGACCATTAGTGTATTATTAATGTGCTAAAAAGAGTGAGAAAGCTGTCTGGAATAAAAAAGGGGACATGTGACATGACGTCACATCCGCCCTGCGCCAGCGCACGAATTTCGGAAGGAAGCCGACCGGAATGATTTGAATTTATAATTTCAACTGTCCTTTGCTTCGCTTGCGACGAAAGACATCAACTATGTCATGAATAATGAATACTCAGACTAGGCTAAATGGTTTTTTAATTTGATTACCAAGGTGACTTCAATCAACAAAACTTAATTGTTAAGTTTTGTTGATTGCGTCATTGCGCTTTTTGTATATCTAAATATGTAAATAACCATCATACCGGTTTTAAGTTTGCAAACTAATTAATGTATTATTATTATAAGATGTTAGACATTTATCCAATGACTTACCGTAATTGTAAGCGGGAATTGACTGAATGACTGAAAACACTAAATTACTTTGAGGTAGAAAACCTAGTGCAATTTGGACTTTAGTGTGTGGATATTTATGTTTTTATTACACACAAACACATATGCATATACACCCACATTCACACACACACGCACACATGCTTGTGTATTTGAATTTGAAGTAAAAAAATGGGGGCCGACCGCCTAACTCTCTCGCTTTCGATCGCTTTGAAGGCGAGGCGAGGAGGAGGCGTCATCTTGTCATTTCGAAAGGAATATGAAAGCAATATCGAAAGCTATAGGATATTATTCGATATTATATTTCGATATTATATTAGAAGGCGAGGCGAGGGTCTCGCCCTCAAAGCGATCGAAAGCGAAAGAGTTAGGCGGTTGGGGGGCAGAGCAGTGGAACTGCGAGTTGTACTCTTAGTGCAACGAGAAGTGAGCGAGCTTACAGCTCCGGTAACCTATCCAGATATTAGGTTGGATTTTACGTGTCCACGGGGCAACTAGCTTGAGACACTAGTCTTAAAAGTACCGGATGAAGAATGCGCTTCGGCGGGTTCTAATCTGGCGTTATGACCTGACGTAGATGGTCCCTTGTGTTTGCGCAAGGATGTCTGACACCTTTAGCTTTATAACCTGATGGTTGGTAGGGGGTGTCAAGATAAACTTTAAAGTCGTGTGGAGTTGAGTTGTTCCAGACCTGCATGGGACTATACTTTAGTCTATTTTTTCTTAAGAGTTTGGTCTCTTGAACATTACAAAAGCTGATTATTTTACATGATTGTATCTGGAACGCGCAAATAGCGTAAGAAATCTCATCCAGCGCGAAAGTTATTATCTACTACGGTATAATCCGTGTATATGAATAATCAAAAAAAAGACTTTGCCTTGCAGTAATTGTCCAAAAAAGCAAATCTACTATAATAATTAAGGCCAAACTTTGTTATATTTATGAATATTCAGTTGTACACACGCTTGCATATCAGACTTTATTTCTTAGACATATGGTTGAAAATTTATTGAAGAAATTTGATAGTTTTGAATAGGTACAGTCAGCATTCAATTTATCGAAGCATACAAAATCCTCCTTGCTTCGGAAGGCACGTAAAGCCGGTACCGTAGCTGGTACCGGCTGCATTAGCGGTCGTTAATAACTTACTCTAATTATACCTCGCATGGGTGGTTTTTTTCTCTCACTCCTGGGCAAATCATTGATACAAGTCATCGTTACAATTGATGCCAAATGCGGGTTGATGATCGCAAACTCGAGATATGCATCGAAAGGTCACCATAACATTAATAGAGTGACATTTGTGTTCCGAAAGTTAGAGATAAGATAGTCAGTTCTTTTGTAGTTGAGGATTCTGGGTGACGTGCGCTTCCAATAGGCCTTATCATCACTAAACATCAGGGAAGACGAAGGCCACACCCTCGGAACGGAACCTTCGAGATCCTGCCGACTGTTTTGACTGCACACGACCATAAAGGCTTTTTAAACGAAAATAGTCAAAGTCAAAGTGATTAAGTGTACAAAAAGATCTTATAAATATTAGTATTTAGTGCTAACAACTTAATTATTTTTTACAGGTACTGCAATATTGTTTACAAGCATATGTAGTGGTATAATAACGATAACATAAAGCGATATCACAATTTACTTAATTTAGGCAGAGTAAGGTACGCCAAACTAATAATTTAAGTTTTATCAGTAAAAAAACTAGACGTTTTTTTGCTGATAAAACTGAAAAGAGTAAATGTAGCTTCTGTTTTTTTATATTGGATGGTATTCTATTGTATATTTTAATAGCCATATAGTATAGACTTTCGTTAAGCATTTTAATTCTAGAAGTGGGCAAGCAAAGCCTATCCTTATGACGAGTGTTTAATTTGTAAGTGTCTTTTATCTTTTTAAATAATTTTATGTTTTTAAATAAATTATTGTTTATGTTTGCATAGGTATTTTTGGTGTTGACTGTACACCATTAATGAAAGGCTGACATTAGCGATGAACGGGCTCGCAAACCGTAACACAATAATTTAGAAAAGAAGAAAAAGTACTTTTTGTATTTGCCGTTATTTGCCTATTTGTATAAGGCATCAATTTTACTTGGTTACTGGAGTTAATTGTATGTTAGAGTAACTAGGGGTTCATTTTTAAACCGTTGACTAATAGACCGACTAATTGATTACCTTTTGCGGCATTTTCAGTGTCACCGGACTTTTTTGGGGGTGGCGAGAAATTTAAAGTGCAAAATAAAATTTAAAAATTTATTTTTATTTTCAAGCCGTGTGAAACAAAGCACCGTCAGAGGTTTTCTAGAGGGAATGGCATCACGCACGCACTAGTGTCTTGTTACTACTAGTTACCCTTTCCTTACTAGTTTCTCCGAGGGGCTCGGATCGGATTCGTGACTAATTCTCAAGTTACGATATCTATAACGGTTCCTCCTCTGGCTCCTTCTCACTCTTTTAAAAAGCATACAAAGTCACTAGAAACAAATTTTCGACGTTGAACATTTTCAAACGGTATCAAGCTGTCAATTATATAAAAAATATTATAGTTCGTAGTGTATTTGTTACTTTTAATTTAAAATCGCACCACTGGTTTGGAAAAGTATATGATCTTGATGATAAATGAGTCATTCCCAAACCTCCACAAATGAATACTCGCCAGATCCATAGATAGCTTGTTGTGGGAAGGAAAATAATATTCTGATATTTTAGTTGTTTAATGGTCTTGGAGGTTGTGGGTCTCATATATGAAATAATCTTTTCCAAAAGCAATGGACTTTGAGGGTCTGGGAATAGCCCATCTATCATTAAGTCATCACTTTTCGTGATAACTTTCGGATAATTATCATGATAATCATCGGATATTCCATCCAAACGGGTTTTACATCAAGCGGGCCAGCTCTTTGGGGTCGTTAGGCAATTCTTACCACAAGCTGTACCACAATATGAATGGCATAAAGACCCTTTTTGAATTGTCACTTCGAACCACTATCGAAATTCGCAAATTTTGTTGCGAACAAATTACAATTTGAAAAAAGACAGTGTTGAAAAAATTCCCCGAGCGGGATTGGAACCCGCACCCCATGACATGCCGGGTCAGGTGCACTACCAACTATGCTATTGTGACTCAATTCAATTTGCCGAAAATAAACAACACTATCTACTCTTACTCTGTAAGCCAAGGGGGCCCTATTCAATGTCGACAACTTTTTTCTTTGCTTTTTGTCTCTACTTTTTTTCTCTGCTATTGTTCTGCTGACTCACAAAAATAATACATCTGTATGTATGTGTACATTAAGGCTCACAAAAGTCGATCGCACGTTACAGACTCAATTTATTTCCTAGACCACTTGCTACCCACCACCGCCCACCATCCAAGGTCACCGAAAGGTCGCTGGTCCGGCAGCCATTTCGTTTTCATGACAAATATAGAATGGAACCGGTTCGCGCGCGAAATGGGTGGCGGCTGTGGTCGGTTTCAAAAACGAATTGGAAGTATAAGATTGTGATGCACTTTCGCGTTCCAATAGCATGCAATTATTATTAAATTCTTTCAAATTAACTAACATAGAAAGGAAATTATTACTAACACCTATACAGGTTGTTTGGTAATAGGTGTATATTTCTGAAACATAGCCATGCAACCAGGTATAAAGAACACTGTGATCTTATCTCATCTTATCTTAGAGGGGCCTGCTGAGGTTTCCCTCTCACTGTAACACTTCGATCCATCGGGATCTTTTGTGCAACCTCATCCTTTCACTCTTCCTCCTCTGTAAAGATTGATGCCATATGTTTGGCAACGTCCTTAAAAGCGAAGAGCCTGAAGTCCTCCGGTTTCGGATAGGCCGACCCCAGGAGTCCCATTCTTTTCCTAGCCAAAGAGTCGCAGTCACACAGTAGGTGCTGCGTTGACTCCGTCTCCTCTCCACATGTCCTCCACAAGCTATTCGTTGAAAGATGCATTTATGTGATAACATGCAAAATCATATATATATCTACGTATGTTTAAATTTCCATTAAAAACTCAAAATATAATTAAAATTTTTTGGTTCGTTCCTGCAATGTTTTTTTTCTTTTTAATATTAAAAGAAGGCAAACGAGCAGGCGGGCAAAATCAAAGAATACGCAGATGCGTTGCCGGCCTTGAGGAAGGAGTTGGATCTTGAGGAGGGAGTAGGAATTGGGAGGGGGGAAGGGTAAGAGATGGGCCTCCGGCACTTTCACTCACCGGACGAATTACAACAGCAACGAGTGCCATTGTTTCACGCCGATATTCTGTGAGAGGGGTTTCGACTTCTGTTTATGTTTGACAATGAGGTTGACGACCAAGAACAACGTATCAGCTTGACGTAGGATAGTAACAAAGAACCTTAATATCTCGGCCATGTGGTGCATTTCAGTTATGTTCATAATTTTCCAACAAGCCATATAAAGGATATATTTGTTTATATGTGATATGACAACCCAAGGTTTTTTGGCAGCGTTTAGACGTTTCGTTGCTAGACGTGGTCATTTCTATGACATATATAGCCATAATGGCACTAATTTCAAGGGTGCAGATCGTGAACTAAAGGTATTATTCACAAATGAGAATGCAAGGGTAGCCTGTGACATCGCAGAAGCACTGGCTTGTAATGGAACAACTTGGCACTTTATTCTTTCTCACGCTCCAAACTTCGGAGGGTTGTGGGAAGCAAGGGGGAAATCGACCAAGCATCACCTAAAACGAGTCATTGGTGATTCTACCCTGACCTTCGAAGAGATGACTACATTGCTTTGCCAAATTGAAGTCTGTCTGAATAGTTTTACCCTATTTGCCATATTCGGGATTATACAAGTATTACTAAACATCCTGAAGACGCGCAGGCGCATGTCTGAAATTAATTTTGGTAATGCTAGTTTGTCCGCCTGGCTAGCTACCACCATCTTATTTATATATGTCGCCATAACATCATTATTTGTAGCATTGTTGTGTTCCAGCTAGAGATAAGCCAGTACCTCACTAGTTGAGAATCCCGGGTGAAGTGGAATTACACCATTGTCCTTATCATCACATAACACCAGGTGAGATGAAAGAACAGTGCTTTCCCGTAAGATATAACAATGGCGACATAATTAGATAAGATGGTGGAACCAGGCAGGCTTATGTTAAGGCCTACCAATAACTAGCTCGTAATAAATATGAATCTTTATACTTTACAAAAGCTTTATCACACTTTCACACTAATATTAAAATTTATACTTATATTATAAAGAGGAAACCTTTGTATTTTTGTATGTATGTATGTATGTATGTATGTATGTATGTATGTATGTATGTACCAACACCCAGGTATCCACTCACAAAAACATTCTACCTACCTTACTGCAGAACCAATATAGGATCAAACGCTCCAATAGCCCGCATGATAAGAGAATTTAATAGTATCAATAATTTAACCGATATAGATTTATTTTACGACTCTCTTCACATTGTGAGAGGTAAAGTGCAAAATGGAAAATTAAACTGTTAATGTCCGTTTATTGTATGTTTTTAATATTAACTTATGATTGTAATTTAATTCTAATTGATGTTTTTATTTTTTGGTCGATTTTGTTATTTTAAATTTCATATATGTATACCTATATCATATTTTTTTTAAATTTTGTATTCTATGAATGATGTGCACACCTTTTATTGGCAAATGTATAAGACCTGTACCTATTCCACTTATTTTGATACATAATGTACATATTGCTGTTGGTGTTCCAATAAATAAATAAATATGTATGTATGTATGTATGTATGTATGTATGTATGTGTGTATGTATGTATGTATGTATGTATGTATGTATGTATGTATGTATGTATGCAACGAATAAACTCAAAAACTACTGGACCGATTTAAAAAATTCTTTCACCATTAGAATGCTACATTAGCGCTGAGTAACATAGGCTATATAAAAAAACTAAAAACGACAATTTAATTTTCAAATACAAAATTATTTGTTTGTTTTGTTGTCATGGAAACCATTGATATATATTTAACTTAATGATGGAAACTGTCAAAGCGGTACGAAGCCCGCCGCGCCGCCCGGGTCAGCTAGTAATATTATAAATGCGAAAGTTTGTGTGTATGGGTGTATATTTGTTGCTTCTTCACGCTGTAACGGATGAATGGATTTGGATGAAATTCGGCATACAAATAGTTTATAACCTATATTAACACATAGAATACTTTTTATCCCGATTTTCCCACGGGAACGGGAACCACGCGGGTGAAACTACGGGCGGCCGCTAGTTACAACATAAAAGTTTACATTAAACATATCAAAGTAACATCTCAAAACCCGTCATAAGTCATCTGTCAAAAGTGCCCGCTAGTGTTGGGCTATAAAACAAGACGACAGTAGTGATGCGGTTAATCGATTATTTCTTCCGTCTTACAGTACCTAATCCCCGCTCTGGGAATCGAACCCGGGTCCTCTACTATTACACCACGGCGGTTAAATGTCGTAGTGAGCTGACGTGAATAGAATAGCCCTAAAGCCTTACCACCACCCAAACCGAATCTTATATGGTGTGACATCCTTGACCGTTTCTGTTTTTGTACTTCACGCAGTAAGTGTAGGTACTCATTAAGACTTATTGCCCAAACGAGTTCTTCGTTAACGACGTTTAAAACCAAGTCAGGTATCCGACGTCCTACATCGGCTTATATTGGCACAAGACTACATACATTGCGACAGCGCGCATGCTTACTGCAAAATGAGGAAACTGACAGCTTGGCATGGACGAGCGCGTTCGGAAGATGATTTTAGTTTTTAGTAACAATTTCCCAGTTGGAATCCCAATTTTCAATGGTCCAGCAGACTTCCTCTTCACACCACAGCCGGGGTTAGCTGGAAGAGATCTCTCTTCGAGATAAGCTCACCCTTGTATATGTCTTTTATAATATGTAATTCAAAGTGTATTTTCTATGTACAATAAAGGATTGAACACACTTCACACTAATATTTATAAATGCGAAAGTTAGTGCGTGTGTGTGTGTATATTTGTTACTTCTTCACGCTGCAACGGATGGATGGATTTGGGTGAAATTCGGCATACAGATAGTGTTGCAGACTCTTTCAAAAACCTTTTCAATACTTTTTGTGTTCTTATTTTTATACTTTTTTTTGAATATTGACATTTTTATAGATTTTGTTTTTGGTCTGTGGTTCTTTGGCTGTTCTTCTTTGTGATCGGTATCGTGTGGTGTAAAAGTTAATATAATATAGTAAAAACCCACTTATTTCCTGTTTTTGATCATTTTAGTCCATTAGTTCCTCCCATTAACAGTTGTCGTTTTCAGATAGTTTATAATCTGGGTTTACACATAGAATACTTTTTATCCCGATATTCCTACGGGAACGGGAACCACGCGGGTGAAAAATTAAATTCTATGTTATTGTTTTGCCGATGAAAACTGTGTATAACTAAGATGTGTACCCTATTAAATACTAAACTACTTCTCTTGATTTCAAAGCCTCTGTCTAACCCGCGCAAATTTATCAACAATATTTACTTTTACTTGTAAGTCACAGGAGCCTTATTCAATGTAAACAATTACAACAACATTCGATCTTAACAATTTTACAAGAGTCACAAAGACGACCTTCTTGTTTTAATGTAAATTTAACAAGTAAAACGAGTAACTTGGGATTATTTTATGTATTTACATAGGGTACATAAAGCAGAGATGTTTGACACATTTAGGGTGTCATAACATCTCAATGTTTAAATTAGGAACACTGTGGCCAGGTGTTCTCATTGTCAAAACCAAGTAGTTTTAACAGACCTGGGGGTCGACCGCCTAACTCTCTCGCTTTCGATCGCTTTGAAGGCGAGGCGAGGAGGAGGCGTCATCTTGTCATTTCGAAAGCAATATGAAAGCAATATCGAAAGCTATAGGCTATAGCTTTCGATATTATTCGATATTATATTAGAAAGCGAGGCGAGGGCCTCGCCTTCAAAGCGATCGAAAGCGAGAGTGTTACGCGGTTGGGGGGCAGACCCGGAATTTCAGAAGGTGCGGGTTTGAATCCACTGGTGGTAATTCGTTAAACAATATTCTAAATTGTAATTTGTTCACAACAAAATTTGCGTAAATTCTTTTTGAACATATCTCGGCAATTGACTCCACTCCACCTGATGTTAAACGTCCAGACGTCCAGACAACTGGTGCAACGTGAAAACAACGGAGCATCATGCAGTCACCCTCACTCTGCCGGCCCACAAGGTGCCTCTTCACGCCTCGTTTAAAGAACCCCATGTCATAGGAAGGAGGGAAAACGTGTGCTGGTAGACTATTCCATCTTTTGGAAGTGCGACAAAGAAACGAGTCACCAAATTTCTTTTGATTCTTTTTACACAACTATATAAAATACCCATAATTTACACCTCCCTTGTTGTTTACCCATTTCATTATTGTATGTACTTCACGACTGTGACCTACGTTGAAACCTACGCAATTACCAATAGTAATGAGTGATGTCGCTAGATGCATCGCCTTTTAAGGGAAATGACGTCATGCCTGCCTACTGCAGCTGACTGAATGTAAATTTTATTAACACATTAAACAAGTTGAGTAGCGTTAAGCAATACGTACGAGTTAGCATAAAATAAGGAAACCCAGAAGGTAACTTTAATACTAACATACATGAATATATGTATATGACATTGTGGAAATTGAAACTTTTACCTGATGTAAAGTTAAACTAGATTTTTTATTTTTTGTTTTTTTTACATGATGTGGTTGTCTTCTATAAGTATGTTCTGTGTTTATTTGTAATGGAAAGTGTCCTGCTATGATCGGGCATTTTCCAATATTTTTGACGCTGTAAGAGAGAAAAGAGCTGGACACTTGCTGAGTTTCTTGCCGGTTCTTCTCAGTACAAGATTCCCGCCCAGAGTAGACTTACGAACCGATGGCATAGTGACATTCACAAGAGCTACTTGTAGCCTAAACTGAATAAAATGATTTTGAATTTGACATACATACATACATACATACATACATACAAACATACATACATACATACATACATACATACATACATACATACATACATACATACATGTGTACATACATACAAACATCCTCTAAATGCCACCACACATTAACAGAATACACTAAACATGCACACTAGTTTTGGCCCCAGACACCGTACTCGTAGAACGAGAAACGACGAGCCGGTTCACACGCGCTCTATACCAACGCCTCTGTGGCACAAAGAGGTCCTGGGTTCTCCCAGGAGGGCAATTGTGTAGTGAAACTTTCGACGCGTAGCCCGGGTTTGTGATCAACTGATCACCAACCCGTATTTAGCATGAGTGGTGAAGAAGCCAAACCAATCAATGATAGTGATGTAACTAGACTTCAATGATAAAGGCTTTTGAAATAAAGAGTCATGTATGTTATATTTTCTGAAATTAGTGTTTGGTCTAATACTAATGTGAAACTCTTCTGACTGTAATTTATTTTGTGTACCTATAAATAAATAAATAATTAACCGTTAAGTGGTGTTGAACGTGCATGAGTGTTGGCAGATGAAACAAAACATCGCAATGTCAATTTTCTTTTCTGATTCGCTCAAAAAGAATATGTGATGTAAGACTTTACTGAGACCTCACGCGGGGTCTCAGTAAAGTCTTACATATTTTACTGACATTTATTGTTCATCTACTATTAAACAAAGAATATATTGAATAACTAGTGGACCCGGCGGACTTCGTACCGCTTTGACAGTTTCAAAAGTCTGTTAAAATTTTAATAAAAAAGTATAAACAACTACCAAATAGGTTCTAATCCCAACATCAAATCCAAGACCTAAGTAGTAATTTGTGGAACCAAATAATAGAGAAAAGGTATGAGTTTCATTCCCGTGGAATATCGGGATAAAAACTCCTATGTGTTAATCCAGGTTATAAACTATCTGTATGCCGAATTTCATCCAAATCCATCCATCCGTTGCAGCGTGAAGAAGCAACGAATATACACACACACAAACTTTCGCATTTATAATGTTACTTATAGTGTGATATCTTCTTAATTACGTGCAAACCTTACGAAGCTACTGTTCAATTAAAAAAGAGAGTGACCACGACGATGTCGATAAACGTGAGATAAACCTCAGAATATAGCTATAGCTTTAGTTATTGTTCTTAGAGATAAACTAAGATGATCGACTAAGTTGTCTATGGTAGACCATAGACATAGACAGTATATATAGTATATAGTAGAGAGTATATGGCCAGGAGTGGACCTTGACCAGTCGGTAGGACAATGTAGGTCGATTCGAGGTCAGCACTGCCCCATGGTCAACGTTTCACGAGACTCCTTATAAAGCAGATGACATCATACCGTGTTCAAAGGAGGGCCATAAACCAAATGTCACTTAATGAGGTTATGAGAAAGAATTATGCTTGGGTTGATCTTTAATTGAACGGCCATTATTCTCTTTGTTAATAAGTATTGAGATTTTTATAAACAATTACTGGTGGAATGTCTTATGATTTTATGATCTTATGATATATGATGTAAAGGGACTTCTAGTCTTGTTTGTTTATGGTATATAGGTACATATTATGTTTTCTTGATGCTATGAAATTAACCTTTAACATTTAATTGCAGGGTCCGTGAAAACAAATTAAGTATATGGGATCGCAGAAAATGTTGTACACTAATCTCCAAACTTCAGTACGGAGATGGCGCTAAATGATGATGAGAGTCCGTGGTCACAGACAGAAACTGAGGTAATAATGAGGTATGTGAAACTGAGCTATTGGTAAAATTGATGTGTAAAACAACTTTTTTGTAAAAAAAAGGTCGTCGTGTTAAACATTTTTCTTTGATTGTTCTTGCTATGATTTAGCCATTGTCTAGTTTTATTAGTATCAAAAGCCATGCAAAAGACACTTCCACACACACACAGATCGTGTTCAAGTAATGTGATATGATTGTGATGTCTAGCAAAACGAACTGACAGTATCTTTTCAAAACAATATCGCATTTGAAGGTCAAAGTGAAATTTATTTTTAAAAACTAAGCTAATCTCCTTTGTTCGTTAAAAAGACAGTTTTTCGTAAAGAAAACACTTTGTAGGTACCTCTTTTTGAGCACTTTGCGCATGTATGTATAAGATGTAGATATAAGGGTAGGAATCGCATGGTGATGGATTAAATTCCAATATCTCCATGTCATCATCATCATCATGATCATTTTTTTTTTGAAGTGAAAACTTCTTTAGCGGCGTTGTGCACTTTTTTTGGAATGGGTAAAAATGTTAAACTCGCGTCAGGACACGTGACCGTCAGGACACGTGACCTGATCGAAAATTCGTAAGACGGATGGAGAGTAGAGGAATGGGTAAAAAATGTTAAACTCGCGTCAGGACACGTGACCTGGTGGGTTACTCTTGAAACACAATTGCAATAATCAATTTCCAATCCCAAATCTAAAAAACTCAAATGGCACTCTTAAAAGCGATAATAGCGCTGCATTGGAATTAAATTGCGTGGAAATTGAGTGAACAAAGTATTATCGAGACGGGGCGTTCCGAAATTGCGAAACTTATCCCAATATCGATACATATTAATCGCATTGGAATTATATTGAGATTGAGTTTGCGTCAAGAGTAGCCTACCTGATCGAAAATTCGTAAGACGGATGGAGAGTAGACAGCTGGCGCGGCGTAATATAAATTTTTAATATAACTTAATATAACTTTTTAATATAATATAAATTGTCATGTTTGTGTACGATAGCCCAATAAATAAATATTGTATTCTACCACATAAATGAGAGTACTTTTATACTGATAATTAAAGCAATTCGTGCAAAATTATTCCCTAACCATTCCAAAATATCAAAAATGCACAACGTTAATATTCAAGTTTTCACTTCTGCCGGCACTCCCAGAGTGCAACCCGTCGTTTTTTTTTATCAGCTGTTGGATGTTGCCAACATTAAAAATATAATAATTATCGTATTTGTCAACCTTGTAATGGCAACTATTGTGCTCTCTTGCTCTCTCTCCTACCGGCGTTCGCATGGAAGTAATACCAACACGTCTTTTCAGCAGTGCTGGTATTTATTATTTATTATAATAAGAACCCAGCAATTCAGTTATCTCAGTAAACTTCGCGTCTGGACTCCATTTCCACTTAACATCAGGTGGGATGGAGTTATTTGCCGAGTTATCTATAAAAAAAATTAAAAAAAAAAACAAAATCCAGCACCCTATCAATCCAGACACAGACGCTGCTATATCAGCTCTGGAACGGTTATAGTTGTTAATAATGAAGAATATAAAAATTAGATCTGGTTCTGCCATATTAAGTTTATCTCGTAACGACTTGACATTTTCGCAAAAGGTATAGAACCTCATTTGTACTCTTTGATGTTATGTAAAGTGACATTTCGCTATTTCTTGACGCCCACAGAATAATAATCATTGAATTTATTTCAAGATCTTTTTGCATTGAATGTGGTTAAAAAGATTTATGTCTTATGACTTTAATGGGACCAAAGTAGGTTGGTACCAAAAAAAGACAACAAAAGTTGGTATGAGAGTATAAGAACACACTCTCACACACACCCCCCCCCCCCCCCCCCCCCCACACACACACACTCACGCACATTATTTGCATTACTCTCTGGGGTTGTCTCACTACAAATTATCTATTTTATTGGGAAATAAAAAACTATTCTATTTTATTTTTTTATTTATTTACTGATCAGTGCTCACCGCAGCTAAGAGGTTAAATGGTTCCACAGAAAACCAGCGCCTTGGCATAATAATGTCATGACATTATGCTGAGTGGCAACCAATTAAAATTGTATAATAAATAATCTATACATATAAAATGCTTTGTCCTGAATGACTGATGAATCAACGCACAGCCTAAACCGCTGATCGTAGAGACCTGAAACTTTGAGGGTGTGTTCTTTGTATGACGTAGGCATCCGTCAAGAAATTTGTATGGGACAACACGTGATTCCTGTCCAATCTACTTCACATTTTGCATAAACATTTTTTAACAGAATTGCTGGAAGACGTGTTTCGTATTTTATTAAAATTCCTCCCCTAACGGGGTTAAAAAGGGGTAGAAAGTTATTTTCGCGGTGATTTGCTTCGAAGTTGATATCAATACTTCTTATTAGTGCTTTTGATTTAAATTACATTTTATTTTGACACATGTTTTAAACTCAATCCGATTTTATTCAAAAAAGGTTGAATTAATATATAAAGAAAATATTGATTTCGCTGAAAAGCTCAAAAGTTTTTAGGAGAGAGCTTGCTGTTATAGGTAAACGGCCTTCACAGCGTCACTGGACTTTTTTGGGGGCGGCGAGAGACTTAAAGGGTTACTTAAGCCACGCTTGAACACGATCAAAATAACGTCAGAAGGTTTCTAGAGGGAATGGCATCACGTAAACGTAAGCGTGCTCCCGCACTCTACTAGATTCTCCGAGTAGTTTGGATAGGATTGGGATGGCCTTTACAGGGTTACAATAGTTGTGTACGTTATAAGCAGATGTGTGTCTAAATCAAAGTTTATACCCTAACTATCCTAATAGTAACCTAATTTAATATGCGAAAGTGAGTTTGTTTGTTTGTTATTTGCTACGCTTTCACGCGTATACTATTCAACCGATCATCATGAAATTTTGTACATATATTCCCAAGAGTATAATCAAAGACTTATTATGAAAAAAGTGAGTTTGTTTGTTTGTTTGTTTGTTTGTTTGTGAGATACCTTTTCACGCGTAAACTATTTAACGATTTGTTTGTTTTGTTGTCATAGAAACTGTCAAAGCGGTACGAAGTCCGCCAGGTCAGCTAGTAAGTAATAAAATTATATAAAAATCCTTGATTATCATTTTTTTTTTATTTATTTCTTGTTTTTTTATACTCATTGGGAATCAGGTCACATGATGTCGGCCACTTGACTTTTGAAGATGTAACACGACATAATAAGATGTTAATAAATATGAATCACCCGCGTCCGCCTTTCGAAAAATTACGTAAATCGCGAGGTCAGCTACTTTGCGAACCGCAATGTCTTAATCAACCAATAAACTTCCCACTGTTGGGACTTAATGTCGGTTTATTTATATTTCTCACATTTATTTTTTTGACAATACAATGGGGAAGCGATTGACCCTTCATCATCTGAGGGTTGTTCCAATTTTTATTTATTTATTTATTTATTGATGTTATAACTTAATCTATGTTTCTCATTTGCCAAAACAGTTTCCACTTGTAATTAAGACAACTATGGATAGATGACACCAATGTCGCTCTAAAGCATTTTCAAAAATCAAAAAAAGCAGTGATAAAATTCAGCGCTTACGTCAGCCTTCCCGGTAGCATAATGGTCAGTGCAGCCGCCCGGATTGCGGATGACCCAGATTCGACTCCTGGCTGGGTCGGGTGGGCGTTTAATTTTTTTTTATATAATTATATAATTTTTCACTAAATTTTATATAAATATTTAATTCAGCTTAAGTGTAGCAATTAATACTTAAAATATAAAAGTAAAAATTTAAGATAACTATGTTAAATACATACTTACTTTAAAAAACGACGGGTTGCACTCTGGGAGTGCCGGCAGAAGTGAAAACTTGAATATTAACGTTGTGCATTTTTGATATTTTGGAATGGTTAGGGAATAATTTTGCACGAATTGCTTTAATTATCAGTATAAAAGTACTCTCATTTATGTGGTAGAATACAATATTTATTTATTGGGCTATCGTACACAAACATGACAATTTATATTACATTAAAAAGTTATATATTAAGTTATATTAAAAATTTATATTACGCCGCGCCAGCTGTCTACTCTCCATCCGTCTTACGAATTTTCGATCAGGTCACGTGTCCTGACGCGAGTTTAACATTTTTTACCCATTCCAAAAAAAGTGCACAACGACGCTAAAGAAGTTTTCACTTCAAAAAATATTTCTTTTATAAAAATACCTCAAATACAGGCTAATTTTCTGAGTCTACAATTAAATATAACATAATATTATTATTTTTGCTCAATTTTACCTAAAATACACACTATTCTAGTATGTTTTAATAGTTTCACCTCTGATCTCACAGTTTATAAATAAACAATATTTCCTTCCTTTAAGATGATGATGAATATTGTTAGAAATGAGAAGTGAGAAATGATATACCCCCCAACTCCCCTCGAGTATCTCAGTAAAGATACGGGCTTTACTAAGTCCTCGGGCGGACTTCTTGAGAGAATTTGAAAAGTGACGTTGCACTGATTTGTATCATTTGCCAACACTATGCACACTCACGAAAACTTAACGGTTAATAATCCACCATTATTTCACATTAATATTCGATATAACACAAATTTTAGAGAATAAAACAAAGCCGTAGACATGACTCTTCACTTTCCCGCCAAGAAGTCTCTTTTTGAGATTTATTAGTATCTCTCAGTTTATCTAGGATGGTGACGGAAGAGTATGGTTGCCATGTATATGTGAAATTATTTAACCAACATAAACTCTTTGTTGAAACCCCAGTCTTTTGAGGTTAAAGGTTTTCCGTGTTTTTTTTTTAATAAAGTGTATCTGCATTAAATAAACAAGTATTAGTTTTAAGTACAGATACCAATAAGCAAAACCTTATGGATAGAAAGCGGTCACCGCAGCCTCAAGTAGTGGCTCCAGTGTTCGACAGGAACCAATGATCGACATGTTTTCTTTAATAACTAAAAATCCCTATTTTTAATTATTAAAGAAAACATGTCGAAAAATCAGTTTCAGTCATCAGTCAGTCAGATTTTTGACTTTATATAGACCACCTGTTTTCTAGTTGTGTTTTAGTAAAACTTCAATGAAATTCTATATTACTTATGGCTAACACTACTAGTGCCACTTCAATACCAAAACGCAAACTACGAAACTAAGTAGTAAACTAAATAGTTTGCGTTAAGGCGCATAAAAAAATCTTTGACTCAAATATTTGTTCGAAATTGTTTTCTGGTTGTAAAAAAATCACATCTCCATCACGAATCAACATCAACATCAGTTCATTTTATGTCCCCGCGGCACGAGCCTTCCCTATGGACGGATAGGGAGAACGGGCCATGAACCACCACGGCCCAGTGCGGATTGGTGGTTGTTAACTACTGCTAATGCAGCCTCGACCAAAGCTCGAAATGATAAATTTTGGTCACCAATCCGATGACCGGCCTTTGCGAAAGTTGCTTAACCTCAGCACTCGCAGACCGGGCGCGTTAACCACTGCGCCATCGAGCTCCTTATCACGAATCACGATATAAGAAGTCGTGACTACATCATAGCCAAAGTCAATGCGACTTCCGATGTTCGACTCGTTCGCACAACGCTAAGTATACATAATTGGACAAAGCGATGTCACGAAAAAAACATTAGAACTGAGTTAGTAACCTCAAATGTTATGAGTCAATAACAAAATTCTATCGTCGATCTAACTTTGTAGGTACTTAAGTTTAAATAAGTCCTATAGTATTTCTGTATTCTGTCTTGAGGAGCTCAATGGCGTGAGGAGCTCGATGGCGCAGTGGATAACGCGCCCGGTCTGCGAGTGCTGAGGTTAAGCCACTTTCGCAAAGGCCGGCATTCGGAGGGGTGACCAAAAATGTTTCATCTCGAGCTCCTCCGGGCTTCGGAAGGCACGTAAAGCCATTGGTCCCGGCTGCATTAGCAGTCGTTAGCATCCACCAATCCGCACTGGGCCCGCGTGGTGGTTTACAGTACAGGTAGTCAGCTAGGAACTCAAGAGTTTGATATACTAATATTGTGGTGGGTCCCTCGGCATATTTGGACAGTGAGTAAAGACTTATTTTTCGCAAATTGATTTACATAAGTTAAATATAATGAAATCTTTTTTCACAGTTACTTATTTTTTTCTCCTCAGTCTATGCAACCTCCTTACAGTCTCATGTCATTCCTTCTCGCTTTGTGTAACCATTGTTCTGTCATTCGTAATTGACGCCCACTCACGCGCACCTCACGTCGGTCGTAAAGGAATTCAATAGTATTTCAGAATTTGTATTTAATATTTAACATTCCTACGTACGTGGAGTTAAAAATAGCTCTGTTGATAGCGTTCGAGAAAAGTCGCAGGTAACTTGGTACAAAGGGACTTAAGTAATAATAGGACAAAGTAAGTATGTATAAATAAGTCGGAATTATATTTATATGAAATAGCAAGCAACATACATACATAATACTTGTCAATAGTTTTATAAAAGAAAGAAAGAAAGATAATCATTTATTTGGGCAAAACACATTAATAGATTACACACAAAAAAAAGGAAAAAACTTATAAAAAAATATGTCCCAAAACGGTCTCGACTCAGCATTATGCCGGCCTTACGACCAACGCTGATCTTCCGTCTTATATTGACCTCAATACCTAAAGTTAACTAGTGAATCAAATATTATAATCAAAAGTAATTTCTCTTAGTTTTTCGAATATTGGTCCATCGAGTCGGATTTTTATAGATACTGGTGCAAAAAAATTGTAATTGTAATTGATATCAAAACAAAAATTCTATTAGTGTTATCTTTCTCCCACCCGAGTATTCCGAACACGCGCTTCCTCGTTAGATTCTGTTGCGTAACGTCTGTCAGTCAGACAGACAGCCTCGGGCTTTGAGTAACGGATATTGTACAGTGAATATAGAATGCAAACTAATAAATAAATATAGTAGATCATTGGTACATTATGCCTAGTGATAGGATACTATCTAGAACTCTAGACAACCGCCAACTACCTATACTGTACCCCCCGCTGGCAATCAAACCAAGATCTTTGTCTGCTTATGGTGGTGGTATAGCAGAAATTGGTAATCTCCCTGTACTTCCAGGCAGTGGGGAGAATACTTACGTAGTCAGTAGCCAAGGTATCGACAGGACGACGACCTCAACTATACCCTTCGCTGGCTATTTAACCCGGGCCCTTAAGGTCTTAGACCAGCAGTGGTTCAAGCAGTGGACTACAGAGGTAGCTTAAAAAAAAAACAAATGGAAACCAGAAAATTCTATGGGTTTTTAAGATCTTCGTCTGCGTATGATGTTGCAAAAATTTACTTCCAGGACATTTTGAGTAGCCATGGTGTTACAGCCTATGAGAGGCCTGACGATCTTCTAGTTTGAGGCTTGTGGTGGTTAAAGTATTTGATCGGAAACTGCTCAAAGGGTTACAATATCTAATGTCTAATGAGGGGAAAACTCACGTTGTCAGTAGCCATGGTATTGCAGCTCATGAGTAGTAAGGTATACTGCAAGTCTTCCCTCGCAGCCTCGTATTCTCGGAGGAACGAGACCTTCCTTTCTCCCACCTTTCAGCAATTGAACCCAGACCAGCGAGGTAGACAGTTAAACCACAATAACATGTACCAGGAAGTTCACGGTCTACCATATATAGCCGCTGTAGGTTACACCCTATATCACATAGGTATTCATTGGTCTCATTCTTAACGGGAACTGTATAAAGCATTTGAGTTTTGTATCGCCATCTACCTACACTGTACACCTTGTTGGCAATCAAACCAGGCACCTTAAGGTCTAAGGCCGGTGATGGTTTGAGCAGTTGACTACAGACTTTTAAAGTGCCTAAAATAAGGATAAATAAATCAGATACGGATGGGAGTTCCTATAGGGATCCAAGATCTTCGTCAAATCAAGGTATTGCCGAAATCATCTTCCAGGATAGTGGGAATACTCACGTTGTCAGTAGCCATGGTGTTGCAGCCCATGAGTGGCAGGGTGTACTGCAGATCTCCTCTCGCCCCCTCGTATTCTCGGAGGCACGATGAGTTGCTGCCCAGGCCAGCTGGATACACGATACCGTTGAAAGCGTCAAAGATGCTGCAGGAGAAACAGTCATATTTAAAAAGGTCCCTCTGACGAGGTGTGAAGAAGCCACTTGCGGCAACTTGCAATTGACTCTAATAAAATTTACAGCACACTTTAAAGCATTTTTAAAGCACTTTAATTTTTGATGTGCATGAGCTAGACTGGGGACGGACAGACATGGCGAAACTATAAGGGTTCCTTGTTGACTATGGAACCCTAAAAAGGGGCCAGTCACTGATTTTTTTCTTTAGAAACAATTGAACACAGACCACCTGCTTCCCAGCTGTCACTATATACTTTAATGAATATCTATGTTATTTTTTGGCGACGAAAATTGTGTTGAACACTGGCCTTAAAGTGTCGAACACTGGTGCCATAACTATGCTATCAACAAAATTAAAAAATAAAATAATTTACCTATTCGAGTAGAGTGAAGACTGCGTCTGCGCAAGTGTGACGGTGATATGCATGCTGTCTCGCTCGCACGCGACCGCCAGACTGTCCAAGGGTGCCACCGCACCAGGCCAGGGTGTTGTGTCGTCATCTGATTCTGCTGATGTCACTGTTGCTATGGCTGTGTCTGCGAATGGAGAAGAAAGTTTGATAAACCAAGTATTTAACGATTTGAAAAAAGACAAAGTGTTGAAAAACTCCACGATCAGGTGCATTACCAACTATGCTATCGTGGCTCATCATGGTGGTGCGGATTCGAATCCCGCTCTTGAAATTTTTTTAACACTGTCTTTTTTCAAATTAACGAGATTCAACGCAAGTCTTTTTTGGGGAGTTTGCTGATAGCTTTACACAGCCTTTTCAGCGTCTACAGTATTTATTGGTGGTGACGAGAAACTTAAAGGGTTCCTTAAGCCGCGTGATCAAAACACCGTCAGAGGGTTTCTGGAGGGAATGGCATCACACTAGCGTGTCTCGATCCTTTCCCTACTAGATTTTCCGAGGGGTGCGGATCAGATCGGATAACGCAAGCTGATGAGCTGGTTGGTAAGTAGCAAACGGGCTCGGTCTGCGATTACTAAAGTTAGGCAACTTTCGCAAAGTCCGGTCATCGGATGGGTGTCCAAAAATGTATTATTGTCTTGATCTCGTTCGTGCTCTGAAAATCACGTAAAGCTATTGGTCCCGGCTACATTAGCAGTTAGCAATCACCGCACCGCTCTTGGCTCGCGTGGTGGTTTATGGTCCGTTCAGCCTGTGCTGTTGCCATCCATAGGAAAGGCTCGTGCCCCAGTAGTGGGGACATAAAAATGAGCTGATGATGATGATAACTTTGGGCTGGTCAAAGTCAAAGTCAAAATTGAAGTATTAAAATAAACTTGTTTGTTAGGTAAGTACTTTTGAATCGTCCAAGACATTGTTTGACCTTCAAGACTCATTATTTTCAAGCTTCACATTCGAACATTGGTGGAACGCCGGCCGTGCCTCTGTCTGTAAGTTTTAAATGTGCTTAAAGACGGCGCGGCGGTCAGTCCGGTGGCTCCGCACGTATGGACACTGGTCGCGGGTCAATGACACTGCCTACCCGGCGCAGGCGCATCCTTTGGATACGCCCGGAGCCTACATCAATTTAGTTTTATTTTGAAATATATTAAGCCAATATCGTTTGATTGTAGCAATGATTTGATTTGAATGATGGAGGCTGTTGTATGTCTACTTGTAAATTTATATTGTTATAAAAAAGAGAGTAAATGTGCAGACGATAGCTGATCAAGGATAATGGAAGAATAAAACATACTATAGCGCTGACCCTAAATAAGATTGAAAAGATGGCAGGCAAACGGTGACAAGTTAGTAGCAGCTACTTAAAGTATTAAAAGTGACATGAAATATAATATAGAATGTTGAAATTTTTGCATTATTTACATTTTGATTGTTAAAATACATACAGTTCGAAAATTTTTGTGTTACCGTTTCAGGCTCGTTTACTTACTTCAATTTTTACATCCATGTTTAGGTATTATACTACCGTTTACGTTCAGAAATACTTTTGGCTTCTACGTTTCGTAATTTTAAAAAAATACCCTGTACTATCAGTTTAAAATCTTCATTTAAAAAGTTTTTACTCTAATTATGAAAACGTAAAACCGCAAACGAAAAACTGCACCATCTCCCGGGCTACGAATATAAACATCGAGCTATCACTTACTCTTTCAAATTCACTCTTACCACATTAGTTTAGAGATCAGATTCGAACACTACATCACGTCGCATACCAAACCTTAGCAAGGTTTAATGGTCCTTCTATCTGACCGGTGTTTGGAAAGAAATGTCCTTTAACGGCGCGGCGGCGGCGGTTCACCGGTACGTTGCAGTTAACTTTAACACTTTAAAAGTTGAAATAAATCAAAATTCTTACGGATGTTGATGACGTAGTTGTCGACATTGAATAGGGCTCCTTTGGCCTACAGAGTAAGAGTAGATAGTGTTGATTAATTTCGGCTAGTTGGAATGAGCTATCATAGCCAACTGTGCACCTGACCCGGCTTGCCATAAGGGGGGTTCGAATCCCGCTCGTAGAATTTTTTCAACACTTTGTCGTTTTTCAAATTGTGATTCGTTCACAACAAAATTTGCGTAAAATAAACTAAAAAAATAAATAACTTTATGATAAAATGCTGTTGTTTTCCTTCTATTGTCTTATTTAGTTTCTTCTCTAGAGCTGTGTATTAAATAATTCACATAACATAATAAAAAACATCACGTGCTTATAAATTAATTAATAAAAAATTATGTTGTTACCTTTCACTTGGGGCAGCTGTTTGCTGCGCGCGGTCACCACCAGAGCCCCGAATACCAGGATGCCCCACATTATTCAGTCTGCAACAAAAGAAACAAGATCATTTAATATTATTATCTCGTAAACGCAATATTCTTTCATGTCATAGTTAATATTAGAAAACTATTTTTTTTATTCTTATTTTGAATTTTGCATTCACATATGTATATGCTATATATATATATACCGCTGGTTTGCAGCGTAAAAATCATAAACTACTAGAAAAATTCAACGAGTCTTCTAGAGCCTCGGTAGCTTAGCAGTGAGAGCGTTGGACCGGTTATAGGTCGTGGATTCGATACCCACTCGAACATCCTGAGACCCGGGTGATATTTCTGATAAAAATTTATCTTTAATTTTATCAACCGCCAGCCTATCAAGACTATTAATCGAGTGTCTTTGATTCGTTATAGGTAGCCTATATTACTCTAGGATAGTGTAGCTTTCTATTAAGGAAAACTTTTTTAAATCGGTTTTGTTTTCAATCTTAACATCCATTCAAACAAATTAACCTCATAATAGGTTACACGTCGCCAGCTTTACGTGGAACATACTCTGAAGGTTTATATTTATTACTAGCTGACCCGGCAAACTTCGTAACGCTTTGACATTTTCCATCATTGAGTTAAATATTATCAATTTCATGACAACAAAACAAACAAATCATTTTGTATTGGAAAATTAAATTGTCGTTTTTAGTATTTTTTTTTATATGGCCTATGTTACTCAGCGCTAATGTAGCATTCTAATGGAGAAAGAATTTTTTAAATAGGTCCAGCAGTTTTTGAGTTTATTCGTTGCAAACACACATACATACATACATACATATACATACAAAAATACAAAGGTTTCCTCTTTATAATATTAGTATAGATAAAGATTGTAAATAAGTTAGTCCAAAAAATATTTATGGTACTATGGGGCATAGTTGCCTAAAGAGAAATAATAAATTGATCTACAAAAAAATAGTAGGCTAGCACCTAAAATGCTAAGTTAGCATCTAAATAGTAGTTTAGGTGCTAACTTTGTATTTTTAGGTGCTAGCTTAGTATTTTTGTGGGTTAGGTTAGGTTAGTTTGGTGATCGATTAAATACAACCCTTAAATAAATATATCTTAAAGGAAAAGCTTTGTACCTCATTTTTCATTGCTCGCATGGAGGAGTGTGAGATTATAGAGCATAGAGAAGGCGTACAGAAAGATAAAATATTAATTACGTTGAATATTTATTTATTTTCTCTCTAGATAAGATGTCTTAGACGAAGAAAGAAATTTATGGTTTAGATTAAGTACTTCTTATATTGTATAGTCTAAGTTATTTTGGTAATAATAAAGCATTTTTCAGTTTTATTTTCTTTGATTTCATTTTGTGAATTAAAATCGCATTTCGACTACTGGGTAAATTCTAGATTAAAAATAAATAATAAAAATGCGTATATGAAACGTGTCACCACAATAGGCATATTGTCACATTTTCGCAATACAAATTACGAAAATTTGCATTTAAGAAAGAGAAACAACTATATCACCGTCACATTTGAGACAAGGCCGGCCCAATGCTGTTATATAAAGTCTATAGTGTTCGAGCGACTTATCTTGAACGATATCAGTGAAAGGCTTGGACAAAACGGTTTGGCTCGCGGGGTGCTTTTTAAGCAATAAGGTTTCATATCAATACAATAAGTACTTAAGTAAAGTAAAAGTAAATAATCATAATCATAATCATAATATATCTTAAACCTATTTATTTAGCCATTGTATGATAGCATGCAAATTATTAAAAAATAGTATTCAAATAATTAAAATATAAAATTCTTAAATAAAGCGATGACTTGATTTAAATTATAAAGGTTTTTGCCCAGCAGTGAGACAGTTAAGGCTATTTCGTTTCTTACTGTTATTATGTTTTACTACAGTTAATAGGTAACTTTATTAATTTAACGAATTTATGTTTAATTAAGTGGGGCAGTGACTTTGTCGTATCAAATCTATATATTAATACGTGAAGCTAAAACTTTGTACCCCTTTTTACGAAAATTGCGCGGACGGAGGAGTATGGAATTTCGCACACTTTTAGTTTATATAGAGAAGGATTGCAGAATGTAAATATTTTTTTTAAATTATGCATAAAAAATACATTAAATCAATAAAACAAACATTTGATACACACGCATATCATATTATATTCTTTTCAAAAATTTCAAAAATGGAAGAGGAGCGGCCGAAATCTGTCAACGACAATCCAAACTTACATTCTATCTTTTTAATTTGTCATTGCAAATGTACGGATTGCCGGAATAAAATTACGGTCGAATTTCGACCACTGGGCGACCACTAATTATTATAATTATTCAATCTGCAACCATAAGAGAAAAGCTTTCATTTTTATTACAAAACAATAACACGAATCTCCAAATGCGATTAGACACCTTTTAAGTAGCTCGCTCCATTTAAATTATGACGAAATATATAAACAAGTGGACGCAAAGATGGTGTGATTATGTCAAGAGAACTTGCTTTGTAAAAGCTGATCAAACAAATTTGCATCACAATGGACAGAAATGTAGGCCATTTTGAATTCGTATAGTATTTACTTATCTGTGGAGAAACAAAAGAATGTTCTGTTGCATCATATTGCGATCGGTATCATTATTACCAATACATATACTGTGCTAATTATAATAATATTAAATAATATATTACTCATCGTCATCATCAGCTCATTGTATGTCCCCACTGCTGGGGCACGAGCCTTCCCAGTGGATGGATAGGGAGACCGGGCCATAACCACTAGCGGATTGGTGGTTGTTAACGACTGCTAATGCAACTTGGACCAACGGCTTTACGTGCCTTCCGAAGCACGGAGGAGCTCGATATAATAGATTTTTGGTTTTTTGTCACCCGTCCGACCTTATACCTACAAGTCGCCTAGAGGTATTTTTTTCTTATTAGATAAGATAAGATAAATTTTTATTGCCATAAAATTGTGTTAGATACATAGCAGGTGTTGAGCATAATAATGGGAACAAACAATTTACCCTAGTCGGGCATGCAATTTTTAGTAGGTAGCTACATGTTACATAAAAACAGCCGCTATGCTGTTTTTGTACCGAAATTTCAGTCAAACTGTAGATTGAAAATTTTAATTAATTTTTTCTCTCCCCATCCTACATGAATATTAACTAACTATGCCAAAGATTACATTCCTCATTCATTTCATTTCATATGGATATACCATAGGGGCCCAGTGCGGTGCGGTGGTTGTTAACGACTGCTAATGCAGCCGGGACCGAAGGCTTCACATGCCTTTGGAAGCACGATAAGCTCGATTCGAGATGATATGTTTTCGTCACCCATCTAATGACCGGTCTTTGCGAAAGCAAGCGCAGACCGAGCGCGCCAATCTATCATCATCATCATCATCAGCTCATTTTTGTCCCCACTGCTGGGGCACGAGCCTTCCCTATGGATGGATAGGGAGAACGGGCCATAAACCACCACGCGGGCCCAGTGCGGATTGGTGATTGTTAAGGGGGTGCAGCGCGGACGCAAAACTGCGAGTTTCAAGTTTCTTTATGATAGCGAGCGAGCGGAGCGTGGCAGTGGTATGACAACGGCGCACGACTACGAATACGCATGCATACTAATATCTGTACAGAGTAGGTTGGTGATTTAATTAGAGCAATGTTTACTTTCGTAAAATCATAGGCGTTTGGGTAAAATATAAGAAAAGTTTTAATATTTTCATATTCATGTTTTTTAATGGAAAAATAAGACAACAGTGACCTGCGGAATATCAATACAAACATTTTGATGTCGGATCATTGTTTCATTTGGGTTAAGTATATTTACAAAGTTTCTAAAAAATTTTTTAGATATCATTATTTTACGTAATGTTTATGCAGTTTCTGGGTATTTGTTTCAAATTCCAAGACAACCATGACCTTGTGAAAGGATCAAGCTAACCTACACTAGTCCTTTTAATGTATAAGACCTATTCAGCGCCTAGCACCAGTGACTTAAAAACACGTAAATTTTCAAAATCCGCGCTGCACCCCCTTAACGACTGCTAATGCAGCCGGGACCAACGGCTTTACGTGCCTTCCGAAGCACGGACAACTACTCGTATACTAATATTATAAAGAGGAAAGCTTTGTATTTTTACATGTATGTTTGTAACGAATAAAGTCCGAGAAGAAGAGAAGAACTAAGAACCGATATAAAAAATTATTTCACCATTAGAATGCTACATTAGTACTGAGTAACATAGGCTATAGAAAATAATAATAAAAAAAAAAAAAAAAAAAATATAAAAATGCGGTACGAAGTCCGCCGCGCCGGGTCAGCTAGTTATATAGGTATATTAACAATTAGCACGACAACGGGAGTTGCACCGTTATGCATAACGTAACGCTATTCTAAAAAGAAAACGAAAGTAGAACCCTCTTGAGGTATTCTAAGACCCCAGAGGATATTGTATTAGTTAAGCTAGAGACGTGCTCGCACTTTGAAGTCTTAGAACAAATGGATTAGTTACGCAAAGAGAATGATATATGATTTGTTTTGCTAACGACCATTGTGTTTCTTATTTTGATCAACAGCTTAAAACGTAACACTGCTCGGCTTAAGGCGTGTAGTATGAGTTTTAAATATAGCCTATGTTACTCAGCGCTAATGTAGCATTGTAATGGTGAAATAATTTTTTTAATCGGTCCAGTAGTTTTTGAGTTTATTCGTTGCAAACATACATACATACATACAAAAATAAAAAGGTTTCCTTTTATAATATTAGTATAGATTGGATCACTGTAACGAAAACAATAAATTGCATGGCAAACTTTTAACTCTCCTCGTTGGTCACCAGAGTGCCTAGCACGAGTTTTGTTTATTGTCGGTATTCATTCGATTACGTTGACGAAAACGAAAAGTTATATGGCAAAATTTTAAATATGCCGTATGCCGCTAGGAGGCGCTGCTTCAACGCCAAACTAATGACAAAAGAAACTGACGCTATGCAGGTTAGGCATTATCGTTTTCGCTAATGTCTGTGGTAGTCGCTAAGATACCAAACTCTTCAAAGGATTCGTAATATCAGAATGAGAAAATATTACGAATTTTTACGAGAGCGTTTATAAACATACCTGTAAGAGAGATATGTTTATGAAAGCTCAAACAAACTTGAACAAATGAACATATGAATTTAAAATGAAATAATATACCTGTCAGGTTTGTTTTTCTAATGTTAATTAGGGAAATGAGCTTGTAACATTATTGTTCTTATCATACTTTTTGTAGGTACAATAGATCTAAAAACTAAACATAAGTTCACACAAGAACCCTCTAAGAACCCTGCATTTAGTCTACTCATGATTATATGAAAATGAGTCATTATTGTATCTGTAAATAGCTGTAAAATTACATATCGAAACTTCCTAGTCGAAAAATATACCAAAAAGTCCTTGAATTTCAAATGCAAAAGTCATGCCAACGAACAACACGTGAGCGTTACAAAGTAAGCGCTGAGTCGCCATCGCTACGCGGAAACGTTCAGGCTCCGTCAAGCGTTACATTAGATGAAGATGGCACGTTACAATCATTGTCAGTATAGCAACCGAGTAACTCACTAAACAACCTACCAATTGTAAAAGAAAATTACTATTAGTTAAATTATGTTTAGTTTGGTAATCCAAAAAGGCAATCGTCGCTTAAGTTCTAACACCGCGGAAGTCAAAAATGACAACTTTTCATAAGTTTTAGTTTTCAAAATAAAACGCTTCCATTGGTTAAAATCCCTGTTTCTGATTGGTCTAGAGGTGCGTCTTTCTATTTTCTATCGATTGACATGCAAAAATCAAAATGACAAATTTTGGACTTCCGTGGTGTTAGAACTTAGGCAACGCAATGTTGCCAGCATTCTTGGGACTGTTCCCATGAGCCGACAGTTGGAGGACATCTTTTATTTATAGGTTTTAATTTTTAATTTTCTAATTATTTTTCTGTTTTTTTTCAAGTTAAGTTAAGTAATGTTTCTTTTTGTCGTGTATATAAATAAGTATTAAGTTCAAAGAACCGAAACTTAAAAAAAATAGTTAAGTAAGTAAGTCGTAAGTGGCACCAGTATTCGGCGTAATCATTACTGATCGGTCTAGTAGTTTTTGAGTTTATTCATTGCAAACATACATACAAAAATACAAAGCTTTCCTCTTTATAATATAAGTATAGATGACAGACCATACTATTAATGGTCCACGTTCACGTCACCACTCGGAAACGTTCAGGCTCCGTCAAGCGTGACTTTTTTTATGTTAGAAGGAGGCAAACAAGCAGGCGGGTCACCTGATGGGAAGCAATCACCGCCGCCCATGGACACCCGCAAGACCAGAGGAATCGCAGATGCGTTGCCGGCCTTTATGGAGGAACAGGCTCATTTCTTGAAGATCCCTAAGTCGTAATGGTCCGGAAATACCACTGCTGAGAGTTGGTTCCACAGCACTGTAGTTCGTGGTAAAAAATTACGTGAGAAACGCACAGTAGTAGACCGCCATCCATCAAGATGGTGTGGATGGAAAGACAGTCGATTGCGTGTAGTGCGGTGAAGGAAATCAGCGGCAGGGATCAAACCGAACAATTCCTCAGAGCACTCCTCATGATAAAGGCGATAAAATATACAGAGAGACGCAACGTCTTTCCAAAGGGCCAGTGGATCGAGCCATTATCGGGACATTAGATAAAGATGGTACGTTAGAACTATAACCAGTACGTAGCAACGGAGTACCACATTAAACAACATACAAACACAAAATAAGGAGGACCCGGAAAGTGCACTCGAGCCATTCACACAGAGCCCTTTCACAGACACGGATCTCGGAACAGCTCGGAACAGTCCAAGCAGCTGTTGCGAGATTCCGTGTCCTTAAAAGGTTGTCTATACCGGGTGTCCAGAATATGTAAATTGTAACGGGAGATTCCTTAGGGAAGGACCTCTCGAATATGCTAAATAAAAAAATAAAAAAATATATGACCATTGTCTAAAAAATATCTAAGTTTTAAAAAAGTACTTTTTTCAGACTTTCAACTGCCGGTGCTTCGTTTATTGGTAATTTAATTTTTTTTTCACTATTTTTATTATTTCTGAAGGATTGATTCGTCTAACTACAAACGATTTTTAAAAAGACTTACGTAGATTTGAAGTTGCCCCATTATTTTGGTGTATTTTTTATTAAGCTCATGGAGCTGGAGGGGAGAACTTACTCTCCTTTGGGCAAGGTGATACTTAGATGTGAGTTTTTGATGACGAGTTTTTCACTGTCCAAAATAAAAGGCTCTGCATGGGGACAAAAAAGCCGATAACAACTATAACATTTACAACAGGAGAATATCTGTGTTTAGTTAAAACCACGGACCATAGTTTATTATTGGTCCACGTTCGTTCACGTCACCACGGAAACGTCAGGCTCCGTCAAGCGTGACATTAGATGAAGACGCTTCGAGCGTGCTACGACCAAGTGCGATGTCAGAAGTGTGTGTGTGTGTGTGTGTGTGTATCCAGTAAAACAACTGTGTGACGCACTTTTGTACTTCCCCGATCCAATCTGAATCTGAATCTGAGGAGCTCGATGGCGTAGTGGTTAACGCGCCCGGTCTGCGAGTGCTGAGGTTAAGCAGTTTTCGCAAAGGCCTGTCATCGGATGGGTGACCAAAAATGTATCATCTCGAGCTCCTCCGTGCTTCGGAAGGCACGTAAAGCCTGTCGTTAATAAACACCAATCCGCACTGGGCCCGCGTGGTGGTTTATGACCCGTTCTCCCTATCCATTTAAAGGGAAGGCTCGTGCCCCAACAGTGGGGACATAAAAAATGGGTCACGCACTAGTGCGTGTTGCTATTCCCACTATAAAACCTCTGACGGTGCTTCGTTTCACACAAACAAAGCCTTATGAAGCTGAAGATGCCCAATCCAGTCCAGTGAACCAATCAGCAAACTGTTGTTTGGTTGTTTGTTTGTTAGTTTGTTTGGTTGAACGCGCAAATCTCAAGAACTACTGGTTCGAATTGAAAAATTATATTTGTGTTGAATAGTCCATTTATTGAGGAAGGCTACAGGTTATATTACATCATGCTATGACTAATAGGAGTGGAGCAGCAATGAAAAATGTTACAAAAACGGGAAAATAAAATAGTTTTTTTTTAAAGATTGTCCGCTAGTTTACGCGGGTGGAACCGCGGGGCACAGCTAGTCTCAAATAAAAGTGCGTTGCTGGAGCGTGTTTGTATGAAGCTTACATTCTGCAGTCTCGTTATTTTGTGTCGTAACTGTCCGTCAGAGTTGGATGATGTGCTTACTGGGCAGGTATGTTTTTAAATAAGGTTTAAAGATATTTATTTCTCATAAAGATTAACAAAAATCACTTACATGAGAAACAGAACACACAAAAACACTTTGTTGGGCTATTTTAGAAAAAATAAAAATTTAACACACAAAACATAACAAGCACCAAACCATCATACCACAAATCGCCCGCGAACAGTTTATTAATTTCAACCAAACAATAATTAAGGAGGTAGTTACAAATCCAAAGTAGAACTCGGCCCGCGCTTAACTTTAGCCCAGTAACGGATGCCACGGTAACACCGACTTCGCGCAACTGGATGTGCCGCATGGCAGTGTTAGTAATGGTATGTTATATTTAATGGATTTCTTATGAAAAAATTTAATGAATTTTTTAAATACTCATTAGTATGAAATATATATAGGAACAACTTTTTGTTGTAAATACGGGCTTCAATAGGTTTGCCACCTTTTTTGTGCAAATAAAGTACATTGGTTTATCCTACTTAGTCCTATAACACCTCTAAAAATATCATATAGAAGTACCCTAATTATGATACTTTTAAAGTTTAATTTACAACAACACACAAACGCCTGATCGGTTTAATTGGGTTAAAAGGTAGAAAAAAAAGTTACTTGTGACAAAATAAAGTAAGATTATTTATTTCGCCTAAATACATACTTCTCATTGCTCTTAGCAACTTTTAACAAATAATTATCACTGCAAATTTTTATATTAATAAAATATTTTATAAAACAGTGAAAAAATTAAACGCCCACCCGACCCAGTCAGGAATCGAACCTGGGTCTTCCGCAGTCCGGGCGGCTGCACTGACCGCTATGCTACCGGGAAGGCTGACGTAAGCGCTGAATTTTGTCACTGCTTTTTAATTTTTGAGCACTTAAAAATAAAAAGTGCAAATTTTTATGGCATTAAAGCAGTCTGCTATACCAATTCTCGTTTTCGTTAATAATAAAAAAGGCACAAGGCACCCTGTGGAAAAACGAGGTGAGTTGCAATTTTGCCATAGGTAAAATTCTCGTTTTCATTAAGATAAGATTAGATATACAATTACAAAAATTTATTGCAATACATTTGTGTAAATCTATATATTAATACGTGAAGCAAAAACTTTGTACCCCTTTTTACAAAAATTGCGCGGACGGAGGAGAATGAAATTTCGATCACTTATAGTTTATATAGGAGGAGGAGGAGAAGGAGTGCAAAATGTTAATATTTTTTTTAAATTATGCATAAAAAATACATTAAGTCAATAAAACAAACATTACACACAGTACCATGTATTTGACACACACACAACTCTTTTCAAAAATTTCAAAAATGGAAGAGGAGCGGCCGAAATCTGTCAATGCCAATCCAAACTCACATTCTATCTTTTTTAATTTTTCATTGCTTAGGATACAATCCGTGCAGCCTTAATAAAATTACGGTCGAATTTCGACCACTGGGCGACCACTAGTCTAAATAAATATATTAAATATAAAGATTAAATATATAGACAACAAATGCATTGTTCTGATCCCAAGTTAAGTAGCAATATCAAAAAGTTAGTTTTCGACATTGACCTGACCGGGAATCGAACCCGGGACCTCAGAGTTAGCGCTGCCCAAAGTCCGGCGTGCAAGCCACTCGGCTACAAAGGTCGTCATACATAACAATGGCGAATGAGAGTCGCACTAGGCACCTGCATGCCTAATGCGAGAATTATTTGCTACGATTTGACAGACTTAATTTCCAAAGGGTTGTATTTAATCGATCACCAAACTAACCTAACCTAACCCACAAAAATACTAAGTTAGCACCTAAAAATACAAAGTTAGCACCTAAATTACTATTTAGATGCTAACTTAGCATTTTAGGTGCTAGCCTACTATTTTTTTGTGGATCAATTTATTATTTCTCATTTCCAAATATTCATTTGACGTTAACGATACGATTTCGATAGAAATTCGTACTTATTACCTTATTACGTTGAATAGCGCTATACTCTCTGTGCATACAGTAAAAAGGTGCTAAAAATGAGTAGATAATGAAAGTAGGCCGGTGCCGAGACTGCGCCCGTCTATCAGTCCGCTCTTACATAACAAAGGATACGAAACAATGAGTTACCATACCACTTGTACGGTTCTTGCAATGGCTATGCTAAGTGTGACATTCGATAAGAAAAAAAACATAACTTCTGTGCAGCGATCGTAAATGTTAAGCTGCGTTGGCGCGGTCGGTACAAAGATGGGTGACCACAATTTTTTTTTGTCAAGTAGTTGGTCCTAGTTACTATGAAATGGTTACAAAGCCAGTTATGTCAGGGTCCTTTCCTACTACTAAAGTTGTTAAGGTGACAGACATGATAAGGGGTAACGTAGACCACAATAATTTGTCCCATCCATTGGGAATCGACCTCAGATTAAATAAATGAAAAAATAAAAAAGGAATGTTTTTTATATCCCAATAAAATACAATTTGTAGTTAAACAACCCCAGAGAGTAATGCAAATACTTGTGTCGGGGTGCCGCGCTCTTAAGCTAGCGCCAATAAAAATATTGGGCTATTTTTACATTTTTATTATATTTTATGAAACTAAAGTGCTTATTAACTAAGTGTGTGTCTGTGTGTGCGTGTGCGTGAGCGTATGCGTTTTCGTGTGTACCTTTGAACTTCTAGACCACATAGTTGGTTTAAGTTAGATTAAATCTAGAGGTTGTAAACTAGAAGATATGGGTCCAAATGTTTTCAATGTTTAGTATACCTAGAATTTAGACATAGTGAATGGCGCTAGACACTACACAAGTCTTAAGTAACCCAGCCCTAACTTTCTCTGTAGCCCAGATAACTTGGCCTTTACCACGTTCACTTTTATGTTTAAAGCTATTGTTATTACATTAGGTAAGTTTATATAAGTTATAGCAAATTGGTATACGAGTCGACATAGTGATAAAAATTAATAAATAAATAAATAAATGTTTCCCACACTCACACCAATTATCTAGCCCCAAGAAAAGCTTCCTTAAGAAACTCGTTATATGGTTAACTAGACAACGGATAAACATACTTAATATACTTAAATACATACTTATTATACATAGGATACACCCAGACCCGAAACAATATTTTAAAACAGGTATTTCTAAATTGATCCGACCGGGGATCGAACCCGGGACCTCAGAGATAGCGACACCATGAAAACCGGTGTGCAAGCCACTCGACCAAGGAGGTCGTCAAGGAACAATGTATTAATGTATTTAAACAACACATCATAACAACAAGTCTGACGGTATCAGAGCCAGACGTTACAGTTTTTTTCCCACAATTTCATTGAAAATTTACTGGCTAATCGATAAAGTCACTAATCAGTTAGTATTTCAAGTAATTAAAGAATAAAACGGTTGAACACTGGTTCCTGTTGAGCACTGGCCTGGTGCCACCACTGTACGTATTGTTTGTGTGTGTCATCATCATTATTAGCTCATTTCATATCCCCACTGCTGGGGCACGAGCCTTCCCTATGGATGGATAGGGAGAATAGGCCATAAACCACCACGCGGGCCCAGTTGTGGTTGTTAACGACTGCTAATGCATCCGGAACCAACTGCTTTACGTGTCTTCTGAAGCACAGAGGAGCTCGAGATGATAAATTTTTGGTCACCCATCCGGTGACCGGCCTTTGCGAAAGTTGTTTAACCTTAGCACTCGCAGACCGGGCGCGTTAACCACTGCGCCATCGAGCTCTTCATGTGTGTGTAAAAGTAATTATTATTGTATGTCTTGTATCACCGGTGCGACTAAAAAAATTGCAACACCGGCCTTCTTATATGTGATTAGAAAGAATTAAGACCCTTACATTGAACTTTGAAGTTTGTTTGATCTCAAGCGGCTTTATGCGTTACGGTATCTACCGTAACGCATAAAGCCGCCTCTACGCTCGAGTTGTTAAGGCCACCGGTCTCAGAACCAGAGGTCTCGGGTTCGAATCCCAGCGGGGTACATGTTTGTGTACTCGGTTTGGTTGGTGGTAGGGCTTGTTGGTCCGCCTGGCTAGCGACTACCTTATCAATCCATTCAACTCGCTATAACATCAATGTTTGTAGCATTTTGTTCCGGCAGCTAGAGATAAGATAGCCAGTGCCTCAGTAGTTGAGGATTCCGGGTGAAGAGCGCTTCCACCATTGACCTTATCATCACTTAAGACGACACCTCGATTTGTGAACATTCAAAACGGCTGATCCTTACTGGCGCTGGTCGCAAAAACGTAGCGCCCGCGACGATTTATACCGCTTAGAATTTAACAGAATCTTAAAATATTTTAAAAAATTATTAGTTTTAGTTATCAGACAGTTAATTATTATAAAGTTTTATAATATGTTTATAAATATATTAGTCTATAAATATGTTTTTTTAACGACTGTACTTTTGAAGAAGTAGGCATTTTGCTACGATGTCTTTTACCGATGATGTCCATATACTACGTAGGAAATATAAGACATAGGCTTTAGCCGACATAGGCTTTTTACTTTGTAGGTATTGACTGGCGGACCCCAAAATATGCAGCTACCAAATTACGATTATTGATGTTATCAATGTACTTGAGTGGTTTCATTTCGTTGTAATTTAACAATAGTGCTTTTTTAGAGGTGTTTTCGAAAATAATTATGATCTTGTCAAAATTATATCAAATTTACCTATATCAAAATTTCAGATTTGTTAGTCATAATAATCTTAAACTATTCGACGAAAGTTGGTGCTTTTTTTCAGTGTGTCGCCTTAACATAAGGTGAGATGAAGGCACTCTGCTTAACCGTAAGATATAAAAAAGCCTCTCAAACAGCGATTAGGCGTATACGTCCGCAAACCAGTTATAAAAAGTAAACCTTTCCAATAACTAGTTACACAAGATTCGAGTGTTATTATTATTATAAAAGCGTTAGTAGAGAACGGTTACAACATAAAACGGGACTGTTCTATAAAATAGAATGTGCCTTGTATAGTATGACCACCTCTTTTTATATGTAACTATATTTACTCTAGTGTTTATAGGCAGATCAAAAATACGTAAAAAAAAATCTGTTCAATATCTCGGATGAGGTTCCCTATTTTTTTGCATAAAATTTCATGTCATAATTTAACATGGCATACTTTTACTTATCCTAATAATAGTTACGCACAATATTAATTTGGCATAACTTTTTAGGCACAATTTTTTAAAGCATACCTACTAAAAGCATAATAATTGTTAAGCATACTATTCTTAAGCCTAAATATGCTTACGGATAATGATATTTAAGCATAAGTTTTATAGGCATAATATAATTATTACGCCGAATAAATATCTAGCTCCTAAAGTGTTAAAAACATTATATATATAAAATAAACATGTTGGTGGCTTATGAGTTATGAGTGACCCAAGGGCCACCCCAGCCGCACCCTGACCTACTGTTACATTACTTTATTTATAATTACTTACTTTATTGTTAATAATTATAGTAAAATAACATTAAATTTTATATTATATTTTGCATGGAAATCGGGAATAAATACGTATAATCAACTAAAGTATGCATCCATTATGCCTTTTGATCTTTATGGGTAATAACTATTAGACAAATAAACAATATGCCTTAGAACTTTATGCAAATTAAAATTAGGGCAAAAAACATTAGCCTAACTAAACTATATTTATGCTTACTGAAATAGTATGCCAAAAAACAATTATGTCAAAATATATTTAAGACAAAAAAAAATTGTCGAAAAAAAGGGATCCCCTCGGATGAAGGGCTTGTAGCCAAAGCCATGAAAAACTGAAAAACATACTGATATAATGCGTAAGACATTGACAGATTTAAATCATCCGCATTTTGGTTTTACTTCTTAGGCATTCTATTTTTGTAACACATACCTTTACAGCTTTTTTTATTTAACATATAGGTATGTACCTACTTAAATTTTATCTTTATGCATCCTTCTTCATATGAACTTTAATTAGTACGCCACATCTCATACTCCTCCGTACGAACAAAATGCTTAAAAAAGGATAAAAAGTTTTTTTTCACATAATCGTAGTAAAATGAAAAAAAAAAAAACAAATATTAAAAAAAAAAGAATACTGAACTTTTACAAAAAAAATTGTATGTAAACCTTACGGTTGATGGAGATGGAGACCTTGTACCGGTAAAAAATCACAAGAAACTCTGCAAGGGCTATTATTTCTTGGGTACAGTGTTACAAGCAATAAGGTTTTTTTTTTTAAAGCAAAAAATACCACACACAAACTCGTAACAGCTTGTCATGCACTATTGTGTTACACAACGTGTTATATCTATATATTTTGTCATTGCCATAATCTTCCACTCTAACCTTTGGACATTCATTAGACTTTTTCACATATTGTACTTTAATATTGACTAATAATGACATAATTATAAAATGTTCAAGTAATTTTTAACGCAAAATTTTGTTGCGAACAAAATTACAAAAACACAAATGTTGAAAAAAATTGCGTTAAATTTTTTTTGAAAATTTTATAAATAGCTTGCCTACTTCTTAACTGATCTTTAATATTTGTAAAAATATTATGATCGGATGTTAGTGACGGTAGTTGTTTTCAAAGTAAAAAGTGTTGAATAATTTCGGCGGGCTGGTTAGAACCACGATAGCTCAATTGGAAGAGCACCTGACCCGGTATGTCAGAAGGGTGCAGGTTCAAATCCCGCTCTTGGAAATTTTTTCAACATTTCTGTTTTTGTAATACATAATTTTTATGTCCACTGTGAAAACTTTAAAAGCTGCTTCAACAACAACAATTAATATCTGGTTGCTGAACGATCATGTTATATATATAAGTGAATTAATCAAAATAATCATCATCAATATCATCTCGAGCTCCTCCGTGCTTCGGAAGGCACGTAAAGCCGTTGGTCCCGGCTGCATTAGCAGTCGTTAACAACCACCAATCCGCACTGGGCCCGCGTGGTGGTTTATTGCCCGTTCTCCCTATCCATCCATAGGGAAGGCTCGTGCCCCAGCAGTGGGGACATAAAAATGAGCTGATGATGATGAATCAAAATAATGAACCGTTCTATAAAATAAAATAAATAAAATAAAAACAAGCATTAAGCTTACTTAAGTAAACAGCCTATAACTGTCCCACTGCTGGGCAAGGACCTCCATCATTGAAATCAAGTCATCACTACAATTGATGGGTAATGGCTTAATCACCACGCTTACCAAATGCGGGTTGGTGATAACAAACTCGGGCTATGCATCGAAAAATCCGAATCACACTTTCACCTAAACTGACCTGTGAAATGAATCCAGGACATCTGGATATCAAGCTGAGCGCTATACCACTAGCACACCGAGGCGTTATGAGTATAGACAAGCTTGTTACCAAACCAAACAAGAGCGAAGCCTTGTTATTAGTAAATAGCATCGTAACGGTATATACGCGTTCACTTCGGCCATGTCGGTAAATCCGTATCGTTGTACAGACGTGTACAAAAAAGATTTAACCAAATTAAAAAATCCAAACATGAATGTGTATTGTATTACAAGCCTAAAAGTGTGTTTAACCGTATACTTGGCAGGGTTTTTTTTTGTGGAATTATACTATACACCGTTCTTTTTTAACCGTCTTAGACCCGCAGGGGGTTGATCAGACCCTGAAACTTAACAACTTTCCCCAAGAAACATAGGGCAAAAAACCAGATTTTTTTTTACTTTCCTTTAAAAACTATGCTCGGTCAATAGAGGCTTTGTATGGCTAAAATCTCGTTTTTTGACCTATGTTTCTTGGGGAAAGTTCTTCAGTTGCATAGTCTGATGAACCTACCTACAGGTCTAAGACGGTTAAAAAAACGCGATGTGTATTTTTGTATAAAATGTGTTCTTTTTTCACTAATCGAAATTTTATGTAAGTTAAGTGTCTCAATAGTGATTTCTGATTTTGAATTTTTTCTAAGTAAATATTTATATATTTATATATATGTATGCATTGTAATAGAAAAAAAAATTCGCACATATTTCACACATTTATTTCGTATAAATGAAAATAAAACATGAAAATGAAAAACTTTATTGCCTTAAACATAAGAAAAAAAGAGAAAAAAAAACAATACTGACTACAATTATTAATAATTATAACAAATTATCGTTAAAAGCAAAAAAACATTTAAAAAAATTTTTTTTTTTAAATATAAACCAAAACATTGATGTGCTTACCGGTACCAGTACGGGCGGTTACACAAAGCTGTTTCGGTACCGGTTACGTCATAAGCTTTTGGTGACCGGCCTCTCGTACACAGAAGGCGCCACCACACAAATACGGAGATGTCGATTTGATTGATTCGTCACTTACACCACGCCTTTTGACGTACTTTTTTATAAAGGGTGCCTTAAAAATCAGAACTCAGGATTGAATTGAAAATCAGCGTTGTGGTATTGTGAAGCTGCACTGCAAGCTAAAAATAATATGCTGAGCGTAGTCCAATTCGTCGCAGCGTTTCAGTTGTAAGACTTATTACTATTAGTTTTATTGTTATATCCTAAGCCCAACTATGCTACTTCGAATAAATGAATTTGATATTTTGAATTATTTTTGTTTTTTTTTCTGATTTTTTGACTTGAATTTGATTTTTAGGACCCCCTGTATAAAAACTGCGAATGTTAGGGTGCTGATGGAAACCCACTTTTGGCACAAGCGCAGGATTAACGTTTTCAGGGGTTTTTAAGTAAAGTTAAGCATTTAAAAAAAACCGGCCAAGTGCGAGTCGGACTCGCGTACGAAGGGTTCCGTACTTTATGACGTATTAAAAAAAACTACTAACTAGATCTCGTTCAAATTAATTTTCGGTGGAAGTTTGCATCATATATTTTTTTAGCTTTATCATTCTCTTATTTTAGAAGTTACAAGGGGGACGACATTTTAAGTTTCAGTTCTAAGTATGGGGAACCCCCAAAATTTATTGTTTTTTTTCTATTTTTGTGTAAAATCTTAATGCGGTTCACAGAATACATCTACTTACCAAGTTTCAACAGTATAGTTCTTATAGTTTCGGAAAAAAGTGGCTGTGACATACGGACGGACAGACAGACAGATATGACGAATCCATAAGGGTTCCGTTTTTTGCCATTTGGCTACGGAACCCTAAAAGACAGACAAATAACCTTTAGAAAGAAATATAGATAGATAATTAAATACAATGTTTATATGCACCAAAATATGCACACATATGAAAACAATACAAGAAAATACTTACAATTTTTGCCACTTTATCTCTGTAAGGACGTAATGACGTGTTGACATAAAATGTAAAAAGAATATAAAAGAAATATATAATCGATGGTTACAATTTCGTTTTGTTTCTTTAAACGTGTGTTTACAAAGTTGGTTATTTATTTGTAATAGTTAGGTGTACTTACGTTAAGTGTTCGTGAATATGCATGAGTGTTGGTTGGCAAACGAAATGGAATAGCCTAAAGTAACTTTTCTAGTTACATATCTTAAGAAATCCGCGCGCGGTCTCGGTAAAGTTCCACATTTTTATCAGGAGAATATAAGTTTACCTCAATCAGTTATTAATTTTAAATTAGTAATAAGAGTTTCATTCAAACTGTGTAGAGTTGGCATTAAACTTTGAAAAGAAAACAATATTAAAAAAATAAAATAACTAGCGGTCCACTCGCGACATCGTACGCTTGAGTGAACACCCTTACCCCATGAAGGTTCAAAAAAATATTCTAGAACCCTATTCAGCGCCATTTACCGGGTCCATTTGTGTATCTAACCCATTGAGTGGGTCAAACAGACAAAAAAATGTCATCAAAATCTGTTCAGTGCCGTACGTACTGAAGAATTATATATAAGTACCTAATATTAAGAAGCATTTTATTTCTAATGATTTACAATGACAGTAAAATAGAAAGGGTATGTTCCGATATACACTGAGAGCACTGTCCAGTGCTCTTACTGGTGAGAAATTTGTTCCGTTTTGGACTGACAGTATACTGCCGCAGTATCCTAGGGAAATATATGACGTCATAATTCGTCGTCATTTTTGTACTGTAAGCACTGGCATTTTCGAGGTAAGGTGCTCTCAGTGCTTTGATCACGTGATCAACAGCGTCCAGAAATGACATGGATGACGGTATGGATGACAGTATACTGGACTGCGTTCCGTTATAAACAGTAACCAGTATAGCTAACTATAAAGGAACGGCTTCGCAGTATACTAAATCGACGTCACACCTTACAGTGCTCGCAGTGTATATCGGAACATACCCTAAGCACAGAGTAAATATATCTAATATTTACTCTGTGCCCTAAGTACAAATATTTTGCAACGTTATTTTAAGTAATCTTTATTGTTTAGGGCTTAAGGTTCATAGTAAGCTGAAGTTGTTAATCTTCTTTTTTGAAGACAATTTGCAGATTGCCTCAGACGACATATTCAGTGTCACCAGACTTTGCAAAGAACAACGTTCATTGCCATTCTCCATACGTGCCATAGACAACATAAATTTCCCCGTACAACATGGTATGAAAGGCATAAATCACGGAGCCAAGTCGGGGCATGACCATAATAGGCAAACGCAGACCAAATAACGGGCGATGCTTAAAAAAAGCCGTTAGACACCGTCCCAGTGTGACCGGTCTGGGATTCGGCTCTACAAACTTATAATTACACACTTCCTTAGAAAACCTCTAACTTGATTTTAACTATAGACACTCTTTGGTTTATCAGTTTAGACCACAATGTAGTGCGAGTTCTATCACGAACACCTTAACTTAAACGGGAATTTGTATGTGATCCTTATTAAACGAACGTGCATGTTTAAACAATTTTGAACGCAAATTTTGTTGCGAAACAAATTACAAAAACACAAATGTTGACCCTTCTGACATACCGGGTCAGGTGCTCTTCCAATTGAGCTATCGTGGTTCTAACCAGCCCGCTGAAATTATTCAACACTTTTTACTTTGAAAGCCAAAGGCGCCCATTCAATGTTAACAACTACCGTCACTAACATCCGATCGTAATATTTTTACAAATATTAAAGATCAGTTAAGAAGTAAGCAAGCTATTTATAAAATGTTCAAATAAGTTTTAACGCAAATTTTGTTGCGAATTTTTGTTGAATAATTTCGGCGGGCTGGTTAGAACCACGATAGCTCAATTGGAAGAGCACCTGACCCGGTATGTCAAAAGGGTGCAGGTTCAAATCCCGCTCGTGGAAATTTTTTAACATTTGTGTTTTTGTAATTGCGTTAAAATTTATTTGAACATAGTATATATCGGATATATAAGATCTAAAGTATATCCGAATATACTTTAGATCTTTCTGTCATCCCATAAAATTTCAATGATAAACTTTTAGGAGACGTAAATTGTGTCGAAGTTGGGCTTAAAGTGTTGAAAACTGATGCCACTCTCAGACCAAATAAAAAGTTTTTATTTGGTCTGAGGTGCCACTATGATGCATCTTAGAAGCCGGTTTAATTCTTGAATTTAATTCCAATGCCATCCGCATTACCTAGCATTATGTCGTTAATAATTAATTAATTAGTTACATTTCAATGCTACGGTAGTAATAATAGGTATTAAAGATTTTCCTTAAAAGATGACGCCATTTTCGTTTGCGATTATCTTAATGTTTTTCTGTGGAGGTGTTGAAGAATTTCATGAATGATTCACCGTTTAAATAATATTAATATTTTAATAGGTAAAAAAGAGACAAAACACTATTAGCCTAAAAAAGTTTTTATTGCGTTTTTAAATACAGGAAGAGGCTAATTTATCTTGATGAGGTTCTTGTGTGAGGCGATGAAAAAATATTTATTTCTTTCAACTAAGTATCATAAAATCTAAATGGTAAGCGGCTCTAAGTCTTGTGGTTAAGACCACCAGCTTAGACCCAGAGGTCCCGGGTTCGATTCCAAGCGGGGGGTACATGTTTGTGTACTCGGTTTAGTTGTTTGTCTGCCTGGCTAGCTACCACCATCTTATCTAAGTATGTCGCCATAACATCAACGTTTGTAGCATTGTTGTGTTCCGCCAGCTAGAGATAAGATAGCCAGTGCCTCACTAGTTGAGGATTCCGGGTGAAGTGCGCTTCCCCATTTCAAGTAAAATGAAGGTCAGAAATAAAAAAACACAGAAATAAAAAATAGAGTCGGTTTAAAATGTGATTAGTTAAATATTGTTTTAACTATTTGATTTCGCCTTATTATTTTTGAAAATTTGCCCTATATATCCCAATCTTTGATTAGGCTTCTTGGAAAGTGAAGAGACATGTTTGCGGTTTTGTTTTATTTTCAAAAATTTGTGTGATGTCGAATATTATAGTGAAATAATGGTGGTTTATTAACCGTTAAGTGTTCGCGAGTGTGCATGAATGTTGGCAAATGAAACAAAACAGTGCAACGTCACTCTTCAAATTCTCTCAAGAAGTCCGCCCGAGGACTTAGTAAAGCCCGACATCTTTTCTGAGATACTCGAGGGGTTGGCGGGTATATCATTTCTCACTTCTCACTTCTATTATCATTCATCATCATCATATAGGAAAGAAATATTGTTTATTTAAGTATTACTCTACTTGTTAAATTAATTACTTTAACACTGGCTAAATGTGCTAATCGCACGAAGCCATCAACTAAAAGAAAAAAATCTTTGATTATCTGGATGGCTAGTGCAAGTTTTATTCTTTTTACATTCGATGAATCAAATCATGAATTTGTATGGCATTGAAGCAGCGCCTTTTTTATATTTTACCAGTAAGCACAGTGCTTTAATCTCACCTGATGCTTGATGATGATAAGACCGGAATGGTGGAAGCGAACTTCACCCGGAATCCTAATCTATTGAGGCACTGGCTATCTTATCTCTAGCTGGCGGAACACAACAATGCTACAAACATTGATGTTATCGTGACATATTTAGATATTTAGCATCGTAACTCGCCTCTGGTTCGTGCAATGGTGCATCTGAATGCGCTTCTGGCAGTGGCACCACAGTGTGATGTGTTTGCCGGAAGATTGACGGATGTACTTAAGGATTGCTTGGAGTTCTGTGAGCGAGATGATTGAATGGTCTGTCCTTTGTTATATGTTTTTCATTGTTTATTAGTCTATGTTACATATTGTTCAGTGCATTAGTGTATACTGTAATGCTGGCAATGTTTTGTTGTTGAATAAATAAATAAATAAATAAATATAAGATGGTAATAGATAAGTAAGTTAGCTTTCTTGTGGAATACGAGGAGAGTTAAAGTTTTGCTGCACCGTCAGTTATTCTCATGACTGAACGTCTTCAACACGGTACACGCATATTGAGAAAAAGTGTTAAAAAAATCCACGAGCGGGATTCGAAGCCGCACCCCATGACATGCCGGGTCAGGTGCACTACCAACTATGCTATCGTGACTCTATCCAACTCACCGAAATTAATCAACACTTTCTATTCTTACTTTGTAAGCCAAAGCCCTATTCAGTGTCGACAACTACGTCATCAACATTCGATCTTAATATATTTACAAATATTAAAGATCGGCTAAGAATTAGGTAAGCTATAGACGCTATTATGTATCAAATCATCATCATTATCAGCTCATTTTATGTCCCCACTGCTGGGGCACGAGCCTTCCCTATGGATGGATAGGGAGAACGGGCCATAAACCACCATGCAGGCCCAGTGCGGATTGGTGGTTGTTAACGACTGCTAATGCTGCCGGGAACAACGGCTTTACGTGCCTTGCGAAGCAAAAAGAGATCGAGATGACAAATTTTTTGGTCACCCATCCGATGACCGGCCTATGCGAAAGTTACTTAACCTTAGCAATTGCAGACGGGGTGCGTTAACCATCTAGCTCCTGAATAATGTTATGTTTGTATTTATGTGTGTATAAGTAGCTGTGCCCCGCGGTTTCACCCGCGTAAATTAGCAAACAATCTACGCAGCGCACGCAAGGAAAGCTCTCAAAAAATATTTTTCCATTTTTTTTTTTGCAACATTTTTCATTACTGCCCCACTCCTATTAGTCATAGCGTAATGTAATATAACCTATAGTCTTTTTCAATAAATGGACTATTCAACACAAAAATAATTTTTCAATTCGAACCAGTAGTTCCTGAGATTAGCGCGTTAAACCAAACAAACAAACAAACTCTTCAGCTTTATAATATTAGTATAGATATGTTTCCAATATTAAGTAATTATTTGTGCGTCGTGTCAGCATTGTGTATAAGGCATTGCGAAATTCAGTGCCATTATGTAGGCCGCAGTGAAAAGGGAACGGTGAAGAGTTATCACCGGGCGTAAGCATTGAATATTTATATTTTACGATCCTTTCAAAGAATAGCCTTTGACAAATTTTACAGCGTCATTTATTGTGCTTTTGTTGCAACGCAGCCTTGACCAACTAGCAGTTATTGGGAGCTGTTTCTAGTAAATATTCCATTACCAGCTTATTTTATGTCCCCACTGCTGGGGCATGAGCCGGCCCTTCCACTACATAAACCACCACGCGGGCCCAGTGCGGTGCGGTGGTTGTTAACGACTGCAGCCGGGACCAACGGCTTTAATAAGCGCTTCTTGGTCGTCCCCTTCCTCTCTTTTCTTCTATCTTCGTTGTTTTTGTTGAATTCGTCATAATCGTCTTGCCTTTTCTGTTTTTAATAACTTTTAATATTAGGTCCTTACCTATGAAATTGACGTTTTGTATGAAGATTTTTTATAAAATTATATTTTACATACTAACGTTTTTTTAAAATTTTCTTAGCATCTATTTATGTTAACACTATAAAAATTGTAGAGTAGTGTGTTTGTTTCACTAGCTAAATATAGCAGATATTAAAAAGAAAAAAAATCAAGTCCCTTCAAAGCTACAATGAAACAAAAGGTCAATTCCGCGAACAAAAAAAGAGTCAATTTAAAAAAGAAATTGGGCGATAAAGACACAAAATGAATAATCATTGTTATTACTGAAGCCTAAGTAACATAGTCCTAATTAAAGGTGTATAATAATATTAACAAGCGGTATTGAATTTTATAAGTAATACACCTATTAATAAGTGAGAAAAAAACGTCAATTTCATAGGTAAGGACCCTATATTTAAGGTATTCCACTTAGATCACCCAATTTTAAGTACTTGAGGACCTAGACAAGTGGTAGGTATAACGCCAGTTATACCACGTACAAGAAAAGAAATGAAACAGAATGATGAACGTATGTGATTGACATAAAGCCATGAAAACGTCATTTATACGTATCGTTGGCTTATGCCAATCCCATTTAATAATGCTCGAGTTTCATCCGAGTTCTTTCGATAATAACTCGTGTTGTGAGACTCCATTTTTAACTAATTCTACTTACTGTACAATTCTTAGTTTATTATGACCATAATACTTGAAATTGGCTTAGCTCATTTACTGCGAAGGCATTAATAATTGCAATATTTCTTCTACTCCATTTCTATTTTATTTAGCACTTGCGGCCGCCCGCATTTTCACCCGCATGGTTCCCGTTCCCGTGGGATTATCGGGATAAAAGTCATATGTATTAATCCAGGTTATAAACTATCTGTATGTCGAATTTCGTCCAAATCCATCCATCCGTTGCAGCGTGAAGAAGCAACAAATATACACACATACACACAAACTTTCGCATTTATAATATTAGTGTGATATAATGCCACTTGCCTAGGAAGGTAGGCTAGAGACGTGGTGTATTTTATCGTCGTAGTTTGTCGCTTTTTCCTTATTTAAAAAGAAAATCTTATCTTAGCTTGTTATAAACGTTAAATCTCTAACAAAAAGGTCAATTAAGATTGTCAAATATTAATACAATACAATACTGTGATCGACCTTCCTAATTTGAAATGAGACCACAAATGTTTAAAATATTGACCAATAAATAATTTTTTCTTCTTTCTTCTTTCTTTCAAAAGAGAATTAGTGGTTTAATTTTCAGATTTTTTTTTGATGCGTTTATCGGGAATCTCGTATTACCGATCAAAGTTTCAACGTTCAAAGAAAAATATTGACATTCGACAAGAACCTTCATCTTGTCATGTTCACAGGTGTGATATACCTCTCATAATACTTGTATATTGTAGCCTAAACATTACATAACGATTGACACATGCGCATGCGCACACTAAGGTTACAGCTGAGAAGCACGCAAGGTCGGAACAATTTTTAACATCAAACGACTAGTGTAACATGAAATCTCAATTCAGTTCTACGGTAGAAGTTTAAAAACGAACGCACAGATCTCGCTTAGCTGGTTACCGTTACAATTTTAATTTGACCCCCACGCGTTTGCGGATTATATGAAGATCGAAGGTCTTAAATGATTTGTCAGCACACCTTGAAACAAGTCTTCCATGTGGGTGGGTTACTGAATGGTTTTTGTTTCGATGTATCAGTTAGCAAGTTCGTAAAGAAGAAACGTGTGATTTCCGTATGTGGTATAGACAATTAGATTCCGCCCGTGCAATCCGATCCAGCGACCTATGGAAAGGGCTATGCTTGGAGGAATCAGATCCGACAGAGAACCAAAGTCGTCAACATAGCCCATCGTATTAGCAAGCTAAAGTGGCAATGGGCCGGCCTTATAAGCCGCAGAACCGATAACTGACAGAGTGAACGAGTTCTTGAGTGGAGACCGCGAATCGGCAAACGTAGTGTAGGACGCCCTCAGACTAGGTGGAGAGTGCTATGTCCAGGACTGATGATGAATTCGATCTATCAAAATGCTACTACACATGCACACTAATAAAGGCTTGCGAGATGCCTTTCCTTCTAGGAATCCTCTAGCGGTACTTCGATCACACAACTCGACTTGAGGAACCCTTTAAGTTTCTCATCATTTATTCATAATCAGCCCACATCAGTCCATTGCTGGACATAGGCCTCTCTCAATGCGTGCCACTGAGCCCGATCTTCGGCCATTCTCATTCAACCGCTGCCAGCCACTTTGCGTATATCGTCGCTCCACCGCCAGGTCGTACACTACGTCTGCCGAGTCGCGGTCTCCACTCTTGAACACGTCTACTCCAACGGTTGTCGGTCTTGCAGCTTATATGACCAGCCATTGCCACTTCAGCTTGCTAAAATTCTTTGAGTTATGTCAGTTACTCCGGTTCTCTGGCGAATTACTTTGTTCGGGAGTTTCTTAGAGTTATACCTAGCATAGCATAGTTTCTCGCTGCCCCTAAAAAGTCCGGTGATATTGTAAGGACAATATAAAACTAACAGAAAACTTTCTCAAAAAAAACCAAAAGGCTATATCACTTGTACCCTAATACCCCTGTACCATAAAGGGTTGGTAGCTTAACGGATAGATGTATATTAGTCCACGGCTGGACATAGGTCTCTCCAAGTGCTCGGATTGAAAGCGAGAAATCGTGATTCAATCCCCATAACACCGTCAGAATACTGACGTGAATTCATACCAGGGTGCCTTTTTTTGACCCAGGGGAAGCCTTTAATACTACCCGACATTGAGGAGGCCTGTCGATTATGTGGGACTCACCCGTCCGCCTTTCCACACTCACTGACAAGGAGAGAAGCCCCAAGTCAGCTGCCAGGAAGAAGTCCCAGCTGGAAGGGCGCGACGGAGGGGGATACCCACTAACCCCTGGGGGACCAAACTCCGATAAGCAGAAGGCTAGGTGGCAGTCACGGGACCTGATCTACTGGGAATTGACCGCGCGAATACCAGGGTGCCTAGTGTGACTTTTGTTTACTAACCGTATTCATTCGATTACGTTTACGATAACGAAAATGAGTATGGCATTGAAGCAGCGCCTCCTGGCGGCATACGAGAGGAGTTAACATTTTGCCATACAAATTCTCGTTTTCGTTAACGTGATCGAATGGCGAATGAATCTCTCACTTGGCACCCTGAAAGCGTATTTAGCTTTCTGGATGAGTATTGCAGAGAGCCTAGGCATTAAGCTCGAATTAATACATCGACATTTAAGCTGTTATTACCTTTACTTTGAATTTTAAATATTTCTTTAAAATTCTGACATAACGACTAACATAAAAAGAGTTATTGGCCGTATAACTATCTGCGTTTGGGTGGGAGATCTCGTGCTGAGAAGAACAGGCAACAAACTAAGCAAGGACATTTCTTTTCTTCCCTTTTTTACATTCCGTATTATAGAAGGACATCATCATCATCATCATCAGCTCATTTTATGTCCAAACTGCTGAGACACGAGCCTTCCCTATGGATGGATAGGGAGAACGGCCCATAAACCACCGAGCGGGCGAAGTGCGGATTGGTGGTTGTTAACGACTGCTAATGCAGTCGGGACCAACGGCTTAACGTGCCTTCCGAAGCACGGAGGAGCTCGAGATGATACATTTTTGGTCATCTATCCGATGACCGGCCTTTGCGAAAAATGCTTAATCTCAGCACTCGCAGAACTGCGCCATCGAGCTCCTCACGCACTAGCGCACGGTACTTATAGAAGGACATCAGAAACTAAATATTTTTAGATGTACATGATACTTAACAATCGCATTAGGTGCCATACCTACCTTGATATATATTTTTATTTATTTATTCAAGTATCAAATATAATGGTTAGTACAATGGAATTTAAGAGCTATGTTAGTACATAATACAATTAAAATCAAATCACATTAATGAAATAAAGTCTATGATTGACAGCCGAAATTAGTAACATGTCCTCAGCAAGAGTTAGGCCTACTAGAGATTTGTTTCTTAGTTATTTCTGTTATTTATCGGAAAATAACAGCTCGATGGCGCAGTGGTTAACGTGCCCGGTCTGCGAGTGTTGAGATTAAGCAACTTTCGCAAAGGCCGGTCATCGGATGGGTGACCAAAAATTTATCATCTCGAGCTCCTCCGTGCTTCGGAAGGCACGTAAAGCCGTTGGCCCCGGCTGCATTAGCAGTCGTTAACAACCACCAATCCGCACTGGGCCCGCGTGGTGGTTTATGGCCCGTTCTCTCTATCCATCCATAGGGAAGGCTCGTGCCCCAGCAGTGGGGACATAAAATGAGCTGATGATGATGATAATGATGATGATGAACAGCGGTTGCTAGGTAATTAAACTAAGAGGCATATCTCTTACCAGAGATAGGTTATTAATTTCGGCGGTAGGTCAATAAATAATTACAAAATCTGTTAGTGCACCATCCACTAATTATTGCGTTCAAGGTCAAGTAAACCTGTACAAAAACTGCTTTTCCACTAAACCATTCAAGGGACAAACGTACAAAGCTACCAAATGCAAGTCTAAAACTGTTAAGTTAGAAAGTCTCCCTTACGCTAATATAAATAAGATTCATTTTATTCATGGCGTCAGAATACGCATGCGCAGATAACTCGGTACAGACCGCCATTTTCTCATGGTTCCGTTTGTCCATTGTTTCTAATGGGAATATTACAAAATGGCCTCTTAAGAAATGCGACCGAAAATCTGTTTTAATAATAGATAAGTGTACCATTATGTTGTAGTTATGTAATTTCCCGTCTGTCACGACATTTTGAGATATGTAGATATTTACGTTTAACAATGTTGTTGGCATACCTTATCATCATCAGCTCATTTTCCCCACTGCTATGGCACGAGCCTTCCCTATGGATGGATAGGGAGAACGGGCCGTAAACCAGAACGCGGGCCCAGTGCGGTGCAGTGGTTGTTAACGACTGCTAATGCAGCCGGGACCAACGGCTTCGGAAGGCACGTAAAGCCGTTGGTCCCGGCTGCATAAGCAGTCGTTAATAACCACCAACCCGCACTGGGCCCGCGTGGTGGTATATGGCCCGTTCTCCCTATCCATCCATAGAGAAAGCTCGTGCCCCAACAGTGGGGACATAAAATGAGCTGATGATGATGATGTGATGATGATGATGTCACTCCGCCATATTAAGTGGAAATGGAGTTCAGACGCGAAGACAACTGGTGCAGCGTGAAAATAACGCAGCATCAGTCACACTCACCCTTCCGGCCCACAAGGTGCCTCTTCACGCCTCGTTTGAAAGATATCTCCCTATGACATAGGAAGGAGGGAAAACGTGCTCTGGTACTATTCCATCTTTTGGAGATGAAACAGAGAAACGAGTCTTCGTTCTTGATTTTGCTTTGGTTTTGTTCAATAAGTTCCATAAGTTACTTTTATTTATTTATTTATTTATTTATTTATCTATTGGGAAACAAACAGCGTTACAGTCATACAAATAATAGTGACACTTAGTTCTTACATAAGCCTAATTAGTTTCCACTTTTATATAAAACTATTGTTGAGAAAGGCAACGTTGCATGCTAGAATACAAGTTAATAAAAAGTAAATTAAAAAGTAGGTGTAGCCAGAAATATTATTAGATTACAAAAAAAAAATAACTTAAAACATTGAATTTACAATATTAGGTAAGTAACTTATATAAGTTGTACACTGTTTTGTTTAATTTTTTATACCTAAGTTTATTTCCTAACCATTCCGGTTTCATATTATTTTTGTCGCCATGTGGTTCGAAATTCACTCCTCTTTATGCTTTATTGGGCTAGTGATAAGACAACCGGCTTCTCAAGCCACGAGGCGCCGGATTCAATTCCTAGAAATCGGTGTGGTCTAATCACCACTAGAAACAGAAAATAATAAATTGTGCTATAAAAAAATGTATACGATCTCAAAATTCTTCTAAAATAGGGAGGAGCTCGATGGCGCAGTGGTTAACCCGGTCTGCGAGTGCTGAGGTTAAGCAACTTTCGCAAAGGCCGGTCATCGGATGGGTGACCAACCAGACGTTAACCACTGCGCCATCGAGCTCCTCCGTTAACCTCTGCGCCATCGAGCTCCTCCGTTAACCACTGCGCCATCGAGCCTCCTCGTGTGACATAATTTGCCGTAAAAATTAAAAAGAAAAAAGAACCGCGTTAAAATAACTGGAGATACATTTAACACTTTTCTTATACGCTTGTGTATCAGCTAAGACAAATGGTTAAACATGTCCAGTCTTCAAGCGAAGTCGAGTCGGGTACAACGTACAAGGTCATTGCCTCCGCGCTTCGCTGGTTGCATGTAAATGCCTTTTCAACTTAGACGCTTGTCCGAGTGTCTTTGTCAGTAGCCAAAATCATATTCATACATCAGTGGTCCGTTTATTTCATCATCATCACATCATCATCACCCTATGAGTATGAACGTACCACTGCTGAGTTCAGACTTCCCCCATTGTTAACACCTGTTTTTTCGAAAGTCAGAAGAAAGAAAAAGTAGTCTTTCCAATTACAAATTTACTTGATAATGGAATACAACAAATATTATTACAATAGTTAAATCGTCCTGAGTCTTCTTTGGGAATCACCGTTTGGGGCCGGCCGACGCAAACCACCGATGACCGCCAGTTTCAGCTTCGCTGATTGGTTGATGAGAGGTCAGGTGATCCTCGCGCGATGGTCGTATGAATTTTGTGGTCATTAGTGGTTATTAGACAGTTATTATGAAATAATAGGGTCGTCATCATCACCAGCTCATTTTATGTCATCACTGCTGAGGTACGAGCCTTCCCTATGAATAGAAACACATCAGGAAGAATGGGCCATATACCAACAGGAGGGCCTTAGCGGATTACTGATTACTAGTGGTCGCCCGTGGTCGAAACTCAATCGTAAATCGTAATTTTATTAAGGCTGCACGGATTGTATCCTTAGCAATGAAAAATTAAAAAAGATAGAATGTGAGTTTGGATACAGCTGGTTTGGATTGGCATTGACATATTTCGGCCGCTCCTCTTCCATTTTTGAAATTTTTGAAAAGAGTAATGCGTGTGTCAAATACATGGTAATATGTGTAATGTCTGTTTTATTGACTAAATGTATTTTTATGCATAATAAAAAAAACATTCTGCAATCCTTCTCTATATAAACTATAAATGTGCGAAATTTCATACTCCTTCGTCCGCGCAATTGTCGTTAAAAGGGGTACAAAGTTTTTGCTGCACGTATCTTCACTTCACGTATTAATATATATATTAGATTAATTGACTAGATTGTAACGACTGCTACACACCACCAGGATCAACGGCATCACGTTCTTTCCGAAGCACGGAGGAGCTCGATATGATACATTTTTGGTCACCCATCCGATGACCGCTATTTAAATATGTGTATGGCTAACTAATGTACACTTGGTTTGCAATAAAGATATGTATTAGTAAATATGTCGCCTTAACAACATTGCATTAAAAGTTGTGCAATTTGTTGCGCCCATTCTGCTCCACAGCTAAAAGATAGACGACGTCCTGAATGGGTTTGTCAAAAAATGTTCGGACGATTCAAAGAACTTTTTACTTTGACTTAGACAATTAGGTGTAGGATTACGCCAATTAGCTTTACTAAAAAAAACTTTACTAAGCTGCCATCTAAGTACGGCGACAGACCATAGTTGGATATACTACCAACCAAACCGTATACAGTAACATAGGTATACCTACTTGGGGAGTATGGGAATCTATCACGAAATCTCTCGGTCCGACACTGGTGTTCTAACAACTATGTACATCATGTATGTCCATCGTTTGCAAATACCTTTGGATAGATGGCACCAATGCCGCTCTAAAGCATTTTCAAACATCAAAAAGCAGTGACAAAATTCAGCGCTTACATCAGCCTTCCCGGTAACATAACGGTCAGTGCAGCCGCCCGGATTGCGGAAGACCCAGGTTCGATTTCTGGCTGGGTCGGGTGGGCGTTTAATTTTTTCACTGTATTTTATATAAATATTTAATTCAGCTTAAGTGTAGCAATTAACACTTAAAAATAAAAAGTAAAAATTAACTACATCATACAAGCAATTAACTGGCTTTTCTGTCAGGAGACTAAAAGCAAGATCTATTCCGCATTCTTATCAACAGATCGTTCACAACAATTATTACATAAACAAAACGTCAAAAACACACACACACACACACATACAAAAACGACAAATTAACACACATCATAATCTGTGAGAAAAATCGTTTGTCACTATATCGCGTTTCCTACGCAAATTGTTAGCCAATAACAACCTTAACATTATCGCAGTAAGGGTTATGAGATCTCCGTGTATCTACCTGCTACTACACCGCAAAGCAAAATTATCTCAATAACGTATCAAAGGGAAATGGACTCTAAATCTTAGTTGTTAGAGTCTTTCGTCTCTGTCGTGATGTGTAGGCTTTGCGGTGCCGTGTGCGACCTCGTCGCGAGGTCGTGTAATCACTGGCACCTTCTGCTATGATTATTCACAACATATTGTATATTAATTTATGATTAAACAGCTTCCGCCCTGCAGATTTGTCCGCGTGTTTCATGTAGAAGTTACACATTTTAGAGAAACAAACTTTAACCTATGTTACGAAGGGATAGTAAAGCTTTATATTAGTGAAAGAATTTTTAGAATCGGTTGAGTTGTTCCAGAAATTATCTCGTACATACAGACAAACATAAATCCTCTACTTTTTGTTATTTACTATTTTCACAAAAAGCATTTATTTAACTAATATCATACGATTTCAAATCGAATAAGAAAAATTTCAAGTAAACACTTGCGTGCAAACTAATCGACCAATCGTAACTCTTTCATAGAGGAGAATAATTTGAAACGTGGTTCCCAAATAGAGATTCAATTGATGAGTTTACCCGGTAAGATTTGATTGATTGTTGGTTGATTGGTTGATTTAAATAGATTGATTTAAATGCACTTTCTTGAAATACAGTTATAATGCAAACTTATGTGTGAGGCAAATAATGAAGACAAAGCGCTTCTTTGGGGGGGTGGGAAATGATATATCATTTCTCACTTCTCATTTCTATTATCATTCATCGTCATCATACAGGAAAGAAATATTGTTTATTTATGTATTACTTGTAAGAAAAATTACTTTGACACTGGCTAAATGTACTAATCGCACAAAGCCATCAACTAAAGTAAAAAAAAGTCTATTGAGGAAATGTGTGTGCACGCGTGTGTACCATAATGTTATAAAATGTTCAAATAATTTTCAACGCACATTTTGTTGCGAACAAATTACAAAAAAACCAAATGTTGAAAAATTTTCCACGAGCAGGATTTGAACCTGCACCCTTCTGACATACCGGGTCAGGTGCTCTTCCAATTGAGCTACCGTGGTTCTAACTAGCCCGCCGAAATTAAGAAGTTCGGTTAAGAACATTTTATAAATAGCTTGCTTACTTCTTAACTGATCTAAAAATATTATGATCGGATGTTAGTGACGGTAGTTGTTCACATTGAATGGGCGCCTTTGGATTTCAAAGTAAAAAGTGTTGAATAATTTCGGCGGGCTGGTTAGGACCACGGTAGCTCAATTGGAAGAGCACCTGACCCGGTATGTCAGAAGGGTGCAGGTTCAAATCCTGCTCGTGGAAATTTTTTCAACATTTGTGTTTTTTGTACCATAATGTTGTCATTAAGTTAACATTGCTAAGTCCGTTTAAGGATTTATCGAGAACTGGTGGGGTTTTGCGAACGGCACGTAGGCGAAAAGGTTTTACCACCCACTAGCTTCTCTATAAAGCCTCAATATTTCCTAATAGGTTTGCCATTCGTTTAGATTTGCATATTCATATAAAACAAGCCTTTTTTAGTTCGGTGTCAATTAACAATTTTTTTGATTAAAATCACTAATTTATTTGGTTAAAAACTTTTAGTCTGGGGTTGTTGCCAGGAGAGGAAAAGTGTACCTACTTCGGTTTTTTTCTATAGTAGAGACCACAAACCCGCATTTGGCAAGGGGACAGTTTTTTTTTTAATATTTAGGCCACAGTCTATCCAACCTCTAATTAGGCTAGAAAAACAAAATGAAAATGCATACAATCGAGTTGGTCGCGCTCGAATTTGAAGATGGCCGTCTTACCCGCCGCACCCTCTTCTCGGGTCCCATCGTCATCCGTCGGCCAGCGTCGTGGTTGATGAGCGCAAACATGGACTTCGCTGTACAAAGCAGAGTTTTCTTCACACCTCGTTTAAACGGTCATGACTTACGCTAGCGTAGTTTTCGCGCATACCGCGCCCTCCTATCTGTATCCCTTACAAACCCTCCAAAACCGTTTCATGCGTGGTGCCACGGGCTGCCCGTGGTACTATCGCAATGTAGATCTCCACCGTGATCTTGATCTTCCCACTATCAAAGATTTCATCAAAGACGTTTCCAGACGTTACTTTGATAACGCCCCCCACCACCCCAACCCGCTTGTTGTGGCGGCCGCCAACTATAACGTTGGTGCCCTTCCACCAACAAGACGGTTCTCATCTAGGCGTCCTAAACACGTCTTAGACGACCCCGACGACCCCATAACAGTTGCGAACGCCCCCCCGCCCGATCCTCTAAATGTCACTACACATTTACAGAATACACCAAACATGCACACTAGCTTAGGTCCAAGACACCGTACTCGTAGAACAAGGGTACGAAGAACCGGTTCACACGCGCTCTATACCAGGTACAGACATGTACCTGGGCGCTTCTCTCCTCCTCCACGGCCCGGTCTACCCGAGTCGAGGTCCGAGCCTTTAGAGGCGCCCTCGGGTGGTTCCGCCCCCCGATCCGATCCGAACCCTTCGGAGAATCTAGTAGGGCACGGGGACGCGCACTAGTGCGCGATGCCGTTCCCTCTAGAAAACCTCCAAAGGTGATTCGTTTCACACGGCTTGAGGGACCCTTTACGTTCCTCGCCGCCCCCAAAAAAGCCCGGTGAAGCTGAAAATGCCGTCTGAGGCAATCAGCAAACTCTCTCAAAAAAAAAAAAAAAAACCTCGTTTAAAGGACCCCATGTTGTATATTATATATAGTTGGCATAGTATATTTTATTTCTATTCTTGACTATGTAACAAGCGTGTAAGTTCAACGCCATACAAATCTGAGTTCTTTGCGCTGTTCTTCATCCAGTATTGGAGACTTCAAAGAGTGCCTTTTGATACTTTAGTTAAATTTGTATGGAAATGACCATACAAATTATAGTAAATTGGAAGACTAACAGGACAAACATATCGCCACTTGAACTCTATATAAGAAAGTAAAGATGTGACGTGAAAATTCAAGGCCACATCGATCGCGATAAACTTGCAAGGCTGCACGAGCGTACCATTCAAGTATGTGTGTCAGTTTGTGCGTACGTGTGTTACGCAAACGGGTCGGTTAAACCAATCCACCTGTTACTCTACTGTTGATAAATATGGTGTTTAAGTCTTCAAAGTTATTTTGTTTAACTGTGAAAGTTACAACAAAAAATAAAATATCATAAAAAAACCCAGTTCACAAAAAGCATAAAATCTGTTTTTTAAATGTCCTCTATCAACAGTTATTTAAACTTGGCTTATAAGTTAGAAAGTATTACAGCTTTCATCTTTCGTAAAGGCCGGTCATTGGATGGGTGACCAAAAGTTTATCATGTCGAGCTCCTCCGTGCTTCGGAAGGCACCATTAGCAGTCGTTAACAACCACAAATTCTCTTCTAAGTTTTCCCTATCCATCCATATGGAAGGCTTGTGCCATAACAGTGGAAACGATAAATAAGCTGGTGTGATGATGACAGCTTTGAAATTTGTATTAAATACTGCAATGGCTCTTAAAGTTACATGATACCAAGCTAGGAAGAAGAAATAGAATAAGGAGGCAAGTGTCTCCACTCTAATTGATGTTAAACGGAAACGAAGTCCTAATGCAAAGACAGCTAATAAAGCAACAAAACATAGCATTAATCAAGTCCCACTCACGAAAGAGTTTTTATGTATCGATGTCATTCAAAATGGCAGGACGACTTGCGCAATCGCTTGGATCGCTTGTGACGTGAATTATAACCTAAGTATGGATAAGAACAATGATAAAGTAAAAAAATGGGAAATAATTTATTTGTGTTACAAAATAAATAGTTGTAACGCAAATTTATTATTTGGTTAGCAGAATTATACAATCGGTCAGCATAAGTAATCCTTAATGTTGGTTCATCATCATCATCATCATCAACTCATTTGATGTCCCCACTGCTGGGGCACGAGCCTTCCCTATGGATGGATGGGGAGAACGGACCATAAACCACCACGCGGGCCCAGTGCGGATTGGTGGATGTTAACGACTGCTAATGCAGCTCGGACCAACGGCTTTACGTGCATTCCGAAGCACGGAGGAGCTCGAGATAGAAAATTTTTGGTCACCCATCCGATGGCCGGCCTTTGCGAAAGTTGCTTAACCACAGCAAACGCAGACCGGGCGCGTTAACCACTGCGCCATCGAGCTCCTCGAATGTTGGTTACGATAAGTTAAAAAAAAATTCCCGAGCGAAGCGCAGCGTTGAGGGCCAGTCACGGAAGGGCATATAAGAATGCTGTTCAGAATGATATAAGTTGCAGACTGATTTAGAAATATTTGCGTCCATAAGTTGCTGCCCAACTAGCTGTTTTAGCTAACCGATAACATTTTTTTGCTAACAGAAATACTAATACTTTGCTAACCGGTTAAATAACACCCAAAAAATATGCAATTTTATAATAATACAACGTGTAACAAAAAGGTGTGGTCAAAATGAAAAGATTCAAAGTGTATCTCATTTAGAACTTGTATGTGTTGTTATTAAGACATAATTATTAACTTTAATTTGTCATGCAATGGTTAATTAATATTTATATTTGTGAAGTGATGCGCGTCAGGCGCACGTAAGCAAGCAGCAGTGGTCATTTATATATATTTTTTTAAATTTATTTTGGACCACAAACAGGTTTACAATGTTTGATTTATAATATGACTATACTTATAATATATTATTTATTGTAAGCTCAACATCGCTGGTCACTATTTATGAATTAAGGAGCTTATTTAAGTGGAGTTATACATGTACTTTTTATACTATTTAAAAAATATAATTATATAAAAAAATAATAATGCATCCATAATGCTATGACAAATAGTGGACATCTGTGTCCGTACTGCCAAGTGCATAAAACGCTACCACAGACCATCTCAACATCAGGTACAGTCAACCACATCAATATGCATGCACATTGTTGGGCCAGGTGGATTCAAATCCATAGCGACATCATCTAAATGTTAGTACACAGAGGTTACTAAACCACTAGGGCTGAGACTTGTTTATTTTGATGTGACGTCACTATAGAAATATTTAATTGAAAATTGCATAACAAATTAAAGTTAATAATCATGTCTTAGTAACTCTGCATACAATATCTATTTCGGATACACTGTGGATCTTTTCATTTTGACCACACCTTTCTGTTACACGTTGTATAAAATTGACTGGGCCGGGACACGTTGCCCGTACATATGTCAGACGAATTCTGGGCAAACATTGCCACATCATGGGTCCCAACACTCCCAACAAACGGACGACAACAACGTGGAAGGCCTAGATGGAGATGGCGAGATGAGTTGGACTCCTTCTTGAGGAATTGGGACGAACTAGCTCAGGATAGATATAAGTGAAAGGAGGGAGGGGAGGCCTTTGCCCAGCAGTGGGAAAGTAGTGGCTGATAATAATAATGAATAATAATAAAAATAATGTGTGTAGTATGACTTAACCTTAACTTAACAATGTAAGTATAATGATAAAAATAATTTAAGTTTAATTGCACAAAATAAGCTTATAAAGGTCTTGTTCCATTACGATTATCTAACACCGACTAAGCAACTATACAAAGAAACAAAGTTTATGAATATAAATCTTTTACACACGTATTAAAACCTGCCCCCTGACTATGAGCTCTTATAGCAGTATTATTGCAGTTGTGGAAAAGAGACGCGAGTATATCCGCCGCTACACGCGTCTCGTTTTTACAACGGCAATAATACTGCTATAAGAGCTCGTGGTTACCCCCCAGTATTCTAATATTTAAGTTTGTACATGGAAAAATACATTCAGGAATAAGTTATAAATAAATATTATCAGTAAATGCTGATAATATTTACCTTTTTTTAGAACTAATTATGGAACCCAAAATTTAATGTACTAAGGAGCAAAATTGTATAAATAAATTACCCAAGTCGTTGAAGGATCGTCAATCTATTAATAATTTTAAGAAGAAGCTCCAAAAACATTTATTAGAACAATTCTAATTAACGTGTAGAACGTAATGACGTGAAGAAACTACTTTATGAACCTTTTTAAGCACATTGTGCGCACAGAGCAGTGTGAGATTTGGCAAAGATAAAGTATACATGAAGTGCAGAAAGGTATGTATATGTGTTACGTTACTGTAGAAACATTGAATATTCTGTGAATTACGGTAGAATTTCGACCAATGGGCGACCACTATTACTTAGTATTAAACTTTAATTTATTTACAAGGCCACATTACAGGCAACAGTTAAAAAAAGTAACACAATTTTTATGAAAAACTTATACACTTTTAACTATCACTTCGCTTTTCCATAAGATCTTGTAGTACCTATGATAAGAGCTATCAACAGTTTGATATTTTTTTTTCTAAGTTCTTTTAAATTTAAAAAGTCTATTTGTAACGAAGACAACGGAAAGAAGAAATATGGATATGGATGTTCGCGGTGAACGAGTGAACGACAGTTTACTCGTTCACTTGAGAATATTTATTTGATTATTTACTTTTTTTTAGTAATAATTATTTTTGCTATCCTTAGACCATTGTCTGAGTTTCTGGTTCAATGTCTACTCAACTGTTTGTATTTTTTTTGCAGTGGAAACTTTGTTAGCTTATTTACATACTTAATACTAACTTCATAACTACTAGGGTTATATTAAGCTGTTTGTATCTCTTAAACCAATAAAATAAAATAAAACGATGGGTTGCACTCTGGGAGTGCCGGCAGAAGTGAAAACTTGAATATTAACGTTGTGCATTTTTGATATTTTGGAATGGTTAGGGAATAATTTTGCACGAATTGCTTTAATTATCAGTATAAAAGTACTCTCATTTATGTGGTAGAATACAATATTTATTTATTGGGCTATCGTACACAAACATGACAATTTATATTACATTAAAAAGTTATATTAAGTTATATTAAAAATTTATATTACGCCGCGCCAGCTGTCTACTCTCCATCCGTCTTACGAATTTTCGATCAGGTCACGTGTCCTGACGCGAGTTTAACATTTTTTACCCATTCCAAAAAAAGTGCACAACGCCGCTAAAGAAGTTTTCACTTCAAAAATAAAAAATATCACCTAAAAGCATGCATCTTATGGACCTTATGTATCTAGCATGCATCTACTCACGTTTATTTTACACATTCCTTTTAATGTTTATCCTGACGTTTCGAATTCTTTGCAGGGTCCGTGGTCACAGGGAGACTGAGGTGTTGGTCGTCTTATAATTAGTTAGTAGCTTGTATACCCTCATTTAAATTTAATCAGGTGCGTTCCGTTTTACGCAGAAAGAGCTTACATATATGTGTAGTGTTCGCGTAAACTTTAGAAAACAATATGAATATAATTTAATGATATATATAGGTGCCATAAGGCCGTAAACATTATATTATTATTTTATTTTATTTAAGGTATTTTGTTCAATCAAATAGGGACCTGAGGCTCTTCTTGAAGACATTTGAACTAGAGGTAAAAATAATTATGTCATGATTGCTTTGAGTCAACTCGTATTGGCGACACATACGAACTATGGGGTTGTACTCGTAAGTAAGTATTTCTAAATAACTGAGAACCTCAATTACTAAATGTGTATGTAAATTTTGTTATGGACAAATAACAATGCGGAGAAGTGTTGAAAAAATTCCTACAACTTTCAAAACACCCATATTTATATTATTTATCATTGTTGCTTCTACTACTGCATAATAACCAATCAATTTTGTCGCGGATTTGCAACAAATAGGATCTAACGTACTGATCTATACATTGCGCCACACTCCTACGCCGATCATCTTTGTTTCAAAACATGTTACACGCAGTTAAGTATTGATCCATCGATCGTGATCGCGTCTTTGGGAATCAAGTTACAACACTAAATATAAAAGCTTGACCTCACTAAAATATACATATTTTTATATAGGAAGTTTTTAAAGCTATCATGGTCACATACATACATTAGAGTAATTATTAACGGGATTGATATCATGTTTTTTGTGTATATGGTTTGTGTATGATCTTAGAAAACGAGTTTTTAAGTGGAGACGGCGTATCGGCAAACGTAGTGTGGATGTACGCCCTCAGGCTAGATGGAGCGATGATAACTCGGTGTTTACCATTTGTGGTCTCGTACTAGGCTAGTGGCAAAGAAGGGAGGGGCTCCCCGGACCGATCCGAACCCCTCGGAGAATCTAGTAAGGCACGGAGACACGCACTAGTGCGTGATGCCGTTCCCTCTAGAAGACCTCCGAAGGTACTGCGTTTCACTCGACTTAAGGAACCCTTTAAGTTTCTAGCCGCCCCCAAAAATGCCTGGTGAAGCTGATAATGCCGTATGAAGCAATCGGCAAACTCTCTCAAAAAAAAAAAAGCACTAAGTAGTATTTTTGGATTCCGTACCCATAAAAATATAGTAGACTAGCTGACCCGGCAGACTTCGTACCGCTTTGACAGTTTTCATAATTGAGTTAAATATCAGTGGTTTTCATGACAACAAAACAAACAAATAATTTTGTATTGGAAAATTAAATTGTCGTTTTTATATTTTTAATATAGCCTATGTTACTCAGCGCTAATGTAGCATTCTAATGGTGAAAGAATTTTTTAAATCGGTCCAGTAGTTTTTGTGTTTATTCGTTGCAAACATACATACTTACATACAAACATATAAAGGTTTCCTCTTTATAATATTAGTATTGATTAGTATTAGTATTAGTATATGAATTTTTGTATGTATGTATGTATTTATGTATGTATGTATGTATGTATGTATGTATGTATGTATGTATGTATGTATGTATGTATGTATGTATGTATGTATGTATGTATGTATGTATGTATGTATGTATGTATGTATGTATGTATGTATGTATGTATGTATGTATGGTCCAATAGTTAAGAGTTGTTCGTTTGTATTACAGGAGTCATCTCAGAAGGTTTGGACGGTGATAAAAAAGTCAACAGTTATTTTTATTATTCATCATCATCATCATTATCATAAGCCCACTTTCGCATTATAATTATTATCTTTTGATGTGGACATTTTTTTATATAGCCTATGTTACTTTGCGCTAATGTAGCATTCTAATGGTGAAAGAATTTTTTAAATCGGTCCGGTAGTTTTTGAGTTCATTCGTTGCAAACATACATACATACAAAAATACAAAGGTTTCCTCATCATTATATTAGTTTAGATAGGGAGGGAATTAAATAAAAAAATATAGAATATTAAAAATATTTATTTTATTTCTTAAATATGAATATTTTGTGTGTTCCGTTTTAGATAATAGAGACTGATTTTAGCGACTTTGCTGATAAAATATAGTAGTTTCACCTACTATAACATATTTTTAAAATAATAGTAGTTAAATACCTAAAATAGTAGGATACTATATGTAGGGTTGGCAACCCTAGTTGCACGTGGCTCCGACTAGCGCAGGATCAAGGCGAATGACATAAACAAAGAGAAGCCTATGCCCAGCAGTGGGTCAAGAGAGACTGATGATGATGATACTTCTCCTCTCCTCGTCGAGCTTTTAATAGAGGAGGAGAGCCTACCGAGTGTGATGGAGTGGGTGGTTAAAAAAGGTGGAGCGATGATCTCCGCAAGGTGGCTGGCAAGAGCTGGATGATCATGCTCAGTGCCGTACACCAGATGCCTATGATCAACTGTGGACTAATATGGAGTGATCTGCGTGTTTTATACACTATTTGAAACGAGAATATGTCTGACAGTATCACAACTCACCTCATTGTGGTCGCACTATTTCAATGCCACATAAATGCACAGTAGTATTTTACATATTTACACAATACAAGGTATTTTACATATTATTGGGAAGTCTGGCTCAAACCACGCTCACACAGACATCCTAATAATATTACATACATCAACGTCTTTAACTAAATAAACTGACCCGGCGGACCTTGTACAGCATTTTTGTTTTTTTAATATAGCCTATGTTACTCAGCGCTAATGTAGCATCCTAATGGTGAAAGATTTTTTAAAATCGGTCCAGTAGTTTTTGAGTTTATTTGTTGCAAACATACAAACATACTAAAATACAAAGGTTTCATCTTTTTAATATTAGTATAGATTAGCATCGGGTAACTTACGGAAATATTATTGGGATGTCTCAACCGCGGAACGAAGTGAGCGTGGTTGTGTTGGTTTTGAGCCAGACTTACAAGAGGGTCCTGGGTTCAATTCCCAGGTCGGACAAAGTGTATTTCGGATTTTTCGATGCCCGTGCTTGTGATAACCAACCCGCATTTAGCAAGTGTGGTGATTATAATATGATGGTGGCTTTTGCAGAGCTGTGGGGCAGTATTCAGGCTATTTAATATAATAGTGGAGCTCGATGGGGGCGCAGTGGTTAACGCGCCTGGTCTGCGAGGCCGGTCATCGGTTGGGTGACCAAAAATGTGTCATCTCGCTCCTCCGTGCTTCGGAAGGCATGTAAAGCCGTTGGTCCCAGCTGCATTAGCAGTCGTTAACAACCACCAATCCGCACTGGGTCCCAAAACTTCTGGATATAAGGCAGAGGGTTTCGCTACTCTCATCATCATCAGCTCATTTTATGTCCCCACTGCTGGGGCACGAGCCTTCCCTATGGATGGATAGGGAGAACGGGCCATAAACCACCACGTGGGCCCAGTGCGGATTGGTGGTTGTTAACGACTGCTAATGCAGCCGGGACCAACGACTTTACGTGCCTTCCGAAGCACGGAGGAGCTCGAGATGATAAATTTTTGGTCACCCATCCGATGACCGGCCCTTGCGAAAGTTGCTTAACCTCAGCACTCGCAGACCGGGCGCGTTAACCACTGCGCCATCGAGCTCCTTTTCTATAACACACTTTGACTGACCCGGGAACTGTACCCAAGACGTTCGGATATCAACTCCTACTCGACCACCGAGTCTTTAATCAGATATTATTATTATTATTTGTTATTCATATACTAGAATCACGCAGGTAAAGCGCCAAGGTTGTTCGCATTAACAGCGCCCACTGCGACCGATGACGTCACAGAATATACATAATGGCTGCCGGAACTGAGATGAAGTCATGTTCAGTTCGTATATTATTAGTAGTGAGAAATACATATTATAGCGGCATCACCAGTGTTCGATTAACGCCTCGGTGGCTGAGGGGCAGAGCGCTCGGCCCGATACCCAGGTCCCGGGTACAATTCCCAGGTCGGGCAAAATGTATTTCGGATTTTCCGATGCATAGCCCGGGTTTGTGATCACCGACCCGCATTTGGCAAGCGTGGTGATTAAGCCATTATCCATCGATTGTAGTGATGACTTGATTTCAATGATGGAGGCATTTGCCCAGCAGTGGGACAATTATAAGCTATTTATTACTAGTGTTCGAGACTTAATGCATCCGATACGATCCGAACCCCTCGGAGAATCTAGTAGGGCACGGGGACACGCACTAGTGCGTGATTCCGTTCCCTCCAGAAAACCTCTGACGGTGCTTCGTTTCACATGGCTTGCTCACTTTCGCAGTTTCTCGCCGCCTCCAAAAAGCCAAGTGAAGCTGAAAATGCCCAGTGGCAATCAGCATTAAAAAAAAACAGTAATCAACAAAGTTTTCGTCGTTCGATCCGATCCAAAACCCTCGGGGAATCTAGTACCCTACTAGGGTAGACTAGTGCATGACGTCATTCCCTCTTGAAAAACCTCTGTTGGTGTTCGGTGGGTGCAATTCAAAATGCTATCGTGATATAGTTTAAAAAATCCTTATATCGTATCAATCTTACTTGATTTTTTACTTTGTGAATAACGTTGTTGGTCACAAAATTGGTAAGCTGTAGAATAAAATTTTAAAATTGTTTGTTAAATAAATAAAAAATAAATAAAAAAAATAAAATAAAAATATAAGGTCACATTTCAACTACAAATATTTTGAGGATAATTCAACAACATATATAAACTATTTTTATGAAAAACCTTAAATTGTTGTAAGCTAGTTTTCAAGAAAAACGCCAAAAGACATTTCGATTAAAAAGAAAAATAAAGCACTTTCGGTAGTTTCAATTCAAAGGAGCCGAAACAGAGAGGCCGCAATGTCACCGCTCACACGTGCCCCTAGTTTCATTAAAAAAAACCGACAGAGAGGCCACTTTTAAAAATATTACAATTTTTGTGTCAGGAAAAGTCAAAGAAAAACTAGCCTGATTTTTTTTAATGCTAGGGCCTTATTTCTCTGTTATAATTAGATTTTTTGTCAAAATATTTGCAGTTAATAAAAATTTACCCTATATATCTGTCCCTAGGTTGCTTGGTAGATATGCATTTAGTTATAAAGCCGCTCTCTGTAGGTCATCCTCAACTAATATGTGACATAACAATGAACGCACGCCTGCATGTCAGTCTTCCACAGACTGTCAAATTTTTAAATTATATTGGGATATACTTTGAACTTTATGTGTATCGGGGTGTAAGAAGACCCCAGGTCATATTGGGTCTCATCTCCTCCTATGCCAATTGGTAGCGATTGTAATACCTTTCTAATAATATAATATAATTATAAAAAATTATAATTTTCTTCGAAAAGACGAAGTTACCAATCTATATTCATCTTTCCTCTCATTTAGAACTGTCTTAATAAGACGTAGTAACAATAAAAAGTCTTATAGTCAAGTATTTAACTTTATCCCATTCAACAAAAAGTTTTTAATTCGTCACACAATTAAATACGACCTTAATATTACAATCGAAGGTTCTAAACCGAGTAATTAGTCAATAAGGCAACCGAATATCGACTACCAATACGACTGAATAAGATCTGTAAGGAGTCAGTATATCAAAAGGAATTGTAAACTTCGCTTACCTTATAAGAAACTTTTTAAAATCCTACACTGACTCTGGAACTTCGCAAAGGTTGACACCTCCACCATTAAGAAGAAAAAACAATAAACTTTACACAACACTCGTTCTTATGTGCAACAACACAAGGATCACATTCTTTTGTGCGCACGCTTTTAAAAAAAAAAGTTTACATCCTTGGACTGGCCATATGCTTTTATGCTTTTGTAATGACGATTGGTTTAACGAATTTTGAATTGAGAATCTCTTACACTGACCGCGGCATTTGTTTTCGATTTGACACTTGACATTTGGTTGGCGCGTTTTTGGTTACCAAAGAGGTTCGAGTTCGTTTTTTATTTTTTCGTTTTTTAAATGCGCGCAGATGCCGCGCGTTCTAAGGTCGGTTGTATACTGGCCTGCGCGGGCGGCCGGGCGAGCGCTGAGATCATGCGAGCAAGAAGGTCATAAGTGCACACTTGTCACAGCACGCGAATATAAACCTTATTACGGTTACCACGGAGATGATGTCAGTCGAGGATATATTTTATTTAAAACTCGTTGTGTCTTTAACGGGAATCATCGGAGGCTTTGGTGCAAACGCGATGTTGAGATATTGGGTAACGATAAAAATACACAAATTTTAGAGGCATGATCTGCATGCATTTCGTATTGGTATGGCGGCATACCAACATTTAAATAAATTTCTTTTAAAACAACGTATCGTAGTGGTAGTCTTCGACACTTCAAGTTTAGTGTTACACTAGCGACCCGCCCCCGGCTTCGCACGGTTGCAATGCTGATATTATCAGTGTTGCTCTACTATATACATGTATTATACATATAAACCTTTCTCTTGAATCACTCTATCTATTAAAAAAAACCGCATCAAAATCCGTTGCGTAGTTTGAAAGATCTAAGCACACAAAGGGACATAGGGACAGAGAAAGCGACTTTGTTTTATACTATGTAGTGAAGTGATGTGTGTATCATAACATAGATTTTCATTGAAATTTTAGAAGAATAGAATAGAAATATTTTTATTGACACTCAAACAAAAATTCAGAATAAAAACAATTTAAAAAACAAAAAAAAACATGTACAAATCAAAAAAAAAATAAGAGAAAAGAGAAATAAAAAAACGAAATAGGGTGTGTGAGTCCTACAAGGACCCTGTCTCAGCATAATACTCCCACGTCACACAGTTGGGCTGAGTGGCGTACTGTTATTCTGACAGGGCCTTAGAGAGACGACGACGGACGTAGATATAATAAATAAATAATATAATAAAATAAAAAATAAAAATACCATGTTCAAACAATATTATTATACACATACATACACGTAAAAATACTAGGGAATATATATTAAAAAAAAGGAAAAATATAAATGAGGCGTTACTATAATATAATAAACTACATACTAATAATCGTTGAGATTTGGTTGTATGGCCCAAATCCATTTGCCTTGTTCGACGATGAAACGGGATTTTACGGGATGACACCTAAAAAGCAGGTAGCTGACCCCCTATTTTTTTTAAATGATTAAATGAAGAAAACCCTAAGACCATTACGTAATTAAGATAAAAAAGGTTGACTGCAGGCGGACTTAAAACAAGCCCAATTAGAGTATTATCAAACTATATTATTATTTATACACTAATAAATTTGAACTTGGGAGTTCGTTGAGAGTGCGGCTGGTGGTAGTCTAACCACTAGACCATAATCACATGCACATTAGCAAAACATTAAAATTATAACACAATCATGTCCATACTATGCTAAACAAATTATGTCATTCCAAATTATATCTTAACATTTAAAGATAAAAGCAGCTTTTTGATATTTCTCTGGTTTAATATGTGTAAGGACGAAAGGTCAGTGGCAGAACTCGATTAGCAAATCGTTTTTTGTTTTGTAAAGTTTCTGGCGCAGTTTTTCAGTTCTATTTACTAACAACTAAGACTTCTCAGTAGCCCTTAATGTCGTCTGGAGTTCTTATAAGACGTAAAGTGGTTCTTAAAGCAATGTGTTTACCTTGCTGTGTTCCAATATCAAAGGTACTTCTATTCGATAGTTTCTCTGTAGTTTCACTAGATATTTGATCTAGTGAAACTACAGAGCATGTAAGCATAAGAACTAAAGCTTCAGGGTCAGTAACGCACGTGATAACCTTGGTGTCACGCGTACAACTGCGATGGCTGCTTTCCATCGAACGGACCAGCTAAGTCATAAATCTTTTATTTTTAATATATTACGGGTAAGCACAGTGCTTTTATCTCACCTGGTGTTAAGTGATGATAGGCCAATGATGGAAGCGAATTTCACCCGGGATCCTCAACTACTGAGGGACCGGCTATCTTATCTCTAGCTGCCGTAACACAACAATTCTACTAACATTGATGTTTTGGCGACATATTTAGATAAGATGGTAGTAATTAGCCAGGCGAGCAAACAAGTCCTACCACCAACTAAACCGAGTACTCAAACATGTACCCAGGCTGGAAATCGAAGCCTGGACCTCAGGATCTAAGCCGGTGGTCTTAACCACTAGACCACAGAGACGGTCAAAATCTTTATTGATCGCTTTAGTATGACGAAAATATTCTATCGATCACAAATAAATTTGGCGACTCGTTTCTTTGTCGCACCTCCAAAAGATGGAATAGTCTGCCAGCACACATTTTCCCTCCTTCCTATGACATGGGGTCCTTCAAACGAGGCGTGAAGAGGCATCTTGTGGGCCGCCAGGGCGAGGGTGACTGATGCTGCGTTGTTTTCTCGCTGCACCAGTTGTCTTCGCGTCTGGACTCCATATCCACTTAACATCAGGTGAAATGGATATTTGCCGTGCTAATCTTAAAACTACGAACAATGCCCTCAAATTGGTCCTGCAAGGGCATTTCTATTACACAAACTATTGTTATAATATACTAGATTTTTGAGGAGCTCGATGGCGCAGTGGTTAACGCGCCCGGTCTGCGAGTGTTGAGGTAAAGCAACTTTCGCAAAGGCCGGTCATCGGATGGGTGACTAAAAATTTATCATCTCGAGTTCCTCCGTGCTTCGGAAGGCACGTAAAGCCGTTGGTCCCGGCTGCATTAGTAGTCGTTAACAATCACCAATCCGCACTGGGCCCGCGTGGTGGTTTATGGCCCGTTCTCCCTATCCATCCATAGGGAAGGCTCGTGCCCCAGCAGTGGGACATAAAATGAGGTGATGATGTGATCACCAACCCTCATTTGGCATGCGTGGTGATTAAGCCAATATTACTTACAATTAATTAATCAATTAATTAATTAATTACATTACTTACATTTGAAAAAAAAACGACATTGAATAGCTGGGCTCCTTTGGCTTACAAAGTAAAAGTAGAGAGTGTTGATTAATTTCGACGAGTCGTAGAAGGCGACTATGGGACCATTCCAGAGGATGGGCAGCAGCGTCTCTCTGTGATTATTCTCACCTTACTGCGATCGCCAACCCGCCTGCCAAGCGTGGCGATTATGGCAAATTCCCCTCAAAATGATTTATCCTTGAAGGAGGCCTTTGTCCAGCAGTGGACGTCTTTTTGGCTGAGATGATGATGATGATATGTAAATAATCATAGATTACTTACTTTAAACCATTTTATCATCATCTTAATTTTGACGTGACAACGTCTATAATTCGATAGAGCCGGCTGCACGCACGAAAAAGTTCGGCGTTACCTCGCTCTGAGGCGTTGCATGTAAGGCTTGAAGTGCAAGCGAGAGCGCGGAACGAGCGACAAAGAAGCACAACCGGCTGAGTAGAAATTTAGCCGTGCTGCTGTGCAAGCCCGTGTCCGGCATCGCCACCGCGGTACTTACCCCCAACACCCTTCGACACCCCCAACACCTCCCGACACCACCAACTCCTCCCGACTACCTGTTCGACGGGCTGCTGTTACTGTGCAAGCCCGTGGCTGGCATCGCCACCGTGGTACGTACCCCCAACACCCCCCGACACCCTCAACAGCTCCCGACACCCCCAACTCCTCCCGCCTACCTGTTCTACGGGCTGCTGCAGGCTGCTGTGCAAGCCCGTGGCCGGCATCGCCACCGCGGTACGTACCCCCAACACCCCCGACACCCTCAACACCTCCCGACACCTTCTTAAGACGTTGTCACGTTCAACTATCGTCAGTAAACCGACTTTACAGACAACCAATTTTTACCATCTTATCTAAATTGTTGTTTTCGGACAATTATGGATTAAATCAACGTCTCAGTAGATAAGAATTCCCAGTGACACTTCACTGTGCGCTATGACCGTGCGCGTCCACATTTGCCCATATATTCACTTACATTTTTTATTTATTTGATGTATTAGACTAAGTTTTATGTATAACTTAATTTCTTCTTATAATTATTAATAATAAAAACCTGCCCAGCAGTGGGACATTAATAAGGCTTTACTAAACGATTATTTAACCACTTAATTGTGTCTGGTCGACCCATAATTGCGCGGCCTGAACAAAAGACATCAACGCGTGAAGTTCATTGCCACACAAGAATCCATTTATAAGCACATTTTTTTTAAATCACTTTTGTATTGTTACCTTAAACAATACGCTTCTAACTTTTTGTTTAAGCTATGAGTCATTGAATGAATGAACATTTAATAATTTCAAGTTACTTAAAGATTAAGGAGAAAGGGATTAACATAACTACAATCAAAAAACAAAGTGTATCTATCCATATAATATTTTTATTTTTCGAAATTACTAATTAATTTTAATTCAATTTTATACTTTCGTTTTCAATTAACGTTATTCATTCAACGTTAAAATTTGTAAACGCTTTATCACATCATTAAAAGTCCTCTGAAATTGCTAGGTCTCGTATATATTTTCTACAACGTTAAAAATTGTAAAATGTGAAAAATTTACTTCAACCTTAAACTGACGGTTTAATAAATGAAAAAGCTTTAATAGCCTTTAACATATAAATAAATAACATAGTACATATCGGGCCATAACCAACCATTTTTGTTGTTATTATTGTCGTTGTTGTTACTGCTAGGTATTTTAGGATTACAACAGAGGTTTAAGCGGCAGTACTGGAGATTATTTGTAGATACACTTAAACTCACATACTTATTTACATCACCCATCAGATGACCCGCCATTTTAGAAGTTGCTAAACTTGCAATATCGCAATTCGTACACGTATGCCGCTCAGCCTTTAGACAGATTCTAGAACTGATTTGTGTTCAATCAAATAAAACTCCTTTCAGAATTGTAGCCTATGTTAAATATCTGAAAAATTGTTATTTTGCTTTAGATTTTATAAAAATTGGTATATAAACGCCATCTAGTGAGCACTTGTGTAACTATTTAAGCTCGTGTTAACATAACAGCACTGAGACTGAGCATCGATGTAAAAGTATGTTTGTACAAAATAATATCACGAATGCACTGTAGATAGCGCTATTTTCAAATTAAGTTTTGTGATAAGTTGTGTGCTTTAGGTATGAAATATAGAGTTAATGATAGTTAATACAATATATTCCAAAAAAACGTATGTTTAACTGTTTTATATATACATATTTGAACAACCTTTTTAATTTATATAATTTTAATAATAACATTTTAATTTTAAAATGTTTCATTAAAATCAGATATAATAAATCTTTCTTTTCAAAGTGTGTCATTCCCGCAACTCCACACTCTTAGATTTCGAAATGTATTATTTACTTATTTAGTCATTAATTTGTCAATTCGTGACAAAATGGTGACAAATTACCAAGGTAAGTAGATAGATAAGAAAAAATAAAAGAGTTTCTTGAAATGAGTCAATAATCCATTTCAAAATCTCAAACAGCTTCTTACAAAATAAGAGTTGTCTGTTGCAACTTTTCTTTTAAGCCAATCTATGCTCAGCCGCAAAATCTTCTGGATATACATTGAAAAAGAAACGCAAAATGTTATTTATACAAAACAATTTATTTTACAAAAAAATAAAAAAAGTCTTAAATATTAAAATAGTTCGCAAATAAATAGCTATCTAATAACTAGTTTTAAAAACAATATTCAAAAACAATTGGACCACATAGTCCCCCATCCTAATTTAGGATTCTTCAACGTATTTTAAAATGTATAGGATGATTTATCCATGGTTCGTAAATTGTAATATTTACGAAATAAGTATTTATTAACTATTTTAGAGAACTTTATAGCTTTTGAAATAAACGTAACTTCAAAATAAGTGTCTTAGAAATTAATTGATATTCATTCACTTTGTGATAGATCTCTCATCATGATCGAAGCAAGTTTAAAGTCATTTATAAGATAGAATCCACTTACTCGATGTCGGTCGTGTACTATGTCATAATAACTTTACTATATAAGATAGATTTTTTATTTGCATTGACAAAGTATTAATGTACCTAGCTACTTTGTTACTGACTGTATGAACTTAGAAAAACAGTAGGCAGCATTGTAGCAGTTAGAAGTACGTTTTATAAATATTGTTTGTATAAATGGTGCAAGCAACAACGGTCTATACCAGTGGATGAAGTCGGGCTGTGAATGATAATGATGATTTTGAATGAAAATATTTACTGATAATTCTGATTAAATGAACATAATGATGATATCACAGGGTTCGAACTATAAATTGTTAATTACACAATTGTTAATTCATAAATAAATGATGGAAATGGTACATACTAACGATTGTATTATTTCAAAACATACAAATGATGAATAGGAATGAATAATGATTTTTTAAGTTTTTTTTGTGTATGGAAGTGATCAAGAAACCTTTGACAGGATAGTTGTTACAATATGAACCGATTAATTTGACATGAAACAAATGTTCTAGATTTTATTTAGCGTTTTAAAAACTAAAAATATTTAATAACAATTAAACCAACTAATGCAGTTAATCGGAAAACTAAAATATTTAGTAATTTGATAAAGATGGTAATGGCAATGAATGAAATGAATTAAATGAATGAAATGAATGAAATCAATTGAATGAATTAAATGAATTTCATTCCTTTGTAAATAATCAATGGTGAATCACGATGATTGGTGGAGGTGGAAATAATGATTTTATAAGTGCAATGCATGAGCATTAGGTCGATAAGAATGAGGTGTAGAAACCAAACCAATGATACGATAATGCAATATTTAATAGTTTTGCATTATTTGCATCACTCAGATGGGTGGCCAAGAATTTGTCGTTGATTGTCCCAAGTGCTTCAGAAGCATGTTAAACTGTTAGTCTCGGCTGCATAAGAAATTTGCAGCCACTAAAACAAATTATATCAGAGGTCAGTATGGGTGAATCTAACATTTTGAGAGCAGGTTACTTTCGCATGTTGCAATTGATCACTCTAAGAGAAAAAAATGTATAACTAAAAAACAGATAGGAAGATATATTTTTACACTTAATTATATAAACAGTATGATGTAAATAACTACTCTGTAGTTTGGCACCAAAGGTTTGAATAACAAATGATGTTCAACTATTTTAATTACTTAGATCTGGTGTAGGACTCTCATCAAATACATATTTTTATTTTCAACAACAATAATAGACTAATTCTCGAGGAAACAACAACATTTAAAACTAAAACGTCTGTACAATGTCTGTAAAATGTAGGCATTGGAGTACACTAACAATACCGTTCGGTAAAATTGAAAGTTTTCTAATCACAACAAATCACTTTATTATATTGACGATACGTTCATTGTATTGTCAAACATCATGATTGTTAATAAGGTTAATTAACTTGTAATATAAAAACGTAACAACTCAAAGATATTTGACTTTTGGTATTAGGTAGGTATTCATAGTTCATTAGGTTCTAGTTTCAAACATTACTTTTATATACGTTCAATTAAACATGGTCCTACGAGCCGGACAGGTAAAAAATATTGTTTTCATCGACAACCTTTGTAAGAAAACAAAAAATGAAATACTAATATAATACCAAACAATCATTACTTAGAATCTTAGACCCTGTAAAGCGTTCGAAACGTCAGGCTTACCTAAATGTAAAATAAACGCAAGTAGATCCCTTAAAAGGGTTTCAATTCAACATTAGTAACGTTCTCACAAACTTTATAAATAACAAATATGCCGGCGACACAACCTTACGATGAAAGCCTTACGCAAATTAATTGTAAAGTCCTTCTACCTGACGGTAGACTTACTTTTACAATATTTCACGTCGCATTTTGAAAATAACGTCTTTTAAATTAATATTTTCTTTAAGCGTCTCTTAAACTGTTTGCTAAAACTATTTTCACTGCGTAGTTAGAGCTAACTTGTCTATCCACGGCACAAACTTCTGTATGTTAGTGTAAACTCCAGGTAAGTGTTCTCTGCCACAGCCGATGCCCCAAGACACCAGGCCTATGAGGGTGCTTCGCCCCTCCAACTTCATGGTCAATGGACCGCCAGAGTCACCTTGGCAGGAGTCCCGGCCACCCTGTAAGAGATGATTAAAATTTTAATTTTAATAATGAGGAGTTCGATCTTGCAAGTTGTGATCTAAGAAGATCTTAGTAAGAATTTGGTTTGAATGCCTTTGTGCGTTCGAAGGCACGTAAATTGGGTTTAAACCCAACCTTTCCATGCGAGTTTCTTCATATGAGAAAGAATGAAGTCTGTAGTGAAAGTTTATGTTAAGGCGAAGGGTAAGGCACACTAGCGCCACCAATTGATAATTTGACAATTACTAACGGACCGGATTTTTTTAAACATTGCGTACCGTCCGACAACAGGAAAGCATCCATAGTATTTATTAAATAATTGTGCATTACTTTTTGTTGCGTGGTTTATTCACAAAACGGGCTATCACATTTATTTACAAACAATGGCCACTTTTGGTGTTAGCGAATGAATATAAAAACAAACCTAAAAGTAGTGCACAATTATTAAATAATAGATGTTTGCCTAGTGTCGGAAGGTCCGCAATGTTTGAAAAAAAATCCAGTTTAGCAGTTATTAAATTAAATCCATTAGCGGCGCTAGTTTGCCTTACCCTTCGCCTTAATAGAGTGATGAAATAATATAGAGAATAAAGTTATTTTCAACTGAAGTCGCAATAGCGTCGTGTGTGAATTAAAGTATTGACCTCTTTTAGACATGAGGTCCCAGATTAATCAACGTGGTTCCATATTGTGCTATAGTATGGTATGGTATGATGTATATGGTATATGGTATGGTTGATCATGATGATAATTTGTGTACTCCGTTTGGTTGGTGGTAGGGCTTATTTGTCCGCTTGGCTAGCTACCACTATCTTATCTAAATATGTCGCCACAATATCAATGTAAGTAGTATTTAGGGGTACCGGCAGCTAGAGACAAGATAGCCAGTGCCTCAGTAGTTGAGGATTCTGAGTAAAATGCGCTACCACCGTCAGCCTTATCGTCACTTAACATCGAGTGAGAAGAAGGTCAAGTGCGTGCCAGAAAGAAATAAAAGTATAACGAAAAACAAAAGATTGTAACACGATACGCGTTACACATATAGCCCGAACTAAAGAAAACAAAACCTTATCTACAAGTGCTTAAAGCTCATACCTCTTTGTATCCAGCGCAGAGGAACACATCATGAATGGTCTCCCTCCTGCCGGCCGCTCGGAACCATCTCTGACACCGTTCGTTGGGGATCACTTCGACGTCTACTTCCTGGAAAAGACATAGATAGATAAATAAGAGCTTATTTGGTACTTCATAACCCCCACATTATCTAAAATAAGCAAAAACATTAGGTAGGTATTTAACAAAAACCAAAATATAACTCTAGCCCCTTGAGTGTCGAGCGACCAGCAGGTGGCTGATAACTATTAAAATTCTATTGTGTCTGGGTATTCGATACTTGAGCTCATATAAACAAAATAAAATCATAAAATAATACGTACTGCACACAATAAAATAAGAACTCTCATTAAAACAGTATGTGAGCTGCAGCAGAGCAAAAAGGACATAGCACAGCGATAATTTTACCTAGACACACACTATAGTAAGTATATGTACAGGCGAAGCACTGGTATTCTGCTACAACCCAAAAAAGAGGTTACTGAAGAAAACTGAGCGTAATCTTTGCAATAGCTGGTCCGCTGATGGGTGACATTTGGGAAGTATCGATCTCTAAATTCTCTATGGTTTACATAATATTGTAGCAGGGTGGAATCGTAATAATTACATAAGTACTCTCACGTTCTTTTCCCAAAAAGGGGTAGACAGAGAATGGAAATCACCAACTTTGAATAAACTCGCCGTTAGTGACACGATGCAACATTTAGCATAAACAAAGTAGAGTTCCGTGGTGGAGTAGATAACATTAGCAACTCTTTGGGCAATGTTGGTAACCTTTTTTCTTCTACGGATCTCCTCATTTCTGATTCGATTACGCAGAGAAACCTCGAGCATATCCCTATTTGTAACAAATGATGAATTATAATTAATTGAATGTATTAATGTGACACCGAAAAAAGTATTTTTATATTACCCACCAACTCGCGTGGTTGCTATCCTAAACTTTATTTATTTATTTGTCTTCGGAAGATCAACAGCACGCGAAACGAAAAAAATGTATGTAACATTCAGATATAGGTAACAGATGGTCAATAACAGGTCTTCAAGTTTAAAAACAGATTAATTAACAAGGTTTTTGTGGACAAAGGAAATAGAAATGAAAATAAATTTATTTGGGACAAAACAGTTCGAACATACAGATAAAAATGGAAAAAATCATAGGACAGTCCCAAAACGGTTCCGACTCAGCAAAATGCTAGCCTTGAGGTTAGCGCTGATCTTCCGTCAGAACCGGTTTAGGTGATGCTGCGATAGCAACACAAGCGTAACACATAAAAATGTATAAAATATAAAAAACCCTAGTATCAAAAATATTTAAATTGAACAGAAAAAAATATATAGGCAGTATATTCCGAATCCCTAACTGATAGATGAGACGCATATAGGCTTATGATGGTGCTGCGTTACCTGTAACACAGAGGGCACTGTGCTCTGTCCGTGCCTCGTCCTGCCCCAACCAGCAACTGTCGCCATCTTGCCGGCCAGCTTCATTTGTTTTTGCGGTAGACATACCTGAAAAGAGAATTGTTCTTTATAGTCTCAGAAGTCGATATAATTCGAAGAAAGTGTGCTCTTATCATATTATATCTTTACACCGCTTCTGTGGTCTAGTGGTTAAGACCACCGGTTTAGATCCAGAGGTCCCGGGTTCGATTCCCAGCAGGGGGTACATGTTTGTGTACTCGGTTTGGTTGGTGGTAGGGCTTGTTTGTCTGCCTGGCTAGCTACCACCATCTTATCTAAATATATCGCCATAACATCAATCTTTGCAACTTTGTTGTGTTCCGACCGCTAGCGATAAGATAGCTAGTGCCTCACTAGTTGAGTGTTCTGGGTGTAGTGCGCTTCCACCAATTGGCCTTATCATCATTTAACATCAGGTGAGATCAAGGCACTGTAATTAACCGTAAAATATATATATAAAAATAATCTTATCATAATGGGGCCTACTGAGGTTTCCCTCTCCCAGTTCGACTGTTCGACAGCATTTTTCGACCCATCGGTATCTATTGTGCAACCCCATTCTTTCACTTTTCTTCCTGTTAACTTCCTAACCACCAGTTTTCGTCGCCAAAAAATCTATATCTACAGCTTGTTAGTTAAAACGAGGGACATATTAAGGGAGGACATTAGGTATTTTTTGCATAATCCTAATAAATAATTTTGCGTATACACTAAGCGTGGGAAATGATCAAATATGTGCCGACTGACTGCGCCAGCGAAGCGCGGCGCCGCCGATAGATCATGCCGAAAGGTGACTTTTTGCTTTGCACACCGCACGCACCCCGCGAGGCTAAGCCTTCATCCCCGCCTCGCGGCGCGTGCCCCGGCAGCGCGTACGTACACCCACGACAAAATCGGCTGTTATACTTAATAGAAAATCGGGTGCCTCCACCACGGGGGCATCACACACCGGGGGCCTAACCCACCAACCCACCCCGTTGCGGGCAGTCTGCGCCGTATTTCTTTATTTGTTTTGTTTACCCAGGCATAAACTACCATAGGATTAAATATGTCCCTCGTGTTAACTATCACTCGTAATACTATATGAATGTGTAGGCTCTGTCTGTACATGCAATTTTTCTGACAGATTTTGGTATAAATACTCGTTTTATGACTCACTGACACCCATTCTACGACTTTTGAAATTTTTGTCTGTCTGTCTGTCTTTCTGTCTGTCTGTCTATATCTCCTCTTATAACTCAAGAACAGTTTGACCGATCTTGATGAAAATTTGTATGTAGTAAGAACATGAGATCGAGTTTTTGACCCGGTGAGTAATTCTCATGCTATGATACTAATTTTATTACGAGTGCTCTTTTTTCTCTTATTCAAAGTCCCTGGTAACTTATTTTTGACACAGAAAATTCTCAACAAGTATATTTATTTATTTACTATATGGTACAAAAGCAGCTTACAAACAATTTTACTAAAGAAAAATATAAAAAATACTAAAACACAAATGTTGAAAAAATTTCCACGAGCAGGATTTGAACCTGCACCCTTCTGACATACCGGGTCAGGTGCTCTTCCAATTGAGCTATCGTGGTTCTAACCAGCCCGCAACTAATTTTTTCAACATTTGTGTTTTTGTAATTTGTTCGCAACAATATTTGCGTTAAAAAAATACTATTTTACTTAGATACTAATTAGTTAATAATGGGACTGTGAAAACGTAAATTTGAATTCTTTGATACTTTGATGAATGATATCAAATGGAAAGGCGAGATCATTGTAGTACAACATATCTGTTCAAAAAGTAAATAATGCAATTATGATTATAATCTATAGTGTATTTGTCACCTTTTATTTCGAGATCACCGATGATATACGAAACTTACTGTATTGTACTTACAGGTAGTATATGCTGCTTAAACACGACCCCCCGGTCCAGCTGCACCAATGCCACGTCGTTCCTGAAGTCTGCAGGCTCGTATGACGGGTGGACCTCCTTGCGTTGGACTGCATACTCTTCGTGGGAGTACCGCTCGCCTGCATCGCGGACGTCCCATTCGCCTAAGCGCACGCGCAGTTGGGAGTTTGGTGTACTGAAAGGGACAAGAACAGTTTATATAGTTTATACAGATCACTGATGTTATATACTCTACCTAAGAATCCTACTTGTTAATACTAAATATGTCGTCGGGTCACTATGGCGCCTTACTAAGCATACTAAGACACGTAAAGCCGTTGGTCCTGGCTGCAATAGCAGTCGTTCACAACCACCAATCCGCACAGGGCCTGCGCAGTGGTCTATGGTCCATTCTCCCTAACCATCCATAGGGTAGGCTCATGTCCCAGCAGTGGGGACACAATGAGCAAGTGATGATGACATCTATCCCCTTTATATTATGACTAGCTGACCCGGCGGACTTCGTACCGCTTTGACAGTTTCCATCATTGAGTTAAATATATATCAATGGTTTCCATGACAACAACACAAACAAATAATTTTGTATTGGAAAATTAAATTGTCGTTTTTAGTATTTTATTTAATATTGCCTATGTTACTCAGCGCTAATGAAGCATTCTAATGGTGAAAGAATTTTTTAAATCAGTCCAGTAGTTTTTGAGTTTATTCGTTGCAAACATAGGTACATATTCTAAGCATTTATTCTAAGCATACATACAAAAATACAAAGGTTTCCTTTATTAATATTGGTATAGATAGAATGTTGTCTACTTACGTAGCGACACAATGAGCGGCAGTGATCACCCATCTGTCGGAGATCAGCGCGCCCCCACAAGCCAGCTTCTTGCTGAGGAACCCTGACTTGATCAGCGCAGCCTGCCACGGGTGGGAGCCGAACCCAGTGGAATGGCCGCCGACTATGCGGTTGGAACGGGTAAAGTGCTCCCCGCAACCTGGAAGGAGAACGCGAACGGGCTAAATGAGTTTCTTGCACGAGTCATATTTAAATTAAAACTCCTTGGAGTTTTTATATCTTTATTGTCTGTGGTTTTTTCCCACCAACTTTCTATGTTTTATCTATAGAAAAGAGGTCGCAATAAAATTACTGTTAAAACGGGGCGTGTATTTCATGCCGCCAAAAAAATTAAATTATTTATCCCGAAACAAACTAGTTTTCTTCTGTCTCGCATCGTTATCCCATACAAACTATAAGTGCATCATAAACGGTCCGAAAAATGAAACCTCAACCTACTTTTGTAGTCTTGACATGTACAGACGCTTGCACAGCAACCTATCCAAAACTGTCAGACTTCTTTAATAAATAATCAACCATATGTCATCTACATAAAGTTCAAAGTTTATTGAGGAAATTTGACAGTTTGTAGTAGTCTGGGGTATGTTCCGATATACACTGCGAGCACTGTCCAGAGCTCTTACTGGTGATAAATTTGTTCCGTTCTGGACTGACAGTATACTGCCGCAGTATTCTAGGGTAATATATGACGTCATAAATCGTCGCCATTTTTGTACTGTAAGCACTGACATTTTCGAGCTAAGGTGCTCTCAGTGCTTTGATCACGTGATCAACAGCGTCCAGAAATGATGACATGGATGACAGCATGGATGACAGTATACTGAACTGCGTTCCGTTTTGAACAGTAACCAGTATAGCTAACTATAAAGGAACTAAATTAAAGGCTTCGCAGTATACTAAATTGACGCAACCTTACAGTGCTCGCAGTGCATATCGGAACATACCCATAAGTTTAATATTTTTCAATCTAAATTTACCTTTCTGTTCGAGATTTAAGGGTTATTGTAAGCTGTTGACGTTTTAAAACCTTTTTTTACATTATGTAATAGGATACTTAGATATATTTAAGTATGAGTTAACGCGGCCATTTGCATGATGCATTTTTGTTTCGGATCCTTAATCTGGTACTACAATTGATCGTAGCATACAAACTTCTTTTTTTTCATGACAATACAGAGTCCAGTGACAAAATTGATGCCATATCTCCATCTATTGTGAATGAAACATAGTTTTGAATATTTTTTTGTTATAAGAGGCGTATCTATACCCAATATTATGCATAGTATAGTATAATATAGCAAAAACAACCTCTTACAACAAAAAAAATATTGAAAACTATGTTTCATTCACAAGAGGCGTATCTATACCCAATATTATGCATGCAATAGTATATTATACTATACTCTTATAGATACGCCTACACTACTATAGATACCATAGATACTATAAATAATACTACTATAGATACGCCTCTTATAACAAAAAAATATTAAAAACTATGTTTCATTCACAATAGATGGAGATTTATGCAATCAATGACAGTAATAATGCATACCTACATTACAAATAAACGTTATTTTAAAAATTTTAAATATTGTTAGTTTCCGAATGTGAAGTGATCTATTTTGATTAACAAAAGAACGTCTAAAAATAATTTCTGTGTCAATTTGTCTGCGCTGGCGCATTTTGACGACATCCATAGCCGAGTGGCTTGCACGCCGGACTTTGGGCGGCGCTAACTCTGAGCTCCCGGGTTCGATTCTGGTCGGGTCAATGTCGAAAACGAACTTTTCGATATTATGTCGGGTCTGGGTGGTTCCATAAAACGAGTGCTTTAGCTACTTACCTTGGGATCAGACCAATGTACGTGATGTTGTCTAATGGCGGCTCCACGTTAGTGCCGTGAAGCTTCGTAAACAGGCGTGAACGTGAATGTGACGGTTTTCGCGGGGTTCACGCGCGTTCACGCTTGTTCCCCGATTAGAGTCGGTATTTTGTCCCGCGACAAAGGGTTCGCGCTCCCTTCGCGCGGCGTTCACGCGTACACATCCACATTCACGGCCCCGTGCCAGTTTCTCTGGACTACAAAGGACCACACCAAACAAAGGTATTCCACTTCTACGTCCATTTCGCGTGTGAGCATCCCGTGAATGTGTAAAGTACGACTTGTGCCGTCAATTCATGGCGTGAATTCGCGGCACTAATGTGGAGCCGCCATAATAATATTTTTTGAAATATATTTAATTTGAAAAAAGACAAAGTGTTGAAAAAATTCCACGAGCGGGATTCGAACCCGCACCCCATGGTATGCCGGGTCAGGTGCACTACCAACTATGCTAACGTGGCTCATATCTATCTATCATAGTTGGAAGTGCACTTGACCCGGCATATCATGGGGTGCGGGTTCGAATCCCGCCTCGTAGAATTTTTTCAACACTTTGTCATTTTTCGAATTGTAATTTGTTCGCAACAATACTTGCGTAAAATTATATGTAATCATAAAATATTTAAAATGCAAAGCATTGCGACACAAAAGCTGGTGATCTAAAATACAAAAATGGTGCGTGCTGATTATGGAAACGGCTGTGCTGGTTGGAAAGCGAGAAAGAGATAGCGAATTGAACAACAACGAGAAAACTCAAATGCAATTGATATTATGCTTATTTTTTATTACCGAAACAGGAATTACTTACTTATAAATGAAAGATTATATTAGTAAAAAAAAAAAAAATATCTATTCCAACATTTTTAAATCTCTATGAAGGAGAGTTTCAGAATGAGCAGCGGTCTGTGTAAAATTAAAAAAAAACTTATAAATTTTCACGATTCATTTTTAAGGATAAAGTTTAACTGGGCTTAAGGCAAGCTGGCGTTGCTTCTACATTTTAGCCATTAAAAAGTATGCTTAGGATACTAACCGGTTCTTAAACCCATAAAACATTTTAAACTACTATTTAAGTCTTTTTAACTCGTCGTCATGTGTGTTCAGTCATTATAACCCGCCATGTTTTATTTCGCTTGCAGTTCGAAAACGATTCACGACGACATTGCGGTTCCTTCGAAAATGTTCACAAAAAAGTTTTCAAGCACTCGAGTTTTATCGTCGTCTCCCTTCATCACATTGCAAAACAAACAAAAACTCTCACCCGGGTAACTTGGTCGCGGTTTGTGACCGTTCGTATGCACCGGCACATAATCAACATCACCATCATTGCTGTGGCTAAAATGGTTGGTCTGTGTCGAAGTCTCGTGGTATGACGGTTTGACGTGATAGTAATTGTGGTTGTTATCCCAGTCCGGCCGGTTCGTAACCGGTTCTTCGGGCCGGTTGTGGGGATTCGGCCGGTTGTTGTGGTTGTTGTTGTTGTCTGTGTAGATGATGATCGGTTCCTCGTATTGGTTCGTGTTTTGATAGTCGTATGTTTCGTGGGGGAATGCGCCGATCAGTTCGATTAGGTCACCTGTGGTAAGTTGTGTGTTAGTCTTGTTAGGTTTAGTGACAAGTGTGTTGGGTTGGGGCATGTATATTGTTGTTTCTATACTCTTGTTATAATACTCAGAATATAACTGAAGTGATTGCTACTTTTCGAACCCGTTGCAGGGTCTGCAAAGGGTTCGAAATGTAAGGATAAAAATTAAAAAGTAATGTGTAAAATAAACGCGAGTAGATCCGTAAAAGTTGTTTCATTTAAATGTGTAGTGTTCGCGTAAACTTTAGAAAGCAGTATGTGATTGATACTTTTCTGAGTATGAGCGCTAGAAAGTAGAATTAGTAGTAAAGTTATATTACCTACTTCTTTTTTAAATGAATTAGTGTGGATTGCTTATTTGGTAAATGACAAAGTCAGGGAGATGCTGTTTAGACAATTAATGAGAAATGTTTAATGATAATAGTAGTTTCCTTTTGCCTTAAGGCGAAGGGTATGGCACACTAGCGCTGCTAATGGATTTAATTTGATAACTGCTAAACAGGATTTTTTTTCAAACATTGCGGACCTTCCGACACTAGGCAAACATCTATGATTTAATAATTATACACTACTTTTAGGTTTGTTTTTATATTCATTCGCTAACACCAAAAGTGGCCATTGTTTGTGAATAAATGCGATAGCCCGTTTTGTGAATAAACCACGCAACAAAACGTAGTTCACAATTATTAAATAAATACTATGGATGCTTTCCTGTTATCGGACGGTAAAAAAGATAAAGGTTTAAAAAAGATTCGGTCCGTTAGTAATTGTCAAATTATCAAATGGTGGCGCTAGTGTGCCTTACCCTTCGCCAAGTATAAAAGATGATTCCATTTAAATTTCTAAACTTTAATTATTATTTTATCAGTAAATATGTGGGATTTTACTGACATCTCATACAGATTTCTTGGGGAAATTTGAACAAACGTTTCTGCTTTGTTATTTATTTTACCAAACACATAGGTACTTAAAGGTACGAGAATTCTTCACACATAAATAAACGTCATATCACTATTTAAAAAAAAATCACTTGCTCAAAAGCTATATATTTATTTTTATTTTGTTGCAATTTTTAATTATCTTTGGTCAAAATATAAAGTTATATAATTGTAACCATAATATTATTATTATGAGGAGGAGGTTTCTGTCTCTGGAGCCCTAACCACCGGTAGCTTGGACCCTAGTCCCGATGCCGGCGGACCCCTATTTTTTAATATTTTTAAATGTTTTATTTATTTTGTTTTAAAAAAATATTTAAAAATGTAAATCTTAATGAGAAAAAATAAATAAAGATATTATAAATAATGAGACAAGCAGTTGAAACAATTGATACTGTGTAATACATACTGTATAAGTACTTTTCTATGACAACAAAACAAACAAATCGTTAAATATTTACGCGTGAAAGCGTATCAAACAAACAAACAAAAAATAAACTCACTTTTTTTAATAAAAAAAAGTATCCTATATCCTTCCCAATACCGTTGAGAATATGTGTACAAAGTTTCATGATGATCGGTTGAGTAGTTTCTGCGAGAAAGCGTAACAAACATACTCACATTCACATTTTATAATATTAGTAGGGATATTGTCGAGCCTGTTTTTGAACTGATTTAAATATTGGATTGAGATTACTAATTCTTTTGTATAAGGTATCTTTTATTATGACATCTCTAAAGAATGTGCATATCCGTATTTTTGCGCAGGGGTAGAGAACCATTGCGTCGTAACAACACGTAACAATAATTAGTTCCAGTGTGCAGTAATCTTTGGAGGAAGTGTTAATACGTAGTTACACATTCGGAAGTGTTATAATGTTTGCATATGCAAATTTATGCTTATATCACGAACTGTAACTCAGTTAGTAGGCTAACTCGATTGATGTTAAAATGTAAGCAATTAACTTTGATCGAGTGAGAGCTTTTTCGATCGAGTTGAAGTTCCAATTTGTTTGTATGTGGTGCGATGTTTCTGTTCATTCAGTCAGGGCTTCTCTTTATACATATAGCTCCTCTCCCGGACTACACGTGCTGGTCTTAGGAACCATCATCATACTGTACAGACAATCAGTACTCGTACCAAAAAAATTGGCAAGTCGTTCCTCTGTAAGACCATTCGGCTTTGGAATTCTTTGCCGGCGCATGTTTTTCCCAGCTCCTATAGTCCCGGGTCTTAAGCGGGGCGTGAAACGGCACTTATGCAGGCCGTCATGAATGGGTGCGCTTGTTACCGTGCTTGTTCCACGGTGAGGAGCGCTCTCATTACTTTGGACTGCATCGGCTGCTTACCATCAGGCAGGATGTGGTCACAATGATGTGTCAATATAAAAAAAAAAGCGTGTAACAGAAAGGTGCGGTAAAAATGAAAAGATCCAAAGTGTATCAGATATAGATCTTGTATGTGTTGTTCATCATCATCATCATCAGCTCATTTTTTTATGTCCCCACTGCTGGGGCACGAGCCTTCCCTATGGATGGATAGGGAGAACGGGCCATAAACCACCACGCGGGCCTAGTGCGGATTCGTGGTTGTTAACGACCGCTAATGCAGCCGGGACCAACGGCTTTACGTGCCTTCCAAAGCACGGAGGAGCTCGAAATGTTAAATGTTTGGTCACCCATCCGATGACCGGCCTTTGCGAAAGTTGCTTAACCTCAGCACTCGCGGACCGGGCGCGTTAACCACTGCGCCATCGAGCCCCTCATGTGTTGTTACTGAGACATAATTATTAACTTTAATTTATCATACATTTGTAAATTAAATATTTAGTACATGGATGATCGAGCTTCGCTCGGTATTTTTTTCACGGTTAAAACGACGTTTTCTAAAAATAAAACCTAGCTAGATCGATTTATCGCCCCCAAAACCCCCTGCATACTAAATTTCATGAAAATCGTTGAAGCCGTTTCCGAGATTCAGATTATATATATACATATATACAATAATTGCTCGTTTAAAGGTATTAGATAGATATTAGTGAAGTCATGTACGCCGGGCGCGCAATATTAAGCAGCAGTGATCAAAAATGTAGTGTAAATGTAGTGGTGTGAACGGCATTATTGTCGCGGGTCCGTAAGCCAACGCGTATTAAACATCACAAGCACCACAGAGCCCACCAGTTATCATCCCGTGCCTCGGAGAGCACGTAAAGCCGTTGGCCCCGGCTGCATTAGCAGTCGTTAACAACCACCAATCCGCACTGGGCTCGCGTGGTGGTTTATGGCCCGTTCTCACTATCCATCCATAGGGAAGGCTAGTGCCCCAGCAGTAGGGGCATTAAATGAGCTGATAATGGTAAAATGTGATGTTTCAGATCGTTCTTCAGTCAGGACTTTTCTTTATATAATAAACTAGCTGATCGGCGGACTTCGTACCGCTCGCTTTGACAGTTTCCATGACAGTACAAGATCTCCCGCCCAGAGTAGACTTACGAACCGATGGCATAGTGACATTCGCAAGAGCTACTTGTAGCCTAAACTGAATAAAATGATTTTGAATTTGAATTTGACGACCTCCTTGGTCGAGTGGCTTGCACACCGGTTTTCATGGTGTCGCCATCTCTGAGGTCCCGGGTTCGATCCCCGGTCGGATCAATTTAGAAATACCTGTTTTTCTATATTGTTTCGGGTCTGGGTGTTTCTTATGTATAATAAGTATGTATTTAAGTATATTAAGTATGTTTATCCGTTGTCTAGTTAACCATATAACGAGTTTCTTAAGGAAGCTTTTCTTGGGGCTAGATAATTGGTGTGAATGTGGGAAACATTTATTTACATTTATTTATTTAATTTGAATTTGACTACAAAACAAACAAAACCTTGACAGTTTCCATGACAACAAAACAAACAAATCATTCGTCCGCGAACATCCGTATCCCATGATAGACCACTATAGCAGCGCCACCTACGGGGTCCAATTGTAAATCTAACTAAACCATTCTTGAATCCACTTGAACACACACAGAAAATTTCATCCAAATCGGTCTAGCGTAGGAGTTTAATAACATACACACGCACAGAAGATTTATATATATAAAGATAAGCACATGTCACGTCTTTCATCAGTTAATTGAACTTAGCGGAAACATGACAATCTCTTATTGAGGTAGACGGGCAGATTAACCATACCAGTTCCCATCATTGGTAGTTTATCTTTCTCTAGTCGCAATCTGGTGGGTTACTCTTGAAACACAATTGCAATAATCAATTTCCAATCCCAAATCTAAAAAATTCAAATGGCACTCTTAAAAGCGATAATAGCGCTACATTGGAATTAAATTGCGTGGAAATTGAGTGAACAAATTATTATCGAGATGGGGAGTTCCGAAATTGCGAAACTTATCCCAATATCGATACATATTAAACGCATTGGAATTGTATTGAGATTGAGTTTGCGTCAAGAGTAGCCTACCTGCAAGTCTGTGGCGTTGCCAGCTGAAGTTAACGCTTCAACAGACGTGATATAACGCCCGACGCCACTTTCACTGTTGAATTTCACTTGTATCTCGATTCAGTAATAAAAGATTAAGTACGAGCGATTGGTGGGCTAAAGGTTCAATTTAAACATGCTTATGCAAGATGAAAGCTATGATTTAAGCATAGTTTTGCGTAGTCATAATCAGTGATCGGATTGGTAGTGCAATTTTGCGGGATTTCATGACGAAATTTTAACGTGGACATGCCAACCGCGCGGGATTACAATTTCGATAAGAGCTGGTCACACTAAAGACGTAATGTTATTGTATTTACACATTGTTATGCTTTTTTTACACGGCTGAATTGGCCGCCATGTTGTTGTTTCAACAATGTCAAATGTTTTAATCTTTATCTTAAGTATTGTTGTATAAGTCACAATCTTAGGGTTGTTATTAAACAAATGGTTATTTTAGCCATTTGTCTATGTTGTGTAAACACTTTTATTCGTAATTGATTGCTTGCATGTATTAAAATAATAAAAAAGTATTTACAGAGCCAATGTTTTTTATTTCTTCCCTACTTTTTACTTTAGAAATGATAAACATTTAAAATGTATTACTTATTAAGTAAATACTTGTTTTCTTCTATAATTTCTAACAAGAGAAATATGTATTTTACACGTATAGAATATTTCCGAAATCCCGCAAAACCGCGGGCGTATCCATACTAATATAATGTTTGAGGACGTTAACCCTAAATTGCACTAACTAATCCGATCACTGGTCATATGTGAGTTAGAAATGAGATATAACAAGACGTTAACGCGTAAATATTTTTCTAAGCATTACACGAATACTTTACCTAGTCTCGCCTCTGTGGCCGTGGTCCCGGGTTCAATACCCAGGTCGGGCAAAGCGTGTTTCGGGTTTATCGATGCATAGCCCGGGTATGTGATCACCAACCCGTATTTGGCAGCGTGGTGAGTAAGCCAATGCCCATCAATTGTAGTGATGACTTGATTTCAATAATGGAGGCCTTTACCCAACAGTGGGACATAATATAGGCTATTTACTTACTACTTACTTACACGAATGATTCGATCAGTTTCATACGGCCTTACTTTCTGTGCATTTCATAATAGCTCCTTTAATAGCATAATATTTAGAAAACTGATGACCGAAAGCTACGTAAACCCTACGTAATTCTTACTAGCATTGTAATGAGTTGTATATGAGAGCATAGTTAAGATTGTTATTACTAATTTGCTTGGAAGATTTATATAATTTTCCCTTCTTTAAAATTTACACAAACTCTCCACAAAGGCATGCCGTGGCGGTCAATAGAAGGCTTGTACTTAGCATTTAAGATGTTATTATGTTACATAGTTTTTTTATTTAGTACAAGTTTTCGCTGACTGTCCTTAATAAATAAATAAATAAATAAATAAATAAATAAATAAATAAATAAATAAATTAATTAATAAATAGCCGATTAAGGGACAAGAGTTCCAAGATGCACTCACATCTCGCACACGCGATCGACTAGCTACCAATCACAGATGTTATCCATTTCACCTCGGAGTCCTACTTTGAATATGCTAAATGTTGGCAAGTACTCAAACATAGTGATTTTGATACTCTGTCGTATCCGTTTTGGGAGAAGGAGAGAGATTAATGAATGTATGTATCAAGAACACAAAACTCTATAATCCCAACTACCTTTATGGTCTAGTGGTTAAAACCACCGGTTTAGACCCAGAGATCCTGGGTTCGACTCCCAGCGAGGGTACAGGTACTCGGTTTGATTGGTAGAGTTTGTTTTGTCCACCTGGCTAGGTACCACCATCTTATCTAAATATGTTTGTAGCATTGTCGTGTTCCGGCAGCTACAGATAGGATAGCCAGTGTCTCAGTGGTTGAGAATCCCGGGTGATGCGCTTCCATCATTGGCCTTTATCAGCACTTAACATCAGGTGAGATGAAGGCACTATGTTTACCCGCATGGTATAATAAAACCTCCTAACAATACAATTATATTAGACGCGACTGTCAACGCAAGCGCCGAAACAATGTACCGATAACATAATTGACTGTCACACATGGTTGTGCCTCAAGAATACTCGCCTTATTAAAAACAATGGCCTAAAAAAGTACGAATAAATTATCGAGCTCGAATAAAGTCGTGAAAGTGTAAAAATATAATAATGGTACATTACAAAATTGCCGTAAGATGTGTGCGTGTCGCCCGGAAACGCGCGATCCACAGTTAGCGGCGCGTATGACAAACGGTGCGTGAATTTGTGATAGTGAGAGTACAAGGCATAGGAGGTTAGCGGTAGATAAAATACCTAGTCATATTGTGTCACTTACTTAGTGGAATATAACTTAATTCAATTCAATTCAATTCAATCATTTATTGCTCTCCATAAGTATACATGAGTTGTTACAATATTAGTTAGATAGAACGTTATGGGCCCGGATTGGGCACGACAATGTTTTGAGAGGAAATTAATATCTAATCTTATTCTACTGCTTATAATTCAAAATATGTATTAATTTTATTATTTTCTATACAATAATTATACTGTCAATTACTTAATTACATTATTTATTAAAATTTATTTATAAATATATATATTAAAATTATAGTTATTATATTATTATAGTAACAATAATAATAAAAAAGTAGATGATTCAAATATGTTTTTCTAAAATTTAACGGAACTTCTAAGTGAGTTACATCCAGCCTCCTGTCCTGAGTAATAATTAATGAAGTTCTTAATTTAAGAAAACCAACAAAAATACGAAAGTAAATATTAATTAAGTTTTTATAGTTGAACAATATTTGCCATGTATTGTTTACCTTACCTGATTTTACGGGGTGCTTAAGCCAATGCAATATCAAAAGCGGACAATAAATGATCGCACCTTTACAAAAGAAGTCGAAGGACACTTCACCCGGATTTGGTTTGGGGCACAATAATGCTTCTTACTTTGCTGTAATGGCGATTGACTTAATAATTTATAAAATGGCTCGCTGGGTATCAACGTCTGTGACCTATGGTTAACCATAGTCCAGAGTCTTGTTTTAATGTGGATTAAACGAGTAAAACGAGTAACTTGGGAATATTTCATGTATTCACATAGGGTACATAAAGCAGAGATGTTTGACACATTTAGGGTGTCATAACATATCAAAGTTTAAATTAGGAACGCTGTAGCCAGGTGTTCTCATTGTCAAAACCAAGTAATTTTAACACCTTTAACACAGAGAAGCGACTCATCATTAAACCGCTACCGCTCATCGCTTACGCCAAGGAGAGAGAGAGTATGCACGCATGCATTATGGCGTCAAGTTTCGTAATACCAGACGTCGTCGTGGTATGAATAATTCACACTTTTAACCTTCTGTTTTGAACAATAGAGACTGTTTTCTATATTCGCGGTGACCTACTTATTATTCTGGTGTGATTCAATAGTTAAGTGGCATAGTTTACTGTCCTTCTTTACTTAGATTCGTAACGGTAATGGGTGGAATCGTTGAAATTTTTGAACACTCCATATACGCGCATGGGCCGATACAACTTTGTAGAGGGCCGTGCTGGTTTATTTGTTAATTTTTTTGTTATTTTATTTGAACAACTAACAAGATCAAACACTGTACACGTTAGTACTTTTTCTTTTCTTAAACAAGATATTATCTTATATTACCAATTACTTAGACCCTAGTTTTTAGCGTTCCGTAGCCAAATGGCAAAAAACGGAACCCTTATGGATTCGTCATGTCTGTCTGTCTGTCTGTCCGTCCGTATGTCACAGCCACTTTTTTCCGAAACTATAAGAACTTAATAAAGTTGAAACTTGGCAAGTAGATGTATTCTGTGAACCGCATTGAGATTTTCACAGAAAAATAGAAAAAAAAACCAATAAATTTTGGGGGTTCCCCATACTTAGAACTGAAAGTCAATTTTTTTTAATCAAACCCATACGTGTGGGGTATCTAGGTATATATACCACATGCTTTATAAATTTTCTCGTGTATATAAAAAAGATTGAAACAGTGCCATCTAGTGATCAACTTGTGAAACTAATTTGTACCATCATTATCAGTCTATACTAGTCCATTGCTGGACCTAGGCTCCAAGTGCACGCCATGCGCTACTGAGCACGATCCTCGGCTACTCTCATCCTGCTCATGCCAGTTACTTTGCGAAGGTCGTCGCAAGGATATATAGATTAATAAATCCATAGAAACTGTAATTTACTTTAACTCGATTGAATTAGGTAAAACTAAACATGCACTAACATTGTGTAAGCGAAGCGAGCGCTTATTCTAATGAAACTTAATGATCTTTTCCTTGAATGCACAGATGAATAAGTTCACAAAGAACAATGGTTTTAAACTCAGCTTATATTATATAAGAGTAGACATATTTAACTAAAAATAATAATAATAATAAATACGTTTATTGCTTTCAAAAAAACTAGTAAAAAAAAAACTAAAAAAAAAAGAAAATCTAATCAACGGAGTTGTACAATAGTTACCTTTAAATTAGGATTTTTGCATTAACAATTATGTATTTAAATCGAAACAGATTGGTTATGCACTTCATGCTAAGGTAAGACTTGAAGCCGGGATCTTTCGCAATCAAGACGATACCTCTTTAATTGAACAACAACCGAATCGTCTCAGTCTTAAATATTGTTTTTAAATTGCACTCGTAATTACCTTAGTACCTGGATGACCGAGCTTTGCTTGATATTCTTTTACGGATAAAACGACGTTTTCTAAAAATGAAACCTAGCTAGATCGATTTATTGCCCCCGAAACCCCCTACATAGATACTAAACATGAAAATCGTTGGAGCCGTTTCCGAGATTAAGATTATATATATACATATCTATATAAGGTCACTTTTTATCAACTGCAAATATTTTGACAAAACATCTAATTATATCAGAGAAATAAGACCCTAGCATTCAAAAAAATTCAGGCTAGTTTTTTTTTTGCTTTTCTTGACACAAAAATTGTAATATTTTTAGGAGTGGCCTCTCTGTCGGCTCTTTTGAATGAAATAAGGTGCACGTGTAAGCGGTGAAGGCATTGCGGCCTCTCTGTTTCGGCTCCTTTGAATTGAAACTACCGAAAGTGCTTTATATACAAGAATCGCCCGTTTAAAGGTATTAGATACTGGTGTCAAGAGACTGTTCTGATATTTTATTATTTGATTTTTTACAATTACAAATCTATATGTCTCGAGTGGGAATCGAAACCGTGATTGATTCCCTTGATTTGTTCTAGTAAAATTATATCTAGATTGTTCTGCGTTAAAGTTTGTATAATTTTTAAATAATTTTGTTTAAATGTAAAAAAGAGTACCTCTCCAAAACTTTGTGTTGTGTAAGTAAAATTTGGCAATTTAATATTAGTTACATATAACACATAAATTATCTTACCGATTAGTAACATATATATGTATTTATGTACGTACAGATAACATAGATGTTTACATATCAATAACATAATTGTAATTTCCATGAAAACTTTATAGTTTTCATGGAACATGAAATAACCATAAACTAATGTTAGGGGAAAATTTTTAACGCAAATTTTTGTTGCGAACAAATTACAAAAACACAAATATTGAAAAAATTTCCACAAGCAGGATTTGAAATTTTAAAATTATTTGAACATTTTATAAATAGCTTGCTTACTTCATAACTGATCTTTAATATTGATCGGATGTTAGTGACGGTAGTTGTTGACATTGAATGGGCGCCTTTGGTTTTCAAAGTAAAAAGTGTTGAATAATTTCGGCGGGCTGGTTAGAACCACGATAGCTCAATTAGAAGAGCACCTGACCCGGTATGTCAGAAGGGTGCAGATTCAAATCCTGTTCGTGGAAATTTTTTCAACATTTGTGTTAATGTTAGGGTAGTTTTGTGTAACTACCAAAAATACGCTTAGTTTTATGTAAATTCCATGACCACGGGCTGGTTTGTGTAACTTCCATGAATACGAGAACTTTTGTGTAAATTCCATAATCACGCACAGTATGAGTAACTATTATGAAAAGAGCAGTGTTGTGGCAGTTTTGTGTAAATGTCTAGACCACAGGTAGTTTTATGTAAATACCATGAACACGGGCGGTTTTATGTAACTACCATACAAACAGTCAGTTTTAAGTAGCTTACATGCACATGAGCAGTTTGTGCATTCCGCGGTCAGTTTTGTATTACTCCCATGAACAGTAGTATTTTTGTGTAACTTCATCAATAGTATACATGTCATACTTTGTCTTATAACATCAACATTGAATTAAATATTTATATAAAATACAGTGAAAAAATTAAACGCCCACCCGACCCAGCTAGGAAGGCTGACGTAAGCGCTGAATTTTATCACTACTTTTTGATTTTTGAAATGCTTTAGAGCGACATTAGTGCCGTCTATCCAAAAGTCCATCGGTTGCAATTAGCTAGTGTTGTCTGTATATAGTTGTGTTGGGTAACATGTTAACAAGGACCCTGGTGACATTTCATAAAATATTTTTTTTCTAGTTAAATTTTATCTTGTAACTATACGGGTCGACTTTTTATCACCATCCAAGCCTTCTGAGATGACTCCCGTGATACAAACGAACAACTCTTTCTATGGGACCAACTCCCTAACTCGAAAAAAAATATCAGCTGTTCCATACATTTTGGTCGAATGAATATTGATGTTTTGTATGGAACAGCAGATTTTTTTTTTCGAGTTAGGAAGTTGGTCCAATAGTAAAAGTTGTTCGTTTGTATCGCGGGAGTCAAGGAGTTAAAGCAAAATTTAAAAAAAATATATAAATAAAATTATTTTAAAGAATGACGTCTTTATCAATTGTTTAATACTTGCAAGTGTTATTTTGACAGTGAGGGTAGTAACTTCACAGTGACGTAATACCGCTAGCTCGCAGCGTAAAACACAAGCTAGTAAAAAAAAACGACGGGTTGCACTCTGGGAGTGCCGACAGAAGTGAAAACTTGAATATTAACGTTGTGCATTTTTGATATTTTGGAAAGGTTAGTGAATAATTTTGCACGAATTGCTTTAATTATCAGTATAAAAGTACTCTCATTTATGTGGTAGAATACAATATTTATTTAATGGGCTATCGTACACAAACATGACAATTTATATTACATTAAAAAGTTATATTAAGTTATATTAAAAATTTATATTACGCCGCGCCAGCTGTCTACTCTCCATCCGTCTTACGAATTTTCGATCAGGTCACGTGTCCTGACGGTCACGTGTCCTGACGGTCACGTGTCCTGACGCGAGTTTAACATTTTTTACCCATTCCAAAAAAAGTGCACAACGCCGCTAAAGAAGTTTTCACTTCAAAAATCAACGAGTCTTCTGGAGCCTCGGTAGCTCAGCAGTCAGAACATTGGACCGGTTATCTAAAGGTCGTGGGTTCGAATCCCACTCCGGCTTTCTGAGGCTGGTTGATTTTTTCATGTAAAACTTTATCTATATGGTACTTACTAGCGTTGTGAACAACCGGGGCGATCTCGCTGGGCCTCTCAGTGGTATCCCTGTCCACACAGCATGCCCAGATCATGCCTCCCGAGCAGAGGTCCAAGGGTTTCCCTCCACCCAGCACGCAGGATATGCTGAGTCCGCATGGATACCTGGCCCCACGATACCGGCACGTCTGAGGTATCACTGGAAAAGATGCAGAAGGTATTTGTTAATAATCATTATATTGTCTGGAAGACAACAAAAATACATAAAATATACGTGTGTTTTGTCAGATTGTCTTTTGTTGTACATCATCATCATCATCATCATTATCTCCCCATCACCCCACTGCTGGGGCACGAGCCTTCCCTATGGATGGATAGGGAGAATGGGCCATAAACCACCACGCGGGCCTAGTGCGGAATAGTGGTTGTTAACGACTGCTAATGCAGCCGGAACCAATGGCTTAACGTGCCTTCCAAAGCACAGAGAAGCTCGAGATGATATATTTTTGGTCATCCATCCGATGACCGGCCTTTGCGAAAGTTGCTTAACCTCAGCACTCGCGGACTGGGCGCGTTAACCACTGCGTCATCGAGCTCCATTGGTGTACAATAAAGTGTATTTATCTTAATATTGTATTACGTTTCGGTAGCCTTGTTCTTAGCTCTGTCCGATTGTAACCGATTCTAGTAATACTCATATGATATCAATTGGGAAGATAACTGGTTTATAGTCAATAGAGAAACTTCGTAGGAACTGTCAGAACGATTTTTCTCAATAAAAAATAAATGGGAATGAAAACTATGACGTCACTATTTTGTTTCGATAAATGAGTGTTCATTATTAATTTTTTAGGTTACAGAAATTCATGCATTCTATTATTAGTAAGTTTTGTTCCTGTCATTTAAACGTCATTTCAAATTAGAGTAAAAGAGACAAAACACGGAATAACTATTCGAACAAAGAATAATGTGATTGTTTTAAAGAGTACAATTATTGTTGTTGTCTATATCCCTATAGCGAGCGCTCCTTCTCACTTTCATTTAAAGTCACTGGTAACTAAACTGGTTTTCTGTATTTCTTATAGTTACAGATTTTTCCATCATGTCCCAGTTAAAAAAAACATACTGTATATTAAGTTTGCTATCTTTTGGAAGTTTTGACTCTGTGGACTGGTGGTTAAACCACCGCTCTCAGAACTAGAGGACCAGGGTACGATTCTCACTGTGAAGCAGCGCCCTCTGATGAAATTAGAGGAGAGTTAAAATATACTTCAACAAATTTTCTGGATATGCACAATTAGGGCGATTTTTATGTGCAGGAGTCAGTGACTCTACCCGCCCCTATTGTTTTTGACAAATTTTCTGGATATCCACCATTAGGAATCTTAAGAAGGAAATTAATTTCTATTTAAGCTTTAACAATGAACTAAAACAAATGGCTTTGACAAAAAAAAGGTCGGAAGGTTTACTATTGGTCATTCTATGGTCATCTTCATGGTAGGCGGAGTTAACTACGATGGAAAAAATGTTTGTAACTGGATATCCTTAAAATTTGTCGATCGTAAATATTATATAAGGTCACATTTTATCAACTGCAAATAATTTGACAAAACATCTAATTATATCAGAGAAACAAGGCCCTAGCATTTAAAAAAAAATTCAGGCTAGTTTTTTTTTTACTTTTCCTGACACAAAAATTGTAATATTTTTAAGAGCGGCCTCTCTGTCGGCTCCTTTAAATGAAACTACGGGCACGTGTAAGCGGTGAAGGCATTGCGGCCTCTCTGTTTCGGCACCTTTGAATTGAAACTACCGAAAGTGCTTTATTTTACTTTTTAATCAAAATGTCGTTTGGCGTTTTTCTTGAAAACTAGCGTATAAAAAATTAAGATTTTTTCATAAAAATTGTTTATATATGTTGTTGAATTTATCCTCAAAATATTTGCATTTAATAAAATGTGACCTTAAATACATGTATGTATACATAATCTCGTCCTTCTCCCAAAACGGGATAGCAGAGCATCTAAATCACCAATTTGGAGTAAATTCGCCACCACATTTAGTATAATCAAAGTAGAGATGCGATGTGACCTTATATAGAGATAACATCAGCAGCGCTATTCTCTAAACAAAACAGCGTCGAACTCGACGTTGAACTCGCTCATAAATTGCAAACGATTTTCAACCTACTTTTAAATAGTAATAAAGTCTACATTCGTTTGCAAGTTATGAGCGAGTTCAATATCGAGGTCGACGCTGTTTTGCTTAGAGAATAGCACTGCAGTGACAGGTTGCTAGCCGATCGCCTGATGAGCGAGCATCTTGGAACCCTTGGCCCTTAGTCAGCTCTTAAGACATGCACGGGAAGGTAGGCAGCTGTTACATTATTTTCACGTCCTAGACAAGCATGGGAGCTAAATATTGTCATATAAATTCTCGTTCTTGTTAACGTGATCTAATGTCAAATCAAACTTGCAGTAGGCGCTCTGTACTCGGTTTTTATTTAAAGTAAGTTTTTTTTTATATCTTGTTGTTTCAAGATAAAAAAACACTAGAAAAAATCAACCGGTTTCAGGAAGCTCGTTGTGCAGGGTAGCTGACGTTTCGGACACGTTATATTCGGACACAGTGTCCGAATTGACAATTTTTAATTTTATTATTTTTCACGGGTATTGTTGTGCCAGTTAGAAATATGATAGTCAGTTCCTCAGTGGTTGAAAGATTGGTAGATTCCGAGTTAATAGGAATTACATATGTCGGGCATGCCACCGTCCGGGTGAGTCTATCAGACATATTATTTTTGAATGTTCTCGTCTGGCTAACGGGAGTACTTACACATGCATAACCAAGTGGCCAGGATTATCCACCAGCAACTTGCTTTGTTTTACAACCTTGTGGATTCTGAGGTACCGTACTACAAGTATGTGCCCGACCCAGTTCTCGAAAATGACCATGTCACGTTGTACTGGGATCGATCTATCATCAACAGGACTATTGTAGCTAATAAGCCTGACATTTGTGGTGATAGATCGATTAGCGCGCCGCACGATGATTGTCGATATCACCATTCCCCATGACGAGAACCTCGTGAAAGCTGAGAAAGAGAAACAAATCAAATATCTCGACTTAGCACACGAGGTTGTCGATATGTGGAGTGTGGATTCGGCTGTTATCGTACCGATTGTTGTTATGGCCAATGGCCTAATGGCCAAGAGCCTCAATCAACATCTAATGAGGCCCTAACCACCGGTAGCTTGGACCCTGGTCCCGATGCCAGCGGACTCCTATTTTTTATACTTTTAAATGTTTTACTTATTTTGTTTTTGGAAAATATTTAAAAATGTAAACTTATATGAGAAAGAAATAAATATTTTTATTTCAGGCGCAGCCCATAAATTGTGTTAGTAACTGCAGTGTAAACGCAGATTATGGTGATGAAACTTGTTTATTTGCTTGTCTGTGTAATATAATAAAGATGGACAATTAGAAACAAGAAAATTGTTTTCTAGAGGGATGAAAGAGAGTAAGTGAGTGACAGGGCATAAAATAAAATAAACAGCCAGTGTCCTTATTAAGAAAGTATTTTCTAAAGTAACAACAAATTAAGTAACAATGCTTCGAAGTAACAACAGTTAGAAGACACAAATAAATAAATACATCGAACGTCTTGGAGAACCTAGTAGTAAACTACTACTCTTGAGGAACCTTAAGTTTCTCGACGCTCATTATTCCGGTTTCGATGTAAAGGCCACAGTCAGTCAACATCAACTTTTTCATAGAATAAGGTAAGATGAAGATATTGCGTAAATTGAAACGTTGCTAAATTACTACGAAACTTCGAAAACGGCTCTACGTAAGATTATAACGCGTGACCGCTACGCACTCGTTTAATTTTCTCAATTTTATTAACTAAACGTGATAATGGTTCGTGAGCCTTACCTTAAAACCGTGATCACAGTGATCTTATCTGTTCTCACATTCTATTGTATATATAAGTACAGTGCATGTCTCTCGGCAAACTTCGTGTTTCGCCTTTCATCGAATGTCGATCAGTTATAGAGTATATAAGGTCACATTTTATCAACTGCAAATATTTTGACATAACATTTTAAAAAATTCAGGCTAGTTTTTTTTTTACTTTTCCTGACACAAAAATTGTAATATTTTTAAGAGCGGCCTCTCTGTCGGCTCTTTTGAATGAAACTACGGGCACGTGTAAGCGCTGAAGGCATTGCGGCCCTTCTGTTTCGGCTCCTTTAAATTGAAACTACCGAAAGTGATTTATTTTACTTTTAATCGAAATGTCTGTTGGCGTTTTTCTTGAAAACTAGCGTATAAACATTTAAGGTGTTTTCATAAAAATAGTTTATATATCTTGTTGAATTTATCCTCAAATTATTTGCAGTCGATAAAATGTGACCTTATATAGAGTTGCTACTACTCCTTTTACTTATTATTAATTTACATTTCCTCAAGAATTAAAGATAGCCAAAATAAAACCATTATTTAAAAAAGGTAGTAAAAATAATGTTGAAAATTACAGGCCCATAGCATTATTGTCTAGCTTCTCTAAAATTTTTGAAAAAGTTATTTACAATCGACTTCTAGAATTTTTAAATAAACACAAAATATTAAATAAATGTCAATTTGGATTCCAAAAAAAGAAATCAACCACGCTAGCTATTTACAAAGTCCTTAAGGAAGTATGGGAGTCATTAAATGTTAAAGTTCCGTGTATTGGACTGTTCCTAGATATGTCTAGAGCATTTGACTGCGTAAGTCATGGTGCTCTCCTTCAGAAATTAGAAAATAAAGGTGTACGTGGCTTGGCTCTTCGACTAATAGAAAGTTATTTAAAGGATAGGGATCAATTTACAGTAATTGACTCATATAATGATATAAAAAAGACTTTTGAAGAGGTTAAATCAGAAACAAAAAAAGTAACGATAGGACTGCCACAGGGTAGCATTCTTGGACCTCTTCTTTTTTTGGTTTATGTAAACGAACTGCCTGATGTCACAGAAAACTTATGTGTAATGTTTGCCGATGATGCAACAATTTTCGTCCCCGATACCTATAAAAATAAAATACTTTTCGAAAATCAGATAAATAAAACATTGCAAACCATTGTCACCTGGCTAAATTCTGTTAATCTAAATGTCAACTTAAGCAAAACAAAATTCATTCAATTTAGAAATTACAAATCAATATCTTCTAAATTAAATATTTCAGAACGTAACACCAAAATAAGTGAAGTAGATGAAATAAATTTCCTTGGACTCACCATTGATGCTCACTTAAATTGGAAAGAACATATATTAAGAATAAATAAAAAAATATCCAGTTATTGTTACGCGCTCTCCATACTTGTCGAAACGACATCAGTGGATGTAGCTAGAGCCGCTTACTTTGGACAGGTCTACCCGCTGCTGACTTATGGTGTGATATTCTGGGGAAACTCAGTTAACGTCCAATCGACATTTCTCTTACAAAAAAGGTGTTTACGTATTTTATATAACATGTATTCAGAAGAAACAGTAAGAAACATATTTAGGGAAAAAGGCTATCTAACATTAACCAATATTTTTATTTTAGAGGCAGCATTTTTCATTAAACAAAACCCAGAGTATTTTGACAGCAAAAGCACTTCACGTCCAAATGTCCGCAATAAATATAAATATGATTTATGCATTCCGAGAATGAACAATCACATGTGCTATAAGAGTGCCTTCAGTACTTGTATCAAGGTTTTCAATCATCTACCTTTAGACATTAAAGCTCTTGGATTACCAACTTTTAAATTTAAGTTGAAAAAGTGGTTAATAAATAACGCAATTTACAGCTTAGATGAATACTATGCATTAAAAAATACAAAATTGTAATTTACTTACTCATAGGTTTATTATAAGTTGCTGTAAATTTCATGTTTGTAATTAATCTTTGATTACCTATTTTTTATTTTTTGTTTTTGATTAGTTTTAATTTACTTACTTAAAAATTGCATGCCCGTTATGGGTACACTGTTGTAACTCAAATGTATTGCATCCTCAACCGCAAATTGTACACAGTTTAAGCAATAAATGATATTCTATTCTATTCTATTCTATTTATTTTAGACTGAGGGATAATATTAATGTGTTATACGTAGTTGATTTACTATTAAAATTCGGTTGCATTCGGAAATACGATGATTATCGAGAGACATTATGAAAATAGAAGCACTGTAGTTATATAATGAATGATGTGTAGTGATAATAATAAATACTTTTTAATCTTTATCGGTAACAGAACAATATATTGAGCGCAATGACATCAAAACCAAATTAAAAACACACTTTATAAGCAATTATTGAAATTTATATGACAAGGAGGACATTTTCCACTATGTAACGCTAAGAAAGAAAGGGAGAAAAGAAATGCTCAGTCTCTTGCCGGTTCTTCTCAGTACAAGGTCTCCCGCCCTGTTTAGACTTATGGACCGATAGCGTAGTGACCTTTATTTAGAGCTAATGTGGTAACCAAAATTTTGTATTAACTAAATATCTGAAATAGGCATCGCAAAATAAATTTTATTTAAAGTGAGAGGAACCTAGATAGATCTTAAAACAATGTATGTGCAAACAGACTATAAATCGTTCAGCACGTTAAGTCACAACGCTGCGCATGCGCCTGACAGTAAAAGCGATCTCAATAGTGAAAATATCGATTGGCCGTTCACCGCAATGATCCATAGATCACCGTTGCGTGTTAAACTCATTGTTTATGGATTTGCTCTTACGTCGTTTATGGTAATAACAGTGTGACTGTCCTGTTCGGTTAGAAAAGAAATGAATTAATTAAAAAGTTGTTCCAACAAACTGACTTATTCAGTGATTATTATATGAACTTAGGAAATTATGAAAAGAAACGTAATACGGATTGTTTTGTGTTTTATTTTTTCTGTATACATGTAAAATTAGTTTTATTTATATCAATAAAGTCGTACTGTTTTTTTATGTACTGTTATATGATTCTATTATATTCTACTGTATTTGCGCATTTCCTCTATCTCCTTCTTGGGTTCCTAAACCAAAGGTTGTCTGGAAGAGATCGCTTAAAGCGATAAGACCGCATTTGCCTATGCTAGCTTTAAGATTATGTGTACTTGTTTTTTGTTTTTATTTGTGTGAGCAATAAAGTATTTATCTATCTAACTAAAGTTTTCTATATTTACATCGAAAGAAGCTGTAGCTCTAGTTTACCGTTTGAACGATTATAAAATTATCCAATGAAAAAGCGATTCTTAAATAATTAATATACAAAAAGTAAGTGTCGACTTTTTCCCACCACCTCCTTACTTCAACTAATGTATCCATAAACAATAAATTAATGTTTTATATAAATAAAAAAAACATTCATGCATTTATTTATCGATACAAGTTACTCTATCTATACCAACCAATATCTGTTAATTAAGTTAACTTATGTGGCAAATAAATGAAAAGAGAAAATTTCTATAGTAATTAATTAAACTTATAAAAATGAAGTTAAATTGCGATTAAAAAATATAAAAGAAAATAATTATGAACAACACAAAAGTAGGTATATAATTAGTGTGATTACTAATTAGATTTGCTTGCTAATTTTCTATCTAATGTCCAATTAAATACATTATTAAATAGTACTTTGGAACAGAAAGTATTGTTTAAGTATAATTCGGAAATTACTTATGAAAAAAAACACGTGTAGGAATTGAACCCGTATCTTATATAAACAAAGGCAACTGCACTACCAATTAAGTTATTGTGGCTATAACTATAATCTTTTTTATATATATATATATATAATCTCATATCTCAATTTATTTTAGCATTTCTCAAAGCATTATTTGTAATTCCGGGCTCTTGAAAGTTTTTAATTGTTAATGTATTAAATGAAATATTGTATGATTTGGTAACAACGTACTTTTTTTTAAAATGTCATTACTTCTAATAAAGCTGTGGAGTTTCTTGCGCCCATTCTTCTCCACAGCTAAAAAATAGACGTCCTGAATGGGTAGTAGGTAAACAATGTATGGACGATTCAAAAGCACTTTTCGTAAGTTTATTTGAATAAAAAAAATTACTTTGACTTTGACTTTTTCCTGATTATAAATTTCTTACAACAAATTTTGCGTAAAATTTTAGTTTAATTATTTATGTATTTAAGACACAATTCACAGGCATATGTGTTTAATTCTATATTAATATAACTTTCTATGTAATTTTTGAATAGCACTGAATAGGTACTCACTCTTTCCCAACAAATCCATGATGGAGTCATCTTCCTGCGAAGAAGAGTACGGACTATGGTACGATCCTTTTCGCCTCCCTAAAGCGTCCAATAGGAGAATGTCTTTCTCCTGTTCGTTGGCAGGCCTACGCCTATCCGAAGCCACTTCCTGTTTTAAATCTAAATCATCTTGTAAAGTCAACACGTCATTGTCTGTATCCGAACACACGGCGCCCGTGAGAATGGCCGCCAAAAAACAAAACACTGTCGCCACCCCTGGCGCCATATTGCCGGTGCACCGCGCTCTTCTTCGAATTTTGAAATTTTTACCCGCCACCAATCCATCGAGCACGTTCCTTATGCACATTTCACTTGTTCACGCACATTTTAAACTTTTTTTAAATATTTGAATTTAGAACCGTTTTGTTTTTTAATGTTATCGCTCGAACGTCTGGCCGCGGGAAGTCTGTAATCGGAAGTAAGCGTCGTCCGCGCTGAGGCTCGTGTTCCTTTTCACTTTCCGCTAAGGTTCCGCTGGCGTAAACATTTTTTTTTATTTAACTAAAAATTTGCCTCTTCGTTTCGTCACTGGCAAGTCGTAGTCGACACATTCACTAAAAAAGAAAAAAGTAGTAAAAACTTTTTTACGGACAATTTGTATTTTTTTTCAACCAAGCAGGTTAGTTTCTTTGCACTCTTTCTTCTAACATGTCATTATAGAGAAACAGTAGCACTGTCGGTTTGTTCGCGGGTGTGCGTGAAGCGTAAATACGATTTTAATAACTTCATGCTGTTGAAGAGACCACGTGGTCGCTAATTTATCTAATTACATCAAAATTTCGTCATAATACTTTGTAGACGGATTTATAGTTTTGATAGTTGTAATGCGTTAATAATGTTTATACTTTTACTTGTGTTAGTAGGGTAGTGGCACCAGTGTTCGACAGGAACCAGTGATCGATATTTCCTATTAATCATTAAAAAGGGGCAGTACCATAATTTAGTCTTTAGTAACTATTGTATACAGACCACTTGCTTATATTGCTTGCTTGCTTGATATTATTTTATTAACCATATATCAATGATGACGAGATATTTGTCGAGAAGGTAAACATACTATTTTAGTTACTAAAGGATTAAGTTGAGGAATAATTTTATTTATTGTCTCTGAATTTATTTTTTAAATCATTTTTCTGAGCTTTTTTTCGAAGAATTTTATCGCCTAATATTCAAATTGGAGCTATATGACCCCCTATAGGAATTATTCCATTTAATCCTTTACAAATTCCTTTACTTATTACTATTATTTTAATTACCTCAGGAGTTACAGTAACTTGAGCTCATTATGCTATTGCTCATTTATGCTCTGTCATCCTGTAAAATTTCAATGAAATTCCACGTTATTTTTTGACGATGAAAATTGTGTTGAACACTGGGCTTAAAGTGTCAAACACTGGTGCCGCTACGCTAGCTATGTTCAAAATGGTGTCAATTAATAATGATTATTTACGTAACAAACTAAGTTTCTGTGTCAATCCTTTTGTTAAAATAAAACAAGGCGCTTGTTTATGTGAAAAAATTACCTTTTCTGATAGTTGTCTGTCGCTATTTAACTATGGTACTTATTGTTCTTTTTTTATACGACGATTTTTAAAATTTAGTACCCTAACTAAATGATGAAGTTTTCATCATGATTTCATCTAAATCTAAAGAAATTACCATATTTTCTCTCCTATGCTTTCTAGAGTCTATCTAAATATGCATCTCCTTTGGTTGCCCTCACGGGTTTTTCACAGGATTATTAAGTTAAAGCCCTTTGGCATTAAATTATTCTGCCTCAAAGCATCAAGATTAAGTGGTCACACTTCGTGTGGCGTCAACTTTCGCTGTAACTTTCGAAAATGGAATAACGAGCACAAGGAGGTATTAAGCGTTGCTGGCTTATCAAACGATTTTCGATTTTGCACTCACTAGTAATAGCGTTGATTTTTACTCGATAATGTTATTGCTTTGGCGACAAAGTTGAGTTGATTAAAAGTAGAAATGAGATTGGACTTTTCGCTAAAGGTTATAAAGGTGTTTTTCGTCTGTTCAGGTGTGAGGTAAGGATGCTTGTGATTTCGGTGTGATGGTTGGTCTGCTTTCTTCCCTAATGGCATCGGACGCGGTTCATTTGGCCGTAGTGTTGCGTAAAACTCGTGACTAAATACTTTTTGGTAGGGCTGCGCTTTTCCCACGTAAATGGTTGTGTGTTAGCACTGACTTTTGTTTTAGAAAACTTTGTATTGAACTTTGGCCACCCATCCGATTAATTGGTGTTGCAAAAGCTGCTTAACTTGCACTGTCTTTTATTGGATTTATGATGTAATTTATAAATCTTTTTTTAAAACTCATTACGGGTAAAGTATTTGGCCTTCATGCCGAAGATGAAGCGCAATTCACCCGGAGTCCTCAACTGAGGTACTGTCTATAGCTGCTACAACAATGCTACAAGCAATTATGTTTTGGCGACATATTTAAATAAGATGGTTGTAGCCAGTGCCCTACCAAACAAACCGAGTAGAAACACTTGTACCCCCTGCTGATAACCGAACCGGGGCCTCTGGGTCTGAGATCGGTGGTAGACTTGATTGACATCAATTGTAGCGATGACTACTTCAATGATGGAGACCTTTGCCCAACAGTGGGACCGTTTATAGGTTAAATACTAATAGGTATTGTTATTTATAAGTGTGGACTGTATTTATTGTAAATAAATTATTTGATTTGTCTTGATATTAGTCTAAACTTCACGGTTAGCATCATTTTCATCATCATCAGCTCATTTATGTCCCCACTGCTGGGGCACGAGCCTTCCCTATGGATGGATAGGGAGTATGGGTCATGAACCACCACGCGGGCCCAGTGCGGATTGGTGGTTGTTAACTACTGCTAATGCAGCCGGGACCAACGGCTTAACGTGCCTTCCGAAGCACGGAGGAGCTCGAGATGATACATTTTTGGTCTCCCATCCGATGACCAGCCTTTGCGAAAGTTGCTTAAAACGGTTAGCATGTTACGAGCAAAATATGTAAAGAGCGAATTTAATTAAAAACATATTTAAATCTAATTTAAAATATCTGACAGTTATGACGTCTGCTAATCGCGATAGCTTGACTACAGTGTGTTGTCTGTCTGTTCATCTGCCAAGAAATTTTCTTTCGCTTCAAATGTTGTATACGCAATCGAAATTGAATGAGCACTGAAGCATCTGTATTGTAGTCGTTCTGACATCACTGAGAGGGTACAACTGTCTTGGTGTGGACATGAGATGATCAGCATGTGACTAGAAAGGCGATGAGCTGCACTTTTGCCGGAAATCTCAAGTATTGACAAATTGGCTATTTTATCTTGTCGATACGCAACACGGCTAGAATTGGAAATTGAAAGAAAATTTTCCATTTCTGACAAAAGTTTTCTGAAATCTTCCAAAACTTCTGGATGTTTTGGAAGTTTCAGGTATCATTATATTTATGATGACTGTGTTACTTAGATACGGAGGCATTTTTAAATTAAACTACGTTATAATTATTGTTAAACAAACTGCCCCCCAACCGCCTAACACTCTCGCTTTCGATCGCTTTGAAGGCGAGGCCCTCGCCTCGCTTTCTAATATAATATCGAAATATAATATCGAATAATATCGAAAGCTATAGCCTATATATATGACGCCTCCTCCTCGCCTCGCCTACAAAGCGATCGAAAGCGAGATAGTTAAGCGGTCGACCCCCTGGCTGTTATCAATTGTGTTTTATCGCGATAAATATATAAAACCTGCTCCAAAACTTCAAAAGGTTCCAAAACTTCCATAACTTCCAAGGTTATGGAAGATATTATTATTTTCCTTTAATCATTAAAAAACCGGCCAAGTGCGAGTCGGACTCGCGCACGAAGGGTTCCGTTCTTTATGACGTATTAAAAAAAAACTACTTACTAGATCTCGTTCAAAACAATTTTCGGTAAAAGTTTGCATGGTAATGTACATCATATATTGTTTTTAGTTTTATCATTCTCATATTTTAGAAGTTACAGGGGGCGGGGGGGGGACACACATTTTACCACTTTGGAAGTGTCTCTCGCGTAAACTATTCAGTTTAGTAAAAAAAATATATTAGAAACCTCAATATCATTTTTGAAGACCTATCCATAGAGATGCCCCACACGTATGGGTTTGATGAAAAAAAAAATTTTTGAGTTTCAGTTCTAAGTATGGGGAACCCCCAAAATTTATTGTTTTTTTTTCTATTTTTGTGTGAAAATCTTAATGCGGTTCACAGAATACATCTACTTACCAAGTTTCAACAGTATAGTTCTTATAGTTTCGGAAAAAAGTGACTGTGACATACGGACGGACAGACCGACAGACAGACAGACAGACATGACGATTCCATAAGGGTTCCGTTTCTTGCCATTTGGCTACGAAACCCTAAACCTTTTTCATCCCTTGATCAGCTACTGATTTTAGTGTTTAGCTATAAATGAATACAGACCACCCCCCTGCGTTCTCGCTATGATCCCGTGATATTTCAGCGAAAATCTTTTTTTATTTTTTTAAACAAAAACTGTGTCGAATACTGTGTTTAAAATGCCACTATGATACCAGTTAATCTATATCTTAAAAAATGCTATGCTATTTTCAAATGTGAAATAATGTGTCAGCATACGTTTCATCTTTTTGTTTCATTTATTACAAAGAGCGTGGAATTAGGCTGTGATTAATTGCAATTCCTTGCGGCGAAATCAAAATAGTTTACTCAATTACGACCTAATGAGATAATTACGTAATTACTGACATGACGAATTACAATAATTATAATTGCTTGACTGCGTATGTAATAACTATTGTGAGTACAGACGCCTGCGCATAACCTATTGAAAACTGACAAATTTCTTTAATAAATGTTCAACCATATATGCCAAAAAAGAAAGACCATTTTACTATGGGAGTTAAGCTAAATTTGCGCAACTATGCGCTTTAATGAAATTCAGTAGTAAACAATATCAAAATGGATTAAGAAGAAAAAAAATCAGTTTAATTGTAAGCGGGAATTTGTAGCCATCTTTATTTTTAGCAGGTATTTTGAGGTTATGAAAACTGTATATTAATTTGTCAAGAATTATTTATTTAAAATGAATATATGTAGGTCGTAATCTATCAGTCTTTTCATTATGAATTTATTTAAATACTTTCTTAAGTACGTATTTACTTAACTAATGCATCTTTAAGAAATAGATAAGTATGAGTAAGCAGAATAGAGTCACTTGATCGACAATAGAAATAATAATTATTATTCGAGGCATTCGATGTTATAACATCGATGATTTTATACATCGATGCCACAGACCAAAGAAAATAATGCTTCGGTGTTTTATTTAGAAACAAGAAAAGATTGTTTGTTTAGCAAACCATAGAATCGACTCTGGTTTATGATTGATCATACTAGTGGATACGGCGGACTTCGTACCGCTTTGACAGTTTCAAAAGTCTGTCAGAATTTCAATAAAAAAGTATACAAAAACTACCAAATAGGTTTTATTCCCAACATCAAATAACTAAATATAGAGAAAAGGTATGAGTTTCATTCCCGTGGGAATATCGGGATAAAAACCATGTGTTAATCCTGGTTATAAACTATCTGTATGCCGAATTTCATCCAAATCCATCCATCCGTTGCAGCGTGAAGAAGCGACAAATATACAAACACACATACACACAAACTTTCGCGTTTATAATATTAGTGTGATAGTTTTGAAACCCCGCATTCTTTATACTGAATTTTTAAATATTAAATCCCATAATTTAGGAGAAATTTTTTGTTGTGTATAACGTATATATTTTGAAGAGCGTAAACAGGATGATTAAATGTCTTCTTTGCTTTAAACTAATTAATTTGCTTTTTGATATGCAATGTAAGAAAAAAATAGCCTGGTTTTGGTCATTCTCCTTTATAAAGTTGAAAGTCTATTCAGGAAATTTGACAGTTTGTGGACTACCACAATATGTTTGAATATTTGATTTTTTGAATTTTTATTCTTGTATTTTTGAATATTTTTAAAATTTGAATATTCTTATACACACACCTGCGCATCAGGACTACCTGATGCGCAGGCGTGTGTATAAGAATATACGAGATAGGTGTAAAACCACCGCACCGCACTGGGCCCACGTGGTGGTTTACGGCCCGTTCTCGCTGTGGTGTTTCCATCCATAGGAAAGGCTACCCCAGCAGTGGGGACATCAAATGAGCTGATGATGATGATGATAATGATGGTAGATAGAAGTGTGCTTCCACCTTTGGCCGTATTTTGACTTACTACTCGCTATTTTATTTGTTTGTTTGTTTTTAGTCTTAATTGATCTGTTTTTGCTTTGTTTTTGTAATTGTCTTCGTTTTGTGTGAGGTTAATAAATGTTTTTCTTTCTTTCTTTCTTTCTTTCATTAGCCACTCACTTACTCACTCACTTTGCCGACCCGTTGCCCGGCAAGTTGCTGCTTCACACCTCATTTAAAAGACCCCATGTTATGAGGAAGACCTTATTCAACCTCTCCATTTTACCACCGGTCTGGGGCACGGCTAGTTACCATCCTTGCCAGGTCGATATCTCACTTTGGCGCACCAAGCGTTTTGGTTTAACATAATGCGTAGGTACAGCCAAGGAGTGGAATTCCCTACCGGCATCTGTATCCCCGATTGCATAAAACCCCAAGGTTTTAAAAGCCTGAGTGAATAGGCTGGTGATGGGTAAGCTTGTTCTATCGTCGGCCTCTTCTTAGCTCTAGGAATCAACCAAGAGCAAGTCCTATTTTTAATTGAAAGAAAAAGAGGAAATGCGAGTGCTGGGAGAGCATTCCAAGTTTTAGTGGTGCGACAAAGAAACGATTCACTAAATTTCGTCGTTCACGACGGAATGTATAGATATGTGTAAGTTAAACCTTGAATTACCTCTCATGAAACTGTGTTTGTAGAACAAGAGACGTTCAAAAATTGAGGTGACACTTTTTAAAATCAAATCAAAGGTTGCATTCATATACCGGCCCGTCACGACAACAATCAGACCATGAAATAATGCATACGCAACCATTCTGTCCCCGCGATATGGCATAAGATGCTGGCATAGACAATTGCAAATGGCGTCTCTGAAACCGGATGGTTACTCTTGCAGGAGCTTCGACTACTGTTGAGAAACTTGTATAAGGTAACAATGGATCAATCTTTTTATTAAGAATCTCTTTCGGTAGAGCTTAGAAGTTCTAGTTAGTTTCAAACCCATATTGGTAACAATTCCTTATTCTTTGATGTTGGTCTATGCAGGAGGCCAATTAAATGAGACTTACCTATGGAAAATACAGATATCTAAATAGAATAATAATTATAGGTAATAGAAATCATCTCAATCTGTCTAACTGCAATTTCGAAGAAGTTACTAGCGGCCCGCCCCGGCTTCTCACAGGTGTACTTTTATTTTTAAACATTTTTTTTAATATAATCTATGTTACTCAACGCTAATGTAGCATTCTAATGGTGAAAGAATTTTTTAAATCGGTCCAGTAGTTTTTGAGTTAATTCGTTGCAAACATACATACAAAAATACAAAGGTTTCCTCTTTATAATATTAGTATTAGACTGGCTGACCCGGCGGACTTCGTACCGCTTTGACAGTTCCATGACAACAAAACAAACAAATAATTTTGTATTGGAAAATTTTATCGTCGTTTTTAGTATTTTCCGTTACTTATTATTTATTTTTCTCACCGTTTAAACCTTCCCTGAACTTCCACAAATATTTCAAAATCAAAATGTACAGAAGAAGATAAAATAAATATTTACTAAAATATGAATTTTTTAATTATCATGACATGAAAAGTGAGTGAGTGAATGTGACAGAATGACGTACAGTAAATTTTCGGTTTGAAATTGCAAATTTTACAGACGTTTGCACATCAATCTATCCAAAACCACAGATTAGTTAATAGTTACTACGTCCAAAACTGTCAAAATCTATACTAATATTATAAAGCTGAAGAGTTTGTTTGTTTGTTTGTTTGTTTGAACGCGCTAATCTCAGGAACTACTGGTTCGAATTGAAAAATTATTTTTGTGTTGAATAGTCCATTTATTGAGGAAGGCTATAGGCTATATAACATCACGCTATGACTATTAGGAGTGGAGCAGCAATGAAAAATGTTGCAAAAACGGGAAAATATTTTTAACGCGGGTGAAACCGCGGGGCACACCTAGTCTTTAATAATGTTTAACCACGTGCCATATCTATAATAATGTTATAAAGAGGAAATCTGTATTTTTGTATGTAAGTGTGTATGTATGTATGTTTGTAACGAATAAACTCAAAAACTACTAAAACGATTTAAAAAATTCTTTCACCATTAGAATGCTACAATAGCGCTGAGTAACATAGGCTATTTTAACAAAAAAATGTCCATCCGTGCGAAGCAGGGACGGGCCGCTAGTTATGTATAAAATTCAAAGTCTATTGAGGAAATCTGGCAGTTTGTTTTTGTCTGTGTGCAGACGTGTGTACAGGCATTTAGTTTTTATTGTAATGATGCCTAGTTTATGTCAGATAACACGAGTTTTATCTCGATTGGGAGTTTGAGGAGCTCGATGACGCAGTGGTTAACGCGCCCGGTCTGCGAGTGCTGAGGTTAAGCAACTTTCGCAAAGGCTGGGTCATCGGATGTGTGACCAAAATTATCATCTTGAGCATCTCCGTGCTTCCAAAGGCACGTAAAGCCGTTGGTCCCGGCCGCATTAGCAGTCGTTAACAACCGCCAATCAGCACTGGGCCCGCGTGGTGGTTTATGGCCCGTTCTCCCTATCCATCCATAGGGAAGGCTCGTGCAGTGTGGACATAAAATGAGCTAATGATGATGAACACGAGTTTATGTCGCTATAATTCCCATGCTGAATAAACATCACCTTATGACATAGGTGTTTTACTCTTAAAAGTATGCTTATTTAAGTATAGCACAATATTATATTTTCTGTTTTTGTAACTAATTAATTGGTCGTTACTTTTTCGAAAACAAACGTATCAAATATAAGAAAAGTTTTAGGTTTTTAAATTTATTCACAGATTCAAAACATCTTATACATCTATTTAATAGAAATCAATTGCCACGTGTATGACGGAGCATCACTTTAAAACGATTCGGGCGATTTGGCTGATTTATTTTTTGTTTTGTTTGTGATTGTCAGGACAAGGTTAGTACAAAAAAACCGACTGGTTGCACTCTGGGAGTGCCGGTAGAAGTGAAAAATTGAATATTAACGTTGTGCATTTTTGATATTTTGGAATGGTTAGGGAATAATTTGGCACGAATTGCTTTAATTATCAGTATAAAAGTACTCTCATTTATGTGGTAGAATACAATATTTATTTATTGGGCTATCGTACACAAACATGACAATTTATATTACATTAAAAAGTTATATTAAGTTATATTAAAAATTTATATTACGCCGCGCCAGCTGTCTACTCTCCATCCGTCTTACGAATTTTCGATCAGGTCACGTGTCCTGACGCGGGTTTAACATTTTTTACCCATTCCTCTACTCTCCATCCGTCTTACGAATTTTCGATCAGGTCACGTGTCCTGACGGTCACGTTTCCTGACGCGAGTTTAGCATTTTTTACCCATTCCAAAAAAAGTGCACAACGCCGCTAAAGAAGTTTTCACTTCAAAAACGAACGAGCCTTACAGTAATCGCATATGATGTGTATCATTTGACATCTCACCTTTTGAAACCAATATTACAATAGAAAATAGATTAGAGATTTAACAATTACGTATATTTTTTACCGTCGAAGCTGTTCGTCCCTGAAACTCACGTCCAGTTGCGATCAGGCATGCGAAATCTATTCACACATTTAAGGAGCTCGTGAAAAATTTCCACTTTTCCATTTAACCCTGTCCTGCTATAAAGCTGCCATATCCTCTACTTTCCTATCTGAGACTATTATTATGTTTATGTAGGTATATTTATTTGTATTATTATGGTATATTTATCGTTATTATTCATCGTCGTCATCGTCAGCTCATTTTTATGTCCCCACTGCTGGGGCACGAGCCTTCCCTGTGGATGGATAGGGAGAACGGGCCATAAACCACCACGCGGGCCCAGTGCGGTGCGGTGGTTGTTAACGACAGCTAATGCAGCCGGGACCAACGGCTTTACGTGCCTTCCGAAGCAAGGAGGAGCTCGAGATGATACATTTTTGGTCACCCATCCGATGACCGGCCTTTCTGAAAGTTGCTTAACCTCAGCACTCGCAGACCGGGCGCGTTAATCACTGCGCCATCGAGCTCCTCCTCGTTATTATTATTTTTGCTTAATTTATACCTAAAATACACACTATTCTAGTATGTTTTAATAGTTTCACCTCTGATCTTACAGTTTATTAGCTCTCTTAACTTTGTGAGTTATTTATATTTGTGTTTCATAGTGTTGCAATAAAAGTATTATCTACCTATCTATCTATTATACTCGTTAAACAACCCTAAGATGATGATGAAGATGATAAAACAACCATAAAAAAACCCGAATTCAATATGGAATACCAGTTAGACTTAGTCCAACTAGTTAACTAGCTAAATATGTAAGTAATTATACGTAATTGAAAATGCTTACAGACAAAATGTATTTCTTTAAATCTAGACAGTAATGAATTTAGAATAAGAGTGTCTAAAGAATCATTAATTATAAAGTAAATTATATAGTTGCAATGAGCGAAAACTTTTAGAAATACTGGTAAGTATATTTCGTTTCCAATATTGACTTTGACGTTATCAATGTTGGCTTTGACTTTATCAATGTCAATTTTAACTTTACTATTTTTGAGATTACTGTAACAATTTATTCGACGTAATTAATGTCGTATATAAGTAGTGGACAGTAAAGCAATAAAGTCAAAGACAATTTAAAACGAAATATACGTACCCGTATTTCTCAATCATTAATCATATTTGATTAAGGGCCGATTTTTCAATTGACGGATAAAACTTATTCGTTTGTTAAAGTATTAGATAAAAAAAAAACACAAAATGTTAAAAAAATTTGCACGTTTAAAAAAATTTTGAACCACGATAGCTTAATTGGAAGAGCACCTGACCCGGTATGTCAGAAGGGTGCAGGTTCTAATCCTGCTCGTGGAAATTTTTTCAACATTTTGCGTTTTTGTAAATTGTTCGCAACGAAATTTGGGATAAAAATTATTTGAACATTTTATTAGATAACCATTTTAAAAATGTATTTTAAAAAGGTGACATTTTAGCTTGATTGCGTAATACTTTATCAGAAGGTTATGTTTTATCCAATGATTGAAAAATCAGCCCTTAATAAAATATGCTACTATTAATTTTACTTTGATCTTTAACTGCATTTTAGGTAAAATTATTTATATATCATAAAACAGTATCTTTAAATAACGATTCCTATTGAATCTTCATAATTTATTTGTTGATTTTTTTAATCATCTCGAAATTGCAGCTTTTTACCAGAAAGTTTAAAAAAATAAATATAAATCACTTCTACACACCACAAACTTACTGACAGTGCCAACGACAATAAAAAATATAGGTATGCAAACTTTTTTCAAACGTCACAAACGTCATTCCGCGACCGCAACTTTCGCGCCATTTCGGCTAACTTTTTGATAGCAGCTTTTAGGCAAACGATTTTTATCACACGTGCTTTAGATTTTAACATCGACGCGACACTGCTGGTACCGCTGTGACATACAAGAATACGTTAGCACCTGCCAAGGAGGGGTGGTAAACATTCCACTTTCATTGATTTCTTGCTGAGATTTATGTCTCATTTCAGTCTTATATACAATAGCAAAACTGTGGTAATTATTAAATATGCCTTAATGATGAATTCATTATCAACATAGGCATATAAGTCCCACAACTAGGCTTATGTCTTCCCACATAAACAACAGCCTATAATCCACCACTATGGCCCAATGAGGGGTTCATCAACATCTTAACTTTATGTCCCCACTGCTGGGGCACGAGACTTCCCTATGTATGGAAGCACCACAAAAAGAACGAGCCATGACAACGGGTGACTGATAATGCAGCCGGGACCAGCGACTTAATGTGCTTTCCTAAGCCCTGAAAAATGCGGGTTGGTGGGTTTTTACTGGCATTCATTACCACAGTAAGCTGGAACAATAACCTAACGTATCTTCTGGATTTCAAGTTCTTTTGATTTAGTCAATAATAACAAAAAATATCATTCGTTTTTTTTCCATGAACATTGTAATGACATGTACAAAATGTTGCACACCCCAGTCCCCACCTGGCGCCAGAGAGAGGCGAGAGCGCGGGAAAGCGAGCACAGGTTTTACTTTTTAATTTTTATATTTAGAACATGACACTCGGCCAGTCCGCATCTAGATTTGTGGATTAGGACGACATTTGCATGTTTACTTTTTAATTGTGGCACTGGCAACATTGTTGGTTCCAATTATTTTATACCGTGCTTTAATTAACCATAACTGGTTAATTAGAGTTAGGTATGGAAAGGCGTTGTATATGGTTCGATTCCTTGTGGAGGCACATGTTATTGTGCTCGGTTTGGTCGGTGGTAGAACTGGTTTAAGCCCGCCTGGCTAAGCTAACACCCTCTTATCTAAGTCTTTCACTATTACTGCTGAGCTGAGTACTCCAGGTACAGTGTGCTTCCACCTTCAGTCTTAAATTCACTGACCATATACGGCCAAGCCAACCAACATCTAGATGCGTTAAGCTATTTTGGCGTGATTGAAGAACAAACTCACAATATTGTTTTCTAAAGTTTAAACATGACATGAAACACTTTTCGCGAAGTGTAAGCTCATTATGCGTAAAACGGAACGCGCACGATTAAAATAATGGCTGTGATTGTCGGTGACTCGCATCAGGGTTTCTCGTGCGCGCTATATTCACCATTCGATCACGTTAACGAACACGATAACTCATTTGGTAAAATTTTAAATCCCATGCTGATTTGGGACGTGAAAAGAATGTATAAGCTGTCTAACTTCTCGTGCATGTCGTAAGAGTCGACTAAGAGATAAGGGTATCAAGATGCTAGCACCGAACGCTCGATCCGCATCTGTGGCCAAAGACCACCACCGACAAAGCGTGACTTCTCACCGACGGGTTCACGTACGCGCCGCGAGAGGACAAACCGGTTTATACCGGCACAGCCAGCGGACCATCTCTGTGAGTGTCACACGCGTTGTTTCGTGTTGTGAACTGTCATCGATAGTAAAATATTGTAATTATTTGAAGTTTTGTTATGTTTGATTTAGGGTATGTTTCGATATGCCGATATACTCCGATTTAGTATACTGCGAAGCCGTTCCTTTATAGTTAGCTATACTGGTTACTGTTTAAAACGGAACGCAGTCCAGTATACTGTCATCCATGCTGTCATCCATGTCATCATTTCTGGACGCTGTTGATCACGTAATCAAAGCATTGAGAGCACCTTACCTCTAAAATGCCAGTGCTTACAGTATAAAAATGGCGACGATTTATGACGTCATATATTTCCCTAGGATACTGCGGCAGTATACTGTCAGTCCATATCGGAACAAATTTCTCACCAGTAAGAGCACTGGACAGTGCTCGCAGTGTATATCGGAACTTACCCTTAAGTTAGAGTTAAATATGGTTAATTACTTTACAGTGTGTATGAACAATGCCAGAAAAATAAAAATATTGCGTATTTCACATAGTTTTGGGAACACTTCGATTTCAACCGCCTCTGTGGTTTAGTGGCTAAGACCACCGGTTTAGACCCATAGGTCCCGGGTTTGATTCCCAGCGGTTGGTACATGTTTGTGTACTCGGTTTGGTGGGTGATAGGGCTTGTTTGTCCTTCGGCTAGCTACCGCCATCTTATCTAAATATGTCGCCATAACATCAATGTTTGTAGCATTGTTGTGTTAGCTAGAAATAAGATAGCCAGTGCCTCACTAGTTGAGGATCCCGGGTGAAGTACGCTTCCATCATTAGCACTGTGCTTACCCGTAAAATATAAAAAAAAACATCAGGCGATCGGCTAGCGACCTATCACTGATGTTATATCTATCCCACCTCGGGGCCTACTTTGATTATGCTAAATGTAGCGTCGAGGTCACTAGCGGCTAGTTTATCCAAAATTGGTGATTTTGATGCTCTGTCTAAATCCCTTTTTGGGAGAAGGATGTGAGTATATAAAATTTTAACTTTCCTCCTTGTGACTAAAATACCCACAAAATCAGTGTTGGGAGGCGCTGCTTCAATGCCATACAAATTCACGTTTTTGTTAAGGTTTTCGTATGAGTAAATAAAACTTGTACTTGAGTACCTTTTCAATCAAATTAAATCAATCAATCTTACATACAAAAATCAAAATAATATCACTTAGTACTCTGTTTTGAATATAAGTGATTCATGACAGGGTAAGTGGTTTAATTTAAAAAAAGACAAAGTGTTGAAAAAACTCCACTAGCGGGATTCGAACTCGCACACATGCCGGGTCAGGTGCACTACCAACTATGCTATCGTGGTGGTGCGGTTCGAATGCCGCTCGTGGAATTTTTTCCAACACTTTGTCTTTTTTCAAATTGTAATTTGTTCGCAACAAAATTTGCGTAAAATTATATATAACCATAATCAAAAGTGATTTAAGTCGAGCGATTCTCGAGTACCGATGATTTTTGCAAATGAGTTACATCACTCGAAATAAATTTGTTTCAATTGTTTGTTTCAGTTACGTAAAAATGCGAGCACACAGAGTTACGGACATTGTGTTCAGATTTTATCTGTGATTTGAACAAAGTGCTGAGAATGAGTTTTAATTGCCGTTCGATCATCATTTCAGCTAAAAGACGTTCACTGCTGGACAAAGGCCTCCCCCAAGGATCTCCATAACGACCGGTTTTGTGCTGCTTGCATCCAGAGGCTTCCCACGACCTTCACTAGATCGTCGGTCCACCTTGTTGGAGGCCTGCCCACACTGCGCTTTCCGGTGCGCGCTCGCCACTCAAGGACTATTCCGCCCCTGCGGCCATCAGTCCTGCAAGCAATGTGCCCTGCCATTCGATCACTTTAACGTAAATGAGAATTTGCATACAACTCACCTCGTTTGTCACCAGGGTGCCTTGTGTGAGTTTCAATTGATGTTCGATCACGTTAACGAAAACGAAAATTAGTATTGCAATGAAGCAACACCTCCTGGCGACATACAAGAAGAGTTAAAATTTTGCCATACAAATTTTCGTTTTCGTAAACGTGATCGAATAAATACGGATAGTAAACAAAACTTACATTAGTCACCACGCTCGAGTATCGAGTCTGAACGTCTCGCCTTTTATATATAAAAAGGCGAGACGTTCAGACTCGATACTGACAGACAATTTGTAAAAGTGATTTCGTAGAAAAGGGACGGAAGTAAGTCGTAACAGCCACCAGTGATCGACACTTTAAGCCCAATATCCGTTGTAGGTAATAGTAATATTTGTGTGATACTGCCGCACAATTTATTAAGGGGGTGCCGCGCGGAATTTCGTAAATTTACGTGTTTTTAAGTCACTGGTGCTAGGCGCTGAATAGGTCATATACATTAAAAGGACTAGTGTAGGTTAGCTTGATCCTTTTTCAAGGTCATGGTTGTCTTGGAATTTGAAACAAATACCCAGAAACTGCATAAACAATACGTAAAAGTAATGATAACTAAAAACTTATTTCTTCGGAAACTTTGTAAATATAGCACACGAAACAATAATCCGACATCAAAATGTTTGTATTGATATTCCGCAGAACACTGTTTTCTTATTTTTCAATTTAAAAATATGAATATGAAAATATTAAGACTTTTATTAATTTTTACCTAAACGCCTATGATTTTACGAAAGTCAACATTGCTCCAATTAAATCATCAGGCGCTTTTGCGGAAATATGTACTGTAAATGCTAGACGCACTTGTTTGTTTGGTGCGAGATGTCAACTTGTTGTCACTTTGGTATAGGTAACGAATTCAGTGTTTACGAGTTTTAGTGCTTTTAAGAAGTGAACGATGGGTAATCAGAGGAACATCCATTACCAGAGTGGAAAAACAAAACGACTTTACCGCAAAAAAGCTGCAAAAATGTTGTAAGTAGACTCCATTTGGAATTTATTTTTGTCAATTTTTTTTTTGTTGAAGGTATAATTTTAGTTTATTGAAGTAATAATTTGTTTTAATTTGCGTATTTATTTATGGCTAAATTAAATATATCTGGCTTTCAGGCAAAAAAAGAAATCTGCAAATTCAATGGAGTCAAATCTCGTACAGAGTAGTGCGACCGCAGAGCAAGCAGATAAGTAAGTACAGTCTTTCTAATCTGTAATGTAAGTAGTAGTACAAGTAGCTAGTAGTCTAATCATGTCTCACTCAAAAAAAAATGTACTGGATGAGGTTTATACAGGGTATTACAAAAAGGACCATAATATTTTAACACTGTAGAGGTGAACATAAGCAACAACTTTCGAGCCAAGTCGAATTCTTAAAAAAAATATTCCTTTAATTTTTAACCCCCGATTAGCTCTTTTATTTTAGATGGATGGATGGACGAATGGACAGATAGACGGATTCCATTATAAATATACGAAATTCTGCAACCATATAACTCAATGATGCACCAGCATGTAATGAAATAAAATAAATAAATAAATAAATAAATAAATAAATGAAAAACTCGCGTATTCTGTAATTTATTAAAGTTTACATTAATCTTATTACAGCACACCTTTGGAAGAAATTCAATCATCCTCATGTAACCCAGATGGAGATAGTATCCAAATAATATCCAACCCAAATGGAGAAAATATCCAAAACGTAAATATTTTAAAAGTAATATTTAAAATAGAAATCACGACTCTAATTAAATTCATTTTATTAACAGGCCTATTATTCCAGGTTACTGACGAGGAAGAATTAATTGTGGATAAGGAAAATATACGTGAATATAAAAACTACAATAAACGGCTATCGATTTATAGATTTCATGTACATGTTTGAGCAATGCCAAGAAGTTGCACATCATAATTCTCCATTTGGTTGCAACTTTAGCAATTTAAAAATAACTGGAGAATATAAAAATGGTTTTTATTCCCTTTTTTACATGGAATGCAATATGTGTTGCTGCAATTGCAGAAAACCAAAAAGCAATGAACTGACACTTAATCAAAACATAGTGAGCAGCTTTATGTCCATAGGTATGGGATATAGTGCTATGGAACAAGTGACAAGTACTCTTGATATACCTTGCATGTCGGAACATCTTTATGCCAAATGCCATGCTAAAATTTGTAAGCTTTGGGAACTTGCCAAAGGACAAAGCATAGAGGAAGCAGCTAAAGAAGAATTTGATCTGGCTGTGAAAAATGGCGATGTTAATGCAAACGGTATACCTATGATAACAATAGTAGCTGATGGATGTTGGGGGAAAAGATCCTACAGAAAAAACTATACGGCTTTGTCAGGAGCTGCAGTTATCATCGGCTACAGAATCAAAAAAGTTCTTTACATGGCTGTTAAAAACAAATATTGCATGGTCTGCGTGCGTGCTCAGAATCGCAATCTTCAAGTTTCGGAGCATGTGTGTTTTAAAAATTACAATGGATCATCTAGCAGTATGGAGTCAACTACCATAGTAGAAGGCTTCAAAAGTTCATTATCAACTCAAGGTCTTATTTATTCTAAACTTATAGCTGATGGTGATTCCAGCACTTACAAAAATATACTGGATGCCAAACCGTATGGCGCACTTGTTGTGGAAAAGATAGAATGCTCTAACCATATTCTCAGAAACTTTTGTACAAAACTGGATGAATTATCGAAGAATACATGTTACAAGTTAAAATGGCGGAAAATACTAGCACAAAATGTACTACGCTTACGGCGATCCGTTAAAGGGGCTGTAAATCATATTATTTCTCAAACTGATAAAACTTTTGCTGAAAAAATTTTAGACTTGAAACAAGATTTGTTGAATGCACCTCATCACGTTTTCGGTGATCATTGCTCATGCAAGCCTTATTTTTGCAAATACATTTCGATAAATGTAGGCAATCAGATTGATAAAAATGTATTGCCAGAAATTAAATCAGATCCTATATTTGCTGCCCTAATGAAAATAATCTGTCGTTTGATCAATAATGCCAAAAGTTTGATGTATAATGTCAACAGTAATATTGCGGAGGTATACAATAGTATCGTAGCTAAAATAGTAGGAGGAAAACGAATAAACTATTCACTTAGACAATCATACTCAGAGCGGTGTGCTGCATCTGTTGTTTCGTTTAACTCAAAAATGCCCCAAACATATATTTGCCAAAAAATTCTTAAAAAAAATCCTAATCCACAAATTAAACGGCTAGAATTGAGACGCAATACAAAAACGAATGGCAAATTTAAGTCGCAAAATTACGAAATCATACTTTATCAAAGGTAATACAAAAAGTAACGACAAAGATTACGGTGACATGTGCCAAAGGCCTGATCTTAGTGAAGCCGATTTAAACTTTGCAAAATTTACGCATATGGCAAAAATACAGCTATCCGATGAGGATCGTCACGCACTTGAACGGCGCACTGTACTACAAGCTGATTCGGTTGAATGGCTTCAGGAGCGGAAGCTACGGCTTACTGCTTCTAATTTTGGAAAAATTTGTAAAAGAGGCCTTATAAAATGTGGGCCTCTTGTCAAAAATCTTTTGAATTTTAAGAGTCATATTAAATCCATTCAGCACGGGAAAGAACATGAACCGATCGCTCTCAATGCTCTTACTAATTTATTAAAAGAAAAAGACGGATTTGATGGTAATATTGCCAATTGCGGCTTATTTGTCGATCCAAAATTACCTTTTCTAGCTGGGAGTCCTGATGGCTTGTATAAAGATGATACGATTATCGAAGTTAAATGCCCGTACACAGCCAAAGAAATGACCGTAGAAGAGGGTATAAAAGAAAAGAAAATACATTTTTGGAAAGAGGATGACAGTGGGAATTTTGTTGTTAATAAAAAACATCACTGGTATTACCAAGTTCAGACGAGGAGAACCGTTTGTATTTTCGCAGTTTGGACTAAGATGGGCATTAAAATTAAAAAAAATTTGAGAGATGATGACTTCTGGAGGCAAAATATGGAAGAAAAGTTAAGAAAATTTTACTTTGATTGTTTATTACCCGAAATTATAGATTCCAGATTAGATAGAAAAATGGAAATCAGGGAACCCGACTATATATTGCAGGCAATCGAAATAAAAGCGGGTATTAAAAAAAGAAAAGCAACTAACAATAATATTATGACGGCCAAACGTCGTAAATCCTAAAAAAATACCGATCATTCAAATCCTGAGTGGTGATACAGGGGTCTAAAATGTGTAGGGGAGCGAGGGGCTTGTTGTAACAATTTTTGATAAAATTTATATATCTTGAGATGTATTGTTCAAATTACTGCCAACTAAACATTGATTGATACTCCAACTATTCTTCTATTAAGTCAAATTAAAATAATATCAAATCTACAGGTAACTCTTTCACTATTACATTTTTTAATAAAAAAGGGAGGTGTTATAACTTACCCCGTGCTTGGGGTTTGTTGTAACATCCATTGGGGCAAGTAGTAACAGTAATAAAAACGAGAATTAACACCAATAATCATTTATTTTTGAAACTCTGGAGTCCTCATAGACAGGTGAGAATTTCTGCGCATGAAATTTTGGAACCAGTCACAGGACCAGCACTCTTATTTTGATGCCAAGAAAGAGGAATATTTTTAACACCAAGTTGCACAGCACATTGATTAGCTAGTTTCCTTACTTCCGTAGGAAGTAATTCAAAATATATTTCGGTACACTTAATATATGAAGATATTTTACATTCTTCTTCTGTTGTGAATACTTGTCTAGACTTGACATAGTCAACTTTTGGACTTTCGTTATTCTTCTTTTTCCTAATGTATTTGTAAGCAGATACATGACATAGACCGAAATTCTTACTCGCCTTCCGAATACTACAGTTATTTTCCAAAACTTCAGCTGCAGCTAACTCATATACCTCCAGGCTTTGTGTTGCCCGCTTCGACTTTCTCTTATTTATACTCTCTCATTCTAAAACAAAACAAATTAGGTAAATTACATTACAATAACCGTAACATACAACAATATGGGGGCAGGTTGTAACATGTTACAACAAACCCCAAGATTTTGTTACAATTAACCCCAAGGTATAGTTCTTAATATTTATCACAATAACTATTTAACCAACTTAGTAATCTCGAAAACTGTGACACAACATCATAAATGGATAAATTTTAACACCAAATAAAATACAGCAAGCTCCAATTAGTCGATAATTGTCAATCTAACCAAAAATTTACGAAAGTAAAAATATACGTTACCTGGCAACAATGAAGCACTTTTGCACATCCACTAACTGCTTCGCTTGGCGGGACACTGGCTGTGATGTCGTGGCGTGACGCGGTATAACGGTAAGATACAGTCGTAGAAATACGTTAAAAAAGTTTAAATTCCTAGTGAAAAAGCCCTGTTACTACTTACCCCTGCTACAACAAGCCCCTCGCTCCCCTACTAAGTACGAGGAGCGTTCAATGTATTCTCGGTATCGGGGTGATTTACTAATAATGTTGGTAGTTCGTAATAATTAATTCTGTACTCCAACAATGAATAAAATATCTAGTTATGAACTGTTGTAATGCTTTTCGTTATTTTCATTCCTGCTTTCGTGTTTTACTTACTTACCTACGTTTTTCCAGATAACATGTATACATGAGAACTAAGCGTCCATCTGATCTAATCTATACGAGCGATTATGTCATGCTTAGACTGATTGTATATAGAAATTATTATACATCTATATGTATATAGCTATCTATACCTATTTTTTGAACAAGATTTTTCATCTATTGTGGCTAGATAATTCGTAAATATTATTATACCTTATTATTATTACTATTCATGTGCCAAATACTACATACATTATTTCTTGGTCGAGTGGTTTGTACACCGTTTTTCATAGTGTCACCATCTCTGAGGTCCCGGGTTCGATCCCCAGTCGGGTCAATTTAGAAATTACTATTTTTCTAAATTGTTTCGGGTGTTTTCTATGTATAATAAGTATGTATTTAAGTATTTTAAGTATGTTTATCCGTTGTCTAGTAACCATTCGAGTTTCATAACGAAGCTTCTCTTGGGCTAGATAATTTGTGTGAGTGTAGGAAAGTTTATTTATTTATTTATTTATTTATTTATTTATTCCCTAAGCAAAATTATATTATCAAAATAAAAATGTATTTACTCTGCGTAGAGCTTACTCTGTACAGTTATTAGTGTGCGTGCGTATTCATGTCGTGCGCCGTTGTCACACCACTGTCACGCGTCACTCGCTCGCTATATGACAAAACTCGCAGTTTTTCGTCCGCGCTGCACCCTCTTAATGCATTAAGTACAACTTACTGTGTTTGTGATTATGATATTTGAGGTGCTGACATTACGATCTCTTTTCTCGAAGCTGGTCACATGTTCTTTACTGAGTTCATAAATTGCGCGGCAGATAGGATGTGTCAGTGTGACATGTCTTCAAATGAGTATTTACTGCATTCTCTTTATGATTTGAAAAAAAATATACGGAGTCGGAAGCGCGCATTTAAAATCGATAATATCATTTTGATATGTCAAATGTCTTCTAATGAGTATTTACTGCATTCTCTTTATGATTTGTAAAAAAAATATACGTAATTGTTAATTCTATATTCTATTTTCTATTGTAATATTGATTTCAAAAGGTGAGATGTCAAATTTTACACATCATAGGTATGCGAATACTGCAAGGCTCATTCGTTTTTTTAAAGTTAAGTGTGCTTTACGTGCTTTCTGAAGCACAGTACTAGCACAGTCTATCTAACTGTACTAGGGAGTAGGCCTAGGTACAAATACTCCTTGGTAAAAGTTCTCCTATAGCCAGGCAACCATAGAGACGTGTAAACTCGCCTCGTTACTACGTATTACCTAAGAGGTTGCGTCACCGAAGGTTGTGCGGAGAAAGCGCTCTGTTTTGGATGCGGCGAGGCTGCGTTCACACTGACCTTGAATAGTGGCTGCCTTTGCTTTTTTGCATTTCGAAAAAGAAAAATTTTACAATTTTTCGGACAGTAAAGTTTTTGATTACACAATCACGTTTTCATATACGCCCGTTTTAATTTACATTAACAATTTTAATGTAAATTTAAATATATTCCAGATACTTACAAGTATTTAAAAAGTATTTTAATTTGTAATTAATTTACTAATATATATCTATACTAATATTTTAAAGAGGAAACCTTTGTATTTATGTATGTATATATGTAAGTTTGCAACGAATAAACTCAAAAACTACTGGACCGATTTCAAAAATTCTTACACCATTAGAATGCTACAGTAGCGCTGAGTAACATAGGCTATATATCTATATTAAAAAATGTAGACCCGTGCGAAGCAGGGACGAGCTGCTAGTTTTTTTGTATTCAGGTTAATTATATTACAATATAATTGACATTTTTTATATTTCTTGGGTCGATATAACATAAATGTTATTAGCATTGTTGTGTTCCGACAGTAAGAGCCAGTTAGAGGTAAGGTAGTCAGTTCCTCATTAATTGAGACTTAGGTACTCTTCCACCTTTATACTTACCATCATAGTTTTTTGAGAGAGATTGCTGATTGCCTTAGACGGCATTTTCGGGGGGCAATTGGGGGGGGGGGGGGGGGCGAGAAACTTAAAGGGTTCCTCAAGCGGTGTGTAACGAAGCACCGTCAGAGGTTTTCTGGAGGGAACGGCATCACACAGTGGAGCGTGTCCACGTTTCCTACTAGATTCTCCGATATTTCGGATCGGATCGGAACTACCATCACAGTGCTAATGTGATGTGTTTTCTTAACTATTAGAAAGGGGCTTAATTATAATTCGCATAGAATCAAAGCAGCGCCACCTACTGACGAACTGTGGAAACTAAGTTATGTATGTAAATTACAGTTATAGACCTTTTTGTCTATTTTTTTGGCAAATAAATATACTTATTATCTCCTTTATTTATTTTCTTTCTTAAAACTAGATTTCTTATTACATATTACTAGCTACCACCATCTTCTCTTACTTATTATTATTATTATTCATTTATTAAACATATATCTTAAGATTTTTTTTTAAATGTTTAAAAATTGTGTTTGTAAAATTTCTGTTAACTTTGACACGACCGAACAGTAAAACCTCAAAAATATTTTAATACTTAGCGCGGCAAATGACTCCCCTCCACCTAAAGTTAAGTAGACAGTCCAGACGCAAAGACAACTGGTGCAGCGTGAAAACGACGCAGCATCAGTCACCCTCACCCTGCCGGCCCACAAGGTGCCTCTTCACGACTCGTTTGAAGGACCCCATGTCATAGGAAGGAGGGAAAACGTGAGTGAACGTAGACTGTCCACCTTTTGGAGTTGGTCATGATCGCATTAAGCCCACTGGTGAGATGAAGGTCAAGCGTTACTCACACTTAAACGTTCTTGTTCCATAGTTATCAAAGAAGCAGTGGGGACCTAAATGAGCTGATGATGATGATGAAGTAAGAAGCAAAGAAAGAACGCCTGCTGTGGACGGATGCTATTCTGGTAGCTCTGAAATGCAACACCCAGGCTGCTATCCGTTTAGCCCAGGATAGGAACTCTTGGAGAGCCCTGGTCCGCGATGTTGCTATTGGTGGTCACGACCCTCAGGCATGAGGACTCGACGATGAAGAATAAGAAGAAGATTTAGGAAAAGGTTTCATACCTTCTTTATACTCGACGTTTCGACCGAAATACACCGGCCGTGGCAGGTTTACTTTATTTTAAATTCTTTGATGAACAAGCGTTATTCTAAAAAAAATCAAAATTATTTATTCAGTTTAGGCTACAAATAGCTCTTATGAACGTCATTATGCCATCGGTTCGTAAGTCTTCTCTGGGCCTGACCTTGTACTGAAAAGAACCGGCAATAAAATCAGCAGGGGCATTTCTTTTATCTCTTACAGAGGTAAACTATTGGAAAATGCCCTAGTATAAAAGGACACTTTCCATCACAAATAAAAACACAAAATATAAAAGACTATCAAAACATGAAAAAAAAAAAAAAAGAGAAAAATAAATAAATATCTAAGTTTGCAAAATTACGTCAGTTACCAGTTAAAATTTTCACAATACAGTATTCTGTTATAGATATCCAAGCAAAGATTTCAGTAACCAATGTGGCCGCGTCTTTAGTACAATGACTAATAAACTGTACGAAGCGGATATTACTTTCACCGCGGCCACTGCCAATGGCGTAACTCCAGTACTCCACTAACCAACACTTTGATGTAATCCTTAATAATAGCTCTGAATGTCTGAGCAGTTGCTTTGTTTTCAATGTACATAACATACACTCGTGGAACATACAATCACACGAATAACATCGATAATTATGAATCATAATAAATAGGAATTAGCAAATTTTTTTTTTAACGCATAAAAATTAATTTGGCCAAACTGGGATATGTATATATTGGGTCGTTACTTATGAAATTGACGTTTTTTTCTCACTTATTAATAGGTGTATTACTTCTAAAAGTCAATACTGGTTGTTAATATTATTATACACCGTTAATTAGGACTATGTTACTTAGGCTTGAGTATTATCAATGATTATTCATTTTGTGTCTTTATCGCCCAATTTTTTTTTAAATTGACTTCTTTTTTTGTTCGCGGAGTTGAACTTTTGTTTCATTGTAGCTTTGAAGGTACTTGATAACTTGAGTTTTTTTCTGTTTAATGTCTGCCATATTTAGTTAGTGAAACAAACACACTACTCTACAATTTTTATAGTGTTAACATAAATAGATGCTAAGAAAATTTAAAAAAAAATAGTATGAAAATTATATTTTTATAAAAAAATTTCATACAAAACGTCAACGTATGTATGTAACATATCGTAAACTTCTTTACTCGTTAAAATAGGGGTCAGTAACTGATTATCGACTTTGGAGACAATTGAAGACAGGGTGCCTAGTGTAGGTTGTATATCACATTCGATGACGTTAACGAAAACGTAACTTAGTATTGTTTGTCCGCCTGGCTAGCTACCACCATCTTCTCTTATCAAAATTCAAAATTCAAAATCATTTATTCAGTTTAGGCTACAAGTAGCTCTTGTGAATGTCACTATGCCATCGGTTCGTAAGTCTACTCTGGTCGGGAGATATTGTACTGAGAAGAACTGACAAGAAACTCGGCAAGTGTCCAGCTCTTTTCTCCCTTACACCGTCAAAAATATTGGAAAATGCCTTATCATAGCAGGTCACTTTCCATTACAAATAAACAAAAATATAGAAGACAACCATATGTAAAAAAAAAAAATAACAAATTTACATCAGGTAAAAGTTTCAATTTCCACAATGTCATACAGTACCACTACAGTACTCTCGTAAAAGTCAAAAATTGTTTAAGAAAAACAAAGTCAAACTATAGTGAATAATACTAAAAATAAGATAAGTATGCAAGAGCAGACCAGCCTCCACAGGCGGCACCCGTTCACGGGTATGACATATGAATCATCAACAAGCCCTACCACTAACCAAACCGAGCGAGTACACAAACATGTACCCCCTGTAGGGTTACTCTTGAAACACAATTGCAATAATCAATTTCCAATCACAAATCTAAAAAATTCAAATGGCACTCTTAAAAACGATAATAGCGCCACATTGGAATTAAATTGCGTGGAAATTGAGTGAATTGAGTGATTGAGTATTATCGAGATGGGGCGTTACGAAATTGCGAAACTTATCCCAATATCGATACATATTAATCGCATTGGAATTCTATTGAGATTGAGTTTGCGTCAAGAATAGCCTACCAGCTCGGAATTGAACATGGGATCTCTAGGTCTGTGTCCTGTGATCGGTGGTCTTATGCGCTATAGAGTACAGGGGCGGTTGGTTAGTAAATCTGAGTGTGTGTAGTGGTACGAGAGGGTCGGTAGTGAATAAGTTGCGCTGTTCTTCCAAGTGGCTTAAGAAGAAACCAGGTCAAATGACTAGACCTTGTTTAGTTATAAATTTAAACTGTATTTTTTTTATTTTGTGTATTGTTTTACGGCTCCGGATGAAATCCATCAAGCCTATTCGTAAGTAATTTTTCTTAGTAATACATAAATAAGCAATATTTCTTTTCTGTATGATGAAGATGAATGATAATAGAAATGAGGAATGAGAAATTATGAACCCTTCGAGTATCTCAGTAAAGATGTGGGGCTTTACTAAGTCCTCGGGCGGACTTCTCGAGAGAATTTGAAAAGTGATGTTGCACTGTTTTGTTTCATTTGCCAACACTCATGCACACTCACGAACACTTAACGGTTTATAATCCACCATTATTTCACATTAATAATCGATATAGCACAAATTTTAGAATATAAAACAAAACCGCGGACATGACTCTTCACTTTCCCGCCAAGAAGTCCTAAACTGTATTTATACATAGACATGACAAAAGGATTTGATCTTCGTCATTGACACTTACCTCCTAACTGTTGCAGCTCATCGAAGAACTTCGACTTCTGACTGATCACCGCATCCACGTGATCCCGGTCACCGCTCCCAATCACTGGTATTTCTATCTGGTTCGTCACTTGATCAGTGCTACTTATATCACTGGCACCTTGCACTTTTTTATTTGCCGATTTGATTTTTACACTTTTTATTTTTCCGTCGTCGTCCAATACGGTTATGTCCTCGTAACCATCAATGTTTTCGTTCAAATCAGTCACTTTATTATTAATAAGTTTTGTAAGCAGTACGTTTTCGTTTAATTCTTTGATTGTTCCACCACTTTCACAGAAAACACCGATTTTATGTGTCAATTGTATTAAAAGCAATAATTTTGTGGACAAAACTATTTTGTTGTACATTATTTTGTTATAGACAAAACAAATCACAGTATGGCGTGCCCGTAAAAAGAAAAAAGAAGCTATGGTATTCGTAATTCGAATTTAATTCAAGTCGCGATTTATTTGTTTTTCTAACTCGTTGATGTCTAATGAATGAAACAAAAGACGGTTTCGCGCGCGCGCTTTTTATTGTTATTTTTATTGTTATTTAAGGTGTTGTTATTTTTTTTTACTAGACTCCTCGCACAAAGCAGTTTAGTTAACGCGATGTTCTAAATATATAGATAAAAAAGCGAAAGTGTCGCCCCGTGGTCAGGCGACAACTGAAGTGCCGAAAATCGAAACTTTATCGTATCGGAGCGTTGGAGAAATGTGTTTACATAACCGCTGACATTGAGCCGTGTCCGGTTTGAGATAATCGAACCTTTTTCTTGCGCTTCCGTTTTTTTTTTTTTTCTTTTTTGTTTGACAGCTTAGTGCGGTTTGCGCATAAGCTCAAATCAATTTAAAGAAAAGATACTGTAGAATGTAATTTCTTTGTTTAATAATAGAACTATGATAATGATTGATAATAATATCTGGTGGTAGAATTTTAATACCTATTTATGCAGTCAAGCAACATTGTTTTGCATTGATGTGTTCTTGTTTGAAGGGTACATGCAGAGTGTTTTTTATAACTGGGACAGTATGAGAAAATAGGAAAAGATACAGAGGAACTGCCTTAGGAACTATGAAGTCTTCTTCATGTCGACAGATAGAGATGAGAAGCCTAGTGAGGCAGAATCCTGCTCCACACAACTGTCTTTGCATCTGGAACACGCGCACACGCACACGTACACTCACACGCACACGCACACACACACTCAAACGCACACACACACGCACGCGCACACGCACAGGCATACGCACACGCACACGCATACTTTTTGGAAAACACATTTTTCTTGCTTACAAAATTAATTGTTTCTGCATTACACCAGGCAGAGTAGGTAGAGTCATTTACCTAACTTACTATAAAAAAACGAGATAGGATTTTACCGTATAGTAAAATGCAAGCGAAAAACAGTAGAGCGATGTAACAGACAGTCAGAGCCATCTCTTCATAATTCATGGAACTATTTTGGTTTTTTAAATGCTGTACAAATATGTACGCTTTTAGGGTACATTCTTGTATTTGTTTTTCTTATTATTCTTAGGTAAGTTTGATTAGTTTAAATGTATTTATTCTGTTGCCGAGTAAATAAATAGGGAAGAAAAAATAAGAACATATACATTTTATTATTTTTTATTTACAATTTTAAATGTTATTTACATATTGTTATTATTTTTGAATTTTGCATTCACAATGCTATATATAGTTACAAGTGAAGTGTTACAGTGACCGGGGCCTCGGTAGCTCAACTGTCAGAGCATTGGATCCGATCCGATCCAAAGGTCGTGGGTTCGATTCCCACTCGAGCTCCTGAGACTAGTTGATTTTTCTAGTAAAATGTTATCTTGTTATTTACACCTAAACTGAATTCTCCTGATACTTTCCACTATTAGCGATGTCCTTTAGAACCGTCCGCAGTATCTTCCCCGTGCTGTTTCTTGGTATCTCATGCAGGAATCTAACACCACCACGTAAGTGCTTCGTTTTCGATAGCTGTAAGCAAAACATTAGTCATCAACAGTGATGGGGATCATCACATCATCAGCCCATTTTATTTCTTCACTGCTGGGGCACGAGCCTTCCCTATGGATGGAAATAATAACAGCGAGAACGGGTCTTAAACCACCACCGTGGTTCCAGTGCGGATTGGCAGTTGTTAACGACTGCTAATGCAGTCCGGACCAACGGCTTTACGTGCCTTCCGAAGCTCGGAGGAGCTTGAGATGATACATTTTGGTCCCCCATCCGATGACCGGCCTTCGCGAAAGTTGCTTAACTATAGCAATCGCAAACCAAGTGCGTTAACCACTGCGCCATCTAGCTCCTCTCCCTCCGGTCATCGTATGGGTGACTCAAAATTTAAAATTTCGTTTCATTTAAAAACTAACCCTCTCAGCTACGTAGTCCTGTATCTCCTTCTCTGTCACTCTCATCCCGGGTTGTAAGCAGACGAAGGCTAATGGAAGCTCTCCAGCATCCAGGTCTTGCAGCCCAATCACCGCTGCTTCTTTCACTGCCTCGTGCTGCAGCAGCACTGCTTCTATTTCAGCTGGTGGGACCTGGTAACAAACGAAGCTGTAAAAGTTGTTTGCAGCCTATGGTGACGAGATTTTAAATATACTGTTATCAATTATAGTGAATCATCATCATCATCATCATCTAAGCCAAAAGACGTCGACTGTTGGACAAAATGCCTTACCCAAGGATTTCCACAACGATCGGTTTTGTGAATAGTGATAAATAATAATTTTAGTGAATGGTGGACTTGAATAATAGCCAATGTTTTGATACTGTAGTCGAGTGGCTCACACGCCGGTTTCTGGTGTTGCCATCTCCAAGGTCCCGGGGTTCGACTCCCGGTCGAGTCAATGTAGAATAAGAACGAACCTTTTTGTATATTTTTTCGGTTCTGGGTGGTTGTGGTACCGTGACGTCACGACACGGTTTTTTTTTCGCCAAAAAATAACATAGATACAAAAATATATCTGAATGAAGAACTTTCCTATTTACGCTTTAAAAAAATATATTTAAAAATGGGTGTATTTCCAAAAGTAGGTTTTATGTGGCCAAAAACGATTGTCTGGTAGTCTTGATCGCTTTGAAGCGACAAGACCACCACATTATAACCTTGTAACCCTTTGGTTACAAGTTGTATACCAAACGCTTAAATTGCAAAAGATCTTAGAATCGTGTTTTACCCTGATGTGATACCCTGATACCCCTTACACTTGATGAGCTCCTTCAACCGGTCCACCACGTACAGATAACTATCCTCGTTGTAATACCCAACGTCCCCAGTCTTCAAGAAGCCTTCATCATCAAAAGAAGCTGACGTCGGCCGTGAGCCCTACGTCCCTTCAAACTTGCTCAAGTTTGAAGGGACGTAGGGCTTACTTACCTATTAAAAACTCAGTACCATAAATTTGCGGAGGAGGTTTGGGACCATGAACAGCAAAACAGGCACTGAGTACCCTCCCACGGAAATTTCTTTCACCTAAGGCATTTTTTTATGTAAAAAGACGGCAGAAAACCTCTCCAGTAACCTGATGAGTGGTCATCAGCAGCATTCAGGGAGCTACCTATGTTCATTTTATCTGGTGTAAGTCGACCGTATTACCAAAGGTCTTAGAATCGATTACCACCTAAAGTAATCGATTTCTTCAACTGTATTCTCTTTAAATATTTTACCAACACACATCTGATACCCCTTATACTTGATGAGCTCCTTTAACCGATCCACTACGTACAGATAGCCTTCATCATTGTAATGCCCAACGTCCCCAGTTTTCAAGAAGCCTTCATCATCAAAAGCAGCTGCAGTCTCACCACCGAGGTAGCCCTTCATGATCAGATCTCCTTTGACGCATATCTCACCTCTTTGGTTCGACACTAATGGATGGTGGTAGGAATCTACGATCTGCAAAAGTCATAAGGCTTTTTTATTTTTAAATTTTGAACTGTCAATATTTATTTTGACATATTTATATTTAAATCATGTAGCAGTGGTAAAATGCGCTCGGTCTTCGATTGCTGAAGTTAAGCAACTTTCTTAAAGGCTGGTTATCGGATGGGTGACCAAAATTAATAATCTGGAGTTACTCCGTGCTAAAGATAGCACGTAAAGCCGTCGGTCCCTGCTTTATTAGCAGTCGCTAACAACCATCAATCCGCATTGGTGGGTATTGGCTGTCCAACCTTGCCAAATAAGGGTTGGCAATCGATCATAAAGCGGGCATAAAAACACATTCATCGCCTTCAACTTTATATAAGTAGTTGCACTATAATAAAGAACGTTGAGGAGCTCGATGGCGCAGTGGTTAACGCGCCCGGTCTGTGAGTGCTGAGGTTAAGCAACTTTCGCAAAGGCCGGTCATCGGATGGGTGACAAAAACATAACATCTCGAGCTCCTCCGTGCTTCGGAAGGCACGTTAAGCCGTTGGTCCCGGCTGCATTAGCAATCGTTAACAACCACCAATCCGCACTAGGCCCGCGTGGTGGTTCACGGCCCGTTCTCCCTATCCATCCATAGGGAAGGCTCGTGCCCCAGCAGTGGGGACATAAATGAGCTGATGATGATGATGAAAGAGCGTAATTGCAGTCATAGTTTAATTCGTTGCGTCGAACCTTCCACTATTGCGGATGAATGTAAGGATCTATGTGTGCGGTGCTCGAGGTATTACGCTTATTAGCTTACCGTCTGGGATCTTTTTATTTTGTACATCTACTTACCTTTATAATCATATTTGGTAGTACTTTCCCAACACTACCACCGTTCAACATCTTGCTATCGTCGAACCGATTTTTAGAAACTGCTAATGTAGTCTCCGTCAAGCCATAACCCAACACGATGCCTTCTAAGTTGGGGAAACTAGTTAAAAAAAGGTTACCATACAATACAATGAGCTGGGATATACATTATAAATGTGTTAACTTATAAGAATAATATAGTTACATAAATGTTTTATAAATTATCTATTATTTTATAAATTGTTACCAACCCATCAATTGTATTGATGACTTGATTTCAATGATGGAGGCTTTTGCCCAGCAGTGGGACAGTTATAGGCTATTTACTTTACTTTAGAAATTGTTATGTTGTTATGTATTATAGCAGCGCCTCCTAGCGACAAACGAAGAGAACTAAAAAGTGCTAATGGATTTTAATACGAGTATAATAATTATTGTTGTGATAAATAATTATTATATAAAAATTATTATTATTACTCTATCCAAATTCTTGTTTTCGTTAACGTGATCGAAAGGCAAAAAAACATACAGAAAACAACACATCAAGCAAAAGGTTCACGTACCAATTTATATTTTATACAACGTCATACAGTACTGATAAAATTCAAAAACTGTTAAAGAAATCATCATCATCATCATCATCGGCCTATCTTAGTCCACTGCTGGACATACGCCTCCCCTAATGAGCGCCATAGCGCCCTGTCCTCAGCTTGAGGCATCCAGCATCTGCCTGCAGTCTTTCGCAGGTCATCATCCCACCTGGCCGCAGGTCGTCCTACACTACCGAGTCGTGGTCTCCACTCAAGAACACGTTAACCCCAGCGGTTGTCAGTTCTTCGCCAGATATGGCCGGCCCACTGCCGCTTCAACTTGCTAATTGTTAGAGCTATGTCGATGACTTTGGTTCTCTGTCGGATGTATTCGTTACGAATCCTATCCTTCAGAAACTCCGAGCATAGCTCTTTCCATAGCTCGCTGAGCGACTTTAAACTGGTGGACCAGCCCTACCGTGAGTGTCCACGTTAAAGAAAGATATCGTGAAATTATAATTGGAAAATAAAAGATATGTAGGTAGCAGTCACTCACATGGGCAAAACATTCTTCATAACGTCCGGATGTAACGGTGCGGAGCCCGACACAACCCTTCTAACGGATGACAGGTCGTACTTGGAGGTGGTTTTTATTATAGACACCAATATGGCGGGGGCTACAAATAACATCGTCACCTGAAAATTAAGGAGCAAGTCGTAAGTACAACATTGTGAAAAAATATTTAGTAACGACATGTACCGACTTTGGTTTTACGAGTTAAAAATAATTTTAAAAAGAATTTCTACGAAAAAATTTACGTTTAACGAATGGCGCTTGACAACTCTCGTAAAAACTTCTGCTTTTTTTAAATGTTTAAATAATTTTTAACGCAAATTTTGTTGCGAAGAAAATACAAAAACACAAATGTTGAAAAAAAATCCACGAGCAGGATTTGAACCTGCACCCTTCTGACATTCCGGGTCAGGTGCTCTTCCAATTGAGCTATCGTGGTTCTAACCAGCCCGCCGTTATTATTCAACACTTTTTACTTTGAAAGCCAAAGGCGCCCATTCAATGTCAACAACTACCGTCACTAATATCCGATCATAATATTTTTACAAATATTAAACATCAGTTAAGAAGTAAGCAAGCTATTTATAAATGTTTAAATAATTTTTAACGCAAATTTTGTTGCGAAGAAATTACAAAAACACAAATGTTGAAAAAAATTCCACGAGCAACATTCATTTTTTTCAACATTTGTGTTTTTGTAATTCTGCTTTTTTTATGAAGTAGTACTACTACACACGACTGCACATTAGAACAAACTGTCCAATTTCCTTAATAGAATTTGAACTTTATTCTTATGGCATACGGTTGAACATATAATTAAGATATTTGACAGTTTTGGATCGTCTGATGTGATGATTGGTGCTAAAATGTACCTTTATTGTTGTTGACCGTACCACGTGCCTTTATACCCAAGTCCACAGGGTCTAAGACCGATAGTTTAACCAAAGAATCGTTTGTATTTGGTTACAAATAGCGACAACTTACTTTGTACTTTTGTACAGTCTCCAAATACAAGTGGATGTCAAACTTCGGCAGATACGCGAAAGTCCTGCCTTCCACGAAGCCGACTAGCGTCCCCATCAGACCCATAGCGTGGAACCACGGACCCACGCTCAGGACTACACCTTCGCAGTAATCAACAGCTCTGAAAATTAACGTTAGTCTGCGATCGTTGAATTTAAATAACTTTCGTAATGGCCAGTCATCAGATGGCTGACCAAAATGTGTTATCTCGAGCTCCTCCGTGCTTTCGAAGGCAAGTAAAGCCGTTGGTCCCGGCTGCATTGAATTAGCAGTCGTTTACAACCACCAATCCACACTGCCAGGGTTTGTGATAACCAACTCGCATTTGGTAAGCTTCATAAAAACAAGCTCCAGCAACGCAAACAAAGACAAAATCTTACGGACCCAGAATCTCGCAAGAGTTGCGTTCGGGATGGTTTGAGGTTTGAGATGCGTTACTCGAGCACAGTATGTATTAAGTACCGTCTGGGGCTTATTTTGTGCTTGCGTAGTGTGGTCAATTCTATCAATTGTATCGATGAATTGATTTAAATGATGGAGGCCTATGCTTAGCAGTTGAACAGAATTATAAGTTAGTTATTTTATAATTCTAAAGTAATTAATGAATAATGTTTTCATCGTTAATGAGTTTATAATGTAACGAATTTTTTGAAGTTGTTTTTTTATTTATAAAATACTTTGCCGTTCATTTTTCGTTTGAATTGACATCGAGTCGTTTGAGTTATTATAATTTGGTCATCCTGTATTAAAAACGTTACCAAGTTCCTTATGATAAGGTAGAAAACGTAAAATAACTCACGAGCTACAACATAACGCAACAACGTTATAATGTGTCAGCATCACCCCCTTAGACAGCCCCGTAGTCCCCGAAGAATATAGAATGAACAATGTATCTGTCTGTCCTGTAACGTCAACAGCTTCGAACTTCTCAAATTTAACATCACTCGTTAATCTTTTGACATCGCTACTGCTATTTTTAACGTTATCGCTCGTTATGTGTTTTGCTTCGTTGTTGCTAATCTTAAAGTTATCGGTTGTTACTCGTTGAATATCACAACTGCTATTTTTAACGTTACAGTTATACGTTTTAACGTTTCTCTCATCCCTATCAAGAGGTATTACTAAGTCGTCGTATAGTACAGTGCTTTTTGTCAATAGAGTTCCGTATAAAATTACTTTTTTGATACTTTCTGTTGTTTCTAGTGTTTGTTTGTGGCTTTCAAATGCGGATGGTGAGCAGAATACGTATTTTGGTTTAGATAGGCCCAAGACATGGGTGATTTCGTCTGAAATGGAATAAAATAATAATGTTATACTTATACTTTGAACTGTTAAGTTAAAAGTAAGTAAATAATTTGAATGGCTTTGAAGCAGCACCCTCTAGCGACAAATGAGGGGAGTTAATATATTACAACACAAATTTTCGTTTTCGTTAATGTTATCGTTATAGCAAATGAAACTCGCACTAGGCATCAGCCCAACAGTGGCACGTTTGTAGACTAAAGATGATAATGATTATGGTAATGATAACTTTGATGATGATGATGATGATGATGATGATGAAATGTTACCTTTAGTGTAAAAAGGATTAATAGTAGTAATAGTAGCGCCTGTACATGCTCCACCTATAGCTGTACTGAAATACTCTCGTCTGTTTTCAGAGACGATGGCAATCGTGTCTCCCTTTCGCACACCTAGGCGCACGAGTGAGACAGCTAGATTCATAGCTTCTTTTGCTATCTGGCCATATGTGATCGAGTCATTTGTGACTCCATTGATCTGTAAAAAAAAAGTAAGAATTAAATTTACATTTATAGACATTGAACAGATATATTAAAGAAAAACAATACAATTTGAAAAATCTTCCCATTTAATAAAAACGAAAGTTACAACTCTGTTTCTGCTTGCAACAATAATGTTGACTTTATTAGAACTTGACGAACTTGAAGACTTGCATTATCATTTAGTCAGGACAGGACTTACAGATCAAAAATATTTTCAAGTTGAAGTAAAGCAATTTCTATATTATACCCTAGTAGTCCAAATCGGCAAATGCCCTAACGCTGGTCCACAAGTGGGCATCCTTACGGAGGGGTACACACGGCGGCAGATCTACCTACCCAAATCTGTCAAATTTCTCCAATGAATATTGATCCTTATAACCAAAATTTTTCAGCATTTGTGTTTTTGTAATTTGTTCGCAACAAAATTTGCGTTTAAAATTACTTGAACATTTTAATATTGTTATTGTTTTTATTTATAATCTTAGATTTAGGTTTTATATAAATTATATAAAAAGTAAAATATAACAAAATATCATACAAAAATTTTATAAAAACCTAAACCTACAACGTCGCCAGCAGCGGAGCAGGACTCAAGCTTCCGGCGATTAAGGCTGCAGAGAAAGAAACCTCCTGACATTCAGCGAGAGCCTCTTGAGATGTTGGTCGAGACTCTTCGCTATAAGGCCGTTTGCAGATACGACTATGGGGACAATGATTGTCGAATCCATATCTCACATAGCAATTACCTCGTGAGTCAAGTCAAGGTGAGTGAGATTGTCCTTCTCGGCTTTCACAAGGTTCTCGTCATGCGAGATTGTGATATCGATGACCATTATTATTACTTATTATTATTATATCAGCTGTAACTATCCCACTCCTGGACAAAGGCCTCTCCACACTTTTTCCATACCTTCCAGTCCCTTGCAACATCATGACATTATTTTATGAACCTATCAAGGTCGTCCTTGGTCAAAGATTCAAAGATTCTATACTATTTTATTCTACTCTATTCTATTCCAGTCTATTCTATTATATTCTAGTTAATCCTATCGTTAATCTTGTTTGGGGTCATTCATGTTTCCTTCTTTCATTCTCGTCGATCAGCCATCATCTTAACATGTGATCCTTTCTTTGCCTGATTTAATATTACAACTTGATGCATAATGTTATTTTATTTAGAATTATTTAAAAGAACAATGAACCTAAAACTAAAACCTTAAAAAATATAATAAAATAACTAAAATAAATTATTAAAAGGAGTCCCTTTAGGCAAGGTTCCAAAGATACTGGCAGCGTTCCCCCTTTGAATAGCTAGACTAATTCTTTGTCCGAGGTAGCTGGCAGCTCTTCGGTCTCCTGTGATGTCGACTAACCTTTTTGCTATGTTATTTGTATGATGTACACAAACAAATAAATTCATTTTATTTCATTTTACTTAATTTCATATGGCAATCTTTTACACAGTTCATCCATCTTCATCTTCCTTTCCTCACATAGCCTTAAACTTTCGTGTTCATCACCTTTCTCGTCACTTGGATTAGCATATTTTATATGTGTATAGTTTGTACATTACAATGTACAAACCATACACATAGTTAATTTTCTCTATTTCCATCAACATCAGTAATCAATAAAAACTTACCAAAGCGATATTGTTTTTGTACACCCACAGTTTCTTTAGAATGTATTCACCAAAACTGACATTAGCCGGTATTAAAACGCTCCTCTCCCCATATAAATATTTACTATTTTTTAACATAACTAAGTATTTATAAAATCAAAAAATATCTAAGTTTGTTTTAATAACTTAACGTTGATAGTTTTATTAAAAACACAACAGAACTAGCAACAGCATAACAACAGGAATTTTATTTGTGAGTTGCGTGATGATAAAACGCGTATAAGGCAGAGGGCACACTAACATATTTCCGTTTGAAATTGTTAATTTTGATACTTATTTACTTCTCAATATTTCTATTGCAAAACTATAATGTGTACTTATGGATGGTAACAAAATATAAAGATCTTATAAGTTACCCGGAAAATCAAAACTAATTTAATACATTCTAAATGTGTCAACGTGTAACCCATGCGGGGGGTAACCACGAGCTCTTATAGCAGTATTATTGCAGTTGTGAAAACGAGACGCGTGTAGCGGCGAATATACACGCGTCTCTTTTCCACAACTGCAACAATACTGCTATAAGAGCTCATAGTCAGGGGGCAGGTAGGCTACTCTTGACGCAAACTCAATCTCAATACAATTCCAATGCGATTAATATGTATCGATATTGGAATAAGTTTCGCAATTTCGGAACACCCCATCTCGATAATAATTTGTTCACTCAATTTCCACGCAATTTAATTAATTCCCCGTGTGGTGCCGGGGGTAAAGAATTGCACTGCAATTGGCAAGCGTGGTTTTTTTTTTGAGACAGTTTGCTGATTGGCGGCATTCTTAGAGTCACCAAATTTTTTTGGGGGTGGCGAGAAACTTAAAGGGGTCTTCAAGCCGTCTGAAACGAAACACCGTCAGAGGTTTTCTATAGGGAATGGCATCACGAACTAGTGCGTGCCCCCGTTCTCTACTAGATTCTCCGAGGGGTTCTGATCGTATCGGTAGAAAAATATAATTTAGAGTGTGTGTAGTCGGACTTACAGTGAATAATAACTTGCTATCTTGCCCGCGTTAATGTCTTAGATAAGAAATATCTTTATTCAATTTATCTTTACAAACGGTATTACGTTTTTTTGTTACGGCCAAAAATACCATTCCTAATGTAAATTATAGTAATACATTATAAAAGGGTATTCTGTTTTTTAAGTTACTTTACCCTGAACACAACCGCCTCTGTGGTCTGTTCGATTCCCAGCGGGGGGTATATCTTTGTGTACTCGGTTTGGTTGGTGGTAGGACTTGTTTGTCCGCCTGACTAGCTACCACCATCTTATCTAAATATGTCGCCATAACATCAATGTTTGTAGCATTGTTGTGTTCCGGCAGCTAGAGATAAGATAGCCGGTGCCTCACTAGTTGAGGATCCCGGGTGAAGTGCGCTTCCACCAAATGGCCTTATCATCACTTAACATCAGGTGAGATCAAGGCACTGTGCTTACCCGTAAATATAAAAAAAAAAAATTTTTCAAATAATTAGCGCGGCAAATGACTCCACCTGACGTTCAGTGGAAATGGAGTCCAGACGCGAAGACAACTGGTGCAGCGTGAAAACAACGCAGCATCAGTCACCCTCGCCCTGCCGGCCTACAAGGTGCCTCACGCCTCGTTTGAAGGACCACATGTCTTAGGAAGGAGGGAAAACGTGTGCTGGTTAGTTGTATTTCAAGTTCCTTTGTCACAGAGAGATTGAGACAAGACAACTTTTGCAATGTACCAGACATTGTACCAGACATGATGGGGTGGTTAAATTTATTCTTTATTAACACTGCTATTATTATTGTTATTTTATTATGATGATTGATTTAATTTTACTAGTAGTCGCTCAGTGGTCGAAATTCGACCGTAATTTTTATATTAAGGCTGCACGGATTGTATCCTAAGCAACGAAAAATTAAAAAAGATAGAATGCGAGTTTGGATTCTACAGCTTCATGGTTTGGATTGGCATTGACATGCTCTAAGGCATTGACAGATGTCGGCCGCATTAAAGACAAATAATACGTGTGTGTCAAATATATGGTACTGTGTGTAATGTTGTTTTTTAATAATTATCATAAAAAAGGCGGCTCAAAATGAGTCCGCAACAGTTTTATTTTTTTATATAATACCAAAAATGTTTAAAACAGTTTTCTTCTTCAGTTCTTTAACTTAAATCCAGGGGATCATGCACTATTTGCATCCCTATTGCTTGTATGCAGATCGACAGAGAGCGCTATATCATGGTTGTCAACGCCTTAAAGCAGTGTTGTGTGTTTATTACAGTTGTGTAAACATAACACGTGTAGCGGCGTATCTTTTTCATTACCTAATACTTTAGGCTGGCAGGGGAACTGATGTTGCGTTGCTTTAACGCTGCACTCTTCGCATCTGGACTCCATTTCTCTTTCCAAAAAAAAATTTAGTTAGGTACCTAAATGACGATAAGGCCGAAACGCAAACGCACTTTATCCAAAATCCACAACTACCGAAGAACTGACCTATCTTATCTCTCAGATAGATTGCTAATAAATAGATATTATTTGTGCAGTCCATAGTCCAAAGTGCATTGGAAACCACTTCTCATCGTTATTGTCATAATTCTGTACTTTGTATAGCCCCAAAATAAGGATAGTACAGAAGGTAAGCTTCATATCAACAAGCTCGAGCAGCGCATACATAGACAACCTTTCAGGGACAAGGAATCTTGCAATAGCTTCGCTCGGATTGGTTCTTTTTTTTGATGTGTAACATCTTTCCCCTCGCCTTCTATATATAATTTGTGGGAGTGATTTCGTAGAAAAGGGACGGAAGTACCGTAACAGTGTGATCCGTAACAGCCACCAATCGACACTTTAAGCCCAATATCCGTTGTATATTTGTGGGAGTGATTTTGTAGAAATGTGATCGTAACAGTGTGATACTGCCGCACAAATTATGAACGCATTTAGTACAACTTACTGTGTTTGTGATTATGATATTTGAGGTGCTGACATTACGATCTATTTTCTCGAAACTGTTCACATTGCGCGGCAGATAGGATGTGTCAGTGTGACATGTCTTCTAATGAGTATTTACTGCATTCTCTTTATGATTTGAAAAAAAATATATACAGAGTCGGAAGCGCGCATTTAAAATCGATAATAAAAACAAGACATATTATTATTTTAAGTGACATATTTTTTGATCATTTTGATATGTCAAATGTCTTCTAATGAGTATTTACTGCATTCTCTATAAGATTTTGTAAAAAAATATACGTCATTGTTAATTTCTATATTTTATTTTATATTGTAATATAGATTAAACTGATAATATATCTCAATAAAGTACAGATCATTGATAAAAAATCCAAGTATGTCAAATGTTACACATCATATGCGAGTTTTGTTTTCCTTTAGTTGATGGCTTTGTGCGATTAGCACATTTAGCCAGTGTCAAAGTAATTTTTCTTACAAGTAATACATAAATAAACAATGTTTTCTTCCTGTATGATGATAAAAAGTGAAATGAAGAAATGAAAAGTGAGAAATGATATACCCCCCAACCCCTCGAGTATCTCAGTAAAGATGTGGGGCTTTACTAAGTCCTCACGCGGACTTCTTGAGAGAAATCGAAAAGTGCCGTTGCACTGTTTTGTTTCATTTATCAACACACTTACGAACACTTAACGGCTAACAATCCACCATTATTTCACATTAATATTCGACATAACACAAATTTTATAAAATAAAACAAAACCGCAGACATGACTCTTCACTTTCCCGCCAAGAAGTCCGGACTGGTTCTTAATAGTCCGAGATTCCGTCTCCGTGTGAGGTCACGTGCGCGTCACGTATGAAGCTTAACTTCTGCATTCTTCTTTTTTGTATTATAGCAATCACATAATATGTAAACACTGATAAGGATAAAAATGTATGTACAAAATTTGCCAGTAGCGCGTCAGCATTCGAGCGTAACAGACGTATTTTGCAATCGGTGCGCTAATAAAAACTAATCACGCAAAATGTTGAAAAATCCTAATTACGTAAGCGGACCGGCTAATGTGCTGGTGCCTGCGTCGTTACAGTTCGGTGAATTTATGCTTACAAGGATGTGGGGTGTGAGAGAGAAAACCGCTTTGGTAAGATTTTGTACCTTGAATGTTTAAGTTAATGAATGTTGTTTACGCCGCGCCGTTCCTATCGGTGCGTAGGCTTGCCGACTATAAAATCGACATTTGTTTTTAAAAGAGTTTAATGTTGTTAGTTGTTAGATTGTCAAAGTTTTAAAATAGCAATAACACATTAACGTATCAATAATGTGTCGGCAGCGTGATTTTGAAGTTAGGTCTTTGCCGATTCACTGTATTTTATTTCATAATAACCCAGCTTTTAATGCTGATTGTACCAAACATTCTCATGAACCCGCATGAGAATCAAAGTATAATCTTATTTTTTTTTTTGAAAACAATAGAGTCGTGGACCTTTGGGAATAAGTCACGACAGAAAGGGTCTAACGACCCACGATTGTAGACATCTTTAAATAGCAGTTGAGATTAAGAAACAATGGTTTAATCAATTGTCATGCATGGGCCATTATGTGGTCTGTGGACCCGCAGGCTAGGTGATAGTTCGGACACATTATATTCGGACACAGTGTCTTTTAATTTTAATTTATTTTTTCAATGACGATTCACACACCAATAAAAATAGCTGCTTTGTACAGTCAGATGAAAAACTTCTAATGATTTCTTTACATTAATTTTAAGAAAATATACAATAGTAACAATATGTTTTCCCTATTTTTAAATTGTTATTTAATTATGCGTCGTAAGTTTTATCTTACTAGCCAATTATTATTATATCTTTGGACGGATAGCATATCAATAAACCTGAGTTTTAGTGAACTGTAACCATGGAGGGTGGGATTCCCTCTCTCCCCTTATCATATATTCCCGATCCTATCCGAACCCTTCGGAGAATCTAGTAGGGCACGGGGACACGCACTAGTGCGTGATGCCGTTCCCTCTAGAAAACCTCCGAAGGTGATTCGTTTCACACGGCTTGAGGAACCCTTTAAGTTTCTCGCCGCCCCCAAAAAAGCCCGATGAAGCTGAAAATGCCGTTTGAGGCAATAAGCAAACTCTCTCCAAAAAAAACCCTTATCACGACCACCCTATGAAGGCGACTTGATATGTCTCACAGCGCTAAGGTTTCTCTATTTTCTTCCATCTCTTTCGATCTGCAACTATCTCTAGCCAGTCGTCACAATTGTAACGTTATTGTTAAATGTGACTAAAAACTATTATTAAAAAGGCTATGAACGTCCCACTGCTGGACGAAGTGTTCTCGCACGTACTTTCGACATGGGGAGATATGGCCATAACCCACCACGCTGGCCCAATGTGGGTTGGATGGTGTTAACGCCTGCCATCTAACGATAGCAACCGAGAGTTTAAGATAAACATGCCTTCCGAGGTGCGAAGGAGTTTGAAATATTTAAAATCATCGTTCTCTGTAGTCTAGTAACTGAACAGCTCCAGCAGTAAGTACAGTTCAAGATCGAGAAGGGATCTGCTGCATTACTGCAAACATAAAACGGTAGCATTCAGGGGCAGCTTTCGTTACCAGGCAACCAAATGTTGGAACAACATTCCTCCGCCTCTTCGGCAAAAACCTAAATTCTCCTTCAAAAAGTATTTTAAGGCATATGTAATGGAAAAGCAGAAAGGTGGATTGTCTGGTACGAACAGCTGTAGTATGCCGTTCAAATGTTAATTTTTATTGGATCAGATGGTTATATGTAACCGCCTTATCTTTTTGTAAATGTATAATATTGTAATTGCGCTGACATTGTTTGATATTTGTTTACTTTGCACATCGACTTACTATGACTATTATTAATTATTTTTATTTTTTATTAATTATTATTTTATCATATCGCCTATTTAATGTTTTATTTCACACAAACACACGCAACACATTAATAAGCAAAAAGTTATTGTTCTCACGGGGTCCTGAGGCTAAATGCACGGTTTTGGCAGAATAACAGCGTCTACTGCTAACACAGTAGGCGTTTGCTGAGTCGAGGCCCATTTGCTGCAGTAGCACACATACTTCAATGGGCACCAAACTGATGGAATACCTACTGTTAGTTTTTATTAGATTTTTATCATCATCATCATCATCATCTCAGCCAAAAAGACGTCCACTGCTGGACAAAGGCCTCCCTCAAGGATAAATAATTTTGAAGGGAATTTGCCATAATCGCCACGCTTGGCAGGCGGGTTGGCGATCGCAGTAAGGTGAGAATAATCACAGAGAGACGCTGCTGCCCATCCTCTGGAATGGTCCCATAGTCGCCTTCTACGACACCCACGGGAAGAGATGGGGTGGTGCAATTCCTTAACCCCGGCACCACACGGGGAAGAGATTTTTATGCTAAATTATTAATGTTGTCTTTGTTGATTTAATTCTGTTTGTATTTATGTTTGTTGTCATTGTTAATTTAATCGCCTTGTATAAATGTATTTATGTGTGCTTATGTAGTAAATAAATGAATTTCTATGTCTGTGTCTAGTGGTGAAGAACACCGGTCTCAAACCCAGAGGTCTAGGATTCGATTCCCAGCGGGAGTACATCGACAATTTTTAAGGATATCCACCATTAGGGCGGATTTTTCTGTGCAGGGGTCAGTGGCTATACCCGCCACTTTTGTTTTTTTTTGAAGTGAAAACTTCTTTAGCGGCGTTGTGCACTTTTTTTGGAATGGGTAAAAAATGATAAACTCGCGTCAGGACACGTGACCGTCAGGACACGTGACCTGATCGAAAATTCGTAAGACGGATGGAGAGTAGAGGAATGGGTAAAAAATGTTAAACTCGCGTCAGGACACGTGACCTGATCGAAAATTCGTAAGACGGATGGAGAGTAGACAGCTGGCGCGGCGTAATATAAATTTTTAATATAACTTAATATAACTTTTTAATGTAATATAAATTGTCATGTTTGTGTACGATAACCCAATAAATAAATATTGTATTCTACCACATAAATGAGAGTACTTTTATACTGATAATTAAAGCAATTCGTGCAAAATTATTCCCTAACCATTCCAAAATATCAAAAATGCACAACGTTAATATTCAAGTTTTCACTTCTGCCGGCACTCGCAGAGTGCAACCCGTCGTTTTTTTTTAATTTTAAAATTAATGAACTTCTATTTAAGCTATAACAATGAACTAAAACAAAAAAAGGTCGGAAGGTTTACTATTGGTCATTCTGTCATCTTCATGGTAGGCGGAGTTAACTACGATCGCCACGTTAAGGCAAAAATGTTTATAACTGGATATCCTAAAAATTTGTCGATCGTACATGTAACTACGCGCTTTGGATGGTGGTAGGTCAAGTTTTAAGTCCGCCCGGTTAGCTATCACCTCTTATTTCAATGTGTCGCCATAACAACAATGTCAGAGGCATTATTATGTTCCTACAGATAAAGATAAAATAGCCAGTTCTTCAGCGGTTGGAAAATTGTGTTGTGTGGAAAATTGATCTGATTCTGATATTATGGACTGTGAAAAAAGAATACAGCCACATTTTAAAATGTACTGTATAGTGTGGTCAGTCCACACTACAGAGTACCTACATTTTAAAATAACATAATCAAACATCATTGAGCAGAATCGAGTATCCCCCATCCGACCCGAACTTTTTTTTTTTTTTTGTATCATCATCATCATCATCATCTCAGCCAAAAGATGTCCACTGCTGGACAAAGGCCTCCCCCAAGGATCTCCACAACGACCGGTTTTGTGCTGCTTGCATCCAGCGGCTTCCTCAGATCGTCGGTCCACCTTGTTGGAGGCCTGCCCACACTGCGTTTTCCGATACGCGGTCGCCACTCGAGGACTGCTCCGCCCCAGCGGCCACCAACTGCCACTTGAGCTTAGCAATTCTTCGGGCTATGCTTTTTGTTTACCCAGGGGAAAATATGCTATCATATTCACACGCTACTGCATTGAAGTAATGCTTTTTCACGCGGATCCGGGGCTGGTCTTTTATAAGAAGACCGACCCGGTAACAACCCCTGGGGATGCCTTTAGCCTGAAGGGCTGTGAAGGCTATCGGACAATCCGAACCCCACGAAGAATCTAGTAGGGCCGTTCCCTCCAGAAAATTTCCGATGGTGCTTCGTTTCTCACGTCTTGAGGAATTCTTTAGGTTTCCTGCCGCCCCCAAAAAAGCTCGGTGAAGCTGAAAATGCCGTCTGAGGCAATCAGCACACAAATTCAAAACTCAAAACTTGTTTAATTTGTGATGATGATGATGAACCCGTATTTGGCAAGAGTGGTGATTAAGCCATAGTACCCATCAATTGCAGCGATGATACGATTTCAATTATGGTGGCCTTATTTATAATCATCAGCCCATTTTATGTTCCCACTGTTGGTACACGAGCCTTTCCTATAGAAAGGGAAAACAGGCCATAAACCACCACGTGAACCCAGTGCGGATTGGTCGTTGTTAGCGACTGCTAATGCATCCGAGACCAACGTCTTTACGTGCCTTCCGAAGCACGGAGGAGCTCGAGATGATTAAGGTTTGGTCACCCATTCGATGACCGGCCTTTGCGAAAGTTGCTTCATCTCAGCACTCGTAGACCGGGCGCCATCGAGCTACTTATTTACATTATTTACTTATTGTTGTTTAATATATAGCTGCAACTTATTTTATATAAGTAATAATAACTAACAAGCCAATTTTTATCCGAAACCTATCTTGCTAGTCCAAAGGTTGTCTGAAAGAGATTACATTAGTGATAAGACCAACCTTTGTGCATGCACTTTCTTATGTTATTTTATCAAAAGTGTTTATGTTATGTACAATTAAATATTACTGTCACGCCAAGACGTGACGAACGAGGCATAAACGTAAAATTATTCATGTACCTATTAAGGTACATAATCTACATCTGGTTTGCGGGCGGTAACCAGATAAGGGTACGTACCTACACGATTTCGTCATTGTCGGTTGCATTTGTTTTCTAGGTTTTAAATTGAGTGTGTGTGAGGTGTTAAAGTAAGTTATTTTTATAGTTACCTACAACACTACGCATCTATTTAAAACATTTTACCAATTTATAATAGGTTAATACCTACTACATATCAGCTCAATTACTTTGATTTGTCTAGTTCTTTTTTACTTTTTGTTTATCGGCTAACTTACGGCGTGAGATTTGTTCATACACATAAAGACATTCAAAGATTTTCGAAAATTCGCTTGCCACACCCGGGAATTGAACCGACTAAAATCTGTAAAAATACTTTGTACTTTTATTGCATCGATCGTTAGGGTCAATTATAAGAATGAAATCTCTCTAGAAAACTTGATAAATTAAATGAAAGGAAACCATGAAATGTTAAATTATTTTAATTATTTACAAAAAATGGTAAATTAACAAATTAGTTGCTCGAAATGGGCTCCATTTTCTTGGATACACAAATTAACTCTTCTATAGAATTCATTTCTAGTAACGTAATATTTTATAGTTTCCTTTCATTTAATGTATCAAGTTTGTTAGAGAGATTTCATCCTTGTAATTGACCTTAACGATCGATGCAATAAAAGTACAGGGTGTAATTTTTACAGATTTTAGTCGGTGCAATTTCCATTATTTATCCATGACGACCTCCTTGGTCGAGTGGCTTGCACACCGGTTTTCATGGTGTCACCATCTCTTAGGTCCCGGGTTCGATCCCCGGTCGGATCAATTTAGAAATACCTGTTTTTCTAAATTGTTTCGGGTCTGGGTGTTTCCTATGATGTATAATAAGTATGTATTTATGTATATTATGTATGTTTATCCGTTGTCTAGTTAACCATATAACGAGTTTCTTAGGAAGCTTTTCTTGGGGCTAGATAATTGGTGTGAGTGTGGGAAACATTTATTTATTATTATTATTTATTATTATGTGTGGCTAGGTAGTGTCTAGGTATTCTATTTATTTTATTTTATTTATTTATTTATCATCAAATACAGCTATTATTATTCTATTACATTTTCCGAGTACTATTCTATCACATTGTAACTTTATTTAGACATTATATGATTTTATTCCAATGCGGACCGTAACACAGCACTTGTAAAGTGACTTTTTAGATATCAACATCAAGAAACCTAGTTAATATTTATCTCTACTCTACTAATTAAAGTGCTCTGCAAATATTAGTACTGTTTGTTACTTTTCAATTGATAAGATAACATTATGTAACTTATAAAATGTTCAAATAAATTTTAACGCAAAATTTGTTGCGAACAAATTACATAACTACAAAACTACAACATACAAATTATGTAACTTTTGAAGCAAATATTTATTTTGTTGATGTGTAGGCCAAATCAGAGTATCTTAAGAATCTGTTTTAATCAACTGTATGTATGTAGATTATGTGATAATATTCTTGAATTACGTGATATGCATGCCTACAGGATTCTTATAACCAATATTTTTAATTTCATAAGTATAAAGATGTGAGATATGTTAATTTTTATGTTGGTAACGTTGACAGTAAACAATGATTTATACCATGATGTGCCTCGAAACACAAGTTTTTTTTTGTTTTTTTTTTTTATAAAAGAAGGAGGCAAACGAGCAGGCGGACCGCCGCCCATGGACACCCGCAAAACCAGATGAATCGCAGACGCGTTGCCGGCCTTTAAGGAAGGAATAGGCTCGTTTCCTGAAGATTCCGAGGTCGTAACGGTCCGGAAATACCGCCGCCGAGAGCTGGTTCCACAACACTGTAGTTCGAGGCAAGAAGTTTCGTGAAAAACGCACAGTAGTAGACCGCTATCCATCAAGGTGATGTGGATGGAATGACAGTCGATTGCGTGTAGTGCGGTGAAGGAAAGCAGCGGTAGGGATCAAGCCGAACAATTCCTCAGAACACTCCCCATGATATATGCGGTACAATATACAGAGAGACGTAACGTCTCTCCGAAGAGATAGTGGATCGAGCCGAACTGAAATAACCATGTCGTCGACAATTCGAGCAGCTCTGCGTTGAATGCGGTCAAATGGAAAGAGTTGGTACTGGGGTGCTCCAGCGCAAAGATGGGAGCAGATTCCATATGCGGCCTGACCTGTGCTTTGTACAGTTGTAAGCGGCGGGCCGGCGTGAAATACTGACTCGCCTATCAAACACACCCAGTTTGTTTAATACCGTACAAAACGTCAGTTCGTTTTACTCCTGAAGCTTAGAATAAATTATTTAAATTGAACATATATTTTTGCATTTACAATATTATATTTATATCGAAGAAGGAAAAGACATCTAGCCCGGCATAGTTGAATAGTATAGGTATTATCTAAACATGGATGTGATGAACCGGAGCCACCATTCTTAAAAAATAAATTAAAAGTGATTGAGTGAGTGAGTGAGCAATTAGGGTCTCTATCGGATCGCCTAATTTTTGTACGCCTAATTTGCAATGGCACCCAAACGAAAAGCCTAAAATTTTTTCGCCTAATTTCACTCTTCAGAATCGTGTTTGCCCTAATTTCACTTCGCCTAACTTTTTATCGCCACATTGTCATTTACCAAATGCGTCATTTGGCAGAACAATTCGTAATTCCTAAAGTTTACAATTCCTAAATATTAATTCGCACAAAATTAAAAATAAAACATGCAACATGCATGCAGACATGCAGCATAACATGCAGCATGCATGCAGACATGCAGCATGCAAGCAGAAACACAGCATGCGTGCAGCATGCATGCAGATATGCAGCATGCGTGCAGGCATGCAGCATGTAAGCATGCAAGCACGCATGCAGCATGCGTGCAGGCATGCAGAATGTAAGCGTGCAAGCAGGCATGCATCATGCAAGCAGGCATGCAGCATGCAAGCAGGCATGCAGCATGCATGCAGGCATGCAGCATGCATAGTTTCCGTCACGGCTTCGGCGCTGCGGGCCTCCGGCGGTCCCACGCGAGCTTTTCGTCGCAGATAGTTTTCGCTCACCACCGAGGCTTCGGCTTGCTGGCCGGCTTCGCCGAACAGCCTCAGCCCCGGCGGCGAGCTCAACCCACCTGCTCCATAGCTCGCGGGCCGCCTCGCCCCTCCGCGCCTACGCGCTTTTATATTGCACTCTAGCGTAGGGCAGACAAGACTACGTGGAGTCGGGTTTGCAGCGATTCGCTTCTGTCAATTTATTTTCTCAATAAAATTCTATGCTTTTATTCCAATACATTATTGGCACATTTCATTTTAGATATGCTAAAATTAGAGCTTTTATAAATTTTGCGAAATAATCGTTATGCCAAAATAAAGTTATGCCAATATAAAGTTATGCCAATATAGTTTAGGCTATTTTACATTAGACATTCTAAAATTAGGCCTTTCAATTCTTAGGCCAAACTATAATGGTGGCAAAACAATTTTTAGGCGAAACAATAATTGTACGTTTTAAGTTTAGGCCAAAACGGTTTGGCCAAACCATATTAGGACAAACAATTTTAGGCGAACCGAAGGGCACCCGAGCAATTAATATCGAAAATATTGAACTAGGACGCAAACCTAAACAATGCACACAATTTGACGAGTTAACAAATAAGTCGTGTGTGTTGCTCAAGCACGGTATATATTAAGCTTATCGTCTGTGGGTCTATTTATTTAGTGCTACAGTGTTGATTAATTTACACTGGTGGGTTACTCTTGAAACACAATTGCAATAATCAATTTCCAATCCCAAATCTAAAAAATTCAAATGGCACTCTTAAAAGCGATAATAGCGCTACATTGGAATTAAATTGCGTGGAAATTTAGTGAACAAATTATTATCGAGATGTGGCGTTCCGAAATTGCGAAACTTATCCCAATATCGATACATATTAATCGCATTGGAATTGTATTATGATTGAGTTTGCGTCAAGAGTAGCCTACCTGGTCCGACAGAACCACGGTAGCATAACTGGATTTGTATGTCGGAGTTGAAATCTCGCTCGAAACCATTTTTTTAAACATTTTTACTAATTGTAATTATTTGATCGCAACAAATTTGCGTATAATTTTATTATATTATTTAGTTAATACACAAAACTTCATGCTGCACAAAATAAGGAGGACTCAGAAGGTTAAGCGTTTAGCGCTTGAGCAACTCACACATAGAAGACGAACTTGGAACAGCTCGGAACAGTCCAGTAGCGTGTTTATCCTGACGTTTCGAACCCTTTGCAGGGTCCGTGGTCATAGGGAGACTGAGGTGTTGGTCGTCTCATAATTAGTTAGTAGCTTGTTCATTTAAATTTAATCAGGTGCGTTCCTTTTAAGAACGCGTGTGTAAAATAAACGCAAGTGGATCCGTAAAAGTTGTTTCATTTCAGAAAATAAAAGACAGAAAATAATTGTCTCCATATGGAAGGCTCGTGCCCCAGCAATGGGGACATAGAATGAACTGGTTTGATAATGATGATAATGATTTATAAGTAATTCTTCTTCGATATTTCAGATCAATGCCGCCACAGAAGAGAAAATATCATACGCCGAGATATGCCAGCAGTCCATGAACTTCGCCATCTCGCTCGCACACCTAGGCTTAAGAAAGGGAGACGCTGTGGCCGTGTGCACAGAGAACCGAATGGAGTTTTGGGGTGTAGTCGTGGGAACGGCATGCGCTGGGGCTGTGATCACCACCTTGAACCAAGGATATGTCGAAGGTAACTTTAAACGAGCAGGCGGGTCACCTGGTAGGCTACTCTTGACGCAAACTCAATCTCAATACAATTCCAATGCGATTATTATGTATTGATATTGGGATAAGTTTCGCAATTTCGGAACGCCCCATCTCGATAATAATTTGTTCACTCAATTTCCACGCAATTTAATTCCAATGTAGCGCTATTATCGCTTTTAACAGTGCCATTTGAATTTTTTAGATTTGGGATTGGAATTGTATTGAGAATGAGTTGATTGCGTCAAGAGTAGCCTACCTGATGGATAGTAATCACCGCCGCCCATGTCACCCGCAAAACCAAAGTAATCGCAGATGCGTTGCCGGCCTAGAGGAAGGAGTTGGATCTTGAGGAGGGAGTAGGAATTGGGAGGGGAAAGAGGTGAGAGATGGACCTCCGGCACTTTCACTCACCAGTCGAAACACAACAGCAACGAGTGCCATTGTTTCACGCCGATATTCTGTGAGAGGGTGCGGTATTACGACGGGCGAGCCGGCCCATTTCGTGCTGCAACGCACCGTGGCTCTACCAATCAGAGAGTGTCACTCATTTAGCACCACCTAGGGGTCACGTGTAGGGTCCAAGGGTAAACCTACGGACGCGAGTAACTTTAACTTTTTTTTTTCTTTTTGTTGATGGCTTTGTGCGATTAGCACATTTAGCCAGTGTCAAAGTAATCTTTCTAACAAGTAATACATAAATAAATAATATTTCTTTTCTGTATGATGATGATGAATGATAATAGAAATGAGAAGTGAGAAATGATATACCCCTCGAGTATCTCAGTAAAGATGTGGGGCTTTACTAAGTCCTCGGGCGGACTTCTTGAGAGAATTTGAAAAGTGACGTTGCACAGTTTTGTTTCATTTGCCAACACTCATGCACACTCACGAACACTACCGGTTAATAATCCACCATTCTTTCACATTAATATTCGATATAACACAAATTTTCAAAAATAAAACAAAACCGCAGGCATGACTCTTCACTTTCCCGCCAAGAATTCCAACTTTAACTTGTTTTTCTTTCATTTATTTCTCTTTTTAAAAAACTTAATTTGTCTTTTGTTTTTTGTATATTTCATAGTGTCAGCAATAAATTGTTTATCGTCTTTATCTATATCTAAATATATATTATTTTATTGGCCTTCATCTCACATGAGTGACGAAAAGGTCGAAGAACGGATGGAAGTGCACTCCACCCGGAAACCTCAACTACTGAGGCACTGGCTATCTTATCTCTAGCTACCGGAACACAACAATGCCACAAACATTGATGTTATGGCGACATATTTAAAAAAGACGGTGGTAGCTAGCCAGGCGACACAAGCCCTACCACCAACCAAACATGTAGATACGTCCTGCTGGGAATCGAACCCGGGTCTTCTGGGTCTGACACCGGTGGTTTTGAAATGAAATGAAAATAAATTTATTTGGGACAGTACAGTTCAAAAATACAGGATAAAAATGGAAAAAAGCACGTCATGCTTCCCGGCGGAACCACTTTCGATTTAACTTGTATAAGTTACTTAAAAAAATCTATGAAATGTCTATAAAATTCTAGTCCTATTTAAAAAAATCTATGTCTCCGGTTTCGTCGTATTTTGTTATTGAAAGTGGTTGCGCTGCGGAGTATCCTTCCAGCGAAACCACCACGATACATCTATAACTATGCATGGTATAATCAAATATATGGTATCAAATAATTCTATAATAATTCTATATTGAATTAAGACCCCCAGATCTTCACTATAATTTAAATATACGGATAAAGCTGTGCCTCCAATTTTCTCTTTATCAGATATATCGTGGTGGTTTCGCTGGAAGGATACTCCGCAGCGCAACCACTTTCAATAACAAAATACGGCGAAACCGGAGACATAGTTTTTTTTTTAAATAGGACTAGAATTTTATAGACATTTCATAGAATTTTTGAGTAACTTAAACTAGTTAAATCGAAATGGTTCCGCCGGGAAGCATGACACAAAAAAGCATAGGAGAGTCCCAAAACGGTTCCGACTCAGCAAAATGCTAGCCTTGAGGTTAGCGCTGATCATCCGTCGGAGCCGGTTCAGGTGATGCTGCGATAGCGTAACACACAAAAAGTACAAAATATAAAAACAAAATATATCAATATAACTTTTTAAACTATCATGGTCACTAACATTAGAATAAATATTATTAACGGGATTATTACCATGTTTTTTGTTGTGTTTGAGTATACGATATTTCGGCACAGTTGCATCGTATACTCAAACACAACAAAAAAACATGGTAATAATCCCGTTAATAATATTTATTCTAAAATATATCAAAAATAGAAAATTGATTTTTTTTAAAAACCACTAGACCGCAGATGCGGTTAAATCTATCTTTCTAATCTATCTATCTTATATATGTGTTTTTCTATTTTCAGACGAAGTCCGTCACGTGATGCAGATATCAAAACCGAAGTTCATAGTGTGCTCACCCAGCGTATACAAAATACATGGGAAACTGTTCAAAACCTTTGAACACATCCACCAGGTCATCGTGTTCGGCAACGAAAGGCATAATGGCACGTTGCTATACAACGATTTAACGACACCGTTAAATAACGGTAGCGGTGACGTTATCGTTAATAACCGATTGAGTAGGAACATTCGTTTTGATGAGTTTGAGGTTGTGGATGTGCAGGGGCAGGTGGATACGTTGTTCATTTTATACTCTTCTGGAACGACGGGATTGCCGAAGGGAGTTATGCTGACGCATCTCAACGCCATATGTGTTTGCAGTTTGTAAGTAATTGTTTTTTTTCTTTTCTTTTGTTCTCATCAACCAACCTGAGGGTCGACCGCCTAACTCTCTCGCTTTCGATCGCTTTGAAAGCGAGGCGAGGAGGAGGCGTCATCTTGTCATTTCGAAAGCAATATGAAAGCAATATCGAAAGCTTTATGATATAGCTTTCGATATTAATCGATATTATATTTCGATATTATATTAGAAAGCGAGGCGAGGGCCTCGCCTTCAAAGCGATCGATAGCGAGAGAGTTAGGCGGTTGGGGGGCTGTTCGCCTTCTCTTTAATTTGTTTAAGCTCTTTTTGGAAGATCGTTTGCATTTCTTTATTATTTTTTTAAATCGGTCCAATAGTTTTTGAGTTTATTCGTTGCAAACATACATACATATAAAAATACAAAGGTTTCCTCTTTATAATATTAGTATAGATGTCGTTCGCCGTATCTTTAGTTGTATCATCATCATTGACACCAGCTTATTTTGTGTCCTCATTGATGACGCACGAGCCTTCCCTATGGATGGATTGGGAGAACAGGTCATAAACCACCACGCGAGCCCAGTGCAGATTGGTAATTGTTAACGACTGCTAATGAAGCCGGGACCAACGGCTTTACGTACCTTCCGAAGCACTGAGTTCGAGATGATAAATTTTTGGTCATCCATCCGATAATCGGACTTTGCAAAGGTTACGAAGACCGATTGCGTTAACCACTGCGCCATCGAGCATTTTTCTTATTATTTACGAAAAATCTTCCATGTTTTTTGTTTTTATTATCATTTTTTTTCTTATAATTTGTTTTTTACTTTACATATTTTTTAAGTATCTGCAATGATAAAATATGTCTTTTATTTGCAGTGAGTCAGTAGCGGACATCAACATACCATCACTGATCATAACTCCTTGGTTCCATACCATGGGTCTCATGGGGACGCTGTTTGTTCTAGGAGTTGGTCGCACAACCGTCTTCATTACCAAATTTGAAGTCGACCTATTCCTCAGATCTATAGAGAAATTTAAGGTAAACTTTGTGTTTTATTTATGTAACTGTTGCAAATTGCCCTTACCCTATAGAAATCGATATATAAATATTCGAAATCGATAACCTGATTTGGACATTAGTGCAATAGCACTCCTAATCAGGTTATCGACACACTATTGAGACGTTATTGTCAGTTATTAATAGTCTTGAAGTTTTCATGGTTTAGGCGTTTTTCATCAGCTCACTTTATGTCCCTACTGTTGGGGCACGAGCCTGCTTCCCTATGGATGGAAGGGAGAACGGGGTGTAAACCACCACGCACGCTCAATGCGGATTGGTGGATTTTAACGATTGCTAATGCAGCCTTGACCAACGGCTTTACGTGTGTTCAAGACTTTGAGAACCGGTGGTGCCACCTAGCGACGAGTAGCGGCATCTCCGTCTTGATTCATTCCCATTAATTGTACATTCGATCCCATTCATCGTTCATTCAGTCATTCCTCCATTCGACTTGTACTTAACTTATATTAATCACATTATATTAAACAGTCGTCCACTATTAATAAAAACAAATCATTGAAGATTTCCTCCGTCACTGCCCCAACAACGTGCCTTCCGAAGCAGCTTGTGATGTTAAATTTTTGGCTACCCATCCGATGACCGGCGTTTGCGAATATTGCTTAACCTCAGCACTCGCAGACGGGGCGCGTTAACATTGCGCCATCGAGCTCCTCTCAATGTGACATGTTGTGTGTAAATACATGTTGTTATTGCAGATTGCTATAATTACTGTGGTGCCGCCGGTGTTGGTGGCGGTCTGCAAGTCCCAGGGGCAGTACGATCTCAGTTCCGTACTGGTCGCGTATAGTGGTGCCGCCCCACTTCACAAGGAGACATCTGACTTGGTCAAAAGCAAGTAAGTCTAAATCGAACCGATGTAAACGAACGAAGGCAGTCGCTAGAGAAATGAAATGAAATGAATTTTATTTTTTATGCGTATATCTTCACACCAACTAAACAGTGTTTAACAAAAATATGAACGAGCCCTACAGTGGTCGCATATGATGTGTAACATTTGACAGCACTATCTAAACTTCAATCATAAAAAGAGTTTAAAACATACATAGCTTTTTTTTTTCCTTTTGTTGATGGCTTCGTGCGATTAGCACATTTAGCCAGTGTCAAAGTAATTTTCTAACAAGTAATACATAAATAAACAAAATTTCTTTTCTGTATGATGATGATGAATGATAATAAAAATGAGAAGTGAGAAATGATATACCCCCCAACCCCTCGAGTATCTCAGTAAAGATCTGGCTTTACTAAGTCCTCGAGCGCACTTCTTGAGAGAATTTGAAAAGTGACGTTGCACTGTTTTGTTTTATTTGCCAACACTCATGCACGCTCACGAACACTTAACGGTGAAACCATTATTTAACATTAATATTCGACATAACACAAATTTTAGAAAATAAAACAAAACCGTAGACCTGACTCTTTACTTTCCCGCCAAGAAGCTATACATAGTTTATTTTCTGTTACTGGCCGCTTGGACGCCTAATTAGAAACACTTTAGAAAAGCATGCACGGCACATTCCATTTTTGAAATTGATAAAATAAAACTTGTTTCTTAGTTATTTCTATCGTTTTGGCGGCAATTGAACATCAAATTGGAATTTCGTTTACGATTTTTTGTTCAAAATGGGCAAAAATAAAAGTTGTGACGCGTCAACTAGGCAAATAATTGTTAATTTGCACATGGACTAAAAATGGACGTACAGGAGAATAGCTGATCATTTAAAATGTTCCGTAAAGAAAGTTTTTAATGCTATTATTGACCATTTTAAAAGACACGGAACTATTGAAAATGTTCTTAGAAAGGCTCGACCGAGGAAAATTTTATACCTAGAGCTACCTTTAACAGCGTTCTCGATCCGATCAGAACTCCTCGGAGAAACTAGTAGGGAAAGGGGACACGCTTGCGTGATGCTATCCTCTCTAGAAACCGAGGAGTTTCGTTCACACGGCCTGAGGAACCCTTTAAGTTTCTTGTCGCTCCCAAATAAGTCCGGTTACGCTGAAAAGGATGACAGGCCATCAGCAAACTCTTTCCAAAGAAATCCTTAAAAATACAGCGCCATCTATTGCTGAACAAGGTATCTAATCCAAAGACTAACTTCTAAGTTCTAGGTTCTAGTTAGAACTAAGACCACAGAGTAAATATATCTAATATTTACTCTGTGCTAAGACTGAGTAAAAAGTTTCTTACTTCTGACTTTTGTATTTGTATTTAGTAAAAAAGGTTATCGTTTCGACAAAATGGCCGCGAACGCTAGAGAGGTTATACTATATTACTATTATATAATTATAATATCTCTTGTAATTTTTTTGCTGTTAGCTTGTTTGATCAATGTATATCACTGTATACAATTTATAAAGCGTCTGTACCTTATAAATTAAAATAAACAAAGATAAATCTGCATGTCCATCGGTTGCAAATACCTTTGGATAGATGGCACTAATGTCGCTCTAAAGCATTTCAAAAAATCAAAAAGCTGTGTCAAAATTCAGCGCCTTCCCGGTAGCATAATGGTCAGTGCAGCCGCCCGGATTGCGGAAGACCCAGGTTCGATTCCTGGCTGGGTCGGGTGGGCGTTTAATTTTTTCACTGTATTTTTATATAAAAAAAAATATTTAATTCAGCTTAAGTGTAGCAATTAACACTTAAAAATAAAAAGTAAAAATGTTGATATTTCCATGGCAGATTCCCCAACATCCAAGGCGTGTTGCAAGGGTATGGCATGACGGAGCTAACCCTCTCTGTGACGAAGGACGTGCTAAATGACACCGGAGTGAAGTCAGGCAGCATCGGCGTCGTCAACCCGGGACTCACCATCAAGGTTCGCATTTTTAGCAAAGTTTTATTTTTAAAGTTTTTAAAGTTTTATTTTTAAAAATATAAAAATGTTACACACAAGTTACACAGTAATCAGTAAAGTTTCCACTAATAGTTAACACATATTAAAAATAATAATTATTAGGACTCTAGGACAGTTCATTATTCTAATTCATTAAGTAAAAGTTCACATACCTTAGATTTAAAATTTAAAACGTTACAATTAAATATATCTATTGATGTGAAATTTTTATTGTTAACATCACAAGATCTAAATAAAAATGTATTACCTACATATTTAGTGCGGGTAGTTGGTAAAGAAAATAAATTATTAAGGCGAGAACTTATCCGAGGGCATCTTATACCGATACTTTCTAATAGGAATGGACTGTCAATGATGTTTCTCAAAACTTTAAAAAGAAAGACTTGGTCTTTTTCAATACGACGATTTACCAAAGGAGGAATGCTAATAGGTTGATGTCTATCTCGAAGGATAGATGTTTCTGCATCTTTCTATTAATTCTTTATATAGGGTACATGGACTAAATTTTTATTAAGCAAATAATTTAAACGGGGATTAACGAAAAACGAATTTAAAAGGTTATCATACCTTCTTTAGAATGACCTTTATACTTAGGCGCTCGATGTCGCAAAGAGCTTGATAGTGCAGTGGTTAACGCGCCCGGTCTGCGAGTGCTGAGGTAAAGCAACTTTCGCAAAGGCCGGCCATCGGATGGGTGACCAAAAATGTATCATCTCGAGCTCCTCCGTGCTTCGGAAGGCACGTAAGGCCGTTGATCCCGGCTGAATTAGCAGTCGTTAACAACCAACAACCCGCACTGAGCCCGCGTGGTGGTTTATGGCCCGTTCTCCCTATCCATCCATAGGGAAGGCTCGTGCCCCAGCAGTGGGGACATAAAATGAGTTGATGATGATGATACTTAGGCTGTCATCAGTCAGCCCGTGACCACGGCCGTTGTAACTCGGTCGAAAAGCCTGACGTCGGGTAACTTATTAGCTAATTAATTATAAACTAATAAATTTAAATTTAAAAATTTATTTTTAAACTAATTAATTATTATCTTAGTGGGGCCTGCTGAGGTTTCCCTCTTGCAGTAACACTTCGACCCATCGGGATCTTTTGTGCAAAATTAATTATTAACTAACTAATTAACTAATTAGTTTGCGTTTCTTAATATCTTACGGATAAACACTTGGCCTTCATCTCACTTGCTGTTAATCCTCAACTACTGAGGCACTGGCTATCTTATCTGTAGCGGCCGGAACATAACACATTACAACAACACGACATAACATAAATAGGTATTACAAACATTGATGTTTATGGCGACATTTTAGATAAGATGGTGGTAGCTAGCTAGCCAGGCGGATAAGCCCAAGCAAGTTGGTGATACCAACCAAACCGAGTACACATACATGTACCCCCCGCTGAAAATCGAACCCGGTACCTCTGGATCTTAACCACAAGACCACAGAGGCGGTTAAAATAAGGGGAATTACGCAAACTAGTTACTTGGTATACTTACGTATCAAGGGAATACTTTTCGCTACATACCGATTGCTAAACCTCATTTTATACCGTCTCTTAAGGCGAAGGGTAAGGCACACTAGCGCCACCAATTGATAATTTGACAATTACTAACGGACCCGATCTTTTTTTAAACATTGCGTGCCGTCCGACAACAGGAAAGCATCCATAGTATTTATTTAATAATTGTGCACTACTTTTTGTTGCGTGGTTTATTCACAAAACTGGTTATCGCATTTATTCATAAACAATGGCCACTTTTGGTGTGAATGTGTGAACGAATAATTACAAAAACAAACCTAAAAGTAGTGCACAATTATTAAATAATAGATGTTTGCCTAGTGTCGGAAGGTCCACAATGTTTGAAAAAAAATCCAGTTTAGCAGTTATCAAATGAAATCCATTAGCCGCGCTAGTGTGCCTTACCCTTCGCCTTAATCTATTTATTCCGGTTTGTGACCTCGTTTCTGCTTTTTAAAACGCACAAACTTGTGTCGGTGTCCTAATTTTGACAGTTTTTCAATAGCACTAATATCCAAATCAGGTTATCGACACACTATTGAGACGTTATTGTCAGTTATTAACAGTCTTGAGGTTTTCATGGTTGATTGAGGCGTCATCATCATCATCAGCTCATTTTATGTCCCCACTGGTGGGGCACGAGTCTTCCCTATTGATGGATAGGGAGAACGGACCATAAACCACCACGTGGGCCCAGTGGATTGGTGGTTGTTAAGACGAAGCAAAATGAAGCCGGGAGCAACGGCTTTACGTGCCTTTCGAAGCACGGAGGAGCTCGAGATGAACATTGTTTTGGTCACCCATCCGATGACCGGCCTTTGCGAAAGTTGCTTTAACCTCAGCACTCGCAGGGCGGGCGCGTTGATCACTGCGCCATCGAGCTCCTCAGGTTGAGGCGTTCATGGTATGACAATGCGCGTGACATTGAATGCTTTACACAAGGGCCCGCCTGGTGGGTTACTCTTGAAACACAATTGCAATAATCAATTTCCAACCCCAAATCTAAAAAATTCAAATGGCACTCTTAAAAGCGATAATAGCGCTACGTAATTAAATTGCGTGGAAATTGAGTGAACAAATTATTATCGAGATGGGGCGTTCCGTAATTGCGAAACTTATCCCAATATCGATACATATTAATCGCATTGGAATTGTATTGAGATTGAGTTTGCGTCAAGAGTAGCCTACCAGACATCCTCGTTTACCGGAACAGTAAGATTATAAAATAAGGGTACTTAGTGACACCAGATTTCGGCAGGAACCAGCGATCAGTGATTCTCCTTAAATTATTAAAAATGGTTGTCGGCAACAGATTTTTGACTATAGCAACAATTGAATACAGATCACCTGCTTCCGAGCTGTCATCCAGTGAAATTTCGTTAAAATTCATCTAGTAAGATTTCGTTAAAATTCATCTAGTAAGAATTCGTTAAAATTCATCCAGTAAGATTTCGTTAAAATTCATCCGGTAAGATTTCGTTAAAATTCATCCAGTAAGACTTCGTTAAAATTCATCCAGTAAGATTTCAATGAAATTCGATGCTATTTTTGATGAGGTTATCTGGTGTTCAAACACTGGGTTACTATGTCAAACACTGGTGTGCTACAAAAATAACTTGCAATGTTTGTTCGGGTGGAATCTTGCAACTTAATTTTGAAGCAGGTATCTTCAGCCGATTGAGCTGAAATTTTGTATACACGTTCAGTTTGGATGACAATGCATGGTTAACTGTGTGACATCATTCTAAATCCAACATGGTGGCACACCCAAGATAGCGGACTAATTATTTTTAATGCATTCCTACAACATGGGTATCAAATGAAAGGGCTTGCTGAGAATAACTCGAAAAATAAAGTAACGTCACTCTAAATCCAATATGGCGGACTAAGCTTTTATTGCTTGCCTACAATATGGGTATCAAATGAAAGGAATCAGATGAACAGACTGAGAAACGTGTCCAGCGATAACTAAAAAATAAATTAAAAGTAAAAATCTTTTTTTTAAACAAGCTTTTTTTTTCATTATTTTGATTAGTTTGTGTGTTTTTTGTGCAATAAAGAATATATATTATTCTAGGTCGTAGACATCGAATCCAGGATACCTTTAGGTCCTAACAAGCCTGGCGAGATCTGCGTGAAAGGTCCACTAGTAATGAAGGGGTACGTCGGCAAAGACAACAATGAAATCTTTGACTCTGAAGGCTTCTTCACTACGGGAGACGTTGGGTACTATGATGAAGACAAGCGATTCTTCATTGTGGACAGGCTGAAGGAACTCATCAAGTATAAAGGTTATCAGGTAAGATATTCCTTTGACTTCTTCAAGGTCTCGAGTTGTGTCAAATCATGAACTAATTGAGCCCATGGTCATGTAAGTATATTATGTAAAGCAGGGGTGCGATTTTCGAACCGGTGTCTTATTCTCATGCCATGATATCAATTACGAGTGACAAATTTTAAATGAGTGTTATTTAATCGGTTAGCAAAGTATTTGTTTTTTTGTTAGCAAAACAATTTAATCGGTTAGCTAAAACAGCTAGCTGGGCAGCAACGTATCTTATCTTATCTTATCTTATCTTAGTGGGGCCTGCCGAGGTTTCCCTGTCGCAGCAACACTTTGACCCATCGGGATCTTTTGTGCAACCCTGTCTTTTCACTCTTCTTCTTCTGTAAAGATAGATGCCATAAGCTTGGCATCATCCTTAAGAGCGAAGAGCCTGAAGTCCTCTGACTCCGTTTCCTCTCCACATGCCCTACACAAGCTATTTGTTGATAGATGCATTCTGTGGAGCATTTGTTTTGGGGCATAGTGCCCTGTCAAGGCACCGATGGTTAATCGGGCCTGCCTTCTACTGCCTCCGCATATGAACTTACTCCGTCCTAAGGCGTTTTCGCCTAGGAAGGATTTGGAGTGTATCATACCCAGCAGGCAGCAACGTATGGTCAGCAAATATTTCTAAATCAGTCTGAAACTTATATCATTCTGAGCAGCAGTCTTATGCCGCTCCCCCCCTCCGTGACTGGCCCTCGCTACGCTGCGCTTCGCTCGGGATTTTTTTTAACTTAACCTAACCAACAGTAAGGATTTCTTATGCTGACCGATTGTATAATTCTGCTGACCAAATAATAATTTTGCGTTACAACTATTTATTTTGTAATAATACAAATAAATTATTTCGTTAGTAAATATTAATCAATTTTTAAATAATGTACAAAACATTATCATTTCATTACAATTAATTAAAAAATATGCACTGTATTTCTGTAATGTTAATTATTGTCTAGCAAGTAAATGTCTTATAAAATAAATATTGTATGTCCGAAATAGGCACACTGTTGTGTCCAAAAATACTCATAAGACCTTATGTACACAGTGAACAATAAACAATTATTCTATTCTATTCTATTCATTGTATTTATTTCGTGTCACTAATTAATTAAAAAAAAATCGCCCCCCATTACGCTGGGAGTTGCGACTTTTATTCACCATTCGGTTGATACAATTTATATTGGTCATTATGTGATAATGCAGTACAAGTACACTGACGAAATTGTTAAGCCAAGTTATCACTAGGTGGCGCTGCTTCAATCACACATATTGAAGTTAGTTTTGTTTCGATCGAATCGATAACATCCCAGCGCTTCATCTTTAGTTCTTATTACAGAGTGCCTAGTGTGAGTTATGTTTACTATCCGAATTCATTCGATTACGTTTACGAAAACAAAAAGTATGACAATATTTTAACTCTTCTCGTACATCGCCAGGAGGCGCTGCTTTGTGACAATGCCATACTAATTTCGTTTCACTCACAACTCACACTATAGGCACCCTGATAAGTACTACCAACATTAGAAGATTGCTGACCACTTGATACCGTGCCATAGTAGCTTTTTCAGTTAAGTCAAAGCCGACAAAGGCCTTTTAGATTATCGAGTTGATTTGACAAAGTGCTAAGGTGTTTAGAGACTTCTGCTGTTGCCCGTGTTTTGAAAATCGTTTCGATATGACTACTAACGCTTACTATTACCATTTCCAGGTCGCCCCAGCAGAGTTAGAAGGCCTATTACTCAAGCACGACGGTGTACGAGACGCGGGCGTGGTGGGAATCCCCGACCCTATCGCGGGGGAAGTCCCCCTAGCGTTTGTAGTGAAGCAACCAGACATGAATGTCACAGAAGAGGAGCTCAAGAAGTTCGTCGCTGAGAGGGTGAGATTTTTTTAAAGGCTGCTGATAGCCTTTACAGCGTAGGACAGTGTCACCAGTGCTCGACATTTTCTGCATTACTAAAAAACCATAGCTAAAGTTATACACCGCCTCACTGTCTCAAATATCCCATCGCGCACAAAGAAATTTGGTGACTCGTTTCATTGTCGCACCTCCAAAAGATGGAATAGTCTACCAGCACACGTTTTCCCTCCTTCCTATGATATGGGGTTCTTCAAAAGAAGCGTGAAGAAGCACCTTGTGGGCCGGCAGAGTGAGGTTAACTGATGCTACGTTTGTTTTCACGCTGCACCAGTTATCTTCGCGTCTGGACTCCATTTCCACTTAACATCAGGTGGGATGGAGTCATTTGCTCTATCTATATAAAAAATGCTTAAAACAGATGCTGTCACTTTTGAGCTATTTTAAGGCACAATATTTTAAACACGCATTTAGCTATTGTTTACTTTAAACACTGTTTTGTAATGAAAAGGTCCTGTGATCGACAAAGTTTTCGTCGCCAAAAATAACATAAGGATAACAGCTAGAAATCAGGTGGTATTTTTTTATATTAACGGGTGAGCACGGTGCCTTGATCTCACCTGATGTTAAGTGATGATAAGGCCAATGATGGAAGCGCACTTCACCCGGGATCCTCAACTACTGAGGCATTGGCTATCTTATCTCAAGCTGCCGGAACACAACAATGCTACAAACATTGATTTTATGGCGACATATTTAGATAAGATGGTGGTAGCTAACCAGGCGGACAAATAAGCTCTACCAACCAAACCGAGTGCACAAACTGTACCCCCGCTGGGAATCGAATCGGGGACCTCTGGGTCTAAACCGGTGGTCTTAGTCACTAGACCACAGAGGCGGTTTTATGATCAATTGTCGCTAAAGACTAAAATCAGTTGCTGACCCGTATTTCTAATGAAAAAACGAAAAAAATATCGATCACCGTCCTTTTGAATACGGGTGCCCTGGGCTCTTAAGGGGGTGCAGCGCGGACGCAAAACGAGCGACGCAAAGCGAATTTTAAGTTTTTTTATGATAGCGAGCGAGCTGCGCGTGGCAGTGGTGTGACAACGGCGCACGACAAGAATACGCACGCACACTAATATCTGTACAGAGTAGGCTGGTGATTTAATTAGAGCATTGTTTACTTTCGTAAAATCATAAGCGTTTGGGTAAAAAATAATAAAAGTCTTAATATTTTCATATTCATATTTTTTAATTTAAAACTAAGACAACAGTGACCTGCGAAATATCAATACAAACATTTTGATGTCGGATCATTGTTTCATTTGTGCTATATTTACAAAGTTTCTGAAAAAATAAGTTTTTAGATATCATTGCTTTTACGTATTGTTTATGCAGTTTCTGGGTATTTGTTTCAAAATCCAAGACAACCATGTGACCTTGTCAAAGGATCAAGCTAACCTACACTAGTTCTTTTAATGTATATGACCTATTCAGCGCCTAGCACCAGTGACTTAAAAACACGTAAATTTTCGAAATTCCGCGCTGTACCCCCTTAAGAGCGGCGAGAAATCAAAGGTTTCTCAAGCTCTACAGCTTCTCTCTAAGCTGTAGAGCCTCCCCTATCCCCTCTAGAGGGCATAGCATCACGCAAGCGTGTCCCCGTGCCCTACTAGATTCTCCGAGGCGTTCGGATCGGAATAACCCGAGGGCACTTAAAGGCTAGGACCTCGGCTCTACGAACTGCTGTGGCCGCTTTTTAAGGCTCAAAAATAATAATATAACAAAAACCTTTCGAAAAAAAAAGAAAAAAATTACTTTAACGTTGTGTTATCAAATTTGTGGTATTTCATCTGCAAAGATGAATCTGCATAGCCATCGGTTGCAATAACCGTTGGATAGATGGCGCACTGTGCCGCTATTAGCACAAAAAATTATCGGTCTTCTATCGGCCTTCCCGGTAGCATAGCGGTCAGTGCAGCCGCCCGGATTGCGGAAGACCCAGGTTCGATTCCTGGCTGGGTCGGGTAGGCGTTTAATTTTTCAGTGTATTTTATAAAAAAATAAAAAACCCTTCGGCTCGGGTTGACCGAGTGCCAAAGTGCGGTGCAGTGGTTGTTAACGACTGCTAATGCAGTCGGAATGACTCTACGTGCTTTTCAAAGCACGGAAGAGCTGAAGATGACTAGTTTGATCACCCATCCGATAACCGGAATTTGCAAAAGTTTATTAACTTCAGCAATCGTAGACCGAGCGCTTATACCACTCCACTATCGAGCTCCTTTGTTAAAAAAACTTTACCAGAAGTATATTTACTGACTGAAATGACTTGTTTTTTGCCATACACTGTTTAATTTATGCATATTATTCGTTTTCAGCTATCGAACCCTAAACAGCTGCGTGGAGGAGTGCGTTTCGTCAGCGCTATACCAAAGAACCCTAGCGGCAAGATCCTCAGGAAAGACCTAAGGAAGATGGTGAAGGAAGCAAAGAGCAAGCTGTAATTAATATATAAGAATAATTTATTATTGTTATGGTGTCACTGCCATGTTTTTATGGTTAAGTATACGATATAAAAAATTATATAAAATTTTCGGTCTCAGTAGCTCAGCGGTCAGCATTGGACTGGTAATCCAAGGGTCGTGGGAATCCCACTCGAGCTTCCTTGGTTGATTTTTTCTAGTATATATCTTGTAACTAAGTACATAATAGCATTGCGAAAGTAAAGAGAATTAATAATGATAATAAGTATCCGATATTTCGGTAGCTGCGTTTCGTCGGTGCGCATGCGAGATCGCGTAAGAGCAGTTTGTAAAAACCGCGTGAAAATCTTGGCCATTTAAATACATTATTTTGTTGTTGTTGCTTGCCTCAAAGAAATAGCTGTCCATTTCAGTCGGAAAAATAAGTTTGAATGACCAAGATGTTCAATTTTTTCGACTTTTTGCAAAATTTTGCAAAAGCAGATACGCGGTTTTTACAAACTGCACTTACGCGGTCTCGCACGCGCACCGACGGTTTGTAAACATGGCGCATGCCATTGTTACGATGTCAGTGTTCGAAATTATCAATATGCTATGGCTTATAGGCTATGGCAGAATAACAGGGTTTGTGGGTCTCCTGCAATTACTGAGCTATAGACCCTTTTGACTCTAATCTCGTACTCTGCTTGGATGTTGTGAGAGATAACAACCCCTTCTGTACCTATTCTGTGTTTTTGTTAGAGCAAACTAAAGTTATTTATTATTATATAATAAGACAACTTGATAATTATTATAAATGTCAAAACTTATTTTTTATACAAACCAATAACTAATAAATCAGCCAAATTTGTCAAGCCGTTCTCAAGTGATGATCTGACATACATGTGGCAATTGATTTTTATATATACCTATAGATAGATAAAGAAATTTAAATTATTTTTAATTTGTATGTGTGATGTATTGTACCAAATAAAGATTTTTTCTATTTCTTTAGGCATTACATTTCGGGCGTATCATAACTAAAACTAAATTGTGTATTTCGTGTATTAAGTAAGTAGTAAGTATTTAATTACTTTGTCAATCGATACAGTAATTAAAGGGATCTCTAAATCTTTACCGAGAAGCGTAGAGTAATACACCTTCGTTCTTTGAATACAGAAAACAAAAGCAAAGGGCAACTTTTTGTTATTATCAATCGATATAATTATAATAGGTGGATAATTATAATTATGATAATTATCCTTTTGTTATTATCACTCGATAATTATCCACCTATTATACTTATGATAATCATCCCTTTTGAACCCTAGCTGAAATATCGGATACACACATCGTCGAATTGAGTGTAGTTTGTTTTGTATGTTACCTGAGCAACAACTGGTAATAAATAATAAATATAAATAAATGTTTCCCACACTCACACCAATTATCTAGCCCCAAGAAAAGCTTTCTTAAGAAACTCGTTATATGGTTAACTAGACAACGGATAAACATACTTAATATACTTAAATACATACTTATTATACATAGGAAACACCCAGACCCGAAACAATATAGAAAAACAGGTATTTCTAAATTGATCCGACCGGGGATCGAACCCGGGACCTCAGAGATAGCGACACCATGAAAACCGGTGTGCAAGCCACTCGACCAAGGAGGTCGTCAAGGAGGAGGTAATATGCTTCATAAATCTGTGTAAAAACAACATTTGTTAATGTCGCTTGTCGCTTAGACCTTATTAGCTAACGCTTATAACCACATGGTTGTGGTTGTAATCAGGCCAATGAGCATATTCTGTGACTTCGAACAATTTTGATGGAAAGTGTATAATATTAATAAAGAAACCTTCTCTAACAGTAATCATGAGAAAAAAAATAAAAATTAAAAAAAAACAAAAAACCCGCCTTCGTAAAAAATAATAAGTAACTAAATGGAAAATCAACTGAAGAGACCGCAACAAGATAAGAATTTTTGGTTTTTTTAAATGTTTATTTTATTTGTCTTTGTAGTTAGACAAATTTCATGATATACCTTTTTTGAAATCCTTGTGTTGAGCCCTCTAATTTGATACCCATAATGTAGTATTCGAAAAAAAAATTGCTTTTCACCAACTCCAATGGCGTCGCACAGCCGCCATGTTTTTTTAACGTCACCAATCTAAGAACACTTGGGCAGCTAAGACGAATCTAACGATACCTCAATTATGTAAATCCGTTGAGCGGTTCAGGAGATATGAAGTGTTAAAGAATCATACAAGATACTCGCGAAAAACAATACCCTTCCTTTGCAGTCGGGTAAAAAGTGTATTTATAAGATTTTGCATATATTGTAATAAAATGTATATAAATTATTAAATTTAACATATTTAATACCTACAGTATTCATTTATACATATAATGACTTGTCCTGACTGATTGATCATCGCCGAGCCGAAACCGCTGAAGCTAATTAGATGAAATTTGGACTGTAGGTTAATTGAGTGACTAAGAAAGGATATTATGTGTCACTCACGGCTCTTAAAAATAAAGTAATTTGCCAAATGTATCTACATAGTTACTTTGTTTATAGGTGAAAACTTGTAATTGACCTTATTGTATTTATACATTAATTTATTTTTTAAATATAGCTGTATGTTTTCCAAAAATTGCAAAATAAAAAAATATTATTTTTTTTTGTATAAAACAGTGGTAGCTAGCCAGGCGGACTTAAAACAAGCATTTTGTTGTCTTCTTACAACTCGCAGAACAGTCATTTTTTTACCAACTTTTCCTTTTCAATTTTGTTTATGAATGTGAGGAAGGTGAGGAAAAAGTGTGGGCAGGCCTTTGCCCAAGAGTGGGACAGTTATGGCTGATATAATAATGATTGAGTATCGCGTTTCGCCAAGTACGCTTTTGAAGTTTCCTACTCAGAAACAGGTTAAAGGATAAAAAATTGAAAGAGGTCAGGTACTCACGGGATACTGGGAGCCAGGAGATCACCACACTGTATCACTAGCAGTGGTTCTTCACGATATATCAGTGTCTTTTCAGCGCGCGCGCGGTTTTGATACCGGCCGGTATTAATTTTGAGTTCGAACTGCTTTCGCCTTGTTATGCCGCCAGATGGCGGGAGCGATGCGTTGTTTTTTGCCCGCACACATCGTTGGATAAGTACGCGTGGCGGCAAGTTTAAAATAGGAAGGAAAGGTTAAGGACTGAGGAAAGCATCCCTAAGCCTGTTCATATCCCCCCATTTGAAATCAACCAGGGATTTCATAAGATAAGATAGATGAAGTTCGAGACTTACGGCCTATGCAAATTCATTTGTCATTATGTTGAAAAGATGTTAAGTTTAAAGTTAAGCTGATAAGAACAAAATAAGTTTAAATGCAATATATAAAAATGTTTATGTGTTATAAGTGCGTTAAATTATAAGTGTAGAAAGATGTGTGATAAGTTAATTATTTTGTTCAATGGGAAGAGGACAAATTTTGACAGCAGGTCTTACAAGTAAGCCTTTAGATGTTTTGACTGTCACAACACGAGTAATGTCATCTTTACCCGGATGGAGCTGTACAACGCGTCCCAACCTCCATTTGGTAGCAGGTAAGTTAGGTTCATAAATGGTTACAAGATCGTTCAGTTTTGGCTGACGGTTGCCGTGTTTAAACCATTTCATTCGCTGTTGTAAGGTATGTAAATAGTCCCTTTGCCAAGTGCGCCAAAAGCTCTGTGATAGGCGCTGTAATAGCTGCCAACGAGTACGTAATGTCTCGTTTTCAGCATACCTCGGTTCAGGCAGAGATACTAAAGGTCGACCGATGAGGAAGTGACCAGCAGTAACAGCGTCAACCTCGCCGGGATCGGAAGATAGTTCCACTAAGGGTCTAGAGTTTAACATGGCTTCCACCTTCGTTAGGATGGTATAAAATTCTTCAAAGGTAAGAATCTGGGAACCGATAATACGTTTGAGATGGTATTTTGTCGATTTTATACCGCTCTCGAAAATGCCTCCGAAAGTGAGGACCGGAAGGAGGATTGAGCTTCCACTTGATTCCTCGAGAAGCGAGGTGACTGGAAATACTTTCTTTCGCTTTCGCGGGTAAGCATTTCGCTAACTTCCGACAAGTAACGTCTGGCACCCACGAAGTTAGTACCACCATCTGTGACTATGGAGTAACAAAGTCCTCTCCGCGACACAAAACGATCTAAGGCCGCTATGAATGCTTCAGATGTGAGCTCAGTAACCAGCTCAAGATGAACGGCCTTGGTCGCGTGGCATACTATGAGGCAAAGATACGCTTTGTACGTTTTAGCGTTGAGACGTCTACTTTCCTTTATCATAAAAGTACCTCCAAAGTCGATGCCGATTGTTTGAAAACAATGACCCGGTTGTAGTCGGGAAGATGGAAGATCACCTTGGTTGAAGTGCAATAGGTTTGATTTTAAAACAGGTCACGCATTTAGATAAACGCGATCTGATAAGATTTCTAATGCCGAGTATCCAGAATCGACGCATGATTAAAGATTGGAGTAGGCGAGGCCCACAATGAAGATAAGTTGCATGATAGTGGTCAATAAGAAGAGTACTCAATCGAGAAATCTTAGGTAAGAGGTATGGATGTTTGACGCAACCTGGTAATGACGCGTGCTTGAGACGTCCCCCCACTCGCAAGATTCCGCGAGTGTCAAGAAAAGGAGAGAGTTTAGATAAATGTTTGGGTAAAGGTTTCTTGGATGATATTAAAGATATGACATCATTAAAACTTTGATGTTGAACATACATATTTTGTTAAATGATCTAGAGATTGGACTAGTTCAGTGGCTGTCAGATAAGGTAATAAGTTACGCTCAGAACGTTTAGCTTTCACGTTGTTTTTGAAACGGTAGATCCATGCAACTACTCTTTCCACTCGGGAAAGAGAGGAGTGGCATTCCATAATGGAGTCAAGCAAGTCAGCTTCACGTGTCACACCAGTATGACACGCGCGTGATGCGGGCTTGAGTTCTGGCACGGTATCTGCCACTTCAACTGTTGAAACAGGCCAGTTGCAGGGTTCATTGTACAGCCACTGAGGACCAGACCACCAGATTTGAGAAGAAGATAAAGATAAGCAAGATAAGCCACGACTACAGATGTCGGCTGGGTTGTCATGGGTGGACACATGTCGCCACTCAGTTGACACAGGACTGTCGTTAATTAGGACCACTCTGTGGGCAACGAAGGTCTTAAGCTTATGTGGTTCAGTATTCAACCATGACAATACAGTCGAGCTGTCTGTGAACAAGATAGATTTATTCAAGATGATTTTTGAACTAAGCAAAGAATGAATGCGATTGATTACTTTGGACAGGCAAAGCTCTAAACGGTTGACAGTCAACACTTTTAGAGGTGCTACTTTGGACTTAGCAATTAAAAGATAAACTTGTACGTCGTGAGAGGTAACGACACGAAGATAAACACAACATCCATATGCTTTAGTGGATCCATCACAAAATCCGATGAGTTGAAATTCCTTAGACTGAGAAGGTATAATTCTACGAGGGATTTCTATTTGTTTTAAGTTATGAAGATCCGCTATAAAACCCTGCCATTCTAGAGCTATGTCTCTGGGCACAGGTTCGTCCCATGAGAGATTAAGACGCCACAGATCTTGAAGGAGCAATTTGGCTTTTAAGATAAAAGGTGTGAGCCACCCAAGAGGATCGAAAATACGCGCGATGCTAGATAAGATGAAACGCTTGGTACATTCATTGTCCTCGATTGGGGACTGTGAGTAACTGAAATTGTCACTCACAGGATCATATTGGACTCCTAAGATTTTTAACGTTGGTTTATCACTTTCTTCAGAGAAAAGTTTAGGTGTTTGACACTGATCTACAGGCAAAGTTCCAAGTAAGGATTGTGAATTGCTACTCCATTTTCGGAGCTCAAGTTGAGCACAACCTAATAAACTGATAAGTTCATCTTTTAGTTCTATGGCCTCGCGTACAGAGGGCGCGCCGGTCGTAATATCATCGACATATGTCTCATAAAGAAGAGCTTCGGCTGCGCGTGGATACGCGGCGCCATGATCGGCTGCTAATTGGTGGAGGGTGCGGATAGTCAGATAAGGTGAACTACTAACTCCGTAGGTGACAGTCGCAAGTTCGTACTCTTTAACTGGATCACTAGGAGATTCTCGCCATAGTATGTGTTGAAAGTTCCGATCCTCCGGTCTAATCAAGATTCCTCTGTACATCTTTGAGATGTCACAAGTTAAAACTACTGTGTGTAATCTGAAACCGGTTATGATATCTACAATATCCACTTGAAGCTTAGGGCCAGTGAATACAATATTATTTATTCGTATATTATTTACTCGTATCGAAAACTACTCTCAATTTAGTGGTCGTGCTCTCTGGGCGAACGACGCAACTGTGAGGGATAAGATAACGATTGAGAGTAGGTACCGCAGAGTTAGATGCGGGATACATATGATTTAAATTCTCGTACTCGCGCATAAAATTAACATAATCGGATTTAAGTTCAATCTGACGATTAAGTTTCTTTTCAAGATGAGTCAAACGCGACAAGGTACTATTGTAAGATTCACCCAAAGAACGATCGCCATCCTTTAAAGCTGCTCGCCCACGTACTACTTTTTGTAGCTCACAAAATCGCAACTACTTTTTCGGCGACTTTTGTAAGCGATTTTGTGAGCGACTCAACGCACACTTGCGTCACATTGTCGCTGGCTATCGTGGGAAGTGCACGTCATGAATTTATAGATGAAGTTGGATTTATATAGAAAGGTGTGTGTCTGGTTATATTTGAGGAACAGAAGAAAAAAACCGACTGGTTGCACTCTGGGAGTGCCGGCAGAAGTGAAAACTTGAATATTAACGTTGTGCATTTTTGATATTTTGGAATGGTTAGGGAATAATTTTGCACGAATTGCTTTAATTATCAGTATAAAAGTACTCTCATTTATGTGGTAGAATACAATATTTATTTATTGGGCTATCGTACACAAACATGACAATTTATATTACATTAAAAAGTTATTATTATAAACTTTGCATGTATACATGGCAGAATATGTGAAACTATAAAAATATGACCAACTTTTTGTAATACCAACCATATTCTTAGCAAATAAAATATTCTATTCTATTTTATCAACCGCAACTATAAGTCGCGTTGCTTTTTTCGGTAATATATTCATATATGCCTATAGTAGTGGTAATATGTATATGCCTATAGTAGTATAATATAGTCCTTTCTAAATAGTAGGTATACAGTAGACATTTCAAAGATTCATGCACACCAAAGAAGAAGTCGTTTTGGCATTTCTAAAGCTATCAAAATAAAAAAGTTCTCTTTGATCGTACATACAAACCCTGTCATTCATTTTTTGTATATTTTCTATAATATCAGAAATTGTAATAGTTTTGTTCGTACAAGAGATAAAAATAATTGAAGTTTAGAGCCATCTGTCGGCAGCTGGGATAACCTTATAAGATTTGTAGAAGCACAGTCATGCTTGGAGAACTAGCAGCGCCATCTTTCGAACGTTGCCTGAAGCAGTCGCGCCTGACGGTCACGTGTCCTGACGCGAGTTTAACATTTTTTACCCATTCCAAAAAAAGTGCACAACGCCGCTAAAGAAGTTTTCACTTCAAAAAAAGAAGGTTCTGGGTTGATCCAATAATTACTCAGAGATTACTAAAGGGATTATTTCATATTCGTCATGCTGATCTAAGACTTTGGACTTTGGATCTAAGACTTCTTTTTATTGCAATCGTGACATTCTTGCAATCCTGTGTCGTATAAGGCAGGCCGCTTTTCTACTTCTTCGATTAAAATGTCGATATCGATACCCATTGTCAAGCAAGGCACGCCCTTCCTTAGCTAGAGTACGCGGCCGACTGTCGCTGATTAGTGCGCGTCTGCGTTGCTAGGTACATTTCCGAACGTTCCATTTGAGATCGACAATCGCGTCGCCCGGGAGGCAGCGATTTTGTTCTAGAGCGACTTTTTGTAGCCGGTGGGCGTTGAAGTATTGAATTCTATATGTTCCATATTGTACTACAAAATAATCGCTCAGCGATTGTCGCTCGTGGGCGAGCACCCTAAGAGGATAGGTACGACGTATCGTCCGTTAGGTTCGCGATAGGTAAAATCAGTAGGGGAAGGTGGGGCACAGTGTAACTAAAAAGATATAAACACTCATTGTAATCAAATTATTTATTATATGGCACTTTTAAAGTCTCTCAATATAATTTCAGTCTTTAGTCTTTCATTTGGAATCTAAATATCACGGTAATTAACCTTACAAACTATCTGAATAATCGTTTTAAAAAAAACATTCTTTTGTTACATTGAACCCCAGGGTAGGGGCTCATTGTAACATACCCTGGGGTACTATATAACAGTACTGCAAAATTTGTGTAGAAAAACATTTATAATCTTAAAGATAACATAGAAATTCTAAAAAATCAACAAAAATTATCAAAATAAGGAATTATCAAAATTAACATAGAAATTCTAAAAAATCAACAAAGATTATCAAAATAAGAAATTATTCAAATAAACAATAAGTATTTCAAATTTAACATAGAAATTCTTAATATCAACAAATTAAAAAAGGAACAAAGAATTTTATTAAATTTCTTACAAAATGCTTTATTCTAAATTAATTTTCTTAAAATTTTATGAGGATGTAATTTACATTATTTCTTTTTTTTCCGCCGCTTTTCTTAAGGCTTTTTCTGCCTGTGCTACGCCTTTCTCATATCCTCTTCATTGTGGAATCCTATATCAGTCTTCCTCTTCCGGTTTCGCACCATTTTTTCCTTGAAGCCTACTATAAAAAAAAAAAAGATATTACAAAAGGGGCACACTATAACATGTTACACTGTACCCCGTTACACTGTACCCCATGGTATCAAAGTTTAATAACAAACATGCTCAAAATTTATAAGTTATAATTTCAGTCAAAATATCTAGTATTAAAACAAGTCATAATATAGCGGTACAATATAAAATAAACTTACTCACCAAAGCTGCAATAATGTAGGTTAAAACACAAATATACTCTAGCTATTTTAAAATTTCAAAAATTACAGAAAAAATAATAGTCGTTTATTTTGACATACCCAGAGACAACTGCCAAAAATGATAACTGGCCTAAGATGGCGACAGGTAAGTTTGACAATTCAGTTCAGAAACGCCAGTAAAATATTGGAAAGCCACACAGTAATAGCCACTGTTATACTGTGCCCCTTGTTACACTGAGCCCCACCTTCCCCTATACATGCGTTCACAGGTATCATTATCGGGTACGGTGATAACAGCGCGCGGTGGTTCCTCCACTTCCCAAAATTTTTGAATTTGCTCATCTAATTTAAATGTGGTGGCCACTAAAGAGCACGCGGTGTTTAAAGGTGCAGAATTAGAGTTTACTGCCCCTGACAGAATCCACCCAAAAACGCTATGCAGAGCGGTAGGTAAACCGGGCCCCAGATTGATACGTTGACCGTCATAGATTTCGTCGAATAGCTCCGCCCCAATTAATAAATCAATTTTGGCGGGAACATCGTAGTCGCGATCAGCTAACACTAGATGGTTGCAACGTTCTCGAACGACTGATGGTACTTTAACGCTAGGTATTAGAGCAGTGATGTTATCTAATACGACTGGCTTAATATTAAAGTGTGGTATTTTATGTATTTTGTAGCTGGTATATAATGTACCCTATAGCTGGTATATTATGTACTTTGTAGCTGGTATATAATGTACCCTATAGCTGGTATATTATGTACTTTGTAGCTAGTATGAAATGTACCCTATAGCTGGTATATAATGTATTTTGTAGCTGGTATATAATGTACCCTATAGCTGGTATATTATGTACTTTGTAGCTGGCATGTAATGTACTTTGTAGCTGGTATATAATGTACTTTGTAGCTGGTATATAATGTACTTTGTAGCTGGTATATAATGTACCCTATAGCTGGTATATTATGTACTTTGTAGCTGGTATATAATGTACTTTGTAGCTGGTATATAATGTACCCTATAGCTGGTATATTATGTACTTTGTAGCTGGCATGTAATGTACTTTGTAGCTGGTATATAATGTACCCTATAGCTGGTATATTATGTACTTTGTAGCTGGCATGTAATGTACCCTATAGCTGGTATATAATGTACTTTGTAGCTGGTATATAATGTACCCTATAGCTGGTATATTATGTACTTTGTAGCTGGCATGTAATGTACTTTGTAGCTGGTATATAATTTACCCTATAGCTGGTATAGTATGTACTTTGTAGCTGGCATATAATGTACTTTGTAGCTGGTATATAATGTACCCTATAGCTAATATATTATGTATTTTGTAGCTGGCATGTAATGTACTTTGTAGCTGGTATATAATGTACCCTACAGCTGGTATATTATGTACTTTGTAGCTTGTATATAATGTACCCTATAGCTGGTATATTATGTACTTTGTAGCTAGCATGTAATGTACCCTATAGCCGGCATATTATGTACTTTGTAGCTGGCATATAATGTACTTTTCATCCCCCCCATCTCGGAAAGAGTATTTTTGCTCTTCGATATCTGAGTGCAAAAGCCGTTTTTATCCCCTAGAGGATAAAGTAAATTGAATTTAGAACATCGTGTGCACTAAGTTTGTGAATTCAAAACATCATTAAACCTATTTGCTTCTACCTCCATGGTGCCCAATTTATCAGTACTGTAGCAACCGAGACTCCTTGCTCGGGCATACTTACTGGCAGCCACCGTGGCCTGCATTAAAATATAGTAGAAGAGAAAAAAGAAGAACATCGCGGACTCGGTGACGGGTCGCGACGACGAATTGATTGTTATTATTTCATGTTGAAAGTAATATTAATATTTAAAGCTATAAAGCATTATTATTCGATACAACCCCCCGTTCCTTAAGTAACGACCCAGCGAGGTGTTACAGTACACAAGTTACTAACACCAACATTACAGTACCTAACAAAAATATTACACTTAGTAACTGTAGCAACGTTACTTTCAATTTTTCTTAATTATACCTAAGTATTGTTTGTTATAATTTAAAGATTATTCTGTAATACTTACCTTTCATAATGTAGTAGTTAATACCTAAACTGAAATAAAAGTATCTTGTGATTGTTAATGTTTTTTTTGCATTTAGTCATTTCCTCGCTGAGGTGGGATGAAAAGTTAGGTGTTGCACTCGAGTGCAAAGATTTTTCACCTGGTGCTCTTTTGATTCCCTCGCTAACGCTCAGGATTCTAATTTTTGAATCACTCGCTGCGCTCGTGATTCAATTTTAGAATCCTTCGCTTGCTCGGTCATCAAAATTGAGCACGCGGTTAAAAAACAACTTTGCACTCTTGTATAACAAATAACTATTGTAGCTGGTATATAATGTACCCTATAGCTGGTATATTATGTACTTTGTAGCTGGCATATAACGTACCTAACCTAACCCATTGTGGCCTAATAATGATGCGGGATGTCAACCTAACCTAACCCAACCTTTTTTGATTTTTGACCTTTCTGTGACTTTGGGAAATTTTTCAATATTTTTCGCGCCATTTTTTTTCTCGGGGATCAATAATATCGAATAATATGTCACCAGAATTTTTGGGGCAATCAAGGGGTTAAGTATACAGAGTGACCTTTATTACTTTGTTTTGTGTTAGACACTTTTACTAATTCTAGCTCGCATGGATGGGCTTTTTAATATAAAGAAATTAAAATATTAATGTTTAAATGACGTGACATGATTAGTTCCTTAACCCTTGTTGCTTATAATAAATAATAATAATAATAATAATAATGCTTTATTTCTCTTCACAATAATTTGTTTAACAATAAATTTGGTTTGTAAACTACAAATGTGAGTTAAATTAAAATTATTGTGGAGACTGGTGCCCGCACTAAAGTACAAGACCCGTTTTACAGGTCGCCAGGCCTCCACATCCCGGATTAGAGTGATGTACAATTAAATATTTGTAAACCAAGAAAAAAAGTGTCACTATAACCATATTTAGAGAATAACCATCAATCAGTCTAATAAATATAAAACACATAATTATATATATATATATATATATATATATTTTTAATATTTGAAATTTTGTATTCAAATAAGTTTAATAAATTTGGCTTGTTATTACGAATAAACACAAGTCGTGTAGCCCACGTGAGCAAAGCCGCGAACAAACGCTAGTATTGCATATAATACTAGCTGACCCGGCGGACTTCGTACCGCTTTGACAGTTTCCATCATTGAGTTAAATATATGGGTGAATAAACTATTTCTTGTCACGATTTGATCAAGTAAGGTTTAAAAAAAATTGTTAAGTTTTAGTAAATATATATGAATATTATGTAGAATACTTATTCAATATTTGTATTTTGTGATTGAACGCGTCGTAAGTATTAAGAAAGTAACGATTTTGAGATGAAACTTAAAGTTCACCCTCGATTTGCGTCCCCTGGGTAACCAGTAATAAAATAATAATATTCTTATTTAATTTGACTGTTTTTCTAACCATCAATTTAATATACTTCGAAACTACTTTAAAACAATAAAATATATTTAAAATGACTAATAGTTTATGTAGAAATAACCAATACACTGTCTCTTGGCTTACCAGGAAATAAAAAACCTCTTATTTTTACAGTTATTTGGATTCCGCTGTTGTGTTTAAAATATATTGTTCATCGTTCGATTATTTCATCACAACTTGTGACTAATTTATAAATAATAATTTAAAAACTTTATTTGGTATTCAGAAAATTTAAAAAGAATATTCTTAAAAAGAGGGACACTGGGTGACCCAAGAGACTTAATAAGTTACTCAAGAGACAATTATATAGGTAGATATTAAATTATTATTTCATCGAAGCATGATAAAGCTGTGTAAGCAAGGTGTAGGAACGTATTACATTACAAATTAAAGACAAAGTTATTTATATATTTTTATTGCTTAGAAATAGAACAATATTTAACCAAAAAACAGTCTTCTTTCCTTATTATTAAGTGAGGTAGGCTTTTAATAAACTTTACTCCTAAAACTGCATGCAAAATGACATCTTAAAAACGATTTTCCCTCAATGTCTTATTATAATTAATGTTACCCACACAACAGAGTTATATTTACCAGCCAACAGTCTCATTTTCTTATTACTAAAGTGAAATAGGTTTTTAATTAACTCAACTCTAAAACTCTACTCTACTTTCTCGCTGTGGCTCGATTTTTAAATCAGGCATTGTGATGTCCGTGCGGAGCTGCAGTCAGTCGATGTCCGGAAAGCCAATGGCCTTGATGGCATCCCTCCAATAGTCCTAAAAATGTGTGTAGCGGAGTTGTCCCTCGTGTTAACACGCTTTTACCGTTTCTCGCTCTCTTCAGGTTGTGTGCCGGAATCTTGGAGAGAGGCTAATGTGCTATCAGGCCACAAAAAAGGTGATCGGAGATCGGGGATCAGAGACTCCGTTCTGTCCCCCACGCTGTTCCTTCTGCATATCAATGATATGATTCCACTTGAAAATATTCATTGCTATGCAGATGATAGCATGGTGCATGGGGGATATAACGGTCACCCAGTGGCAGAGCGGGTCGAAACCGAAGTGAATCGAGCGACTGCAGAGCAGTATCAACATGCTCGGTATGACGATTAGCTGCGATCTGAACTAAAAGCACTACATCGAAGTCGTGATCAAAACAGCCTCACGAAAACTATTCGATATTCTGAACAGAGTGCGGCGATTCTTTACGCCAGATCAGTTGTGCCTTTTGTACAAGACACAGGTACGGTCTTGCGTGGAGTAATGCTCGCACATCTGGGACGGTTCCGCAAAGCTTCTCGATGCCTTGGACAGATTGCAGCGTCACGCTGAACGCATTATCGGCAATGCAGAAGTCGCAAATACTCTCGAATCTCTGCAATTGCGTAGAGATGTTGCGTCACTCAGCGTGTTTTTACCGCTTATACCATGGCGAGTGCTCTGAAAAGCTCTTTGACCTCATCTCACCTTCTCTCTTCCTTCATAGGAGTAGGTACACGTGCTGCTCTTCGCAGTCATCGCTTCACTGTCTCAAATATCCTATCGCGCACAAAGAAATTTGGTGACTCGTTTCTTTGTCGCACCTCCAAAAGATGGAATAGTCTACCAGCACACGTTTTCCCTCCTTCCTATGTTATGGGGTCCTTCAAAAGAGGCATGAAGAAGCACCTTGTGGACCGGCAGAGTGAGGTTAACTGCTGCTACGTTTGTTTTCACGCTGCACCAGTTATCTTCGCGTCTGGATCTGGACTCCAATTCCACTTACCAACATCAGTTTTCTTTTCTTTTTCTTATATTCTTCATACTTGTTGGGATCTTTCTTTAACTTCTCTTTATTACGTCTTTGATTTTCTTTGTTGCTTAGAGGCATATTCTAGAACAATAAAAATACGTATAATAAAGCTGAAATTTTACACACATTACATAATTATGCTGATCCAGATTTTCAAAATTATTATTATCAATTTATTTTCATAAACCTTCTTCGTTTATAGCTCTTTTCATTATTCGAAACCATATCAAAATCCATTGCGTGGTTAGAAGCAAAAAAAGATACAAATAGCCAGTGGAATCTTATTTTATTTTGTAGTACGTTCTAATTTATATTATGTATAATGGAAAAATGAAAAATACTAGAAATTTAAATAATATACAAAAAGATAATAATTAGAATTATGATAGTTTTCTTTTGGGTAACCAATAAAGTCTCTTGAGTCACCACTGTAGTGACCCAAGGGACTGGTTACCCAAAAGACATTTGACATAAAATTAGCAATGATTGTATAAAAAACTGAAGAATTTTCACAAAAATCTTTTGTTTTAGCATTTCAGACCGGATTTTCTTCTATTAAGATACAAAATAGCATGAAATTTTAAAAACTTACCACTTTGTTGCGGTTTCCCAGCAGACATACTTCCAACACATTCACCTAACGTGCCGGTCGGAAGCGAACTGGCCGCGTTGTATCGAGGTAAACAGTGATCTTGATTCGATCATACGATACTCAGTATCTTCTCTGATTGCCTGAGCATGTAGATGTCGTTGGCTCATTCAATCTTTACTAACAAGAAGGTGGTTTGCTAGGTGACGGCCGTACGTGGACTCTGTTGGGGGACACGGATCATTTCCGACTTTTTTATTTATTGCAAAATTGTGGTTACGAATATTTTGCAGTGATTTAAACAGTAGTTACTCAGTGATATTCTTAACATTTTCCCATTAATAGTTAAGACTTTGTCATACATTTTTTTGATTTAGGACGTATTCGTACTTTGAACACGTGGAAAAGGGACACTAGCTGTTTGTATGGGAGGCATGGTTTCGTCCACAGGAAACATTACCGACTCAAATTAAAATATCATGCTTTTTTTTGAGTGAGTGATTAATATACTCTGTGGACGGCCTTTGAACAAGAAATAGTTTATTGACCCATATATCAATGCTTTCAATGACAACAAAATAAACAAATCATTTTGTATTGGAAAATCAAATTGTAGTTAGTTTTAATATAGCCTATGTTACTCAGCGCTAATGTAGCATTGTAATAGTGAAAGATTTTTTAAATCGGTCCAATAGTTTTTGAGTTTATTCGTTGCTAACATACATACATAGATACAAAAATACAAAGGTGTCCTCTCTATAATATTAGTATAGATAAAAATATTTAAAACTCGAATGAGGCTCGAGCCCAGGGACAATGAACCGGGCGATGGTCTTTTGAACTACCAAGATATATATGTCGTCTTATATTTATAAAAAGTAGCTAACCATGCAGAGCTACAAAAAGTTCAGTACCAATCAAACACTATTCTGGGGTCGAACCCAGGACCTCTACATCTGAGCCGTGGTATTAATGCAATGGCTGTCTGGGTGTCTAATGCGAGTTTGGTTTACGTTACAGATAGTCCGTATTCATTCGATTACGTTTACGAAAACGAAAATTAGTATAGCATAAAAGCAGCGCCTTCTGGCGACATAAAAGAAGAGTTAAAATGATGCCATACAAATTCTCGTTTTCGTTAAACGTGGTCGAATAACGAATGAAACTCGCACTTGGCACCCTGTACTTAGATTTAGTTAATACCTACTGTTACCTACTGTTTGTTTGGTAGTAAATGTTTTTGTTGACTGCCCAATAAATAAATAAAGTAATAAATAGATAACCACCAAAAATGCTTTAATCGGGAGGTAGCTGCAGCATGGAAATAAAGTGGCTCGTCTGTCGTGTTCCAGTTTGCTGAGAACTGAGGAATGAGGTGGTTAAATAAAACTACTATGTACAATAATGTTATATTGTTATATTCAGTTAATCGTATATAGCGCGATCATGCCAAGTAGCTGTATGTGTCCTTCTCCCCTTCCGTACGCTCCAAATATTCCTTTTCAATCAGGATGTCAATGCATTTCTGAAACAGTTTGTGTATCATGAATTATGGGTAAAACAGAATATTGTTACTATAATGATTTTTGTAGCAGTTTATTCTGTTCTTAATACCTATACAAGTAAGCGTTACATGTAATAATACGTATTGTAAGTCCTATTCAATGTTTTAAATAAAAAATATCTTATTAGACAATAATATGTATAAGTGCCAACAGTATTATTCCTCATGAGGGCATGTAAAATCATAACAATTTTAATTATACAAGATAAAATTTAATTAGAATTAAAAAAAAATATACTCTGTGTTCGCGCCAGAAACGCGTCGGTGCACTCATTCAAATAAAAGATACGCCGCACAAGCCGACGGCGGAGCTAGTGTGCTGACGAACCGCGCGACCTTCACTCAGCTGCATAGACGTGCAGCGTGCATTCGGTCTCTCGAGTTCTTACCGATCGGCCCGCCCGTGACGTTGCGTTATACCATCAGCTCTCCGCTCCAGAACCTTCTAAAACTACTCGTATTCACGAGGTGTACACCCCTTCATAAAATGTGCGTGCGCGTGTGTGTGTGTGTGTGTGTGTGCGCGAGATAAGCGACTTCTACCAGCATCAGCTCCATCTTCACGACAGTCGTGTCGTGGCCACGCCGTCAACGGCAGCTCGCCAAGTAAGTCCCAAATATCCCATTATTCATCATCCATCCCTCCTCAGCTCCCTATTCCTCCCCAACCTGCCCACTCTGCTGTGTCGGCATTGCCTGCCCGGCAGCCGATACACTCTGTCTGACTGAAGAGCCCATGGATTTTATCTCACCTGATGTTAAGTGACGATAAGGCCTAAAGTGGAATCACACTTCACCCGAAAACATCAACTAATAAATAACTGGCTAGAATATTATAACAATGCTATGAACATTATTGTAAACAGCCGATTTAGATAAAATGGTGGTAGCTAGCCAGGTGGACTAAGGGCTATATTTCACCGGGACACCATGGCGGCGCAACCAGTCGCCGCTACCAACAAAATGTATACAGCTCTATAGAGAGTTACTCACCTGGTCACCATTTGGTTGCGCAACCAATTTGGCGGCGCCACCAACTCGGACGCGTGCACAGAATGTTACTGGTTGCGCCGCCACGCTGGTCGCGCCATCACTAACTACTATTCCTACGTACATACAGCAGTAGTGCTATCTCTTCGAGGTCCATTTTGATACTGTCTTCAGTGTGGTGTGGCGACTCTGGTGTCTGTATGGTGTCTAGTTTGGTAGCTTACGGACACCACGGTGGCGCAACTGGTTGCGCCGCCATGGTGTCCCGGTGAAATATAGCCCTTAAAGCTAGTCTTAAGGCCTACGCAGACCGGGACAGCATGGCAAAGTATTTTGCCGCCGAGGCATGCCTTGACAACTTCTGCTTAGGGAAGTTCATGTAAAAAATATATCAATATTTTCGATATATCGTAAGTAATTTGATTTTATGTGACTAGTCTATAATAATAAATATTAGATAGGAATCAGGTTAATATGAATTAAAACAGCTAGGCTGAAGAAACAAATCAACTTTATTTATTTATAAATCCCAGTATTTTTTGTAACTTGATTTATAAATCCAGTATTTTTTGTGTAGACCTTGCAAAAACCAAATTTTATTTACTCATTTGGCTTGCAGCCTGCTTCTCTGCTGAGGTAAAACCTGTGCGGCTTTTGAGAAAAGTCGTTCTGATGGAACAGAGCTTGCTACCTTTCAAATATTTAAATACTACTTTGTATAACTTTTTTAAGACTCGAGTTCTTTACAACACTACCTTCGACACGTCACGGCGTGCGCCGGCATCCTTCAGCATGCATTTGCCTACCGCAGTACGCCACGGGATCATTGTAAAGCATGGGAATTTATGTCTTATTTATATTTCGATATGTTTGAATGTCCATTAAATCCTTTGCCATGCCGTCCCAATCTGTGTTGCCCTTTACCACAATATATACCAATCGCTGGGAGTCGAACTCAAGACACACATAATATAGTCAGCAGCGAAAGACACTGACCACTTTACTTACATGTCATAATAGCTATACTATTAGGATTGAAGAGGGGTGTCTGGAAGGCTCGAGAGGGGATTAAAATAATGGGGGTGCCTATAAAGAATTGACACCGAATGTGCAAAGTGTGTTTTGGAATGACTAAAAGGAATGTATTATGAAATTGGAAGAATGAGGGTGGAAAGAGGTATGAGATTGGGTATTGGAAGAATAAAAAGCGGAAACCTATTTTGTATATGCAAAAGTGATGTTCCTGTGTTTTGAATTGGAAGAATGAGGGTGAAGAGAGGTATGAGAGAGGGTGGAGAGAGGAATGAGGGTGGAGAGAGGTATGAGATTGGGTATTGGGAGAATGAGGGTGGATAGAGGAATGAGATTGGGTATTGGGAGATTGAGGGTAAAGAGAGGTATGAGATTGGGTATTGGGAAATTGAGGGTGAAGAGGTTGAGATTGGGTATTGGAAGAATGAGGGTGGAGAGAGGTATGAGATTGGGTATTGAGAGAATGACGGTAAAGAGAGGTATGAGATTGAGTATTGGAATAATGAGGGTAGGGAGGGTGAGGTTATGCATTGGAAGAACAGAGGAGGGTGGAACCGACCTTGATGACGGGCACGCGCGGCTTGAACCGCGAGGACAGCTGGTTGAGCACTTCCACCACCAAGTGCTGGTGCTTCAACGTCTTGCGGGTCTTCATTATCCTCACTATGGCCGCCTGGGGACAAGGACAAACAACCGGTTATTTAAGTAAAATAATAGTGTCTCGTTTACTTAACCTGTAATTGTGAAGTGTATTAAAAGTGTTTAAGTCATTTATTTATATAACAAAGGTATACAGATAGAATACTATAACTATTAGATCATGATATATAATAAGGTGTATTATGAGAAGCTTCTTGTTAGCGTTTATAGGTTTGCGATTACTAAGGTTAAGCAAATTTTCGCAAAAGTCGCTCGTCGGATTGGTGACCCAAAATGTATCATATCGAGCTCGTGCGTGCTTAGAAAGCCAAGGATAATGTTTTACGGCCCATACTCTCTGTGGTGTAAACATCCAGAGGAAAAGCTCGTGCACCAGTAGTGAGGACATAAAAGGAGCTGGTGATATTTAAAAGCTTTGCCATACATTAGTTAATTCAAAATTGGTGGCCTAACCCTTTTACAGACAGAACATGTTTGAATATTTCATTGGTTTTCAATCTTATCTCAATTACATAAAGTTCAAAACGTGGTGGGAATATACATCCCTCTGATTGTGCAAGCGTTAACAGATTTTCGGTGATAGTACCTGTATAAGCATCTTGCGGTCTTCCTCAATGTGCTTGTGCGTGGCCTCCTGCTCCACCTTCAGCTCGGTCTTCAGCGGGATGTTGATGTTCACTCGCAGCTTTTTGCTGAAAATGATCATTCACATTAACGAGAATAAAAAATATAAATAAGAATAAAAAAGGTTTACTGCCACGCATAGGTATAAGACATGCGCGACGCTAATGGCTGGACGACTTTAACCGCCTCTGTGGTCTAGTGGTTAAGACCACCGGTTTAGACCCAGAGGTCGGGGTTTGCTTCCCAGCGGGGGGTACATGTTTGTGTACTCGGTTTGGTTGGTGGTAGGGCTTGTTTGCCACCTGGCTAGCTACCACCATCTTTTCCAAATATGTCGCTATAACATCAATGTTGGTAGCACTGTTGTGTTCCGGCAGCTCGAGATAAGATAGCCAGTGCCTCTGTAGTTGAGGATCCCGGGTGAAATTTGGCCTTATCATCACTCAACATCAGGTGAGATTAACGCACTTGCTTACCCGTATAATAATATATAAAAAAATGTCAATTAATGTGAAATAATGGTGGATTATTAACCGTTAAGTGTTCGTGAGTGTGCATGAGTGTTGGCAAATGAAACAAAACAGTGCAACGTCACTTTTCAAATTCTCTCAAGAAGTCCGCTTGAGGACTTTGTAAAGCCCCACATTTTACTGAGGTGCTCAAGGGGTTTGGGGGTATATAATTTCTATTATCACAGGAGGGAAATATTGTTTATTAATATGTATAACTTGTTAGAAAAATTAGTTTGACACTGGCTAAATGTGCTAATCGCACGAAGCCATCAACTAAAGTAAAAAGAAATAGTTCAAAAAATACAAAAGGGTGATTATACTTGGTTATAACATATATTTCTCATATGACGTTTGTACTCAAGGACATAAAACCAAATTTCGACTGTATGTCCGGGCACTTACTTCTTATATCCTAGGTACAGCTCCACGATGGATGACTCCGTGAGCTCAGACTCGTCGTCCTGGCACACCAGCAGTTTGGCCTTCAGCAGGATCTGGAGAACCTGGAACAAAAATGTGGAGTTCTTAACTGACGAAGGGTTTTTTTGGAGAGTATGCTGATTGCCTCAGACGGCATATTCAGCTTCACAGGGCTTTTTTGGGGGCGGCGAGAAACTTAAAGGGTTCTTCAAGCCGTGTGAAACGAATCACCTTCGGAGGTTTTCGAGAGGGAACGGCATCACGCACTAGTGCGTGTCCCCGTGCCCTACTAGATTTTAGAGAGGTTCGAATCGGATCGAGGCGAGACGAATGGTGAACATAAGGAAAATATAATAGGGTATTTGACTATAATGAAAATATAGATCAAACTGTTGTTAACTTAACAGTAAACATTTTTTTAAACCAATTTATCCAGCACATAATTTTAAAATAAGTATAATTTTTATAAAAAATCATTTATAAAATAATTGAATTTTTATGATTGACCACGTGATCGAAAACGCATGGGATTGGTCACGTGATGTCGTGACGTCATTTGCAAGTAAATCAAAGATGTCACTCGAAGTTTTGTACGGTGTGATTTGACAGCTAACAGTTTGTTTACATGCAACTGACGTCACGACATCACGTGACCTGCATGCATCGTTTTGGCGGCTATTTTATTCATTTGAATTTTAATGGCGATTTTCATAAAAAAAAAAGGAATTCACAACGAATTAATCAAATTGCAAATATATTATGCTATAATGAACCATTAGACATATTTTTCTAAAACCTGTCAAATATAAAGGGTAAGATAAAAAACAATGCGTACTACACAATCGTAACGCAGTACTGACGACCGTAGCCAAGTGGCTTACTCTGAGATCCCGAGTTCGATTCCCGGTCGGGTCGATGTAGAAAAACGAACTTTTTCTACATTCTCTCGGCTCTGGGTGGTTGTGGTACCGTCGTTGTTCACGATTTCCATAACGCAAGTGCTTAAGCTACTGTGTTTGGAGTCAGAGCGATGTTTATCTATTTTTTTTAAAGTTCATATGCAGTAGAAGGCAGGCCCGATTAACTATCGGTGCCTTGACAGGGCACTATGCCACAAAACAAATGCTTCACAGAATGCATCTATCAACAAATAGCTTGTGTAGGGCATGTGGAGAGGAAACGGAGTCAATGCAGCATCTACTGTGTGACTGCGACTCTGGCTAGGAAAAGAATGGGACTCCTGGGGTCGGCCTATCCGAAACCGGAGGACTTCAGGCTCTTCGCTCTTAAGGACGTGGCCAAGCTTATGGCATCTATCTTTACAGAGGAAGAAGAGTGAAAGGACGGGGTTGCACAAAAGATCCTGATGGGTCGAAGTGTTACTGCAAGAGGGAAACCTCAGCAGGCCCCACTAAGATAAGATAAGATAAGATCTATTTTTTTATCTGAAATTGACTTTGAATCTGGAGTCAGAGCAATGTATGCTATGTATGTCTATTTTTTTTTACTTTTGTAAAATTGACTTTGACTTTTGACTTTGACTTTGGAATCAGAGCAAAGTATGCGATATACGTATATTTTTTTGATCATAAATTGACTTTGACTTTTGACTTTGGAATCAGAGCAAAGTATGCGATATACGTATAATTTTTTGATCATAAACGACTATGACTTTTGACTGACTTTGGAATCAAAGCAAAGTATGCGATATACGTATATTTTTTGGATCATAAATTGACTTTGACTTTTGACTTTGACTTTGGAATCAAAGCAAAGTATGCGATATACGTATATTTTTTCGATCATAAATTGACTTTGACTTTGGAGTCAGAGCAAAGTATGCGATATACGTATATTTTTTGGATCATAAATTGACTTTGACTTTGACTTTGACTTTGGCCTACCTGCAGCAGGAAGTCCCCCTTGATGCCGGTATGCTGGTCCAGCTGGCGCACGCTCCACGCCGTGTTCTCGTTGTACTGCAGGAGAACCGCCATTTGGAAGGTGCTCGCTTGTAGCGTGTACCTGGTAAAAATAAAACGTTGATATTATAAAAAGCTTCGAAATACAAACAAATAACAGCGAAAGTTAAGCTACCTTAGGCGCGGTCAGTATTTGGATGGGTGATCATAAAATTGATCTCGATTTCTCATTTAAGCATCGATAGGCCAATTGGTCTAACGGCATCAGATGATTGAAGACGTAATAACAAGCCACTACAGATGCCAAAATACAATAAACTGTTTGTAATCTATCTCTTTTTTTTTGTTAAGGGGGTGCAGCGCGGACGCAAAACTGCGAAACTTATTGAAAAATAAGACAACAGTGCCCTGCGGAATATCAATACAAACATTTTGATGTCGGATCATTGTTTCATTTGTGTTATATTTACAAAGTTTCTGAAGAAATAAGTTTTTATATATCATTACTTTTACGTATTGTTAATGCAGGTTCTGGGTATTTGTTTCAAATTCCAAGACAACCATGCCCTTGTGAAAGGATCAAGCTAACCTACACTAGTCCTTTTAATGTATATGACCTATTCAGCGCCTAGCACCAGTGACTTAAAAACACGTAAATTTTCGAAATTCCGCGCTGCACCCCCTTAAGCACGTTGCCTTATCATCTTACGTGACAAAAGGAACTGGCTATTTAATCTATGTTATTGATAATATCTGGTGGTTTTAGTCGATCAACATTTCCTTCTATCAATAATCCTAATCCTAATCTTAATCGACAATTATCGGTGCAGATATTCCTAATCCTAATCCTAACCGTAAAACCAGGTTTCCTTGCATTACTAGTTACAAGATAAAATTTTACTAGACAAAATCCACACCAGGCTCAGGAAGATCGAGTGGAATCGAACCTACGACCCTTGAAATGAATTTTTTGATTTATTTTTTTAGTAAAATTTAAAAAGTGTATATGTTACCTGTTCTTGAAGCAGTTGGTGACGAGCTCACCCTTGCTCATGTTGTACAGCCAGTTGAGCTTGCGGCCCGAGTGCTGCGCCGAATAGAACGACGTGAACCGGTGCACGGATCGCTCCAACTGTCCAACAATTACATTCAACTCAATCACAAGTAAGAGAGACAGAACATCGAAGTATCAGGTACGGTAGTGGCACGTGTGATCGAGGGGAACCAGTAATCGACATTCATCATCATCATCATCATCATCATCAGCTCATTTTTGTCCCCACTGCTGGGGCACGAGCCTTCCCTATGGATGGATAGGGAGAACGGGCCATAAACCACCACGCGGGCCCAGTGCGGATTGGTGGTTGTTAACGACTGCTAATGCAGCCGGGACCAACGGCTTAACGTGCCTTCCGAAGCACGGAGGAGCTCGAGATGATCAATTTTTGGTCACCCATCCGATGACCAGCCTTTGCCAAAGTTGCTTAACCTCAGCACTCGCAGACCGGGCGCGTAAACCACTGCGCCATCGAGCTCCTCATATAATAATAATAATAGTTATTTGTTATACAAGAGTGTAAAGTTGCTTTTTAACCGCGTGCTCAATTTTGATGACCGAGCAAGCGAAGTATTCTAAAATTGAATCACGAGCGCAGCAAGTGATTCAAAAATTAGAATCCTGAGCGTTAGCGAGGGAATCAAAAGAGCACGAGGTGAAAAATCTCTGCACTCGAGTGCAACACGTAACTTTTCATCGCACCTCAGCGAGGAAATGACTAAATGCAAAAAAAAACATTTACAATCCCAAGATACTTTTATTTCAGTTTAGGTATTAACTACTACATTATGATAGGTAAGTATTACAGAATAATCTTTAAATTAGAACAAATAATACTTAGGTATAATAAGAAAATTTTAAAGTAAAGTTGCTACAGTTACTTAAGTTGAGTGTAATAATATTAAATAAAAATATTATTTTTGTAAGGTACTGTAATGTTGGTGTTAGTGACTTGTGTACTGATAAATTCGGCACCATGGAGGTAGAAGTAAATAAGTTTAATGATGTTTTGAATTCACAAACTTTGTGCACACGATGTTCTAAATTCAATTTACTTTATCCTCTAGCGGATAAAAATGGCTTTTGCACTCAGATATCGAAGAGCAAAAATACTCTTTCCGAGATGGGGGGATGAAAAAGCATTTATTCATTGCCACACAAAGAAAACAATAAGTTGGTGGACAACATAGAAAAACTTAAAACTATTGGCCCTGAAATGGCCCCCACTCAGCATAATATCGAAGTACCGGATTGGCACCACGACGCTGGTCTTCAGTGGGTACCAGAAGAGCTTAAATACTACATACAACATTCACATTAAATAATCACAAGTGACATCGAAGTATCAGGTAACTTAGTGACACCAGTGATCGAGGGGAACCAGTAATTTACATTATTATCCTTTTTTTGATGAATTCGTGCGATTAGCACATTTAGCCAGTGTCAAAGTAATTTTTCTTACAAGTAATACATAAATAAACAATATTTCCTTCCCGTACGATGATGATGAATGATAATAGAAATGAAAAGTGAGAAATGATATACCCCCCAACGCATCGAGTATCTCAATAAAGATGTGGGGCTTTACTAAGTCCTCACGCGGACTTCTTGAGAGAATTTGAAAAGTGACGTTGCACTGTTTTGTTTCATTTGCCAACACTCATGCACACTCACGAACACTTATGTAACTGTTAATAATCCACCATTATTTTACATTAATATTCGACATAACACAAATTTTAAAAAATAAAACAAAACCGCAGACTCGACTCTTCACTTTCTCGCCAAAAAGTCTTTATTATCCTTTATCATTTAAAATAGCAACTGATTTTAGTCTTTAAAGTCAATTAAATACGGCGGCCCACCTGCTTCTTAGCTGTTTTCTCGTTAATAATTTATGTTATTTTTTGGCGAAGAAAGTTGTGTCGAAGACTGGGCTGAAAGTGTCGGACACTGGTGCCATTTACCTATCCGGAAACCGACATATTTAGAAAAGATGGTGGTAGCTAGCCAGACGGATTAACAAGATCTACCACCAAGCAAACAGAGAACACAAACATGTACCCCCCGCTAGGATCGAACCCGGGATCTTACCTCTGGGTCTAAACCGGTGGTCTTAACCACTAGACCACAGAGGCGGTTAAACTAACATACTTACTAAGGTGTTTAAATATATTGTAACAACACATGTATACTTATGGAGAGCAATAAATGATTGAATTCAATTGAATTGAATATATACCTCTGTAGGAAGCTGGAAGGAGCTGGACTGCTGGAAGGGCCAAGAGCCTGAGGAGAGCACTTGGATGCTGAAGTCGATGTGTAGAGGCTGTTCGGAGCTGTCGGCCATGTGTTTACGGAAGTTCTCGTTCAGATCTTTGGATACGCCGATATCCTGGAAAATAATTAATCAAGTTAATACGTATCTCATCTATGATTATGGTTAACATAATTTTACGCAAATTTTGTTGCGAACCAATTACAATTTGAAAAGAGACAAGTGTTGAAAAAATTCCACGAGCGGGATTCCAACCTGCACCCCATGACATGCCGGGTCAGGTGCACTACCAACTATGCTATCGTGGCTCAATCCCTTTCCCTTTTTCGAAATTATTCAACACTATAAATAAAAATAAAATAAATGTTTCCCACACTCACACCAATTATCTAGCCCCAAGAAAAGCTTCCTTAAGAAACTCGTTATGTGGTTAACTAGACAACGGATAAACATACTTAATATACTTAAATACATACTTATTAAACATAGGAAACACCCAGACTCGAAACAATATAGAAAAACAGGTAATTCTAAACTGATCCGACCGGGGATCGAACCCGGGACCTCAGAGATAGCGACACCATGAAAACCGGTGTGCAAGCCACTCGACCAAGGAGGTCGTCGTATCTACTCTTACTCTGTCAATAGTTGGTAGTACACCTGACTCGGCATATCATGATGGGGTGCGGGTTCGAATCCTGCTCGTGGAATTTTTTCAACACTTTACCTTTTTTAAAATCGTATTTCATCTGTCAAGTAATGTCCTCTTTCTAATTCTATTTTCTAATTCTCTATAAAAAATATGTCACAATGACAATGTTATTCTTTGGATGAAACTTATCTGAGAATTGAAAAATAAGGCCCGAGTGTTTATCCTGACGTTTCGAACCCTTTGCATGGTCCGTGGTCTTTGGTTTTTTTATTTATGTTTTATTTCCTGTTTTGCTTATATATCAGGATTTTCTTTTGTAATGTAACATTTATACAAGATTAGCAAGTGGTCATAATGAATTTCAAAAACTATAACAGATGGAAATAATGCTTTGAGAAAATATTTCGCCGAATTTTATGATAGGTAATATTGCATTCTAAAGTTCACATTTTCTCATACCTACATACCTACTGACCCATTTGGTTTATTCTTTTTTTATATATTTTATGGGTAAGCACAGTGCTTTGATCTCACCTGATGTTAAATGATGACAAGGCCAATGATGGAAGAACACTTCACCCGGAATCCTCAACTAGTGAGGCATTGGCTATCTTATCGCTACCGGAACACAATAATGCTACAAACATTGATGTTATGACGACATAATGAGATAAGATGGTGGTAGCTAGCCAGGCGGACAAACAAGCCCTACCACCAACTAAACCGAATACACAAACATGTGCCCCCCGCTGGGAATCGAACCTGGGACATCTGGGTCTTAACCGGTGGTCTTAACCACTAGACCAGAGAGGCGGTATTTATTTTATAATAAAAAAAAAATATTTTGAAAATAAGTTTTAATAACCTAATAAAAACATCTTACCTGGAACATTCTCTGCAACTTGCTCGTGTATTCGAAACCACACGCCTGTTTTAACTTTGAGATCATTGAGGCCTGCGAACAACACCATACATTAGTTAGGAAGAGCCAAACGCATTATTATGAACTTTTAAATAAAATGTTTAAATAATTTTTAACGCAAATTTTGTTGCGAACAAATTACAAAAACACATGTTGAAAAAATTTCCACGAGCAGGATTTGAACCTGCACCCTCTGACATTCCGGGTCAGGTGCTCTTCCAATTGAGCTATCGTGGTTCTAACCAGCCCGCCGAAATTATTCAACACTATTTACTTTTTACTTTAAAAGCTAAAGGCGCCCATTCAATGTCAACAACTACCGTCGACACGATAGCTCAATTGGAAGAGCACCTGACCCGGAATGTCAGAAGGGTGCAGGTTCAAATCCTGCTCGTGGAAATTTTTTCAACATTTGTGTTTTTGTAACTTTTAAATAGTTAATTTATAATAATTAGTCTAGAACTGAATTTACGCACTTCAAAATTCATTATGGAAAATTTCAGATATTTATTTATTTTTTCATCTTAGATTAAGGGAGGATTCGACCAAACTTGAATTTATACGAGATTAACTATACCAAGAATATATCTATTCCACGATTTTATTCTCGAGTAAAGTAATTTCTCCACGCAATCCACAGATTAGTTACTCTTGGACATATTATCCGGTCAATGGCCATTGTTCTGCAAACAAACTATTTAAAAGGCAAAGTCCTGACAACTCTATTTTGTCGACTAGATCATAACTGTAGCTGTCAAAGTCGAATGTCAATGTCATGTGGTACGCGGACGCCATTAAAATACTCTCGGATTATCTCTGTTATATATTCCACGCTGGACGGTGGTGTAGTGACTATTCCCGAATAGGCAAGCTACTCCGAGAATAGTGCGCGGTAAAACGAAATTTCGATTTACTCTCGAATAACTGACGATTTAATCTAAGAATAAAAGTTACTCTCACTTGGTCGAATCCACCCTTAACCCATTTAGTCCAACCAGGCGTTGGTGTGTTGTTATAAATGAAACTCTAAAGTATTATATTAGGGGTATATCTATATAATACTTTTAGGGGTGTTATAACACCCTGTTGGACCAAGTGGGTTAAGCATGAATTTCTGTAACCTAAAAATTTATTAATAAACACTGAATTGACAGAACAAAACAGTGACGTCATAATTTACTATTTCCAAACAATTTCTATTAAAAAAAAATCGTTTTGACAGTAGCTAAAAAGTATCTTTATAGACTAACCATTCAACTACCCAATTCTAACCCCGTTGTTCATAAGAACTATTTAAGCATTATTTACTTAAATATTGTTTTGTCAACATCACACAAACGTCATTTTGAAATTGAGAAAAAGAGACAAAACAATGATTAACTAAATTATGCTTAAATAGTTTTTATGAATATGGGGGTAACTATTTAAAGTAGTCACCTCTGCGTCATCGCTAGCCGACATATGTTGCACCAGCCGCTTGGCAAGCATCTTGCTGTAGAACTTCTGGAATACGTCTTTGTCTTCGATATATTTGAACACAACCATCTGTGGACAAGACAACAATAATTAAATCGACTCTCCATCATATGACCACGAATCTGTTGGTCTCCTATGGGCTTTACCAGTTTTAAAAGCATACAGTTGAGTATCGAACGTACTTCGCAGAGCAATGGAGGGGAACCCGCGGGGAGGCGGGCGCTGCGGCGAGTGTCCCACAAACAAGCGCAGTTTGTGGGAGCTACCGTGAAGGGCAGCCACGTGCGCGTACTGCGTGTTTTAAATGTTTTTTTTTTAAATTTACGTTCAGTGATTCCTATTGAATATAATGGTGCATACACGTTGTTATGTATACGGTTGTAAGTAGACGTCAAAACACAACAAGAATTTAAAATTTCATATATAATTTCCCCGTGACGCAAGGTAAGTTCAGCGCACCGCAATTTTGGAAGAAACGCACGCTAATATAAGTAAAAAAAATTGATTCGGGTCCAATATTAGGGTCGTGAGTACCCACCACTTGGTTGAGCGTGTCCTCCAGCTCGGCCTCCTCAGGGTTCTTGCTGGACTTCTTCAGCAGCAGGTCGCAGTATTTGGCGAGGAGTTCGGGGCTCTTGGACGAAGAGTTGGCGGCTTTGGTCACCGCGTTGCCTGCGGCGAACAGACAAGGGCTTAGTTATCATTATATCATATCATAACCAGCTCATTTTATGTCCCCACTGCTGGGGCACGAGCCTTCCCTATGGATGGATACACCACATTCATTCATTCATTCATTAACGACTTCTAATGCTAGATTCAAAATCATTTATTCAGTTTAGGCTACAAATAGCTCTTATGAATGTCATTATGCCATCGGTTCGTAAGTCTACACCTTGTACTGAGAAGAACCGCCAAGAAATTCAGCAAGGGCATTTTCTTCTCCCTTACAGCGTTAAAATACTGGAAAATGCAGCCGGGACCAACTGCTTAACGTGCCTCTGCACGGAGGAGCTCTAAATGAAAAAATGTTGGTCACCCATCCAAAAACCCGCCTTTGCGAAAGTTGCTTAACCTCAGCGATAACCATTGTATTATCGAGTTCCCTTTGTTTTTAGCTTTATTCCGTGTCATCATCACCAGCTGATATTTTCCCCACTGCTGGGGCACGAGCCTTCCCTATGGATGGATAGGGAGAACGGGCCACAAACCACCACGCGGGCCCAGTGCGTTGATGGTATGGTAACGACTGCAAAAGCAGCCAGGACCAAGGGCTGTACGTGCCTTCCGAAGCACGGAGGAGCTCTAAATAAAAATGGTCACCCATCCAAAAACCCGCATTTGCGAAAGTTGCTTAACATCAGCGATATCGAGCTCCCTTTAGCTTTTTTAGGTTTACTCCGTGTACTCACTGTTGATGAACCGGCCGCAAGCCTTGTCGAGGGCCGCCACGAAGCCCGAGTCGTTGTTGAACGCAATGAGAACCAGCGCGTTGTACTTCTTGTGCACCTCCAGTATCGTCGACACGTATATTTTGGGATCCTGTATGAAGAGAAATAGAAATTATTACCAAAAACTGTCTAAAATTTATGCAGATGAAAAAGTTACATATGCGGGAGTTCATTGGGATAAATCTAATCTAACATATAAAATGGAATCACAAAAGTAATTGTAGTATATTAAGTGAAGGATTATAAATAATAATGTTATTTTAAAATAGTCAAATAATTTAATACGCTTTTACAAAGTCACGTCTTCGATTTTGATGACTTCTGTCACAGGTATCAAGCTATAATGAACAAACTATAATACATATTATACAAAAACACGAATGTTGAAAAAATTTCCACGAGCAGGATTTGAACCTGCACCCTTCTGACATTCATGATTCATGAGAAGGGTGCAGGTTCAAATCCTGCTTGTGGAAATTTTTTTAAAACATTTGTGTTTAATTTGTAAAAGTTTAAATTGTTCGCAACAAAATTTGCGTTAAAAAATTATTTGAACATTTTATAAATAGCTTGCTTACTTCTTAACTGATCTTTAATATTTGTAAAAATATTATGATCGGATTTTAGTGACGGTAGTTGTTGACATTGAATGGGCGCCTTTGGCTTACAAAGTAAAAAGTGTTGAATAATTTCGGCGGGCTGGTTAGAACCACGATAGCTCAATTGGAAGAGCACCTGACCCGGAATGTCAGAAGGGTGCAGGTTCAAATCCTGCTCGTGGAAATTTTTTCAACATTTGTGTTTTTGTAATTTGTTTGCAACAAAATTTGAGTTAAATTATACATTTTATTTTTCGGGTTTCCTTTTCCTTATAATAAACTTTAACTTAAATCGTGAGACTCTTACGTGCGCGCAATGTGTTTGTTTTCGAACAAGCAGAATATATAATATCTACGGCCGTCTTTTTACAGCCATCATATTGCGTCCGCTATATGACGCCACCGCTTTTGGAGGAAACCAAAGCTTAACAAAGAACCTTAATATCTCGACTATTTGGTGCTTTTTAGTTATGTTCATAATTTTCCAGAGTTCTATTAACGGTAACTTATCTGACATATTTGGGATTAAGTATACATGTTTTGCGAAACATCCTGTGCATACAACATTATTTTTAGAACACACAAATCTTAGCATATTTTACACAGTTTTAGTACAAGTCCAACTCGTTAGTGCATTTATGTTAAATCAAAAATAACAATTCGAAGGTTTCATTCAAAATGCAATGCGATGCAATGCACTGTAGCAATTATATAGAAAAACTAATTTCTTAAAAATCTCAAGTTTTTGAAAACTTACTCTAGTTTCGATTCGTTTACGATTATGAAAGGCGTTGTCATGTTTGTGCAGACTAAAATTTGTCACTGACACGTAAAGATAAGTTAAGAGGTACGTTTCTAAAATGGTCAAATCATACCATCATCGGTTTCATACAAATTCTACCAAAATCTCTACTGAGAATTAAATTATTTTTTTAGAATTGTGGAATTAAAAAAAAGTGGAAATTTGAACTTTGTACGGTATGATTTGACAGCTAACAGTTTGTTTACATGCAACTGACGTCACGACGTCACGTGACCTGCATGCATTGTTTTGGCGGCTATTTTATTCGTTTGAATTTTAATGGCGATTTTCATAAAAAAAATAAGAAATTCAAAACGAATTAATCAAATTGCAAATATATTATGCTATAATGAACCATTCGACATAATTTTCTAAAACCTGTCAAATACCCTATTGAAATTGAAAATTAACTTCCGAGTTATGTATGTATACCGTATTTTATAGTACATACCGTGTGCGCACTTTCCCCGCACTTGTCGATGGCTTGAAGCCCTTGCGCATGGATGTGCTGTTCCAGCAAGCGTCGCAGTTCGCACAGACCGTCGGGGATGCGAGCAACCAGGCTATACATGCGGCCTAGGTCGGGGTTCTTCTCTCCGTCGAGCAGTTTCTAGGGAGAGAATAAAGGTGGGTTTAAGAATAGGTATTTTAGAGAAAATAACAAGTTATGAGGATGGACATTAAAAAAAATAAGATCATTATTAATTCACTATTAACACGTAAGGGAAACGCTCCTTAAGGTAACGATGAGAAGACGCACAGTATTTTTTTTTTACCTAAAAATCAGACATGGTATTTTTTTTAAGCCAGGGAATAGAGTATTCTCCAACAAATGTCTGAGTAAAACTCCCGCGCAGATAACTTATATAGATTTTTTTTTGAAATATCTGAAAAAAAAATCCCGGCAAGCGCAAAAGCACAAAAACAATTTTTACCTTGAATTCTTACATATGAAATATAAATTTCTTTATTAAGTTGAAAGGCCTAAAGCTTAGCTAAATTACATTTGCCCAATGCAGCATTTGTCCAATGCTGAGTCTGGCGATCGGTCTTGGGGGAGAGCGCAAGTCGTGTAGATCCCCAAGGCAGGGCTAGAGAGTTATCCTTCAAGTGGTTGCCGCCTGTTATTGGTCTGATTCCCTAAGAAACAGACGTAACCGAAACCTCTAGCTGAAAACTCTATCCCTATCCAAACCCTACCCTCCCCATCCAACACACCCTCCCCCCCATCCACATATCTCCTACATCTCTCCCCCCTCCCATCCCAACCCACCACCCAACCTCCTGACCCAGCGACCCGGCAGCCCCGGAAAAACATTACAATGAGCGCGGATAAAAAGAAGAAATTACCCCAGGAGGGTACCGGTCACACCGGAGAATCCCTCCATGGGCCATCTAGTGGCCCAGGCTGCCCCTCGTATTCTGGGGGGGGCACATCAGCGCATATTGCAAGTACTAGCAAGGAAACAGGCGGACAGGAGCGTCCAGGGAGGTCTCTCTCGGAGACCCTCGGGGACGACCTGAACCACATGAACATCGGAGAGAACGATGAAAAGAGCAACGATGGCGAGTGGATCCCTCGATCTCGATGGAGGAGGATCAAAGCTCGAAAGCGTAAAGAGCAACTTCAAGCCACGAACCAGACCCAACCCAAAGGCGGCACCTCAGTCAACATGGCGAGGATACCAGAGGGAAGGGCAGGCCCGAGGGCACAGAAGTTGAAAAGACAGGGTACTGATCCGGAGGAACAGACGCAGCAACGCCCACCGAAACGCCAGGACCTGGGCACCCGGAACGAGTGCACATGGAAGCTGGCTACAAACCAGAACCCGGACTATGCAGTCGTCATAGAACGGGTGGATGGGGTAGCGGTGGACGAGGCTGTGGCCGCCGAGATCAGGAAAAGGCTCACCACAGAGATAGGGAACGCCATCAAGAGCGGCGTACGGGGCCGCAACCTGGCATTCGACGCCTCGGGTCTGGTTGCTGAAGGATATTTCCTTGTAACAGCAACCACCGAGGAGGCGATGACATGGTTGCTGAACTGTGGCCTAGGCGACCGGGAGGGCATTCCCTTAAAAGTAAAAAAGTTAGATAAATACCGTATGGCAGTTTGGCTTCCGGGCAGCACAGCAGACCTGACAGTGGACCCCCTAGATTTCATCAAGGTCCAAAATGAGTACAGGGAGGAGCTGAAAATGCCTGAGTGGACCCTAATCCGAAGGGAGGTACTACCACTAGGAGTGAGACTCATAGTGGGAGTCCCCAAGGAAGTGGCCGCGGAAGGAGGGGTGGCGCTCCACTACCAGAGCATACGCCCGCACCATCGGGAAAAGCCCAGCCCAGACCGAAGAGAAGTGCGCATGCTATGTGTGCCCCAAACACGACCCAAAGACACGGGGTAAGGAGCATACCGGAAACCGGTCCACCAACCAGCCTGAGGCCTATAAGGGTGCACAGGCGGAAGGGAGTAAGACGGTCCAAGGGAGCTCAAACCCCAGCAGCACACAACAGGCACGAAATACAAGGGAGCAGCCCATAGGCGGGGGAGGCGACAAACAGCTAGGTACCCCAAAGGTGGGCGCCGCTGAGACTCGGAGGCCCTGCCTTTTGGACTCTCCCGCACAGTACTGTACACCACACCCTCTCCCTACGACGACGCTGAAGGACCGCACACCACCACCAAGCGTAGCTCAACTACAGCCGCACTGGTGTGGGGGGTCGAAGCCTGAAGCGGAGCCCAAATAGGGAGGGAACATAGACACAAACACACACACACACACACACACTAACAAATGAACACACACAGCAACACACCACAAAAACACACACAAAAAATAAAGATAGTTCAAGTGAATCTTCATCACTGTATAGAAGCCATGACAGAGCTTCACAGATACGTGATGGAAGAGACAATAGACATCGCTCTGCTGCAAGAGCCATACGTCTTGAATGGACGTGTGACAGGGCTCGGCTCTATGGGTAGAGACATCATATACCACGAAGATGGTGAGTCAATCCCAAGAGCATGCATATACGCCAGCAACAGAGCGAGAACATTAGGACTAATAAAAGCAGATTGTTACAGCGACCTAGCCAGCGTTGTAGTAACAATACAGACAGGCGCAGAAACAGAAGAAAGGGTGCTCCTAGTCTCCGCATACCTGCCTAGCGAGGGGAACTTCGAGCCGCCATCCCGAGAAATGGAAGAAACTGTAAGAAAATATCAAGGTAAGAATACTCCTATTATTATAGGGTGTGACGCCAACGCACACCATGTGGTATGGGGTAGCACAAACTGTAATAAAAAAGGTGACTTACTTCTAGAATTTATAAGTGAAACAGGCTTGGAAATACTGAATGTAGGCAACACACCCACATTCGTCACCAAGGCAAGACGAGAAGTGTTGGACATCACTATTGCAACAGATAGAATAGGCCGACACATAAGGGACTGGAAAGTAGATGAAAGAGACTCTATGTCAGACCACAGACGAATCACTTTCAGTCTGGAGGCCAAGACGGAAAAAATTCTGATCAGAAATGCGAGGAAAACCAACTGGGACACATACCAACACTATATGGAAAAGTGGTGCCCAGGACGAGATACCCCGCTAAAAGACGCCCTAGAAATAGAAAAGGAAGCCAATAGACTGGACGAAGCTCTAAGGGGAGCATATCACAAGGCATGTCCCCCTAGAGAGATAAGAACAGACAGAGGACAACCCTGGTGGACGATGGCACTAGGGAAACAGAGAAAAAAGACACGGCGAGCTCTCCATAAGGCTCTGAAAAAGAACGACGATGAGAGCTGGCAAACATATAGAGAAGAAAGAAACACGTATAAGAAAGAATGCAGGAGGGAGAACAGGAATAACTGGAAGGCGTTCTGCGCAGGAGTCGAAAAATATCCTGAAGCGGCGCGACTAGTTAAAACGTTCTCCAAAGCCAACACGCGCAAGCTAGAAAGTATCAAGAACGGGGAAGAACTAATTACCGACCCGGAAAAGATAATGGAAATTATGTTGAAAACACACTTTCCAGAAAGCGAGGAATACAAAGAGGATGATACATCAATCCTTCCAGGTCCCACAGTGGACCGGGAGCCAAAGACAATCATCACCGAAGAACATTTACTGTGGAGCGTCCGATCCTTCCAGCCCTATAAGGCAGCGGGACCGGATGAGATCTTCCCAAAAATGCTACAGACAGCTATCAAGTATATAAGCAAAGATCTGCTGGCACTGTACAACGGCAGCATCAAAACCAAGCACATACCGAAGAAATGGAGAGAAGTGAGGGCAGTATTCATCCCAAAACCAGGCAGGGCATCCTACCAGGAAGCCAAAGCCTTCAGATGCATCAGCCTCTCTTCATTCCTATTAAAGACACTGGAGAAAATCCTAGACAGACTAATTAGAGAGCAAATAAAGAAAAGCGGACTTCCACTCCACCAAAACCAACACGCATACATGGAGGGCAAATCCACCGAAACGGCCCTCCATAGCTTGGTAACGAGAGTGCAGAGATCACTAAGCAATACAGAGTACGCAATGGGCTGCTTCTTTGACGTGGAGGGTGCGTTCGATAGGGCGACCCCCGATTCAATAGAGGCCACCCTAAGCCGTGAAGGAATAGACAGCGACGTATCAGACTGGGTGAAAAACATGCTAAGACACCGGCAGATACGAACAGAGTTAGCAGGAACAACACACGCGGTGGTGGCGAAAAGAGGATTCCCCCAAGGAGGATGTCTGTCGCCACTACTGTGGTGCCTGCTAATAGATGAACTAGTAAACAAGATAAACAGGATGCACATATACACACAGGTGTATTCCGATGATGGCGTGCTCTTAGTGACAGGTAAAGTTCTTAGTGTCATGTGCGAAATCATGAACAAAGGCCTAAAAGTAGCCCTAGAATGGTGCAGGAGCAAAGGTCTGAACCTAAACCCTGATAAGACCAAACTAGTTCTATTCACAAAGAAGAGAAAGAGAGGACATGCTGAACCAGTGAAACTGGACAACCAAGAGCTGGAAACAGTCAAGGAAGTCAAGTATCTAGGTGTGACACTGGACAGCAAGCTCACCTTTAACACCCATATAAGTAACACATGCTTAAAGGCCAAGATGGCTATGATGCAGTGTAAAAGTATAATAGGCAGAACCTGGGGCATGAAACCAGCGATGGCACTGTGGATATACAAGGCAATAATCCTGCCAAGGATCCTGCACGGAGCCATCGTATGGTGGCACAGAGCCGCAGTAGGGAAAAACAAAGCAGAACTAGACAAAGTCCAAAGGTTAGCGGCCCTAGTAACCACGGGCGCGATGAGAACATCGCCCACAGCCGCGCTCGAGATCCTACTGGGGCTAAATCCCCTGGACTTAGAAATAAAGAGAAGAGCCACCGAACAATGGTTCAAGCTAAAAAGCACTGGCATATGGACCGGGAACTTCACAGACGAGGGTCATGCCAGTATAAGCAAAAACTACGAAGATAAGCTGTCAATGGTCTTTTCCAACAACGATCTAATCCGGAAGGAAAGGATCTTTGACAAAAAATACAGAATACACATAGGAACAAGAGAAAACTGGAGCGTAGAAACTGAAGGCACTACGTGCTACACAGACGGCTCCAGAAAGGAGTCAACAAAGCTCTCTGGATCCGGTGTGCATATTAAATGTGCAGACGGGACGGAGGTGAACAAGTCTATACCGTTAGGCAGATACGCCAGTGTTTTTCAGGCGGAAATATACGCAATAATCGCAAGCGCTGAGATGGCCGAACACCTTAATATTACAGGAAAGATTGTCATCTACAGCGACAGCCAAGCGGCGCTGAAGGCACTAGGCAGAGAAGAGACGACATCAGCAATCGTCAAGGAATGCAAGGAATCACTGAAAAGGCTGGCAGAAAGAGCGGACCTGACGATAGCGTGGGTCCCAGGACACGAGGGAAACACGGGAAACGAACAGGCCGACGAATTAGCTAGAAAGGGAGCAGAAGAAAGCTTGGTGGGACCGGAACCCCGGTTGCCAATAGCGCACAACATCACCAAGGGAGTAATCAGCTGTAGTATAACAGTAGAAACCAACCGAAGATGGAGATCCTCGAAGGGCATGAGACAGTCGAAGGTCTTCATCAAGGGAATGGACAAGAAAAAGACTAGCAAACTGATGGGACTCTCCAGAGAGAACATGAGGCTAGTCATAGAGATCATAACAGGACACTGCCGACTGAACAGACATCTGACAGTGATAGGAGTGAAAACCGACCCCATATGCCCGGAGTGCACGGAAAGCGAAGAGACCAGCCTCCACCTACTCGCTGAGTGCCCTATATACTCACAGATAAGACGGGAGCTATGGGGGTCGGATATACTAGACATAGAGGACCTGAAGGATCTGAAGGTGGAGCAGATAGCAAGATTCACCAAAAAGACAAAAAGATTCGACGGGGCGCCGTGAAGGCTGGATAAACCTTTAACTCCCTCAAAGGGGAGAACGGGGAAAAGGACGAAATGGCCCGCAGAAGGCGCGGGCGGATCGTCCGTTCGGTCGGCGACGTCCCCACCAGAAATAATAATAATAGCTAAATTACAAGCGTTAAATAGAATATTGTATAGAAGAACCAATATATAAAATAATTATGACGCATTCGTATCGGAAGCTGTTGCAATCGCTTTCTGTACTCTAATACATAATCATATTTACGAATGCTAAAAATTAAGCGAATTGCATACGTATTGAAGGCGTTAAAGTTTCTTCAGTAGTGCCTCGATCGCATCGAGATAACAGCTGTCATCATAATCAAGAATCGAGATTTGATGATTTTCGTTTAAGGATCTCTCCTTAAAAGTTCCACGAATGATTGCAATAAAAGTGAACACCAATTAATGTGATAAAGTCTACTACGGAAAGTATCAGACCGCAAAAAATCAGTTAAATTACTTTTTTTTACGTTTTTGTTATTAACTATTTCAATATAATGCGCAATGAATAAGAAATCCGCTCGCCGGCCGCGTCGCTAGTCGCTCGTGCTCGTAGCCAAGACCTTAAATCGCTCCCAGTCGCCATGTTCCTTCAAACAGAACATAATCCTTTAAGACCGTCTGTATCGGCTGCCTAAGGTAGCCAATGCCGGTACAGCGATGGGAGCTGAAGCATTAAGGAGCTGAGGAGGGGTGGATGATGATATGTGGGACTTACTTGGTACCATGAGGAAACTCGAGCAGACGTTGATGGCGTTGCCACGATACGATTGTCGTGGGGATGGAGCTGAGCTGGTATAAGTCTCTTCTTCATCTAGATAATGTCTATTTCCAACTATAGCACGTATTAGTTCGCGCACACACACACACGGGCACACGCAGTTTATGAAGGGGGTTTCATCCACGCAATTGAGTATTTGAGCCGAATGCACTATCAAAGCGGTCAAGTACCGGCCGGTAGGCTATCGCTAGTTTGTCCAGAATGTTTGAGCGGAGAGCTGAGCGGATCGGAACTCGGCTTGTGCTGAACAACGACACGAGCGGGCCGATCGAGCCAGATTGGCTCCGCCGTCGGCTTGTGCGGCGTATCTTTTAGTTAAATGAGTGATTGGGTGAACAGCGACGGAGACCGTCGCGTTTCTGGCGCGAACACCGTCTTTTGTTGTTTCCATCCATAGGTCTATAAAACGCTATATAATCAGCTGTTGATGATGATGAAGATAGTGATATGGCCTAGTGGATAGACAAGTGGTCTAGACAACAGAGGCAGTTGAAACATCTCTTCCTCAACCCTCACTTGGAACTCGGCGTGGAATTCTCGAGGTGCTTTTCGATGAGCACGCGGTCGCAGGTCTTGGCCAGGCGTGCCATGGTGGTCACGTGCAGGTACACTTGTGAGAGTTTCTACATCTGAGACAAGTGGTCTTCAAGAACGCCACAGAATGAACCTGGAGCTTCTAAATCTTAGACACCCTAGGCCAGAAAGGCGGTTGAAACATCTGTACTAGTTTCATCTAAAGCTCTGCATGGAATATCTCCCAAGTTTTTCCCGAACAAATCCAGGTCACAGGTCTATGTCAGCGACTGGCGAAGACCTGTGTTTACTCATTCCGTGGAAACTTACCTTAAACCCTTACGCCGTCTAACCAGATAAATCTTTTTTCCGAGATTTTAACTAGAAATCTGCATTGAGTATCTCCAGCTGCTTCCCAATCAACTCCTGGTCGCATGCCTTAATTTTTTTAAAGCGGAGCCCTTAAAACCTTTTAACTAGTTGAAATATCCTCACCTGGAATTTGGCGTGGAATATCTTCAGATGCTTCTCATTCATCAGTTCATCACACAGTCACAGGTCTCCAACAGTCGCTGTATAATTATCCCGTGACAACAAGACCATTTAACCAATCATGTGAAGTGGCTAACCAAGAGGAGGTTTAAACAATATATCTTCCTCAAACCTCACCTGGAACTCAGCGTGGAATATCTCCAGGTGCTTCTCGATGAGCACGCGGTCGCAGGTCTTGGCCAGACGCTCCATGGTGGTTTCATGCAAGTACACTTGCACGCGACGTTGCTCCTCCTGCAGACGTTGTTCCGCCTGCGAAAAAGTTAACAGAAACTTAAGAAATGTTCAACAGTTTATATAAGAACGACGCCTTCCTAAATTGTCATAAAGTATCACTTGAAAACTTTATCTACTGAATTATTTGAAGGGTGTTTGACTACAATGAAAATATAGATCAAACTGTTGTTAACATAACAGAAAACATTTTTTTAAACCAATTTATCCAGCATAAAATTTTAAAAATTTTAAAATATTTTTTGTAAAAAATCATTTATAAATTAATTAACTTTTTATGATTGACCACGTGATCGAAACAAAGGTAACAACTTTATTATCAAATTACATGGCCTCTTTGCTAAAACGCTTCGATAGCGCCATCTAGTAACAAATATGAGAACTAACTAAATGTAACCAAATATTTATTTACATGCGTCTTCAACATCTATAATCATTCTATTTGATTTCTACTCTATTAGCGTTTTGCCACTTGTCTAGGGGGGCTGGTCTAGATACATTATATTGAATAGCCCCCTACCTTAATCATGTACTCGGTGACGGGGTTATTCCGCAGGAAATCGGTGCTCTCCCTGGTGTAGAACCGCTCAGTGTCTTCGAGGAAGACCGCTTCGAAGGTTTCCTTGTAAACGGCGAGGTTCTGGCCGCGAGCGCTCGGGTCCTCCTCGTTGAGACCTAGGGCTACATAGCAGTCGATCACCTAGAAAATAGAAAAATATATTCATTTTACTTATTTTTTTATGTTGAATAATAATGCAAAGTAATGGTCGAAATAAACAATGTTTCTTCAATATGTTTGTAACTCGTATTATACATAAATTTCATCCTTCGCAACTCCTTCTCCATTTATATTTTTTTTTTTATATCTTATAAGACAGCTCTTGACCTCGATCTCGCCTGATGATGAGCTTGGATGAGGTCTACGATGGAGCGAGCTGCCCCAGAAGATGCCTATAAACTACAATAACAAACTACAACAATACTGAATCTCCCACACCCTATGCAGATTTTTTATAAATTATAAAAAACCTGCATAGCGTCAGCTCAGTGTAAATATGGGAATTCGCAAGTTCGAATCTCATATTTGTTTTTTTTTTTGAGGTTCGAATCTTTTATTCGTTTTTTTATCAGCAACCCACATTTAGCAAGCGTGGCGACTAAGCCATTATAAATGTAAATAAATGTTTCCCACACTCACACCAATTATCTAGCCCCAAGAAAAGCTTCCTTAAGAAACTCGTTATATGGTTAAACATACTTAATATACTTAAATACATACTTATTATACATAGGAAACACCCAGACCCGAAACAATTTAGAAAAACAGGTATTTCTAAATTGATCCGACCGGGGATCGAACCCGGGACCTCAGAGATGGCGTCACCATGAAAACCGGTGTGCAAGCCACTCGACCAAGGATTACCCATCAATTAATGATGACTTGATTCCAATGATGGAGGCCTTTGCCCAGCAGTGGGGCAGACATAGGCTATTTCCTTTCATTCGTTCCTGAACCAAATGTATTGTACTCACCCCAGAAACCAGTCGGGTGTTAATGGTCTCTCCGTTGCGCTCCCTCTCGATCAGCTTGAGCACCGCATTGGTGACCTGCTTGTTGAGCCGCAGGAATAAATTATCGCGCCAAGTCACCAGCGCCAGCTGGTAGATCTCATAGATGCCCTGGAGACAGACATACGAAATATAAATCATCATCATCATCATCAGCTCATTTTATGTCCCCTCTGCTGGGGCACGAGCCTTCCCTATGGATGGATAGGGAGAACGGGAGAACGACGGGCCATATGATTTCAACAAAAATAGGATAATATAGGATAATACTGGATTATAGCAACATTACATCCTACTTTGTTATAAAGATATATCAACAATTTACCTGTGACATCAACACTAAAAATTTTTGTTTCGTTGTGCCAGTACGATTAACGAGAAGAAATAGCCTCATTTTATCCTAAAGTTACATAAAATTAAGTTAATTATATTATATAAACCACTACGCGGGCCCAGTGCGGATTGGTGGTCGTTAACGACTGCTAATGCAGCCGGGACCAACGGCTTTACGTGCCTTCCGAAGCACGGAGGAGCGAGATGATAAATTTTTGGTCACCCATCCGATGACCAGCCTTTGCGAAAGTTGCTTAACCTTTTGTATAGTAACTGTTCCAATATTATTTTAATAACAAACCCCTCACCTTTCTCCCCTCCTCGCATTCACGCTTCACCCAGTGCCGGTTGAGGTATGCGCACACGCCGTTCAACACGCGGGAAGAGAACTGGTACTCCTCCCACTGCTTCGTGTAGAACGCCAGCACGTCTTCACCCATGAGATCGGCACCATTCTGTGGACAATAAATATAAATAACTTGTTGAACGCAGAGCTTGATAACGTTACCTAATTCTATAAGTATCGTTAATCTATACTATTCATAAAGAAGTAACTTTTGTGTCTACCAGTGGCGAAGAATGAATACTTAAAGACGGTAAGCCTCCTCTTAAAAAATTTGTGCAATCCAAAAAACTAGCATCAAAAACAATACCTATCGACGTAATTGTAATACCAAACTGTTGACCGTTGTGTGTGTTAAATGAATCTATACTAATATTATAAAGCTGAAGAGTTTGTTTGTTTGTTTGTTTGTTTGTTTGTTTGTTTGTTTGTTTGAACGCGCTAATCTCAGGAACTACTGGTTCGAATTGAAAAAATCTTTTTGTGTTAAATAGTCTATTTATTGAGGAAGGCTATAGGCTATATTACATCACGTTATGACTAATAGGAGTGGAACAGTCGCTAATTAACGCGGGTGAAACCGCAGGGCACAGCTAGTGAGTGAATATAAATACTGTTTATCTGTATGAAGTAATATGTTGACTATTTTCTAAAGGGAAGCCGATGGGAATCACACTGATATTATAAATGCGAAAGTTTTTGTGTATGTGTGTATATTTGTTGCTTCTTCACGCTGCAACGGATGGATGGATTTGGATGAAATTCGACATACAGATAGTTTATAACCTGGATTAACACATAGGATACTTTTTACACCGATATTCCCACGGGAACGCGGAACCACGCGGGTGAAACTGCGGGCGGCCGCTTGTCGGGTTATATGGAGTCTTCGCCACTGGTGACTGTTTGTTTGTTTGTCGGGGATAATATCTGGAACTCCAATTCCAAAAAATCTTTTACTGCTAGAATTTTTGATTAAAAAATAAGTATTAATTTTTGTGAGGAAAAATACGAAATCAATGCGGTCGAAGTCGTAGGCAAAGTGCTAGTTAACGTTATCTAGTAAAGAACCAAGTTTTTTATTACCTAATGCGCTTTATAGCCAATCCGCGTAGAGCGGTTACTTATTTAACCGGTAAAAATGCCACCCCACCATACCAAGCATAACGTTATCATAAAATCAGCTGGTGAATCTTCACCATCTGGTGATGATGAAGTTTAATCTTGTAGCTGTACCCACCTGGAGTAGATTAATGAGATAGATCCTGAGGAACTCGCGCAGTCTCTTGTATAGTTCTAGGCCGACCAGCTGAGCACCGCCTTGCACCTGACCACTCTGTAACAAAGCGATTGAAGAGTATTTAGAAATAATCAAACATAGAAACAGGGCAACCACTACTGGCTTGTCATACAAAACAAAGCGTGCAGAAGGTCTTTAGAAATAAGGCATGGGTACTAACCAAAAAACTACCATAAAATGCCTAGTTGAAATGTTATACAATTTTTAAAAAATAAATAAATAATTGTGTATATTGTTCTTATAGTGCTATATTAAATCAAAATTCATAATAACGCCAGAAATACTACTACAAATAAATTTCCACTGAAACTTTATAGTTTGATATAAATAATAAAACAATACAAAATAACATCAGGAAAAAAAGTACTATGCACAAATAAAATAAACTACCAAAACTATTATTAAATTAAATACACATTAAGTTGTATGGCAACTGCAATAAAAGGCACGTGTACTGGCAACACCGACCTGTTTCTTTCCGCCGCCATAGTTGTTCCTGCCGCCGCCGCCGTTGTTGGCGCTGTTCCGGCCAGCCGACGAACTCGAGCTCTGATGGTTCACCGACGTGCAATAGTTGTACACATGACTAGTGGTGGGGTTAAGGAACATAATGTACTGATTACAAGAATCATCATCATCATCATCATCATCATCATCATCATCATCATCATCATCATCATCATCATCATCATCATCATCATCATCATCATCATCATCATCATCATCATCATCATCATCATCATCATCATCATCATCATCATCATCATCATCATCATCATCATCATCATCATCATCATCATCATCATCATGGCTTAATTCTGGTTTAACTGTTTAGTTCAATTTAATTAATATTAATTTATAAGTGCCAAGAATTGTTTCATAGTTACTACACATGCGAAAACGAGTAAATAGTAAATAGTGCAGTGTTAAGTTATCTATACTTCTATACAAACTAGTGGTCGCCCAGTGGTCAAAATTCGACCGTAATTTTATTAAGGCTGCACGGATTATATCCTAAACACTAGCTGTGCCCTGCGGTTTCACCCGCGTTAATTAGCGACTGTTCCACACCTATTAGTCATAGCGTGATGTAATATAGCCTATAGCCATAGTAGAATGAAACAAGTAGGCCATCTTCATACATACGCACCGAGCGCGGCTTGTATGTGAGCGCAGCCGAGCCAACCCGTCCGTACGCATCGTCGCACGCACACACTGACAAAGTTTATTGCTAATAATGCTGCGCCAGTCGCGACTGAGCCACGTAATGCCGCGCGCGCCTGCTTGTTTCGTCGCTGCGCCCGCCGCGCCGCTGCCGCTCGTAGGTTATATATAATTTGTGAAACGTAAGTCAACGATGGCTACAAAAAAATTCAGGAGATATTGCAGTGTTTACGGATGTTTTAATAGCAGCTTGTCAAATCCAGAATTGTCCTTCTTTACCTTACCTACCGAACAAGAACGGTGAGTACCTCCTGCCTAACCTAATTACATTATTTTGTGTTAGTTATTTACTAGGTACCGAAATAGTTAAGTTCTGCTTCAGATTTCGTGGATTAGAGATGTAAATACATGTACCTAAGGATTTGTAAGTTTAATTTATTAGATTACACGGTACACCCTACCGTGAAAACAAGGGACTAATTAGGTACAGTCAGACTAAACACTTTGGACTTTGTACCGCTCTTATGTTGTGGGCATAAGTACTAATATCGAACTGCAAGTGTTTACCGTGATGTGCTGTTGACCGTACCTACTTACCTATTGTAAGTTGTTGTGTTGTACAGTTAACAAACTACGTTTAGGTAGGTCGGGGGTTCTCTGGAATCCATGAATTCATATTTCTAAGTATGTTCTTATTTTATATGTAGATACCTACCTCATTCTAATTAAAAGCGACAGCCCTACAAGTTTAGGTGATTATCGCTTGCTCGGGGGCCGAGTCGGCCTACTTGTTTCATTTTACTATGCTATAGCCTTCCTCAATAAATGGACTATTCAACACAAAAAGAATTTTTCAATTCGAACCAGTAGTTCCTGAGATTAGCGCGTTCAAACAAACAAACAAACAAACAAACTCTTCAGCTTTATAATATTAGTATAGATTGAAAAATTAAAAAAGATAGAATGTGAGTTTGGATAGGCATTGACAGATGAAGGCACACCTGACACCTAGCGAAGATCGCAGCCCCACATGGACCATACCTTTAGCTTACAAAGTAAGTTACTTCCAAGTTTTTTCGAATTATAATTAGTTCGGAGCAATATTATTAATATTATTATAATTATTAAACAATATTATTAACAATATTATTATAATATAATAATTATATTTACAATATTTATATTGTTTTCTAAAGTTTACGCGAACACTACACATCGAAATCGAAACAACTTTTACGGATCTACTCCCTTTTATTTTATACATTGGTTTTAATTAATGTTTATCCAGTCGTTTCGAACCCTTTGCAGAGTCCGTGGTCACAGGGAGACTGAGGTGTTGGTCGTCTCATAATTAGTTAGTAGCTTGTATACCATGTGATTTATCCTACTAATTTATAAACGCGAAAGTTTGTAAGTATGGATAAATAAATAAATATAAAAATAAAAATTAATTTATTGGGTAACTTATGTTGTTACTCTTTCACGTAAAAACTACTGAATGGATTTGGATGAAATTCGGCATAAAGACAGTTTATAACCTGGATTAACACATAGGATAGTTTTTATCCCGATATTCCCACGGGAATTAATGGAAACTGTCAAAGTGGATGTTTGTTACACTTTCACGTAAAAACTACTGAATGGATTTGGATGAAATTCGGCATACAGATAGTTTATAACCTGGATTAACACATATGATAGTTTTAATCCCGATATTCCCACGGGAATTCATGGAAACTGTCAAAGCGGTACGAAGTCCGCCGGGTCCACTAGTATTATAATATTATTTACAGAAACCGCGATGTAAGTTGTCAGTGTAACACTTTACTTGCAAATAAACATAATAAATCTAAACATTTCATTTGAAAAGGATACGTGTACAGATGTATGTATCTCTTCTTCTCCATATACTGCCGCTTGTATACTTGTTCAATGCCTTCTTGCAAGTCGCCCCATATCTGGAAAACAAAACATTATGCATTATGAGTTTCAGAAACTCATTCAAGCCTTTACAGAGGTGATAATTTACATAGACGGTACGCCGGCGCCGTTTTATAAAATAAGTCACACAATAAGGAGACGGCAGAATTTTAGTTTTCATTTCGAGACTTGAGTACATTTTCAAGACTAGGACTCGTTAGTTACATGAGTCCGAGTCCGAGACTCGAAAGGACTCAAAAGACTCATCTTTTGAGTCCTTGCGAGTCTTTTAAGTTCTTTGAGCTAGACCGAGTCATGAACTTGAGTTGGTGAATTATAATAGGTAATACTGGGTGATTTTATATCGTCATCCATATTTATTCACTAATCTGATGTAGAATATACCGTACAAGATTTATTGCTTCTGACACAGAAGAATGAAGATACACACTGCAGAAAGTAAGCTTTACACATAACGTGGTCGAGTTTCACACACAGGGTTACTGACAACTCGACGTATTCCTGGCTTGACGTGATAGGGCAGCCAAATTACAACAAATTTAATAGACCATATGGATAGCCGAAAGTTAATAGTTTTCGAGATTTTTTAATTTTAAGATTTTTTACGAAAATACTCAATTTCCTTCATTTTTACCGAAATTTACACGGTAAAAATTATAATTAACACGTTGACTGCCTCAAATCCAGACACAATAGAAAATTTATCGTTTGTCGGTCACCGGTGACCACCACGGCGATTAAAGACTTTTTTTTTGTTTACTTATTTATTTATTTTTATTTAAATCTATCTACTCAGTAACCCTGTAGAGACCCTCTCGGAGACGAAATCGCAGACCATCTCAAACCAATCCAAGCGCAGCTGTTGCAAGAATCTTGTTTTGATAGTTTTTTAATGTGTGCGTTGCTCGATCGCGTTTCTATGGAGCTTAACTTCTGCAGTCTCCTTATTTTGTGCTTGAGGCCAGCTTTATAACTGCCTTCGTGGTCTAGTAACTAAACCACCGTTTCCGGGTTCGATTTGCAGCGGGGTAAATATTATTGTATTTAATTTGGTTAGTGGTAGGTCTTGTTTCTCCGCCTGGCTAGCTAACACAGTTTTATTTAAGAGAGGAACTCGATGGCGCAGTGGTTAACGCGCCCGGTCTGCGAGTGCTGAGGTTAAGCACCTTTCACAAAGGCCGGTCATCGGATGGGTGACCAAAAGTTTATCATCTCGAGCTCCTCCGTGCTTCGGAAGGCACGTAAAGCCGTTGGTCCCGGCTGCATTAGCAGTCATTAACAACCACCAACCCGCACTGGGCCCGCGTGGTGGTTTATGGCCCGCTCACCCACCCTATCCATCCACAGGGAAGGCTCGTGCCCCAACAGTGGGGACATAAAAATGAGCTGATGAGGATGAGGTCTTGTTTTGAATTGGTCTGGCTAACTTCCACCATCTTTACAAGTATGTCGTCAAGATAGTAGTATTAGTACTTTGATGTGTTCCGAACTAACGCCTATCAATGGGGGTTCGATGGGTTCGATTCTCAACGTGAATGTTTTGAACTCATCTTGATTGGTAGTATAATAGGGCGTGTTTGTCCGCCTGTACCCCTGTTCTCGTGTTCCCGTGCCCTACTAGACTCTCTCGAGGGGTTCGGATCGGATCGGGGAGCAGAACAACCCGGGGGCGCCTCTAAAGGCTCGGACCTCGGCTCGGGTTGACCGGGTCGTGGGGTTGTTTGTTTGAGGATATTTATCTCTGGAACTACTGGTACAATTCCAAAAATTCTTTCACTAATAGTAATACTACGCAATGCATTTGTATACCAAATCAAACGCGAGCGAAGCCGCTAAAGGCAATACCAATTTATATATATTTTTTTTATAGATAACTCGGCAAATGACTCCATCCCACCTGATAACTGGTGCAGCGTGAAAACAAACGTAGCATCAGTTAACCTCACTCTGCCGACCCAATATGTATATTACATTCGTATGATTCATAAGTAAGGAATGCCGGTTATAAAGTTACAAAACTCATCGAAGATTACCTATTGGTGAAAGTAGAAAGGTTTGGAAACCGCATCGTAACGTTACATTAACAACACGTTGGACACAACAGTTTTACATATAAATAACCGGAGAAAAGTCACTACCGGGAATATCAAAGCGCAAACAGGTATGCAATAAATAAAATTAAATAATAGATGCAACGTTTGATTGTGTATCAAAATATGCAAATCGGTTTTTTTATTTCTTTTCATCATCATCATTATCACCATCATCATCATCATCATCATCATCATCATCATCATCATTATCATCATCATCATCATCTCCATCTTCTCTCGGCCCACTGCTGGGCATTAGCCTCTCTTTGTTTAGATACTGCATGGATTATCAAAGTTATTTTCGGAACACAAAATACAAAATATGTTTTTATTTTGTTATTATCGCGTGCTATTTCTTTTCATCAACATCAACATCATCATCATCATCATCATCATCATCATCATCATCATCATCATCATCATCATCATCATCATCAACATCAACATCATTATCTCCATCTTATCTCTGCCTACTGCTGGGTTAGATACTGCATGGATTGTCAAAATTACTTTCGAAACACAAAATACAAACTATATTAGTTTTTCTTTGATTTATACACTAAACACTAATTGTATTGTAAATTTGAAGCTTCTATGTCTGCTAGAAGTGCCTCAGTTTTGATGAACGGTCAGTCAATCAGCGAGTGAGTGACGAAACCACAGATTAGTTAATAGTTACTAACGAAACTAAGAAACATTGACTAGTTATAATTCTCAAACTACTGGTTCAAATTAAATGAAATTTGAAATATACCGTGTTCATACAATGCCTGCTTGGTTACTGAAAATTCCGGCTTTTAGTTTTATCCACAACAAAGTTATAGGGGGTCGAAAATGGCCTGGACTGTTTGGAGAAAAGGATGATACGGCCGTGCCGCTTTCTTGCTCGACTTGGCGGGGGCGCTGCCGTGCCCTCAGATAAAGCACAGTTCTATTTTAAAACATGGCATTGAGTCAGAGTGTAAATTAACTTTAATCACTGCAGCACAAAGTTCAAACTCTAATCGTTAACTTATACTTCCATCAGACATGCAATAAAGATATTTAATCGACCATTTAATTAACATAAAATTCAATTACAATCGCTATACAAATCTCAACGCAGACTACGCACACGATTTCTACTACGCAATATGACGTATTATATCTGGGCCATCTTGGGCTATAACGCGCAATGAACTATAAATCCGCTCGCCACGTCGCAAGATGCTTGTGCTTGAGGCTAAGGCCCTTCAATCAATAATAGGTCCTAAGTAGTACTAGGTTCGCGAGAAGCGCTTCATGTCCCCTCTGCTGGAGCACGAGCCTTCCCTATGGATGGATAGGGAGAACGGGCCATAAACCACCACGCGGGCCCAGTTGGATTGGTTGTTAACGACTGCTGATGCAACCGGGACCAACAGCTTTACGTGCCTTGCGAAGCACGGAGAAGCTAGAGATGATAAATTTTTGGTCACCCGTCCGAAGACCGACCTTTGCGAAAGTTGCTTAACTTAGCAATCGCTTACCACGCGCTAACCACTGCGACATCGAGCTCCTTCGATTACAGTCACCATCACCATCAGCTCATTTATGTTCCCACTGCTGGGGCACGAGCCTTCCCTATGGATGGATAGGGAGAACGGGCCATGAATCGACACGCGGGCCCAGTGCGGATTGGTGGTTGTTAACGACTGCTAATGCAGCCGGGACCAACGGCTTAACGTGCCTTCCGAAGCACGGAGGAACTCGAGATGATAAATTTTGGTCACCCATCTGATGACCGACCTTTGCGAAAGTTGCTTAACGTTGCTGACCACGCGCTAACCACTGCGCCATCGAGCTCCTTCGATTACAGTATTAATTTTAAATGTTTGACCATCTTAATTGACCTTTATGTTCGAGATTTATGGTTTATAAGAAGCTGTTGATGCTACTTGTAATAAGATATTTAGATGTATAAGTGAGCAAACTGATGTGATGTATTGTTGTTGTGGATCCTTAGAATGACACTAAATTGAAGCTAATTGGTCCATTGCCAAACTGTGTGTAAATGAACCAATACTACAGCTAAGCTGAGAAGATTCGTTAAAATAAAGGGATCCTATTGGTTGATTTCGACACAGCTCGGCTCAGCTCAGCTTCAATGGAGTTATCACCCTTAATCCCGGTCAACCCGAGCCGAGGTCCGAGCCTTTAAAGGCGCCCTCGGGTTGTTCCGCTCCCCGATCCGATCCGAACCCGTCAGAGATTCTAGTAGGGCACGAGCACTAGTGCGCGATTCCGTTCCCTCCAGAAAACCTCTGACGGTGATTCGTTTCACACGTCTTGAGGAACCCTTTAAGTTTCGCGCCGCCCGCCCCCATAAAAAGCCCGGTGAAGCCGAAAATGTCCAGCAAATTCTCTCAAAAAAAAAACACCCTTATTCTAATACTACTATTGATCGAAGGTAAGGCCCTACGTCTTACAAGCTGCGTACATACGTACAACCAATAAAACATGTATTAACTCTATAAATAATCATAACTGGGTCGATACGATATGGTGATTTTTTACAAGCGGGCCATTCCTCACTTGGCCCGTTGCCAGACTTGCATTAAAAATAATAACGCCAAATCAACGGAAGTTAGGCATCGAGATTGTCTGGAGAATTTTTTATTTTTGTTGCGTTTTAACCCGTCCCGCGCTGTAGGTATAATTAGCGGGCTACCTTACGTACGACCGTGCGTACATATGTATGGCGCGCGAGGACTTAATGGAAAGAGTTTGGTATTGGCCGCTGATGGTTTTTACAGGGTACCCGGACTTTTAAGGATGGCAAGAAACTAAACACTACCTCAAGTTGTTTTTTTTTGAGTTGGCTGATTGCTACCTACTACTGGGCATTTTCAGCCTCATCTGGTTTTTGGAGGGGGGAGGGTGGGGGAGAAACGAGAAACTTAAAGGGTTCCTCAAGCCGTGTGAAACAAATCACCGTTAGAGGTGTTCTAGAAGGAACGGCATCACGCACTAGTGTGTCCCCGTGCCCTACTAGATTCTCCGAGGGGTTCAGATCGGATAGGGGAGCGAGGACAACTCTAAATGTATGTGCAAGAGAATTACATGATTACCTAAGTATTCAAAACTACTAAAAAGGAGTCTTCTACAGAAAGTCATTAGCGGAATTATAAGTCCTTGCATTTCTCGCCTTTACAACATGTCTCGCTATTTGCGGATAGTGTCTAGGTGGTACGACTTGATTCGCCCTTCAATCAAGTTGACGAAAACGACAATTTGTATGGCGAAATTGCAACTCGTTTCGTCACCAGGGGGTCGACCGCCTAACTCTCTCGCTTTTGATCGCTTAGAAGGCGAGGCGAGGAGGAGGCGTCATCTTGTCATTTCGAAAGCAATATGAAAGCAATATCGAAAGCTATAGGCTATAGCTTTCGATATTATTCGATATTATATTTCGATATTATATTAGAAAGCGAGGCGAGGGCCTCGCCTTCAAAGCAATCGAAAGCGAGAGTGTTAGGCGGTTGAGGAGCAGGTAGCACAGTTTCAATACTCTCATTAACGTGGTCGAATTTTTTTAAGTTTCATGTCTTTTTAATTTTTCAGTATATGTTGTGCGTACCTATAATCTAAATATGTATATACACGTTTTTATGATTATATAAGTTTAGATAAATGTTCTGTATGTATTTAGTTGGTAAGCCTTTTCTAATAAATAAATAAATAAATAAATAAATAAATGTATACAATACACGTTTGACTAGTTTTGACTCTTATTCCTTCGTATTAAAAATTACATTGTTTACATGTTATTGTTCGTACAAGACACATACAAGACAAGTACTTATTAAGGCGCAGGCCACACATAAAGGGCGTCGGGCGCGGACATGGCACGGGCGGCATCCCTTTTTCATTCAAATTTCATACTAAATGCATGAAAATAAAGCGTAATTTAAAACACACGGTATGTCGTGTTTTTGACGTGGTTAGGACGCGCCATTTCGGCGTCCGCGACATAAATTGCGCTTTATTTCCATGCACTTACTGCCCGTGCCATGTCCGCGCCCGGCGCCATTTATATGTTGGCCTCAGGGTTCGAAATTATCAAGATAATTACGCATCTTTATAATTATCAGATAGAATCCGATAATTATCGGATAATTATCACAAGTGTAACAAATTTATTTGTTACATTATATTGTTTTATAGGAAATTCATTAAAAAATTTTTGACACTCGAGTTTTCTCAACTTTGCTTAATCCGAAGCGATTTTTTTCTTGATAGAATATGCTAATTCCCACGGCGTGGCACGTTGACATTGACAGTTGACACTTGCTACGTTCGACACGCAAGTTTCCGCACACGTTCAAATACCTACTTCAAATACAGTTCACTTTCACGAGCGCAATTTTTTGTTGTTCTCTATCGATAATTATCCATCTGTTATTATCATGATAATTATCCGTGATGGTTTACTCTTGAAACACAATTGCAATAATCAATTTCCAATTCAAAATCTAAAAAATTCAAATGGCACTCTTAAAAGCGATAATAGCGCTACATTGGAATTAAATTGCGTGGAAATTGAGTGAACAAATTATTATCGAGATGGGGCGTTCCGAAATTGCGAAACTTATCCCAATATTGATACATATTAATCGCATTGGAATTGTATTGAGATTGAGTTTGCGTCAAGAGTAGCCTACCTGGTTGGCCTGCGTCTTAAGAGTATAATTTGTTTGTGGGTATATTATGGACGTACTGTATGTACTACATGGGACATGTACTGATCTCCGAACTTCAGTAAGAAGATGGCACATAATGAAGATGACCGTACGTATTCCACACTGAACGACTAGGAGAACCTAGTAGCCACACACGTACGAAGCCAAAAGCAATATCATTAAAAAAAAAAGTACTAAGGGTTTTTGGTACCTACCAAGTACTATGGTTTTTTACTAAGTAAGTACCTACTATGGTTTTGATACATTCGTTTTTTTAGTACTATGTACTATGGTTTTTTTGTACTAAGTATTAATGGTTAGTTTCATCAATAAAAAACACCGTTTTATTTTATTACCCCTCTCCCCTCCGTGGGTAAGCATTTACTTCATCTCACCTGATGTTGATGACGAAAGGTGATGATTAGGCCGAAGATAAAGGTGCACTTCACCCATTATCCGCAATAATGAGGTAATGACTATCTTATTTTTATCTGATGGAACACAACAATGCCACTATCACTGTTTGCTATGGCAACAGACTTAGATAAGATGGTGGTAGCCAGGCAGGCGCACTTAAAACAAGGCCACAATAGGATTCCTTCATTGTCATTGCAGAATAAAATGGAATTCTCCTAATGGTGGATATTTACCTCGTACCTTTCTGGTGGAAACGCAGCCTAAACCTGAGACCTGTTTTTTGAGGGATCGGTGTGGTTTAACTAGATCAAGCTAGCTAGCATGTACCTACACACGCCAGCACACTAAACTACCACACTGTCTTTCTTCAATAGACTTTAAACTTTATGTATACGGCATAAGGTTCAACATTTATTAAAGAAATTTGACAAGTTTGGATAGGTTGATGTGCAGCCGTCAGTACTAAGGGCGTCTGTACTTGGGGTGGGGGGGTGGTGGGTGCAGGAGAACGAATCGTTCTAAATTGCGATGTTCTAAAAATAGCTAATTGTTATTATACAATTGCTTAATAGTCAATATTGGATTATACCACATTAAAAAAATCACATGTCAAACTGGATCAAAATTTATTCGTGTCTGCTGAGTTAGGCTGCGTTTCCACCCGAGATGTGTGAGGTAGCAAGTGGTGCGCGAGGTAAATATCCTATCCACCAATAGGAGAATTCCATTTTATCCTGCAAGGACAATGAAGGAATCCTATTGGTGGATTTTTACCTCGCACACCGCTTAGCTACCTCGCACATCTCTGGTGGAAACGCTGCCTTAAGCGGGCGCACGGCACGCTCGACAGGCGGGCTGCTCTATGAATTTACGTAGATAGATACCTATATGAGACGCGAGAAAATCAGTAAGTTCGTGTTAGCAAAACTTGAAAAAAAAAATTTGAAATATTACAAAATCTTTTTATTTATTTTTTGCTGACGCGACGCGACGAATTTTTGCTCACTGTACCTACCAAAATCATAAATAACGTATTGAATAGACAAAAATCAACCACTCACCTGGTCAAAATCCTTCTGCCGCAAAGGCATTTGGGGCTTCACGCTGGTATTACTGCCGACGGAACTCATGCTGGCAAACTAACCCTCCCTCTCATAAATACGACGCAAAAAAATTAACAAGACGCAAAAAAAAAGTTATAATTGAAATTGCACTAAAATCAACCACAATTCATGTGTTTTGTATAAAAAAAACAATAATAATAATAATATTAATTACACTAATCACGCGTAAGAGATCACAGTAGAGAATTATGTTTATTACAATATTTACAATAACATAATTTCTTTATTTTTTTAATTTATATTTTTAAAAAATATTATTTTTTAATTAACGCCTAACGGAGCTGTAGATTCCTTTGCTTATATCTGAAAAGATAAAGAAATACATCTTTAATATCACATCACATCAACATCTCATTTTATGTCCCCACTGCTGGGGCAAGTGAGGACACAAACACCACAGGGAGAACAGGCAGTACACCACCACACAGGCCCAGTGCCGATTGGTGGTTGTTAAAAACTGCTAATACAGCTGGGATCAAAGGTTGTACATTTCTTCCAAAGCACCGAGGAACTCAAGATGATAAATACATTTCTGTTTTTGGACTTCATTTTGCCTGATGTTGTGATGATAACACTGAAAAAAGCACGATTCACCCCGAATCTCTATCTGCTGTAACACAACAATGCTACAAACATTGATGTTAAGACGACATATTTAGATAAGACTAGCTGACCGGCGGACTTCGTACCGTTGACAGTTTCCATGACAACAAAACAAACAAACCATTGACCGTTTCCATGACAACAAAACAAACAAATCATTTGTCCGCTTCAGAACACCCGTATCAATCCATGACGGACCCCTATAGCAGCACCACCAACCGGTCCAATTGTAAATCTAAACCATTCGCGAATCCACTTGAACACACACAGAAGATTTATATATATAAAGATGATGGTAGATAGTACACAAACATTTACCCCCCTGGGAATCGAACCCGGGACCTCTGGGTCTAAGACTGGTGGTCTTCACCACTAGATAACAAAAGCGGATAACTATGACTTGATTACCCTAATTAGGAGTTATTGATTATGTGGGAAGGTCTTTGCATTGGGATGCTTATAGGTTTATAACGATGAATAATTAATTATCAGAACACATAGTGCAAATTAACTTTGTTATAATCAATGTTTTACATTTAAGCTCTTATGTATCTAGGCTAAATTTTACACAGAAAAAAACATGTATTTTTTATATATTGTATTGTCCAAATTTATGTTGTCTTGTTTCTGATAAACAACGAAGAAACTTTTAATTTGCAAAGTATACAAAATATATTGATACCATGCATTTTCTATATCTGTAATATTGGCAGAATTGTGCAAAAACAATACAATATGTAACAAAAACCCTGTCCAATCCGTAAAGGTGTTATTAGGTATTGAGATTAGTTCTATTTACTTAATTATTATAAAGATAAGTGAAAAAAATTTACCCAAATAAAAAATTGTTTAAATGACAAAACTTACATGGCAATACTTTTGTCGGCACTTCGGTAGGTAGGACCTTTGGCGCCACCACCATTGATGGAAAATGTGGTTACATGTATAAAATTAGGATAATTTTGAGGTATTTTGAGCAATTTCAGTACAAAAACCTTTACGGATCTGACAGGGCTTTTGTTACTCACTTTATAAAGATCTATAGAACAAAGAAAGAAGAAGAAATTTATTTGTTTACTGCTTAACCATGAAACAATGGCTAAAGTTAGACAATGCTTAAAACAAATGCTCTCACTTTTTAGCTAATACTTTTAGACAGACATAATATTTTAATCACATAATTAGCCATTGTTACTTTAAACACTGTTTTATAGTAAGAGGGTTATAGTTTATTTAATAAGAACAACTTGACAAATTATTAGTTAAGACACAATACATAAATTCTAACCTGATATATGTATGTACCAATATGGGTTATTTGCAACAAAATATGTACCAATTTTAGCAGTTGTTTGGGACCAGTTTTGCCTTTACACTTTTTTTATTACCTATTTTGTTTTGTTTTTGTGTTGAATCAAAACATAGTACTCTGAATTACATACACTGTTTAGTTGAATGAGATTTTTATGATTTTGCAATGCCTACAAATAAGAAAGGTCAAATGACAATGTGGTGTGATTGTGCAGCATTAAACTACTTTTTAACCGACTTCATACCTAAACAACTATACAAAAATGACATACTTACCAAACACTTACACCCAAAAGCTTATTTTATCAAATCTGTGTGGTTGATTGCAAATACATAGCATTGACACAAGGAAGTAGAGAAAGACATTAACTGGTTTCACAACTGTTACTTTAGTAAAGCTGTATACCAGTTACCTACATGTTCTAGCAACATAAAAAAATCTCAAACAACCTAAGTAAACAAATTATGAGCAAGTTTAACTGTGTTTTAACAACAAAACTACTATTAAACAACAGTAACACCTACTCAAGCAGAAACTGTGCCAAATTTACATAAAGTCGTCGACGTAAATAGACAAAAAGGTTTTACCTCAGTGCATTTTACACCTTCATGCACTTTCTACCCACATAAAAATTACACCTATCTTGCGAAATAGCGGAAAATCAACGGTGGTAGCTGATACCAAATATAAAAGTAAAAGTGCTCTGCATGCATCTTTGACAAAGAAATCGAGATTTTGCAACCAAACAAGGGCAAATAAAAACACGATGTTTTTTTTGTACCATCGCCTACGCATTATGTACGTACCTCCACAATTCCACTAGCACTTTACATGGCACAGTTGTTCTACTATATATAAACAATAAATCAACGTTTTAACAACATAAAATGTAAAGGAATTACGACTGATTTGCTAGCTTTAACATTTAGTTTAAGTACCTACCTACCTGTCAATTACTGACAGACACCTACGAACAGTAATACGCGGCAAAATAAAGACTAACATCGATTTCGTATAAATAATACTAGGCTTACAAAAATACTACTCGGTCGATTAATACTTACGTAGCACCCGTTTTCACGCTGTCATCGACCACATTTCACTTCTTCAAACACAACACAATAAAACACTGATGTGATTAAATCACCTTTACAAGAAACTGATTGTTGTATTAAGCAGAACTAAAAAATCAAGTTCAAATAGGCCTTCTTTCGATCAACCATTCTTTGATTCTTTACACAATCGAATCAAAAGAAACAAGGAAGAAGAGAGAACTGTCTGTGTTTTCTTTATTTGTTGAACGCTAGGTGGCGCTTAGTTAGTTAGGAAAATGCGTTCACGTGCAAGTTATTTTTAATCGATCGATTGTGAATTAATGTCTTAATACATTTAAATGTTACTTATGTTGTTGAGTGCTAATAATGTTTATATTTAGAAAAAATGGAAAATCTCCGTCAGTTTTATTTGTACGTATTCAAAATGTATTACTCAAAATGTAAATGGCATCTTGTCCTGTACTGTATGTCTTTAAATCATTAACCCTATACTTGGCAGAGTTTTTTTTGTGGAATTATATATATTATATTTAAGCCATAAAGTAAATATTTAAAATTTTTACTCATAAAGCAAGCACATTAGATATAAATAATTATAATGATGTCCTAAAATTATAACTCAAATAATATAAAAATATTAATTATTATTTTGCTACTCCACTTTTTTTTGGGAGCTGGTGCTGAGTTTTCTCTCTATATTATCTATTTTCTATGAGGATGATATTTACTATTTTACCCTTAACTTTCATTTTTACATTTTTATTTTCTTACTCTTAACTAAAAACATTTAACAAGTAATAATATAATTCATAGTTACTTACTATTGAGGAAACGGATAACTAAATTAAATACTTATTAATTATTTCTTAAACTAAAGAGGCACTAATTTTTTATGTTCGCAGTAAAAACGCATTATTGGTGCTCTAAAAAAGGGCATAACAACAAACGTACATGTACGTACGATATCATAACGGACGCAACGCAACTCATAATTAGGTCTTCAAACAATAATGTATGTACATAATTGGATCGAAGCCTAAGGTATGAAGCTCATAAAATGTAGCTGGTAGACGTGTGTCGCTCTTTAGGGAAACGACTCAGTGTTCCGAAACATGAAACTGATACGATTGTTCCGGAACCGTTGCCCAGTGTAAAATGTTTCATTTGGAACTCGCTCACTGCGGCCGACGAGGCGACGAACGTGACGCGGCGACGATCCGACAGACTGAACGACAAGAGCGAGTGATGAACTGATGAGAGAGAAGCGAAAGCGAACTTCGTGCGCAACAGTGTACGTGATGTTGTGAAAGAGTGACCGAAATAACGATATAATGATAAGAGTGCCGGCCTAACTCTAAATAGCAGTCGAACGACTTTAAAAGACGATAAAGTCACAAAAATACTTTTTTTTAATGTAGATATGTATTGTAGAGTGTACATACTTGTATATGACAATCAATGTATATAAAATCGATTTTTAATACGCCAGCTACCAACATATTAGTAGATAAACTAGCTGTCAGTCCTAAGCCTGAAAAAGTACTATAAAGGAAAATCGATTTTATTCTTTGTTATAAGATATTCAGAAAACAAAAAAATTCATTATAATAAAAAAATCGACGTGGTTTCAGTTGCAAGTTCCACATCTGATACAAATCTGCGTGAATATTAAGTTACTCTGTTTCAAAAAACTCGATGTTCCAATTGATCCAAATGAAACATATCACTGATTCGGAACATTGTACTGATGCAGATGCAAATGTTCCAATCTTTTTAGGGATATGTTTTTCCCACGACTAGTAGCTGGCATCTAAGAGCTTGACCGTCAAAGATCTCCATATTAATGTCAAGCAAGAAAAATTAGGCAATGGACTTCCTGGCGGGAAAATAAAGAGTCATGTCTGCGGTTTTGTTTCATTTTCTAAAATTTGTGATAAGTCGAATATTAATGTGAAATATATGGTGGATTATTAACCGTTACGTATTCCGCGAGTGTGCATGAGTGTTGGCAAACGAAACAAAACAGTGCAACGTCACTTTTCAAATTCTCTCAAGTTCGCCCGAAAACTTAGTAAAGCCCCACATCTGTACTGAGATACTCGAGGGGTTGGGGGTAATCATTTCTCACTTCTCATTTCTATTATCAATATTATCATTCATCATCATCATACAGGAAAGAAATATTGCTTATTTATGTATTTGCTAGTTGTTGGTACACTACCTCTCATTGTATCCTAATCTGTCCTATGCCACAAAGCTTGTCTGGAAGAGATCGCTTTAAGCGATAAGAACACCTTTGGCTACTATTATTTAAAAATTTCCTGTTATTTGTTTTGTGTATAATTGTGTAAACAATAAATAATTGTGTAGATAAACACTTATCTATCTATCTATCTATCTGTCTACTTGTAAGAAAATTACTTTGACACTGGCTAAATTTGCTAGTCGCACAAAGCCATTAACTAAATGAAAAAAAAAATTAGTCAATATCATTTTTTTGACATTAGACAACTCCCATCCCAGTAGCGTTTGTTTATATTTTTTTACATTTTCGCATATTTTACTCATTTTGTTAGTAAAGTAACACTATATCGTAGAAACAATAAATAGTTTAATGATTTATACAACAAATTAATATTCAAAAACAATGTGTTACGTTATAATAACCGGTAGAAGCCTAGTATGGTTACTATTAAGTATAGTTGCGTTTATGTTAATTTTAACCGGGATTATGACCCCAAAGTGGTTGTTAGGACAGCCTGTGGTCCTAAACGAGAACAATGTTACTCTGTTCTACATCCCCAGCGTTGGTATATACAATCGGTGAGTTAACCAGAATTATTATTTTTAGAAGTTTTGTATTGTACCACACCTTGACTCTTGTAGTGATTACCAAGCCGTTCTACCTTCGACCTGTTTTCCTAATAATTCAGTTAAGTTTTGAGCACATTACTTTTGTAAAGTAAATAATGGCTGTACTCATCAGCTGTCATAACAGAAATATTGTAAAAATTTAGTTTTAAGAAAGAAAATAAATAAAAAGTACCTATAATTATAAATTTATTGATTAAAAGTTAAAAATAAACTTATTTTAAGCAAACAATTTATTAAGTTTAAGTGACTGTATACAGTTAAAAATCTTTTACATTCCATGCTAGTCAAGACTGTATGACGGCAAGACAATTAAATGATTCTCGGCTTGTAAATAAGGTGTGTTTTACAAAGTTCAACATCACTGACATTCTTTTGTATTCATTGGGACATGTGTTAGGTATAATAACTTGTAGCAAAAAACTCAATGCAGTATATATCGCACCTTCGGTGCAACAAAGTCACAACAGCTCATTTTGTAAGGACAGGAGGAGACAACTGGAGACAACTATTTTCGCCAAAAATTTTCTTATTACTGGATCATCACATGGAGTTACAATCTTTATAAAATGTATTGTTTATTGTTTTTGCTTCTGTTTCTTCTGTTTCCCCAAATAAAGACAGGGTTTGCAGGGTTTGCAGTTTTCAATGCAACAAAGTACACCGAAAGTACATATTATGTAAATTTTGTAAAAAGTATTATTTATAGCAATCTGCTTAACTGGGGGCCTGTATGTACATATACCATAGAATTTTGATTCATATTCGTTTCTATGTCATGTAACTTAATGTGTTACCTTAACTCATGTTATCATTGTCAATTATTGATAAAGTATGTTACTAATTATGCTGAAAGGAAGAAAGTTACTAATTGGTATCATTTAGTTGGTGTTAGAAAATGTTGTTTTTGTTTGATCTTCTAATCAAAAAATTAATAACTGAAGAGCATTTCTAATTAGTAGTGTTTGTTACACAGGTTTTCAATATTTGTCCAGAACCCCTGGAAGAATCTATAAGGGCAGGGGAATGCGCACTAGTGTATGATGCCTCTAGAAAACCTCTGAGGGTGCTTCGTTTCCACCGGCTTGAGGAACCCTTCAAGTTTCTCGCCGCTCCCAAAACAAGGCCGGTGCAGCTGAAAATGTCATTTGAGGCAATCAGCAAACTCTCTCCATAAAAAAAAAGTTCCATTGTATCTAAGTTGATGTTCATATGCCATTAAGATACATCTCTACTGTACTTATTATTATAATTTTAGCATCAATATTGTCACCATGTTTATGAATGAATAAATTAATTATGAAATATAATTTATTATTACAGCTGTCTACGGATGAGGAATGACATAAACAACTGTGCGTCATTTTCCTTCTATGGACTGGCCACTGAAGATGCAGTGTACCCAAGGCCGTGGAAGGCAGCCATGTTTTTCCTGTCACTATGTATGTATACTAAGTATTATTCCATTTAAGTATTGTTCATATTTAATATGTAATAAAGCTTTCTACCCCATCTTAAGCTCATTGTGCTCACGGAGTGTGAGATTTGGTACCATTAAAGTTTATGTAGAAAAAGAGTCTCAAAAGATAAAGTATTTGTTTAATATGTGTTACAATAATTTATTATGAAATGATTTAATATCAACCACTAGGCAACCACTTGTTTATATGAACTCACATGTCAATTTGAAATCAAAATCTCTATTGCATGCTACATGTTTGTATAATTAATTTATGGACTATTAATCATTTAACTTTCTAGTTCAGTATTATTGTTACCATAACATTAATAACTTAGTTAGTTACATTACGTCACAAAATAAGGACACATGTAGAAGGTAAGCTTGGTACAAATGCGCTTGAGCAACGCACACATAAACAATCTCTCCTGCCCCCCAACCGCCTTACTCTCTCGCTTTCGATCGCTTTGAAGTGCCATAAGTTTGGCAACATCTTTAAGAGCAAAGAGCCTGAAGTCCTCTGGTAAGTTTGGCAACGTCTTTAAGAGCGAAGCGAGCGTTCGTGACCGTAAGAGGGTCTATTTGTGCGTTGCTCGAGCTCGGTATGTATTGTGGGCTTACCTCCTATGGGTCTCCTTGTTATGTGATTACTTTTTCTCTTTGAAGATGCATATGTGTTATGAGTAAGTATACCTATAGTCATTTTTAATGTTTTTATGCAATATCATCTGCTAAATTTGCACACAGTATTAATTAGCAATAAATGATAATTCTATTTCAATGATGATAATCGACCTGAATAAACATTGTTGTTCCCAAGTCAAACAAAGATAAGTTGTTGCTAGAACTTATCTTTGTTTGACTTGGGAACAACAAGGTTTGTAGCATTCTTGTTCTAAAAGTTAGAGATAAGATAGTTGGTTCTACGTTCACAGGTGCAGCTATAGAGTTTTCAACAATACTTGGTGGTGTGATGGCTTGTTGCGTGCAGTCTGTGTTCAAGAAGAGCGTCATATCACTGGCAGGAGCAACTCAAGCCCTTGGAGGTAAACAGTGTCAATTATTATAGAATTGAGCAGAGGCTAGTCAAGGCAATTGCAGACTGGGTGTGTTAACCCCTGTGCTATTGGGCTCATCAATTTTGTATTGATCTCATCTAATCTTAGGGGGGCCTGCTGAGGATTCCCTCTCCCAGTACCACTTCGATCCATCGGTATCTTTTGTGAAACCCCATTCTTTTACTCTTCTTCTGCAAGTATGACAACATTTTTAAGAGCGAAGAGCCTGAAGTCCTCTGTTTCGGATAAGCCGATGTAATGTATTGATGATTGAAGAGACTGTATTTGTTATAGGGTTTTTTGGAGTATTAGGCTTGCTGCTATACCCTTGGGGTTGGGGTGCAGACCGCGTGAAGAGATTGTGCGGGGAGTACTCTGAGCCCTATATACCGGGAGAGTGTTCTATTGGTGAGTGATTTGATTGATTTGTTAAAATAGTTGTTGTAATTGTGACCACATCAAAATAAGTGTCATATGATTAGAAATACTTTTGACAATATTACACTTGATGTTCTTTTGACCAAAATAATTTTTTCACTGCTTTTTGATTTCTTGACTGCTTTTTAGTGGCAGAGTGCCATCTATCTAACGATTATTGCAACCAATGGCTATGTCGATTCATCTTTACAGATGAAATACCACAATTTTGATAACGCAACGCTATAGTAAATTTTACTTTTTAGTTTTAAGTCGTAATTGCTGCACTGGCACTGAATTGAATATTTATAAAATACAGTGAAAAAATTAAATGCCTAATCGACCCAGCTAAGGAATCGAACCTGGGTCTTCCGCAATCCGGGCGGCTGCATTGACCATTATGCTACCGGGAAGGCTGACGTAAGCACTGAATTTTTTCACTGCTTTTTGATTTCTTGACTGCTTTTTAGCGGCAGAGTGCCATCTATCCAACGATTATTGCAACCGATGGCTATGTAGATTCATCTTTACAGATGAAATACCACAATTTTGATAACACAACGCTTTATAAATATTTAATTCAGCTTCAGTGCAGCAATAAGCACATAAAAATAAAAAGTAAAATTTACTATAGAGCGCTGTTATCAGAATTGTGGTAATTCATCTGTAAAGATGAATCTGCATAGCCATCGGTTGCAATAACCGTGATTTGTATCTTAACATTAATTATAGCACCCATGGACTAGTAGGTAGAGTTGGATTCATAGCCAAAGATACCGGATTCAACTCCCAGTATGGATATATGTTGTACAGTCTGCAGTTGAATTGATGGCTGATGGAAGCTAGATTGATTTGTTAAAATAGTTGTTGTAATTGTGACCACATTAAAATAAGTGTCATAATATGATCAGAACTACTTATGACAATATTACACTTGATGTTCTTTTGACCAAATACCAAAAAATAATAAGAGCAATTAAGTCTTATGACTTAATTGCTCTTATTATTCTTATGGCAAAACTGCACTTATTCTTTTATGACGACACTATTCTTATGACCAAATTGCATTTATTATTATAATGACCGTATTGCACTTAGTATTCATGACCAAATTGCACTGTGACCAAAATACCTTTGAAAAATGTACCCTAACCCAACGGTTTCACGTTCTATTCCAGGTTGGGCGTTGTTTGTGACAGCTACAGGCGTGGCGTTAGTGTTTCTCGCCAGCGCCCTCTCCAAGACAGCGGACAAAGCAGCAAACTCCGACAAAGTGCAATTCCAGATTGACGAAGGGAAACAACTCATATGCCTCGCATGATGGTTTATGTAACGAAAGGTATTAGTATAAGTTGAAACCAACCAGTGATTGTGCTTTTCGTAAATAAGTTAAAGTTCTTTGACAGATAAAGTTTTGAAGAAGGAGGATTTACGCCACACGAGTTCCTTACTAAGGAATCCAATCCCGCAAAAGTGCGGGATTTCCAATCCATTTTTGCGGAATCGGTAATGCTGGTTAACATATGCGGGATTCGCGGGACTGAAAGTAATATGGAATTCGAGAAAAAATAGACACTGAGATTGTTCTAAATATTTATGCTTTCTGATCCCGGTCTCATTGACAGGTGGTTAAACCACTTTATCTATGGAAAATTACGATATTTTCTCTCTTTACCATGCAACTGTATCGATGAATGAGAAATTGAGAACTCATAACGAAAACTAATAATACAAATAATAAATAAATTTTAAAAGTCGTTAGTTTTCAACAGTAGTATATCACCTGTTCACCAACTCGGTCTTAAAGATCTCAGAGTATTTATAAAGATCATCTGTCTATTAAAAACAAAACTTTTATTTAATCAATACAGCAATTTTAGCTTAATTCAATAATGAAAATCGTATGACATTTCACATATTATTCATGCACATCAACCTATTCAAAACTGTCAAATAAATGTTTAAGGGTGCGCCGACCAAAAAAGCCAAAAATGCAGTCACGGTTAAGTTGATATAATTGAAAATACTATCGTATTAAATAAACAAAATATATATTTAGTATCAAAGGGAACGTGTTTACAATTAGTCCGATCCATAAATTCATAACACACTATAGTTTTTTCTACAATATCATTTAAAGTTGGGCAAAAATCATGAAAATGAGTGGCGGCGTTTAGTTGACATCTTGTAGTAAATCTAAATTATTGTACCTCTGATTTTGTCTAAACAATCACCAATGTCTAAACTACAAATCGTCCGTCTCACATTCTCGATTTATCAAGCGGTTATTTAAATTATTATTTTCCATTAAGCACCTCAAATTCCCCATACAAAATTAGTATGGCCGCGCGGCATCAAGTAAATATGGTAATATATATGACGAAGACATTTCAAATAAAATAATATGACACTTGTCACTTACGGACGGCGCACTCTTATCCATATGCCATAAGTATAAAGTTTGAATTCTGTCCAGGAAATGTGACAGTTTGTGTAACGTGCAGGCGTGTGTACAAAAAAGCTACTTAGAACAAAAAGTATGAACTTTTATCAGTTCCGCAAATCCCGCGGATCCGCGGAATCGATGACTTTGATCTCGCAGGCTTGTGGGATTGAGATTTTGATGCGGGATTGGGTTCTCTAGCGCGAAGTAACCCCATCTACTGATAAGTATGTGTCTCTGGTGGTATTTTATTTTTAAGAAGTCCACGTGTTATAAAATGTAAGACTTTTTTTGTATACGATATTTTTTCTGCATTTTTTCGAGTTGTGATAAAAAAAAATTATGGTCTTTTATAGTATAGCGATACCAGTAAAAACAATTGTTTGAGCTTCTCATTTGAGATATTATAAGGTGTAGTTGAATCAAGTACGAATATTTTCAGTTTACATTTTGAACGCATTATATAACATGAGAAAATTGATTTAGATTTTAAATTCTTTAATAAATAAAATCATTAATATAGATTTTTTTATATATGCATTATACATGTAACTCGTTTGCTTGTCGCACCTCCAGGAATAGTCTGTCACACGTTTTCCCTCCTTCCTATGATATGAGGTCCTTCAAACGAGGCGTGAAAAGGCACTTTGTGGGCCGGCAGAGATATAGTAACTGATGCTGCATTGTTTTCACGCTGCACCAGTTGTCGTCGCATCTGGATTCCATATTCACTTAACATTAGATAAATGGAGTCATTTGCCATGCAATGTATAAAAAAATATATACTTACATTCTGCATTTCGCTAAAATAACTTGTAGTAAACATTGTTTTTTTTTGGGAACTAGCTTATACATACATACATGATACATACTCTCACGTCCTTCCGAAACGGGGTAGACATAGCATCAAAATCACCAATTTTGCGTTTACTCGCCAGTGACTCGACGCCACATTTAGTAAGAACCAAGTAGGGTTCCGAAGTGGAATAAATAACACCAGTGATGGGTTGCTAGCCGGCGATAGGTAACTAGTTTAAAAATAACATTTATTTTTGGCATAATAATTTTATTTTGGCATAATAATTTTATTTTGGCATAAATTACCTTCCCTTCCCCAGCTGTGGGGACATAAAAATGAGCTGATGATGATGATGATGATGGTGATAAATTACCTGCATACCTATCCAAAATATACGCATTTGATTCAAGGTCACCTTATTAGGAACCTTAAAAAGTAGGAACTTTTGAATTCTGATCGCTTTAAGTTTCTATAGGAAGCGCTATAAATAATTTTTATTTAATAATAACTTATTTAATATACAATTCGCACTGCCGCCATACCAACAAAATTAAGTATTATATTTTTAGATATAACATTTATTCCAAAAAAACGTGTTTTTAGTTTAATTGGCTATTGCCTCGCGTGTTTTTTTTTGTGTATTATGACAATTTTATAGATTAAGATGAATGTACTCAATGTTTTATTTTAAATTTAGGGTTATAGGATTTTTTTAAATTTTCAATTGACAACTGACAAAATTAGTATTATTGATTTGCATAATTTTACAATAGTATTAGAGTTTACCAATCTCGTCCAATGTAATAATAAATTGTATTCGAATATAATATTTTTTACAAAATAATTTGAAAAATTACAATTTAAGTTATTTTGTTTACTTGTCTATGGTAGTCAAGAAAGTTGGATCATATACCATATTTATATCATACTAGCTGACCCGGCGGCGGCGGATTTCGTACCGCTGTGACAGTTTCCATGACAACGAAACAAACAAATCATTTTGTATGGGAAAATTTAATTGTCGTTTTTAGTATTTACCGTTACTTATTATTTATGTTTCTCACCGTTTAAACTTTCCCTGAACTTCCACAAATATTTCAAAATCAAAATTAGCCAAATCGGTCCAGCCATTCTCGAGTTTTAGCGAGACAAACGAACAGCAATTGATTTTTATATTTAAAGATTATTAAGAAATGGAGATTAAATATAATATATTTTTAATTATCAATATCTTATCGTATATGTATCTGTAAAAAACAGCAAAAATCACTGACAACAACAGTCTTCCAATACACAAATAACTTTAGAATAAATAATTTAGATGTAAGTGTGAAACTCGTGATTATAATATTATAATGTCACTAGGGAAATTAAAAACTTTATATTAACGCCTCGGTGGCCGAGTGGCAAAACGGCCCGGCTCGGCCCGATACTCGAAAGTCCCGGGTTCAATTCCCAGGTCGGGCAGTGTGTTTCAGATTTTGACGCATAGCCCGGGTTACCTACCCTGGCAAGCGTGGTGATGCTTTACCCATTAATTGTAGTGATAACTTGATTTCAATAATGTAGGCGTTTGCCCAGCAGTGGGACAGGTATAGGCTATTTAATTTACTTACTACTTATATAAATTCATAAGAAACTTGTTTTTAAATCATTATGATCATTATGTACCTACTCGTAAATTGTAAGCCAAAGGAGCCTTATTCAATGTCGACAACTATGTCATCAACAACCGAGTTTAATTTTTTTACAAGAATTGTCAAGAAAAGACGAACTATATTTATGAATACTAGTGGTCGCCCAGTGGTCGAAATTTAACCGTAATTTTATTAAGGCTGCACGGGTTGTATCCTAAGATTCCTAAGCAATGAAAAATTAAAAAAGATAGAATGTGAGTTTGGATTGGCATCGACAGATGTCGGCCGCATTAACCTGTCATCTGCCGCGAGCACTGATCAGTGCCATAAACAATTAAAATTCTATTGTCAAGACAAACAATAAGTGTGTGTCAAATACATGGTAGTGTGTGTAATGTTGTTTTTGTTGATTTAATATATGTTTTATGCATAATTTTAAAAAAATATTAACATTTGGATAACCTTCTCTATAAATACTATAAGTGTGCGAAATTTCATACTCCTCCGTCCGCGCAATTTTCGTAAATACGGTTACAAAGTTTTTGCTTCACATATTAATATATAGATAAGTGGTGGCCCAGTGGTCGATATTCTATCGTAATTCACAAAATATACACAGTTTATATAATCACCAGCAGATATTATGTAGGCATATAGTATTTACAATACGGAATAAGTGGTAAGAATATTTTTCAAAATGAGGCTCCTTTGTCTTATAAACAGTGATCGGAAAAGGTAGAGCAATTTTGTCTACTTGCCATATGTTGTTAATATGGACATTCCCGAAATATTATCGGCTGTAGAAGAGACAAAAACAAGAGCGGCGGAGCCTGCTATTGTATTCTTTTGTTTCCAAAAGCTGTGTTGCGCGGCAACATTGCGCGTGTGCGCAATGGAAATTGGCAACGCGTCGCTAATGTAAGTTTGACAACGTCGTGGCGCCCACTGCCAATACGTAAGACAAGCCTTCTTTTATCATGTTTATAAAAAAAAGTTTCAGTTAGAATCTCGCGTAATGTCCATATTAAGGGGGTGCAGCGCGGACGCAAAGCTGCGAGTTTCAAGTTTCTTTATGATAGCGAGCGAGCGGCGCGTGGCAGTGGTGTGACAACGGCGCACGACAAGAATACGCACGCACACTAATATCTGTACAGAGTAGGCTGCTGATTTAATTAGAGCAATGTTTACTTTCGTAAAATCATAGGCGTTTGGGTAAAAAATAATAAAAGTCTCAATATTTTCATATTCATGTTTTTTAATTGAAAAATTAAAAAACATGAATATGAACAACAGTGACCTGCGGAATATCAATACAAACATTTTGATGTCGGATCATTGTTTCATTTGTGCTATATTTACAACGTTTCTGAAGAAATAAGTTTTTAGATATCATTATTTTACGTATTGTTTATGCAGTTTCTGGGTATTTGTTTCAAATTCCAAGACAACCACGACCTTGTGAAAGGTTCAAGCTAACCTACACTAGTCCTTTTAATGTTTCAGCGCCTAGCACCAGTGACTTAAAAACACGTAAATTTTCAAATTCCGCGCTGCACCCCCTTAACATCAACGTTTACGGTCAATGAACCAAAATAGCTCTACCTATTCCGATCACTGCTTATAAAGTAAGAGTAGACAGTGTTGATAAATTTGCACGTGTTGGACAGAGCCACGATAGCATACTTGGTAGTGCACCTGACTCGGTATGTTCTAACATACCGGGTCAGGTGCATTATTACCAACAAAACCAACACCGTCTGTGGTGTTGGTTCAAATCACGCTCGTAGATTTTTATTTAGCTTTTTTTTCCGATTTTGTTTTTACAGCTATGTTCATGTCAACCCATATTTAGCAAAACCCTATTAAAAATATGAATTGAATACTCAAGTGACATAAATTATTATAATGTGTAGATTCCTATTTTTGTATTGACTTAGTGTGTTATTCATAAGTAAGGGAAATGTAATAATCTTTATATAGATTGAATTTTCAAAAGTCTATGGTGACACGGCCATTGTATAATAATTAATTTAATTTCGACTTGTATCCGTGTGATAGATAAATGTTATTGATGTAAGTATGTCGTTTTCATCACAATAAATAAATAAATAATTAAATAAATAAATAAATTGCAACTATTAGTTAAAGATATAATTAGTTATAATTAATCCTTTAACGACATTTCAACATAATAAAAATATGTTATTAGAAATTTATATTTTAACCCTTGACTAGTGCAGCATATTGTTAATAATAAATGTGCCACCATAATTTAAAACTAAATAAGTTTTAAATTATGGTGGCATATTTATTGCCATCACCAGTGAGAGTGCTGGACTGAACAAAACAGGGGGTCGACCGCCTAACTCTCTCGCTTTTGATCGCTTTGAAGGCGAGGCGAGGAGGAGGCGTCATCTTATCATTTCGAAAGCAATATCGAAAGCTATAGGCTATAGCTTTCGATAATATTCGATATTATATTTCGATATTATATTAGAAAGCGAGGCGAGGGCCTCGCCTTCAAAGCGATCGAAAGCGAGAGTGTTATGCGGTTGGGGGGCTGGTTTAATGAGATGTAAAAGAAATTGTTAAGCCAGTATTATTTGCCATTGATAGTGTTATCGAAAAAAAAAATTTTTATGACATAAATGCAGCGCCCTCTAGTGACGAACGAGGAAAGTTGCCATACAAATTATCGTTTTTGTTAACATCGTCGAATGGCAAATAAAACTTGCACTAACCTAAGTTACTGGAAATCTTTTATACTAAACTGAAGGTTAATACTATTGTATCTATGTAAAGTCGGGATTATACGTCTAAAATGCTTATTTGTGTACTTTGAATTATTTTAAGTACCCATTTATAAAGTCGAATAATTTCGTACGTAATATCGTTTGCCAAGTAAGATTTCACAAAAATTTTATAGTATTTTTTTTACTGATGTTTAAATAATAAGCGACATTATTAGATTGTAAGTGCATTTACTATTTGTATTGGATTTTGTGTCTATATTTTTTATATTCAAATATACATTGTGACTGACAAAAATGTTTCATTTGCTAGAGAACGTTGATGAAATACAGATTCCTACCCTATAGAGATAGATCAGGGGGTCGACCGTCTAACTCTCTCGCTTTCGATCGCTTTGAAGGCGAGGCGAGGAGGAGGCGTCATCTTGTCATTTCGAAAGCAATATGAAAGCAATATCAAAAGCTATAGGGTATAGCTTTCGATATTATTCGATATTATATTTCGATATTATATTAGAAAGCGAGGCGAGGGCCTCGCTTTCAAAGCGATCGAAAGCGAGAGTGTTAGGCGGCTGGGGGGCTGGTGGGCTACTCTTGACGCAAACTCAATCTCAATACAATTCCAATGCGATTAATATGTATCGATATTGGGATAAGTTTCGCAATTTCGGAACGCCCCATCTCGATAATAATTTGTTCACTCAATTTCCACGCAATTTAATTCCAATGTAGCGCTATTATCGCTTTTAAGAGTGCCATTTGAATTTTTTAGATTTGGGATTGGAAATTGATTATTGCAATTGTGTTTCAAGAGTAACCCACCTGATAGGGCACCGTTCATAAAAACCTGGAAAATTATGAACATAACTGAAAAGCATCACCGTTGCCGAGATGTTGAGGTTCCTTGTTATTAAGTAAACCTAAAACTGTAAAGTGACAATCCTAGGTTAAGCTGACACGTTGCTCTTCGTCGTCAACCTCATGTTCAAACATAAACAGAAGTCGATATATTGCAAGAATGAACAAAAACTTTTTAACAAAATAAAGTTTAGTTTTTTAATGGAAAAGTAAATCTACGTAAATATGATTGATTTGATTACACAGTGTTTTTTATACTTGTTTTTTTTTTGAATTTTTTGAATTTGGCTATCAGAACTGGTTGCAACGTTATCCGTGTTACATATAAGTGATGTATAAAAAAAACTTAAGCTACATTGCAACCTTCTGGGTGTAAGCACATCTTGCTCCAATGTATGTTACACATTTAAAGTTCGGTTGCACAAAGTACACTAATAAGAATTAAAAAATAAAATAAAAGAAAATAATCTCTAAAAATATGATAAAAAAAACTAGATACAATAATACGACTACGAATAAATTGTTCTTAAAGAGTGCTTGGCTGAGGCTGCAGAAACTTGGTTGCGTGGCTATGTTTCGGGAATGTACACATATTACCAAACATCCTGTAAAGGTATTGTATTATATATTATTGTAATATTACCATACTTCTGTATAGTATAACTTTTTAAACTATCATGGTAATTTTACGCAAATATTGTTGCGAACAAATTACAATTTGAAAAAAGTCTGTTGAAAAAATTCCACGAGCGGTATTCGAACCCGCACCCCATGACATGCCGGATCAGGTGCACTGCCAACTATGCTATCGCGGCTCCATAGCACGCCAATTTGTTCAACAATCTTTTTTCAAATGGTAACTTATTAGAAAAAATATTATTAACGGGATTATTACCATGTTTTTTGTTGCGTGTGGTAATAAACATGATAATAATCCCGTTAGTAATAATTACTCTGTATAGCCCCACCGCTGGGCTCAGGCATTCCCACATGGCTCAATGTGGGTTAGTGGGTTTTAATAACTACTTTAAATGACAACTGATCTCCAGACTTCAGTATGGAGATGGCATTGGATGATGATGATGAACATGACAACCGGGACCAACGGTTTAACCTGCTTTCTGTACTCTTTCAGGGTCAGAGGGATGTATATTCCCACCACATTTGAACTTTATATGATTGAGATAAGATTGAAAACCAAATGAAATATTTGGTTAGTTTGCTAACCAATGACCCTGAAAGTTGTAGAAATCATCATCAGTTCGTTTTTATGCCCCCATTGCTGGGGCACGAGCCTTCCCTACGGCTGGAAACACTGCAGAGAGAACGGGCCATAAACCACCTCGTGCGCCCAGTGCGGATTGGTGGTTGTTAACGACTGCTAATGCTGCCGGGAGCAACGGTTTTACGTGTCTTCCGAAGCTAGGAGGAGCTGGAGATGAGCTCGTATGTGAGATCTTCTCCATATTTTTACTATACCAAATCTCATACTCCTCCATGCGCGCGAATTCCTGAAGGGATCCAAAGCTTTTGCTTCACGTATTTAATACATATATTAAGTTATTCTGTGTTACTAGTCTACTTTTATAACCTTAATATACCTCCGAAGCTTAGTAATGACCTAAAAACGATTAAACCCTATCATATATCACGAGAAACGCTAAAAAAAACTATATTAAAAATACCAGCAGATAAAAAAACAACTTTAAATGTAATTCGAATCAAAATATAGGTAAGCAATTCGATCAATCAAAACGAAAGGTAAGTATTATTGGATTCTCTGGATTCTCTACGCAATTGTGGTGAACATAAGGTTCAAGTTGCTATAACAAGTTGACGTGCCAGTTGTCTACTAAATCAATCAGCAACGAGCAGTGATTACAGCGCCGGCTTACTAACCTCGGGGGACGGGGTTCGGTGTCCGACGAATCGACGATGCATCAATCAAAGAATGTCTGTTTTCAAACAATTATGTAGTCTGTGTAAAACTATTTTTGTTTTGTTCGTTTTTTTTTTTTTCCTTTAGTTGATGGCTTCGTGCGGTTAGCACATTTAGCCAGTGTCAAAGTAATTTTTCTTACAAGTTATAAATAAATAAACAATATTTCCATCTTGTATGATGATGAAGAATGATAATAGAAATGAGAAGTGAGAAATGATATACCCCCCAACTCCTCGAGTATCTTAGTAAAGATGTGGAGCTTTACTAAGTCCTCGGGCGGACTTCTTGAGAGAATTTGAAAAGTGACGTTGCACTGTTTTGTTTCATTTGCCAACAATCATGCACACTCACGAACACTTAACGGTTAATAATCCACCATTACTTCACATTAATATTCAACATAACACAAATTTTAGAAAATAAAACAAAACCGCAGACATGACTCTTCACTTTCCCGCCAAGAAGTCCGTTTTGTTCGTTTCTTTTTGGGTTAGTCTTATGTATTCGTCTGTGTAAAATTGTTTGAGTTTCCTTTCATTCGTTTTGTAAATAATGGGGTCCGTCGGTGATTATTAATTGAAAGTCGAAAATGAACTTAATAGCGTTTATTAAAGTTAGTTTTACAAACATAATATATCGAACAACCTACATACGAGTATACTTCTGTGAAACATCGTGATAGCCATAGAATAATAACGCCTAGAAGCCCGAGTAAGCGCACGGCGATTGAGGCAAGTTTAACCAAGCCATATGTGGCTTGGTTGGCCGAACGGCTCGCTAGTATCCAAGGTCACGTTGTGTCGTTAGCAGCTCCACGATTTTTGTTTATAATGACGATTTGTGCCATCAAAGGATGCTTTCACAAGTCAGAATCTTGCAAAAAGGATGCTAAGATTACATTTCAACTGTAAGAACAGCTAATCAATGTCTATTATTTCGTAAAACACGATATTAATGTTCGTAAATTTGTAATATGTCATTTCATGTATGTTTTGCTAGATGTAGGAAAACTTTTACCCCATTTTGTGTTCCGAGTTATTTTTATTTAGAGTTGTTTTTATCCAAGTCTAGAGTCCAAGAAAGACAATTTATAACGATTGCTGTTATCAAAGCGCCAGTTATTTAGAAAATAGTTACAGTTACAAGGATTTTAAACTGTCATGCTGAAAAAATGTTTTAACAGTATTTTTTTCTGATAAGACTGATTTTTGTGCAATAAAGTAAATGAATAAATATTGGCATTCTTATTTATCACCAAACATTGTTACATTTACATAACATTACATGCACATGTTTTCGTGTTATATGTAAGTGTCTTTAAATAAGTAGCTAATGATATGATATGATGGTAGTCGTAGCTTCACCGCCATTTAACTAAAGGCTCGAAATAATATTCAATGCATAATGAGATAAAATTATGCTTCCAAATAGTTTAAGAGAGAAGTGGCGGTCCATTGTCTTTGCCTACCCCTCCTGAGGGATTGAGGCGTGAGCTATTTATGTATGTAAGTACCTTACAATTTTTACTTTTTTAAATAATAATCACAAACTTAAATGAAAACATCTTCATATATATAACAGTTAATATTATTAATGTATGCCGTTAATATAATAAAATAATAATATGTAATAATTATAGAAGACAATTTTCTCTTTGTGACTATTGATTTTGTGGCTATTTTCTCATAAAAAAAAATTTAAGCAATTAAAAAAATCATATGTAACAACAATACAATTTTTAAACTATGAAACAAGATAAGAGTTTAGTAACTTACCCATTTACCCCGATTTGGGGAAATTACCATTTTACTTGCAACATTTATTCGTACGGTTGTGTGCGTAATGACAAGCTGCTGACGCACACGACGGAGTATTTTGTGCCTCAATATTTTGACGAACTTTGTTTGACACTATCGTTCTAGGCGTTATTATTCTAAGGTGATAGCGCGATTCAGAATTTATACTAAACAGCACAGCGCCATCTATTGGCAGCAAGTCTAACTAAAAACTGCATACAAAACAGTTAATTTAATATTGAAGTTTTTACATTGTTTTACATTAATAACTAATTAATAATGGTAAATATAATTTTAAAGAATTTATGTTTAAATATAAACGAAACGTTTGTATGGCCGGCACGCATCTGCGATTTCTTTGGTTTTGCGGGTGTCCGTAGGCAGCGGTGATTACTTTCCATCAGGTGACCCGCCTGCTCGTTTGCCTCCTTTTAATATTTAAAAAAAACCTTTATTATAATAAAAAAAAACCTTACATAGCAATTGACCTTCATACCTGATTGATGACTAAGGCGAAGGTGGAAGCACATCACGCAATCCTCAATCACTGAGGACTTGGTTATCTTATCTCTAACTTGTTACGGCGACATATTTAGATTAGATGCTGGTAGTATATAGCCAGGCGGACTTAAAACAATTGTTTTTAGTCCTATACCACCAACCAAACCGAGGTACAAACATGTCTCATTCTCCGTCTGGGGCCAGTGGCATTAACCACTAGACTTCAGAGGCGGTGATTGAAGTTACAGCATTTTAAAATATCTAATATATAAAATTCTCGCGTCACAGTTTTCGTTGCCATACTCCTCCGAAACGGCTTGACCGATTTTGATGAAATTTTTTGTGCTTATCCGGTATCTATGAGAATCGGCCAACATCTATTTTTCATCCCCCTAAATGTTAAGGGTAGTCCACCCCTAAATGTTTTTTTTATTTTTTATGGCAAAACGACGTTTGCCGGGTCAGCTAGTTAATATATGAAACTTCATAAATAAAATTTGAAACATAATGAACATATTCTCTGAAATCTGTTACAGAACGATTTCAGCCATTTTTAGTAGGTAGGTAAGTATATACCTATACAAGATACATTTTTTACCAGTGCGCAAATTTTCTGGAGCGTCTCAGAATCGGTAAGTAAACAACTTTCTCATAGTAACATGGGTTGAAATATGTTAAAAATTTTTGGACTTCTCATACTTCAGCGAACACTTGATTAGCCTTAGATTAGAGGAGCTCGATGGCGCAGTGGTTAACGCTCCCGGTCTGCGAGTGCTGAGGTTAAGCAACTTTCGCAAAGGCCGGTCATCGAATAAGTGACCATAAATAAATCATCTCGAGCTCCTCCTTGCTTCGGAAGGCACTTAAAGCCGTTGGTCCCGGCTGCATTAGCAGTCGTTAACAACCACCAACCCGCACTGGGCCCGCGTGGTGGTTTATGGCCCGTTCTCCCTATCCATCCATAGGGAAGGCTCGTGCCCCAGCAGTGGGGACTTAAAAATGAGCTGATGATTATGATGACGATGATGATGATGATGATGATTAGCCTGATTTGTATGAAGAGTCTCAAATTTTTTGACATATTTCAACCCATGTTACTATGAGAAAGTTGTTTACTTACGGATTCTGAGACGCTCCAGAAAATTTGCGCACTGGTAAAAAAAATATCCTGTAGGTCGACATCTACGCATTGGTTAAAAAAATATCCTGTAGGTGTCGTATAGTGCCACCTTTGTTCGACACAGTTGCTCAAAGTTCAACACCTGTTTTCATACTTTCGCCAAAAATACCTACTTTAGAATTTCATTATAACTTTACTAGATGGGAGCTGAAGTCTGAAGAATTATTTTTTATTTTTTATATTAACAGGTAAGCACAGTGCCTTGATCTCACCTGATGTTAAGTGATGATAAGGCCAATGATGGAAGCGTACTTCACCCGGGACCCTCAACTAGTGAGGCACTGGCTATCTTATCTCTAGCTGCCGGAACACAACAATGCTACAAACATTGATGTTATGGCGACATATTTAGATAAGGTGGTGGTAGCTAGCCAGGCGGACAAACAAGCCCTACCACCAACCAAACCGAGTATACAAACATATACCCCCCGCTGGGAATCGAACCCGGGACCTCTGGGTCTAAACCGGTGGTATTAGCCACTAGACCACAGAGGCGATTGCAATCAAATTGAATCAGGAGCTAATCCCTATTTCTAATTATTAAAAGAACAAATGTCGATCACTTCCTGACACTTTTTTCCTTTAATTGTGAGAAATAGAGGTCAGCAACTAATTTACAATTCAAAGATCACCAACAAGGTGAACCAACGATCTGGTGAAGGTCGCAGAAAGCCGCTGGATGCGAGCAGCTCAAAACCGGTCGTTGTGGAGATCCTTGGGGGAGGCCTTTGTCCAGCAGTGGACGTCTTTTGGTTGAGATGATGATGATGATGATGATAGATCACCTGCTTTCTAGCTGTCATCCCGTAACATTTTAATGAAAATCAGTGTTTTTTTTTGGCGACAAAAACAGTGTCGATTACTGACTGGTCTTAAAGTGTCGAACACTGGGTGCCACAACGCGTCATCATCATCATCATATCAGCCAAAAAGACGTCCACTGCTGGACAAAGGCCTCCCTCAAGGATAAATAATTTTGAGGGGAATTTGCCATAATCGCCACGCTTGGCAGGCGGGTTGGCGATCGCAGTAAAGTGAGAATAATCACAGAGAGACGCTGCTGCCCATCTTCTGGAATGGTCCCATCGCCAGTCGCCTTCTACGACACCCACGGGAAGAGATGGAGTGGTGCAATTCTTTACCCCCGGCACCACACGGGGAACGCGAACACCACAACGCGTATAGGCGTTAAAATTAAACAGCGCTTACTGATGGTGATAAACAACAGGTGAGTTGTAATTTTGCCATATAAATTCTCCATTTCGTTAACGTTATTGATTGATGAATAAAATTCGAAGTCAGCATTTTTCAAAACTTTAAATAAGTTCTCCTATTCATACAATTCTTAGGGTAAAAACACCAGTGTTCGACAGAGTTTTCATCGCCAAAAAATAACATAAGATTTCCATTAAAATATTAATACTACAGGCATAGATTAATAACGATTAGGTATAGGTGACAGCAAGTAAGCAGATGGTCGGTATTCAATTGTTCCTAAAGATTCATATAAGTAGCTGACTCCTATTTATAAAGATTAAAGAAAAAAACGTCAAATCCGCCAAAAAAGAACAGTTATGTACTTACATAATTGTGTTTTGGCGACGAAAAATGTATCGACTATCGGTGCCTCTACCCTACATAGGTACGGTCCTATTTCCAAAAGAACGTTTTAAATAAATGAGACAGACGTTACACGAAATAAACAAACGAAAGTCGATTATTCCTGTGATAAGTTCGACCTCAAAAAGTATCATACGTCAAGCGAGCCAATGGCAGGATACCGCCGGATGCCGCTCGGGGCCACTCACGTTTTAGACGCCGCCATCTTGAAAAGTAATGTGTTATTCTTTTTTTAAATACTGACAGTTGGGGTACACAGCGTTAAGTCAAATGCCAGTACCTAGGTAGATTAAGTAGAGTAATAACACTTAAAACTGGGATTCCTATTATAATTACTCACACAGTAAGTAAAAGTTTGAGGACAAAATGTATACGCAGACATTACGTGAAATACAGATTGTGTTAATTATTGCGTGTTCTTCAGTTGAAATGCTCTATTTTGACGTGTGTATATAATCTAAGCTAGGTGAAACCTTAGGAGTATATTATATTATGTACGATTTGTGGCTCGAATTCAATGGTTAGAAGGTGTGGGTTCAAGTTCAGTTGCGCTCGTACAACATTATCCGAATCTGATATCTCGAATTCGATTCTATTTTTGTTTCATGTTTGTGTACTTGGTTTGGTTAGTGATAGGGACATTGGCCTTATCATCACTTAACATCAGGTGAGATAGGCACTGAGCTTATCCGACAAGAACAAAAAAAAAGGAATATCTGGCATGAAACTCAGTAAGGAGATATTACCTTCTTTCCTTTTCTTGATAGCATCAAATAGGTGCTGGAAAAAAAGCCCTTCCTATCATAATAGAAGAACACTTTCCATAACAAATTAACCCTCAAAATATCTGCCTACCAACGTACACTCGAAATAACAATTAAAACCACTTATAGGGGTGCCGCGCGGAATTTCGAAAATTTACGTGTTTTTAAGTCACTGGTGCTAGGCGCTGAATAGGTCATATACATTAAAAGGACTAATGTAGGTTAGCTTGACCCTTTCACAAAGCCATGGTTGTCTTGGAATTTGAAACAAATACCCAGAAACTGCATAAACAATACGTAAAAGTAATGATATCTAAAAACTTATTTCTTCAGAAACTTTGTAAATATAGGACAAATGAAACAATAATCCGACATCAAAACGTTTGTATTGATATTCCGCAGGCCACTGTTGTCTTATTTTTCAATTAAAAAATATGAATATGAAAATATTAAGACTTATTCTTTTTTACCCAAACGCCTATGATTTTAAGAAAGTAAACATTGCTCCAATTAAATCAACAGCCTCCTCTGTACAGATATTAGTAGACGTGAGCCGTTGCCACTCGCTTGCTATCATAAAGAAACTTGAAACTCGCAGTTTTGCGTCCGCGCTGCACCCCCTTAATAAAACTAAGATTTATTTTCGATTTATACAAGCAATTATTCTAAGTTCCCATTGTGCATTATGATTTCACAGTTTCGCCACAAACCGAGAATTTAAGCCAATACATCAAAACTTTTTAACAAAAATCTCTTTTAATAATAAACCATTTTAATTGTTATTACCGCTTTGAATTCGCTAAATCTAAACCAACCTGTGATTGAATTATCTGCACGGTTGAGTTAATATGACTATGAGTTTGGAATAAATCGGGATAGTAGTATTATTTCAAATTCAAATTAATTTATTGCATAATCTCATATTATTACTTAATTTATTGTGATGTTTAATGTAAATAATTACACGCATTTAATTTAAATTTAAATTGTAACATATCTGCTATTATTCTATTATCGTTCTTATTATTTTTGTTAAAATTTTTTGATGATTAGATTTTGATTTATAATTTGGTTGGATTATGAAATGTATAAAATTAATTAATATCTTAATGCATTAAGTATAGTAGAAAAAAAATGTTACGGTGCCCAATCAAGGCTCAGTACGTGAAAAATACGAAATGTACAGCAATTTTTACCACATGAATTGCATTAAAACCAGTAGCAATAAAAAACTAAAAAAGACTTAGAACAAACTAATCTTTAATTTAACGATTTAACCGAGTTAACAATATGCCTAAAGGAACAGAGCTTAGGAGAGACGTCCGTCGCCGCCGAGTGCCGCCGAAAAAGTGGCGCGCTGTCCAACTTGTGCCTCCGGCGTCGGCTTCCCCTTCCACCGCTGCTACGTAGCTGTGACGTCACATGACGTCACCGTTGAGGTGCTCGGCGTGGGGGGGGGGGGATTGTAACACTATGTTATTTTTTGACGACAAAAACTGTGTCGAACACTTACTAGTGCTGCTACGTTATTATCCAAACGCAAGTCGCAAAACCCCGCGTTTCATTCACCCAACTGTAAAGTAACTTAGGATCCTATAAGCTTGTAGGTACCAATCTTATCTTGTCGTAAGTTCTTTATGCAGGTATACAAAAACAGACATACAGTTGTTGCTGTGTGTAACTAACATTTGTTATGAAAAACTTACTTATACCGTAGCTCCGTTCTGGCTACCGTTCGCCTTTGACCAGTTTTTGACGCCAATAAATGCCATAGAATTTCATTGTTTTACTGGATGGCTGCTAAGAAGCAGGTGGTCTTTATCCAATTGATGCTATAGACTATTACACTTAACTAAGCAAAATATCAGTGGCTGACCCCTATTATTAATGATTAAAGAAAAAAATGTCAACCTAGTGACTGACATTGTTTTTCTTTAATGCGGTGCCTAGTATCGCCTGGCATTGAAGTAGCGCCTCATATACGAGAAGAGTTAAAATTTTCCACACAAATTCTCTTCACTCTGGTGCCACTAGCTTACAAATGAAACTCGTATTACGCTTCACATGGTCACCCTACCCACCCTTCGCCGTGAGAGAATCGAACCCCCTATAATCAGCCAATCCGACCTGTGCAATTACACAGACGTACGGATGGACAGTCGGCTTAGCTTATGTATTGGTAATGTTCGTTGTAATTAATGTTGCTTTTCAAATGTAGTTGACCGTACGCATTTAAAAGCTCAACTGTGTGCATGGAAAAGCATTTCGTCACATACAAGTCACAGTAAAAATTATACTTATAAGTATAATTTTTATTTACCACCTGCTAGATGGGCCAGAGATATTTATTTATTTATTTATTTATTTATTTATTTATTGGATTACCGACATAAGAAACAGTATATAAATTCAATTAAATTTTAAACAAAATTATATTAAATTATAAACGAAATTAAATTAAATTATATAAAAAATAAACAATTAAATTATAATACAACATTAAAACATTTCAGTGAATACAACAATTTTTAAATATATATATTTTTTTAAATAATAACAAATACTAATAAATACTAAATGCAACCTAAAGTACTTCACTAATTTTGAGACATTCCAAAAACGTTGGAAGGCTCTGAAAATGTATATCTAGTTCAGGCAACTTTTTAGTTAGATCATTGTACAGACGAGCCAACAGAGAAAATATTACACAGAGCCGTTGTTTACATTAGTTTGACAGATTGTCAAAAATGCTATAGAGCTGGTCGCTGAAAAAACCTGGATGCGATCAGCTGAAAGCAGAAGGGATTGGGGTAACACGGAGGAGTCCTATGCCCACCAGTGGATAGATACGGGCTAAAAATGTTGATGACGATGTAAGTAACTAAACTGACGATGATGTACCTACTGGTGTGAATCTGTCATTGGCTTTCTGGTGTATAACTGCTGTTATACTCTTCTTCTTCTTGTGCTACTCTTGTTTTGTAACTGTTGATTCACCTAAGAAAATAAAATAAAATTAAGGTGCCTAGTAAAAATTTTGATTTTTATCGAATGCGAGAATCAACTTCTCCCTCGAAATAAATTAAAAACAACTTTTACAAATCTAGCTATAAATAAATAAAATATATATATATATATATATATATATATATAAATACTAATATTATAAAGAGCCTATAATAATAAAAAAAAAATGCTTGTAAGAGGTCCGCCGGGTCAGCTAGTAAATAATAAGTAATAACATAAAATCTTTATTTAAATGCGTTTACATCGTTTACATCTATTGTTTACAAAGAGCTCTAAACTAATAATCTAAAATAAATTAAATGCTGTTGCCTGAGCTAGGTACCTAAACCCTGTTTTTCAGGCGAATGTGGGCTTTGTCTAAGTTTAATATAAATCAAAACATAAATGAATATAACAGTCCGTTTGGGTAAATAATTAAAGTACCTAAATGACACGTATTAGCTTCTCGGAAATAACCGTCTTGGTCGGGAGGACATTTCGTTCAAAACATCATCCACTGTAATAGATTGATTTGAGTGGACCGACATCAAGACCAACCCGGTTAAACAATCATTCTCCATTTGATTGCGTAAATATGTTTTTACTCGTTTTAATGTTGAAAAGGATACTCCCCTTGAGTATCCCCTAGTGTGTGTGTATTGTACTCCCTGTATCTACAGGGAGTGACGCTAACAGTTTTAATAGTGTGTGTACATGTATAATGTGTTAGCACAGATTAGTTAATAGTTACTACGTAACAGATACATCACTCCCTACAAAAATTCGTATACCCACCGCGTTAATAGCCTACTTCATTTCGTCGCGACGCGTGGGCGACCGCTGCGTGCTAAATTGTGCCTCGCTCGACTATAGAGTTGTTATCGATTCGCAGCCGCGCGGCCTCGCTGCCACCGTAGTAATGCTAGGGCTGCTGCTATGATAAAAATATTGTTCACACACAATAACTTGTACCTAAATACATCCATAACTCGAGTATAAAATAGGTATTCATCATACAAACATTTTCCCCTAACGGGATTCGAACTCACGACCGCTGACGTGGCAGGCAGGATCACTAACCACTACACCAAACGTGTTGTCACAACCTTAATGCAGAAATAGTCACAGGTCATTTATATTTGTCTTACGTGTCATATCGCGACGCGTCAGTACGGAATCGGTTTCATGCATACATTGTTTCATACATTTTTAGATTTATATTTTTATGTTGTGTGTGACTCAAAATCCGCCTTTAATGTTGAAAGTAAGTAATTAAAACCAACCTATTCTATTCTATAAATTCGTCCAAATAAGTAGGTATCTATAATGTATACTTAGAGTTTCATTACGTAGGTAAGTTACCTTTCTTCATCAACAGGCAAACTAAAAAATTACAGGTTTTTATTTCTTTTATTAGATTTACAACCATCAACTTCACAAAAATTGCCGGGAGCGGGTGGCATTGTTTTAAATTATTAAAACGAGATTTTAAATCACACAATTACTATTTACAATAATGTAAACCACACAAATGTCAATCAACATATATATTAAACTTATTTACTATTTACAATACTTATTTAATAATAACTACAGAATACTAATTATGTTTTATGATGCAACGTGCACGGCGAACGAGCAGCGTGCGATAACGAGCGCTTGCGACAGCCCACTGGCTTCTAAATCGCCGGCGATCCACCGCCTCGGTAGGTAACTAACGCGCGCAAGTACATGGAGTGACGGAGGCCTGGTGTTAGTGTGTGTATGTGTATATGTTATAGGTATAACACTTTCTTGGGGGTTGGTCCTTGCTGGGCCCGCGTGGTGGTTCACGGCCCGTTCTCGTTGTGGTGTTCCCATCCATAGGGAAGGCTCGTGCCCCAGCAGTGGGGACATTATAAGCTAGTGATGTGATGTAGGTTTGATCTGGCTACTAGACCTTCTACCTAATGATTAAGCCCAGCACAATCAGGTTTTAGCTCACACTTGACTGGAAGCCCTCGTGGCAGCGATGCAAGCATTTATTACCTAGTCAAGGGAAAATCATTCAAATTAGTAGGTACGAGCAAAGTGTGTAGCGTTAGCAGAGTAAGTTGACATTTTTTTTTCCTTTATTAGATGGCTTTGTGTGATTAGCACATTTAGCCAGTGTCAAAATAAGTTTTTTTACAAGTAATACCTAAATAAACAATATTTCCTTCCAGTATGATGATGATGAATGATAATAGACATGAGAAGTGAGAAATGATATACTCCCCAACCCCTCGAGTATCTCAGTAAAGATGTGGGGCTTTATTAAGAAGTGGACATTTTTATTATTATTCAACCAATTTTTTTTAGTTTTTTTTTTCTGCCCATCGTTAAGGGTTAATTTAAAAAAAGATTTTTATTATGTAACTGGACCTGCAAATGAGTTTACATATAATTTATTACATCCTACTTGATGGGAAGCAGCTTACGGATATTTATAACAGCAAGTGTATTAAGCGCGTTTTTCTTTTTTATTTAAGAGAAAACGCCTCTTTGGTCTATTGTTTAAGACTACCGGTTATAGCCCCAGAGGTCCCGGGTTCGGTTCCCAGCGGGGGTACATGTTTGCGTACTCGGCTTGTTGGTAGTAGGGCTTGTTTGTCCGCGTGGCTAGCTACCACTATCTTATAGTCGATATAACTTCAATGTTTCTGACACATGCTGAGTTTCTTGCCGGTTCTTCTCAGTACAAGGTCTCCCGCCCAGAGTAGACTTACGAACCGATGGCATAATGATATTCACAAGAGCTCCTTGTAGCATAAACTGAATAATTGATTTTGAATGTTTGTAGCATTGTTGTGTTCCGGCAGCTAGAGGTAATACAGCCAGCGCCTCAGTAGTTGACGATTCCAAATGAAGTACGCTTCCACCATTGGCATTATCATCACTTAAAATCAGGTGAGATGATGGCACTGTGCTGTACTTACCTGTAAAATAAAAAAAAATACGCGTACAAACACTGCAGGTATTCGCGATTTATGCAATATTAAATATATATACAGGGTGACACAGAAGACGTAACACAAAACATGTTTTTCAAACTTACCTACCTAGTGCTAATAATCCAAACTATGTTCCGTGTTGCTTAAATAATAGCAATCGTTGTACCATTGTTTTAATAGTTTCCGTTATTTTTGACCCCATCATGGTTACCCTAACTACTTTGTGTAGAACAAAAAGGTTGAAACTACTTTGTAGTAAACACTCACCTTGTTTATCATCACGACTGATAATTTAAAAATAAAATGATGCATCGTTGAAGTTCCTTGTCAATGTGACAAGTAGGTACCTAAGTAACTAACATGACGTCACCAAACGTCCAGTGACCAAACTTACAGGAATTCATTAAATTATTTTGTTAGAAAATTAGCAAAAGTTATTTAGATGAATTTTAATTAATGATGTAGTGAATAATGTTCTTTGTCATTAACCGAACCATAATTAGTTATTTTGTATTACGTCTTATGCGTCACCCTGTATATATATATATCTTGACGTTTCTGCCCACCGTACCTACTTATGCTCAAGGAAAAATAAGTCGGAAACAAAGCTTTTTGTCTTTGAATATAATATGAGGGCAGTGGGGTTTTGAAACGGTACAAAAAGTGGGAGCTTGTCCATCGATCGTCGACTTTACAATAATGATCGTCGTCTTTGAATATTTAAAATTGGAAGGCTCGATTCCTTTGCATTCCTAGTTTTTAATGTTGAATTAGCAAGGAGGTTGGTTTATACGGACTGGCCAATGGCAATGTGTTTAATATAGGTGACTAGTTACTGGTATTTATGGAGAATAGTGGTCGACCAGTGGTCGAAATTCGACCGTAATTTTATTAAGGCTATACGGATTGTATCCAACGTAATGAAAAATTAAAAAAGATAGAATGTGGGTTTGGATTGGCATTAACAGATTTCGGCCGCTCCTCTTCCGTTTTTGAAATTTTTGAAAAGAGTATAATAAATACATGGTAGTGTGTGTAATGTTTGTTTTATTGATTTAATGTATTTTTTATGCATAGTTTAAAAAATATTAGCATTCTGCAATCCTTCTCTATATAAACTATAAGTGTGCGAAATTTCATACTCCTCCGTCCGCGCAATTTTTGTAAAAAGGGGTACAAAGTTTTTGCTTCACGTATTAATATATAGATAGCGAAATGTGATCTAACGAACCATGAATTTGATAATTTTACTGGCAATTCTAGGTGAATTGTAAATCGAATCGGAGTAACTACTTCGTGTGAGTTAATTTTGACATTCGATCACGTTAACGAAAACGAAAATTTGTCTGGCAAAATGTTAACTCTTCTCGTATGTCGCCAGAAATTTGTCTGGCAAAATGTTAACTCTTCTCGTATGTCGCCAGGAGGCGCTGCTTCAATGCCATACTAATTTTCGTTTTCGTAAACGTAATCGAACGAATACGGATAGTAAACAAAACTTACATAAGGCACCCATATTATATCGTTTGTTGTGTTGCTTTAATAAATACACCGTGACAGATTAGACGCCGGACGCGTTTAAGGAGGTAAACTAGTAACTTATCTACATCCCTTTTAGTTAAAAAAGGTTATAGCAAATTTTAAAACACGCCAGTTATTACGCGTTTATAAAAACGTGAACTATCGGCATTTCGCATGTACTACACGCACGAGTAAGGTCAACCGCACGCGCGGACAACGCCTCTCTAGTCGCTCCGCTGGCCCGCGTATAGTAAATTGTAAACAAACAGAAAAACCATTTCAGTTAGGAGAAAGTAAAAAATTAAGGTGGTGTTTTTTCATTTTTAATGGAACAGGTATCGGCTTATACACCTCCTTTAACGCGTCCGTCGTCTAGCCAGTCACGGTGTATACCTGATGCATGATGCATGCATGATGATGACCTTCACAAAACTCGCACAGGCACTCAGATTGCAGGTACTAAGAACTTTATTATTTAGGTACAAACAAAGACAATAACAAGTAAATTTAACTACACAAAATCAAACTTAAAAAAACTATATAAGTACTACAACTTCTATTAAATATAAATAAAAAATTTGCCCCAAATCATCCCCATCAGGCAGAGTGCCCAGTAAGCTAGCAGCATTGCCACGTTGGATAGCAATGCTTATCATCATCATCATCTCAGCCAAAAGACGTCCACTGCTGGACAGAGGCCTCCCCCAAGGAATGGGGGGTATTTGCCGTAATCGCCACGCTTGGCAGGCGGGTTGGCGATCGCAGTAGGTTGAGGGTAACCTCAGAGAGATGCTGCTGCCCATCCTCTTGAATGGTCCCTTAGTCGGCTTTTACGACACCCAAGGGAAGAGATGGGGTGGTGCAATTCTTTATCCCCGGCACCACACAGGGAACAATGCTTATACGCTGGCCCAAGTAGCTGCTAGCTCTGGGCAAGTACTTTAAAGTAAATAGTAGTTAGGAAACATAAGGAGCTCTATGGCGCAGTGGTTAACGCGCCCGGTCTGCGAGTGCTGAGGTTAAGCAACTTTCGCAAAGGCCGGTCATCGGATGGGTGACAAAATATTTACCATCTCGAGCTCCTCCGTGCTTCGGAAGGCACGTAAAACCGTTGGTTCCGGCTGCATTAGCAGTCGTTGACAACCACCAATCTTGTTTCGTTTACCAATATTTTGTTTGATATATCAATGAATAATCAACGGTTCTCGAATAAACATTTATAGTGATATTTAAAGACAAACACACAATTTTGCGAAGAAAAGAAAATCGGCCAAGATTACTGCTTAGTAAAGTAATCTCTTTGGACTTCAGTTATTTTTAAATATAAGACCAAGGGATTCCATCATTCATCTTTTCGCTAACATACTCTTGTATACAGCCAGGGATATGGGATAATAATACCATGACTTTACCACCCGCCATTCCACATACAAACTATCCGAAATCCAATAAATCTCTATGCACATCAGGCTGAGTTATACTGACGTTCGCAGGTTCGATTCCCGGTAATCATCCCCTCGGGCCGTGGTATTATGCACAATTAAAATGGATTCCTACAAAGGATTTGAGCGTTTCGGAATTGAGAGCACAATTTTGTTATTTTTTTTCGACTTGATGGATGGCTTTTGTTTTATAAGAAAATAGTGGATGAAAGAGAAATCGGTGCGAGGAATTTTTCTGGAATGCCTTAATTTGAAAAAAAGAAAGGAAGAGATTTCTTTTTGATCTATAGGTACAGGTACAGACGACTGCACATCCACCTATCAAAAACTGTCAAATCTCTTCAACAACTGTTCAACCATATTTTTGAAGTGAAAACTTCTTTAGCGGCGTTGTGCACTTTTTTTGGAATGGGTAAAAAATGTTAAACTCGTTTTTTTTTTTATACGTAGCACGGCAAATGACTCCATTTCACCTGATGTTAAGTGAATATGGAATCCAGATGCGACGACAACTGGTGCAGCGTGAAAACAACGCAGCATCAGTTACCCTCACTCTGCCGGCCCATAAGGTGCCTCTTCACGCCTCGTTTGACGGACCCCATATCATAGGAAGGAGGGAAAATATGCTATATACATGATGTTTTTGCATTCAATTGTTAATAAAGTAAAAATCTGTTGTTGTTCCTTATTTTTATTATATACGGAATCTCGGACCATCTCGAATCAGTCCGAGCACAGCGCGCAGCATTGCTCGAACGCGTTTGTATGACCGATCCGATCCGAACCCAGTTGCAATGTCAACAAAAAGCAAATTCTCCTTTTTGTTAACTCGATCGAATGGCGAACCAAAATACTTAGGTCTAGTATCATTACAGAAAAGGGTAAAGTGACGCCTTATTTACTTTATCAACAGTTTTAATCTCAACTCGGTTATATCTTACGTACCTACAGACGACTCGCTAAACTTCAACATTCCGAGAACTCGCGTGTAAAGGTTCGCGTGACTGCAACCAATTACCCGAGGTATAGGTACATACTCTTTGGTTGTGTCTGTGTTTCTTTTTTTTAAATATCTTTTCCTCCCTTTGTTTTTCTGTGGACTGCGTGTAGGTATTTGTTGAGGTTTAGGTACAAAAAGGTTTTAAAAGTATTTTTTCATTTTTTTATTCACTATGGTACATAAACTGGTCACATCCAATAATAGATCACAAAAATAAAGATAATGCAGTGACGAACACAGCAAAATAATTTATATATGTATACACAAATTTATAAAAAGAAAAAAAAAATAATTAAATAGTATTGCGTTGAACTGGGAAAGAAAAAACTACAATGTGTTTTTTCAGAAACCTGTTTGTTAAAAATTGCAAACCGTGCTACGCTAGGTAATATCTAGTTTAGTACGGTTTGCAATTTTTATTTAGCTGGTTTTTAGCCAAAAGTTTCAGCCAATGACCAAGGTAAGGGGAAAATATTTGTCTTTTTTCATCATTATCATCATCATCAACTCATTTTATGTCCCCACTGCTGGGCACGAGCCTTCCCTATGGATGGATAGGGAGAACGGGCCATAAACCACCACGCGGGCCCAGTGCGGATTGGTGGTTGTTAACGACTGCTAATGCAGCCGGGACCAACGGCTTTACGTGCCTTCCGAAGCACGGAGGAGCTCGAGATGATACATTTTTGGTCACCCATCCGATGACCGGCCTTTGCGAAAGTTGCTTAACCTCAGCGTTCGCAGACCGGGCGCGTTAACCACTGCGCCTTCGAGCTCAGTCTTTTTTCGATAATAGAATATGATAATGAGAAATGTTATAAAATTTATTGTTAAATGATAGGAATGAGGAGGAATTAGTGGAGAAGGAATGAGGAGCCCGATGCGGTCCAGTGGTCACGGTCAACACGCCCGGTCTCGGAGCGCAGTTAAGCAACTTTTGCAAAGGCCGGTCATCGGATGGGTGACCAAAAATTTATCATCTCGAGCTCCTCCGTGCTTCGGAAGGCACGTAAAGTCGTTGGTCCCGGCTTCATTAGCAGTCGTTAACAACCACCAATCCGCACTGGGCCCGCGTGGTGGTTCATGGCCCGTTCTCCCTATCCATCCATAGGGAAGGCTCAGCAGTGGGACTTAAAATGAGCTGATGATGATGATTGATAGGAATAATATTCCCCACGAACCCGTTGAGTATTAGTAAAGATTTGGGACTTTACAGAGACCTCACGCAGTCTTTTTAAAAGAATTTAAAAAGTGATGTTGCACTGTTTTGTTCCATTTGCCAACACTCATGCACTTTCACGAATAAGCTTTATAAGACAGCTCTTGACCTCGATCTCGCCTGATGGTGAGCGTAGATGAGGTCTACGATGGAGCGAGCTGCCCCAGAAGATGCCTATTAACTCTCGCCTTGAAGTTAATCAGGTCAGGTTATAAGTGTAGTAATCCACCATTATTATTATTTATTTATTTATTTATTAGGTACACAAAACAGATAAAAATTAAAAAAATAACAAAAAAGCATGATAAATTGTATAAAAGCTAAATTTCTATCTAAAACATGTGTACACATCATGATTAATAATTAGCGTCTATGTTAAAGTTCACCTAATCTAAAACTATATTCAATTAAAAACTAATTATATACATATAATGGTGAATAACGTGCTTCGGAAGGCACGTAAAGCCGTTGGTCCCGGCTGCATTAGCAGTCGTTAACAACCACCAACCCGCAGTGGGCCCGCGTGGTGGCTTATGGCCCGTTCTCCCTATCCATCCATAGGGAAGGCTCGTGCCCCAGCAGTGGGGACATAAAATGAGCTGATGATGATGATGATGAATGGTGAATAATAGAAATATAACAAACTGAAAACTTATTCTAGGTTAATGTTGACAACGTTTTCTTAATAATTGGGAGATGCTGGACCGAGAATTTCCCGGACATTTTTTTATAAATTCATGTATTTTCATATTACACATTAATACTCGACGAAACACAACATTTTGGAGAGTAGAACAAAACTGCATCTGTAACTCTTCACTTTCCCGCCAAGAAGTCTTCCAAAATGGCTGTTTTCATCACTCTCCGTATTCATTCAATTATTATTACGTTTACGAAAACGAAAACTAGTATGGTATTGAAGCAGCGCCTCCTAGCGATATACAAGAAGAGATAAAATTTTGCCATACAAATTCTTCGAATGGCAAATGAAACTCGCACCCTGATGAAATCGATGTAATTAGGTAACAGTGAGAGCTTCAAAGAATAAGGTTGGATTAGGACTTTTTGGCGAGAAAGTGAAGAGATATGTCTGCGGTTTTGTTTTATTTTCTAATATTTGTGTTATGTCGAATATTAATGTGAAATAATGGTGGATTATTAACCGTTAAGTGTTCGTGAGTGTGCATGAGTGTTGGCAAACGAAACAAAACAGTAACAACGTCACTTTTCAAATTCTCTCACGAAGTCCGCGTGATGACTTAGTAAAGCCCCACATCTTTACTGAGATACTCGAGGGGTTAGGGGTATATCATTTCTCACTTCTCATTTCTATTATCATTCATCATCATCATACTGAACGCAAATATTGTTTATCTTAGTATTAATAATGTAAGTAAATTATTTTGACACTGGCTAAATGTGCTAATCGCACGAAGCCATCAACTAAAGGAACAGAAAAAACATTCAGTTGACAATTTTTTTATTAAAACGAGAAACGAGATGACAGCTGGTAAGCAGGTGTTTTGTTTCAATTGTAGCTGAACACTAAAATCAATTCCTGACCGCTTTTTTTAATGATTCAAGAAAACAAATGTCGATGACTGGTTCTGTCGTATACCTACTGGTGCCTTTACCCTTGTATAGTTACACTTGTATAGAATTGAGTATCCTAAGCAATGAAAAATTAAAAAAGATAGAATGTGAGTTTGGATTGGCACTGACAGATTTCGGCCGCTCCTCTTCCGTTTTTGAAATTTTTGAAAAGAGTATAATATATGCGTGTGTGTCAAATACATGGTAGTGTGTGTAATGTTTGTTTTATTGATTTAATGTATTTTTTATGCATAATTAAAAAAATATTAACATTCTGCAATCCTTCTCTATATAAACTATAAGTGTGCGAAATTTCATACTCCTCCGTCCGCGCAACTTTCGTAAAAACGGGTACAAAGTTTTTGCTTCACGTATTAAGTAATATATAGATTTTACATGATTCTGACTAAGCCACAGCACAAGACTGCGACGCATTGAAGTCCCTACTGCGAGCCCTGTCTTTGATGAGGGATCATCATCATCATCATCATCTGACTGGGTTTCACTGTCATTATTACTTTTGTCATGTTTTCTGTAGCCATCGTCGTTGAGTTAACAATTACTAAAATTAGACATAAGAATAATTATCAATCTGTACTGTAAACTTATTTGTGGATCACACAATTCTTTTTTAATTATTTTTTTTGTTTGATTGGTTAAGTGGTAAACGTAGAAGACATACAGACTTACTTTCGCATTTATAATATAGGCTAGGATTCGGACTATTTCGGACTAGGATTAGAAAAAAAGACAGTGCTTATTTTTGAGAGCGTTTGATGATTGCCTCAGGTGCCATTTTCAGCGACACCGGACTTTAGAAAGACGGTGCGAATATTAATTAAAGTAAAGAAAAAAAAACTTTAATCCTAATTGTTTTTTTTTAAAATTTGTACACTGTAAATAGTTTTGTGCAAAAACAAAGTGATCGATTTTGTCGTAAAATATATTTTTACACTTCCGAAAAACCTGATTTTATTATTATACATTTGACATTGTCTAAGATAATGAGAAGCAACAAATGCAGTGCACACCGACATCTATAACCGCTAGATCAATAGATTAAACTTAATTACAAGTCCGTAGCCGTTATTTGGCGTAATAATACGGTACGTATGGAATAAAAAAAATAAATTTATCGATCGAGAGACGCGCTTTGATTGATTGGTGATGAATCGACGACTAGGAAAGTCGTGGAGTCGGTTTTACATTATTATATTTTTTATTATTTTGAACTCTTTCATTCACAATGACATTTAAAGTTACAAGACAATATTGTTTACTAGATTTTTTTTATCTTGTAATTATTTATCACCAGCTCATTATATGTGCCCACTGCTTGGACACGAGCTTTCCCCACGGATAGATAAGGAGAACGGGCCATAAACCAACACGCGGCCCAGTGCGGATTGGTGGTTGTTAACGACTGCTAATGCAGCCGGGCCCAACGGCTTTACGTGCCTTAAAGCACGGGGGAGTTCGAGATGATACATTTTGGTCACTCATCTGACCTTTGCGAAAGTTACTTAACGTCAGCAATCGCAGACCAGGTGCATTAACCACTGCGCCATCGAGCTCATCAATTATTCAATCAATCTTTCAATTATAATATTTTTTATTATAACTAACTTGGCATAGAACGTAGTAACAAACATTTCTACGGAAAACTTGGTGTAGGCAGGCCTCCAACAAGGTCCTACGATCTGGTGAAGGTCGTAAATAATACATAATATATTATAGCATATATTTATTTTGGTATTCAAGTTTGTTTTTAAATTAAATTAATTCGCATATGCGCGTGTGTGAGAGGGTGTGTGTGTGAGAGGGTGTGTGTGTGAGTGTGTGTGTGTGTGTGTGTGTGTGTGATAGAGAGGGATTACGTATTGTTGTGAGATATGTTTGTTTGTTCAATGTAATTGTGGAAACTTTACTGATTTTTGTGTTATTTTGTATGTTCGATTTTATATGATTTTGTATACTCTGCCGTATGCATACTGCCCTTAACGCTGTCTTGGTCACGTTTCCTGATTTGGATGTATTTGCTGATGATATGAAATCGTTTCTGTCAACATGTTTGAAGTATTTTGAAAATGTGTAATTTTTTTATATAATATGTAATCATCTTGTCATTTTTTTGTTTATATTTAATAGTTTTTATACAATGTTTAATTATAATGATGGAATGATTTTATATTTGTAATTTTGAAAACTTTACTGTAACAATTTAGAATTTTATTCATAATTATGTAATTGGGAATTATCCTGTATAATTATTAAAATAAATAAATAAATAATTGTTTGTTTTCCAAATAAATAGAAAATAAATAAAACCTATGTTGTGGATATCATTTGGGGAGCTGTGGACGTCTTTTGGCTGAAATGGTGATATTGATGACAATAGACGGAGATGTATCAATATTGTGTACAATACCAATGCGTTAGTACACACGGCGGCAGATCAACCTCCACAAATCTGTCAAATATCTCCAATGAATATTGATCCTTATGACCAAACACTAAAGTTCAAAATCGATTGTAGAAATTTGAGAGTTTTGGGTTAGGTTGATCTGCCGCCGTGTGTACATACAATGTTCACGTAAACTTTAAAAAGTAAAAAAAAAACACTATGAACAGTATAAAACGACCTTTTACCTTCGAACCCTTTAGTTTTAAGAGTGAACACAGACCCTGTAAACGGTTTAAATATGTGGCCATCTATGTTTGTAGCATTGTTGTGTTCCGGCAGCTAGAGATAAGATAGCCAGTGCCTCATTAGTTAAGGATCCCGGGTGAAGTGTACTTCTATCATTGGCCTTATCATCACCTAACATCAGGTGCGATCAAGGCACTGTGCTTACCCGTAAAATATATAATAAAGACGAAGTTCAAAATGTCTTATTAAAATCAAATAAAAAGCAAAAATATGGTAAGTAGATCCGCCGAGTATTACGATTTAAAGAAAAAATATGACTTTCCTCAAGTGGGGCCGTATCGTACCATTTTGAGTGAACAAGGATCACGAGTAAAGTGCGCTTCTGCCCTTGGCCTTACACCACTTAACATTAGGTGGGATGAAGGCCGAGATGCTTACCCGTATAAATTATATTATTATATATAAAAATTAAAGTGCTGTTTTCCTTTGTTTCAATATACCTAAATTTAGCATTGTGAACGGAAAATAAATAAGTAGTGTACAAATAATTAGCTTACTAAATAAATCATCAGCTAATTTTTATGTCCCCACTGCTGGGGCACGAGCCTTCCCTATGGATGGATAGGGAGAACGGGCCATAAACCACCACGCGGGCCCAGTGCGGTGCGGTGGTTGTTAACGACTGCTAATGCAGCCGGGACCCACGGCTTTACGTGCCTTCCGAAGCACGGAGGAGCTCAAGATGACAAATTTTTGGTCACCCATTCGATGACCGGCCTTTGCGAAAGCTGCTTAACCTCAGCACTCGCAGACCTATAAATAAATATACTGTATAAAACAGTAACAGGTAAGTAGTCAGAAAACACTTAAATCTGTGATACCTATTATGTTTCTGTAAGTAGTGTTTGTAAGTAAGTAATGCTCATTAATCTTTTGTGTTTGACATTTTTTAATTTGTAATATAAGTTGACATTTTTGTATATTAGAAATGGAATATTATTTATATTTATTTGAATTTAATTTAGCAATATTAGACATTTTAACTTCGTAATATTTTAATTATTTTTGTATTTTATCCGTAATTTTTTTATCTTTTATTTTTTTGACATTATTGCATTTGTAATTATAAGTTGACATTTTCGTAATTTTATCCGAAATGCATTATTATTTATATTAATTTTAATTTTGTATTGTTTAATGTAATAATTAGTTTGCTGGCGTCTTGGCCTAAGCTGTAAGCCAGCAGACTCGCATGCTCATAAATAAATAAATAAAAAAATAAAAAAAGTAAATAGCCTGAAGCTGTCCCACTGCTGGGCAAAGGCCTCCATCATTGTAGTCAAATCATCACTACAATTGATGGGTAATGGCTTAATCACCACGCTTGCCAAATGCGGGTTATGATCACAAACCCGGGCTATGCATCAAAAATTCCGAAACACACTTTGCCCCACCTGGGATTTAGGTCCAAAACCTTCAGGTGTCGGGCTGAGCTAGCCACTCGGCCAGAGAAGCGTTCCAGTAAACCAAAAGTCAAGTTCCAAAAGAAAAGTATTCCACTAAGATTTTTGGAAGAGCATATTATGATGACTATAGCTGAGAGGTTCTCTTCACATTTAATGGAGAGTCTTATAAAGTTTTAAATTAATTAGTTTACTAACAACTATCTATGTATTGTACTACCAACAGATACGGATTAAATTATCCTAAATAAATGGTTTTATTATTATTATATTTTCTTTAGCTATAGAAGCCGTAGCACTGGCTTTTTTTTTTATACTTAGCACGGCAAATGACTCCATTTCACCTGATGTTAAGTGAATATGAAATCCAGATGCGACGACAACTGGTTCAGCTTGAAAACAACGCAGCATCAGTTACCCTCACTCTGCCGGCCCACAAGGTGCCTCTTCACGCCTCGTTTGAAGGATCCCATATCATAGGAAGGAGAGAAAACGTGTGCTGGCAAACTATTCCATGTTTTGGAGGTGCGACAAAAAAACGAGTCACCAATTTTTTTAGTGCGCAAAGGAATATTTGAGACAGTGAAGCGGTGCTGCTCCACAGTTTTCCCAATTAACATTTTAATTGATGCATCGATTTAAACATTCTTATTTTTCGACATATTAATGTATTCTCGAATAAAAATTCGAGAATACCAAAGCGGGCATGATGATTTAGTGCCGCCGGCTGATGCTCGGGTTTTTATTTTTCGATAGGGCCACGCTGGTTTTTTTTTTGAGATGTGATGGAAAAATCATTTTTAAGACTTATGGCTCTTTGTTTTCTTGGACTTTTGCGGTTTCTTAGAAGCGTGATGTAATGAAAGGTTGTGTAGGCGTTAATTTGTTCATTTGTTGTATTGTTACCTGCCTACGTGTTACGCTATGTTATCGACATATATGTATTGTGGACATATATTGGATTGTAGTCATCAGGGTGCCTATATACTTTTTCTGTTTTTGAGAGAATTTGCTGATTGCCTCAGACGGCATTTTCAGCTTTACCGGGATTTTTTGGGGCGGCGAGAAACTTAAAGGGTTCCTCAAGCCGTGTGAAACGAATCACCTTCGGAGGTTTTCTAGAGGGAACGGCATCACACTCTAGTGTGTGTCCCCGTGCCCTACTAGATTCTCCGAGGGGTTCCGATCGGATCGGGCCGTGCCCTAAAGGTGCGTAATGTGAGTACAATTTGACATTCGGTCACATTTTTAATCGTCTCTGTGATTTAGTGCTTAAGACCACCGGTTTAGATACTGAGATCCCGGGTTCGATCGGTTTGGTTGGTGGTAGGGCTTGTTTGTCCGCCTGGCTACCTCCATCTTATCTACACTTATATCGCCATTACATCAATATTTGTAGCATTGTTGTGTGCGGCAGCTAGAGATAAGATTCCAGTTGAAGTGCGTTTCCACCTTCAGCCTTATCATCACTCAACATCAGCTGAGATGAAGGTCAAGTGCTTTAAACGGAATATAAAAAAAAACGTTAACAAAAACGAAAATTAGTATGGCATTGAAGCAGCGCCTCCTGGCGATAAGAGTTACAATTTCACCATACAAATTCTCGTCTGTAAATGTAATCGAATGAATACTGATAGTAAACAAAACTACACTAGGCACTCTGTATATAAACGTCAAACGTTCCACTGCTGGGCTCATGGCTTTCTAAGTTAAAGTTACTCGCGTCCGTAGGTTTTCCTTGAGAACCTACACGTGACCCCTGGGTGGTGCTAAATGAGTGACACTGTCTGAGTGGTAGAGCCACGCTGCGTTGCAGCACGAAATGGGTCGGCTCGCCTAGCGTATACCACACTCTCACAGAATATCGGCGTGAAACAATGGCACTCGTTGCTGTTGTGTTTCGTTCGGTGAGTGAAAGTACCGGAGGCCCATCTCTCCTCAAATCAACTCCCTCCTCAAGGTCCAACTCCTTCCTCAAGGCCGGCAACGCATCTGCGATTACTTTGGTTTTGCGGGTGTCCATGGGCGGCGGTGATTACTTTCCATCAGGTGACCCGCCTGCTCGTTTGCTTCCTTTTAACATAAAAATAAAGTCACACATACATGAGGTGATTAAATTATTAGATTCTGGACAATGGGCCACGGTTGTTAAAGACTGCCGTCTTAGAACATATTTATGTTAAACATACAATCGTAAATTTATCTTGAGTTACATCCCGAAGTTAACACTAAGAAAACGTTTAATAAAAATAAATAATAAAATGTTTCCACACTCACACCAATTATCTAGCCCCAAGAAAAGCTTCCTTAAGAAACTCGTTATATGGTTAACTAGACAACGGATAAACATACTTAATATACTTAAATACATACTTATTATACATAGGAAACACCCAGACCCGAAACAATTTAGAAAAACAGATATTTCTAAATTGATCCGACCGGGGATCGAACCCGGGACCTCAGAGATGGCGACACCATGAAAACCGGTGTGCAAGCCACTCGACCAAGGAGGTTTATCCCAGTGTACTACTTAGCAAATCAAACTGATATAACAACTAACCCCCTTATTCATAAAAACTATTTAAGGATTATTTAGTTAATCATTATTTTGTCTCTCTTTCTCAAATTCAAAATGACGTTTGTGTGACGTTGACAAAACAATATTTAACTAAATAATGCTTAAATATTTTTTATGAATAAGGGGGTAAATAAATAAATATTAGACAACATAAGAGGAACTCGATGGCGCAGTGGGTAACGCGCCCGGTCTGCGAGTGCTGAGGTTAAGCAACTTTCGCAAAGGCCGGTCATCGGATGGGTGACCAAAAATTTATCATCTCGAGCTCCTCCGTGCTTCGGAAGGCACGTAAAGCCGTTGTTCCCGGCTGCATTAGCAGTCGTTAACAACCACCAATCCGCACTGGACCCGCGTGGTGGTTTATGGCCCGTTCTCCCTATCCATCCGTAGGGAAGGCTCGTGCCCCAGCAGTGGGGACATACAATGAGCTGATGATGATGATGATGAGACAACATAACATACATTGCTTCGACTCCAAAGAAAGTAGCTTAAGAACTTGTTGTGTTATTGAAATCGGGAACAACGACGGTACCACAACCCGAGAAAATATAGAAAAAGTAAGTTTTTCTAGATTGGCCTGACCGGGAATCGAACCCAAGACCTTGGAAATGGCAACACCCGAAATCGGAGTGCGAACCATTCTACTACGGAGGCCGTCAAACTAGTAGTACATCATAAAGGCGGCAGATATTCCAAGAATCTTGACAATGACGATCTTCCCTATTAAATTATAGTTAAATCCGATCCGAACTCCTCGGAGAATCTGTAGTAGGGCACGGGGACACGTTCTACTGCATGATGCGGTTCCCTCTAGACAACCTCCGAAGGTACTTCGTTTCACACGGCTTGAGGAACCCTTTAAGTTTCTCGCCGCCCCCAAAAAAGCCCGGTGAAGCTGAAAATGCCGTCTAAGGTAATCAGCAAATTCTCTACAAAAAAAACCGATTGCATAATGGTGTAACCCAGAAATATAAAAAAAAATGTCATCAACAAAATCAAAATCCAAAAAAGTGACTTTGAAAAGTTAGAACAGTTTTTTTGTATATTTTTCGTTGCTTACTAAGAACTACTTATGTTTGTTTCGCCTGAAGCTTTAAAACAACGGATGCTGCATTAATGCCTGACTCCAAAGCCTCCGAGTTTCAAGAAAAAAGCACGGAGAAAATAAAAAACAAACCTTGTTCTAAACAGACCGACACCGACGTATTTTTTTATGTAAAATATCACGCTCAAAATGGCCGGCGGCTCACGCCATCTGAAAAGTAGGGATAGCAAATAAACTATTCTGTTATAAATAAAGAAAAAAATCAACTCTAACAATAATTAAACTTTTTAAGTATCTAAATAAAATAGAAGAATAAATAAAAACATTTATTCAGTATCATGAGAAGCTCGATAGCGCAGTGGTCTGCCAGTGCGGAGGTTAAGCAACCTTCGCAAAAGCCGGTCATCGGATGGGTGACTAAAAATTTATCATCTAGAGCTTCTCCGTGCTTCGGAAGGCACGTAAAGCCGTTGGTCCCGGCTGCATTAGCAGTCGTTAATAACCACCAATCCGCACTGGGCTCGCGTCGTGGTTTATGGCCCGTTCTCCCTATCCATCCATAGGGAAGGCTCGTGCCCCAGCAGTGGGGACATAATATGGGCTGATGATGATGATAATTCAGTATCACAAAATAACACATTTATACTGATAAAAAGATCACTATCAGGAAATCATATAAGAAAGGAAAATCAGACGCATATGACCGGGATGGAAAGTCTACTTTCAATTAATCCGCTCCAATTTCCCCTATCGTAAAAGTGTACAAGTTCTAGACATAGACAGTGAGTTATGTATGTATGACTCTACATAATGTATGATATTACGAAAAAATGCAATGTGCTAAACGGTAGACCACGTGATTATAATTTATTAGCTGTTTTCGCATCTGGAATCTGCTTCTGCTAAACTTTTGGTAGAGCGGAGTCATGTACCTATCTTTATATCTAGTTCTTGTTATCTTCTCCTGTTATTCTCTCTGTTATCCTGTTATCTCTGTAGGTGTGAACTGTTTTTCGTTTACGCATCTAGATACTTTGTTCTTATTACTATTTTTCATATAAAATTTACCGATGCTTGTCAATTTAACATTAAAGCTATTGAAACCATGACGTATCTTAGGTATTATCTCTTAAGTATATATTTGGACTACCTCACAGTCAGTCACGGTTTAAAAGTAAATAGCCTATAACAGTCCCACAGCTGGGAAAAGGTCTCCATCATTGAAATCAAGTCATCGCTACAACTTATGGGTAATGGCTTAATCACCACGCTTGCCAAATGGGGGTAGGTGATTAAAAACCTGGGCTATGCACCGAATAAATCCGAAAGACTTTGCCTGACCCGGGAATTGAACCCGGGATCTTCCGGTATTCCCATTCCCACCGAAGCGTTCCCATTTCACTCACGTTTTAGTCACCGTTCACCTACACAGTAATACATTTTGTATGAAAATTTAAAAATAAAATATTATTAATCAAACTCATTTGGCAACCGTACACTATGTTAGTACTTAGCTGTATGGAATTTTGGTGAAGTCACGATTATAATAATTTTAAAAATTTGTAATTACAGCATCTCCCGGCTACCGTTTCCACATAAATAATACCTTTTACTCACCTTTAAAAACATATAAAATTATATATCTACCTACTTCGGGGCTTTATGAAACTAGTAGCGAGGCTTTGGTTGTTTCTTAATATCAAAATAATAATGCTTTGTATACATATTGTTCGACTGACCCATGGGCGGCGGTTGCTCTTCGGCGGCCAGCAGCGCACCCCACAGGCGCAGGTCGCTCATGCTGAGCAGCGGCTGCGGGAATCCTTTACGTGAAAATTTTAAGTCGGACTTAGGTAGTATTACTGGATAAAAATCACTATTCACATTATAACACATGTATCATACTTCAAAGTTATAAAAAAATCACCGATCAAATAAAATGATCACACCAATATTATAAATGCGAATGTTTGTGTGTATGTGTGTATATTTGTTGCTTCTTCACGCTGCAACGGATGGATGGATTTAAATGAAATTCGGCATACATATAGTTTGTAACATGGATTAACACATAGGATACTTTTTATACCGATATTCATACATACGGACGTTTTTATTCCTATCATCATCAGCCAAAAGACGTCCACTGCTGGACAAAGGCCTCCCCCAAGGATCTATATTCCTATATTATTATTGTATCTATTATTTTAATATTTATTTAATATCATCGTCGTTCTTTAAAAAAAAATGTTATAAGTACTAAAATCGGTTTTTTTAATAGAGTACAAATAAAAAAAAATGGCTTTTTTTATTGCTGAAATACTGATAGCATACGTATAAAGTATTTAGTCATGGTAATCATATGGAAACGCCTCTGTGATCGAGTGGTAAAACGCTCAGCCCGATAGCCGAAGATCTTGGGTCCAATTCCCAGGTCGGGCAACGTGTATTTTTCGTTGCAAAGCCCGGGTTTGTTATCACCAGTGGTCGGAGTAGGTATATTGATTTTAGATACTTGCGTCATGTATCACCAACCCGCACTTGGCAAGCATGATGATTAAGCAATGGATTTGCTTAAAATCACTCAATTTTATTCCATCAATTGTAGTGATGACTTGATTTCAATGATGGAGGCCTTTGCCCAGCAGTGGGACAGTTTAAGGCTATTTACTTGTACTACCACCATTGGTAATCAAAGCATGCACTTATACCTTGACAATGTCAGTTTTCAGACCGAAATCATTGTCATTTTGCACTTGTATACCTAATTGGCATATAATTATATCTATCTATATATCTTGCGGCCATTTTTCTCCACAGCTAAAAAATAGACGTCCTGAATGGGTAGTAGGTAAAAAAGTGTTTGGACGATCCAAAAGAACTTTTTTAAAGTTTATTTGAATAAAAAAAATACTTTGACTTTAACTTTGACTTATAAATTAATCGCCAGTTCAATAATAGTCAGTATCGTCTCAGTGGCGTGCACTTGGACAGGCCTATGTCCAGCAGTGGGCTAGTAAAGGCTGATTGATGAAGATGATGATGATCGTCAACTCCTAAAAGTCCCACTTCTGTGATATCAAATTTTCTCGTATAAAGCTCTGTACAACGAAGCTCTATATTTTTTACTACCTGACCCGGCGGACTTTGTACCGCATTTTTTTTAAATATAGCCTATGTTACTCAGTGCTAATGTAGCATTCTAATGGTGAAAGAATTTTTTAAATCGGTCTAGTACTTTTTGAGTTTATTCGTTACAAACATGCATACAAAAATACAAATCTTTCCTCTTTATAATATTAGTATAGATATAGATTTAGGTTCAGGGTGCCTGGTGCGAGTTTCATTTGCCATTCGATCACGTTGACGAAAACGAGAATTTGTATGGCAAAGTTTTAACTCTACTCGTATGTCGCCAGCCCACAAAAGTTTCACTTCTGATATTACATTTTCTCGTTTAAAGCTCTATTCATCGAAGCTCTACATTTTTTAATTCAGGTTCTGATTTAGTAACAGAGTGTTTCATCAAGCTTCACTTTCTAACGATTCCCGTCAGAAAAACAAAAACCACGAAACCAGCTCGCGGTTAAATTCATAATTGCGGGTTACAACGGGCATTTATCAAGTTAATCTATCGGTTAGTGAGGAACTGACGACCGTTAAGGCAACCACTGGCTTGGCTTCCGATTTTTTATTTTTCAACTGTGTTTCGGTACTTTTTCACTTGAGCAAGGTAAAGTTTTTTTAATAAAATCTTTGATAGCGATGAGAGCTTTGCCTTAAATACGGATCCAACGAAATTTTAAGAAAACTTATATCTCTCTATCACACTCACACATAACACACACATACACAACACACATACACACAAACACACACACGCACACGCGAATTAATTTAATATATAATCAAACTTGATTACCAAAATATATAAATTGAATTATATATATATGCTACTAGTTGAGCGGCTGACTTCGTACCGCTTTGATAGTTCCCATGGCAACAAGACAAACAACGTTAACAGTTTCCATGACAACAAAACAAACAAATTATTCGTCCGCTTAAGAACACCCGTATCCCATGATGGACCCCCATATCAGCGCCACCGGGTCCAATTGTAAATCTAAACCATTCTCGAATCCACTTGAACACACATAAAATTCAAATCGATCCAGCCGTTTAGGAGTTCAATTTCATACACACGCATAGAAGATTTATATATTTTTATAAAGATTGGCAGTTGATACTTAAAAATGATGTGTAACTTGCATCATCATCATCGTCATCATCATCATCACCACCATCATCATCGGCCTCTCTTGACCCACTGCTGGGCATAGGCTCTTTGCTTATGCCATTCGCCTTGATCCTGCGCTAGTCTGGGCCACGTGCAACCCACGGTCTTGGGTATATCGTCGACCCATCTCGCCATTTTACTTTTATGAATTGATGCTGATTTGAATGTATAATTGTTTATTCAGATTTTATATTCAGATTTATATTGTTAATGGTATTTTAAAATAATTATTACATAACTTGTATTATGTTATTTTTTTATTGAGATGTATTTTATAAATTCTCCATATTTTTTTAATGTTATGATCATTAGTTTAAGGCATGGCGATTGTAAATTTGCTTATTGATAATTCGGTAAAACATGCAAGTGCGATATATATTTTAAAACCAAAAATTCACCATGTTTTCTGCAAATAAATACATAAGGTCACTTTTTATCAACTGCAAATATTTTGACAAAACATCTAATTCTATCAGAGAAATAAGGTCCCAGAATAAAAAAAAAATCAGGTTAGTTTTTGTTTACTTTTCCTGTCACAAAAATTGTAATATTTTTAAGAGCGGCCTCTCTGTCGGTTTGTTTTAATGAAACTAGGCGCACGTGTAAGCGGTGAAGGCATTGCGGCCTCTCTGTTTCGGCTCCTATGAATTTAACTACCGAAAGTGCTTTATTTTTCTTTTTAATCGAAATGTCTTTTGGCGTTTTTCTTAAAAAATTGCGTATAAAAATTTAAGGTTTTTTCATAAAAAGTAGTTTATATATGTTGTTGAATTTATCCTCAAAATATTTGCAGTTGATAAAATGTGACCTTATATGTATATTCATTCATATTCCGGTGGACGTCCTCTTTCCCTGTATCCATCTCTCGGCCACCACTCAGTCTTCCTTGCCCAACTCCACTTGAGCCTCAATATCAGCTCGCTGGCTGACTTTAGTCCGTCCGAATAACTTGCAAGTGTTAATAAATGAGTGCAGAGTATTTAATGTCTTGTCTTTTCTTCTTTTTCTTTCTGCATGACCCTTGAATAATCCAATCGTATAGATTAATCTATGATAAGATTAAACATGCGCATGATTGTAAAAATATTTCTTTCGGATGTTCAGTTAATGAAAGAATGCTGGTGTATAAAACTAGGCCTTGATAACATCGTCAAGTAAACTTTTTGTCTTGGCTAGAAGATAAGACCGTGAGTTCGTTTCCCACACATTCGTTTTTTATTGTGGAAATTGTAACTTTTACATGATGTAAATTTGTTAACGTATATTTTTTATTTTGTTTTTTTTTACATGTTGTGGTTGTCTTCTATATTTTTTGTGTTTGTTGTAATGGAAAGTGTCCTGCTATGATAGGGCATTTTCCAATATTTTTGGCGCTGTAAGGGAGAAAAGAGCTGGACACTTGCTGAGTTTCTTGCCGGTTCTTCTCAGTACAAGATCTCCCGCCCAGAGTAGACTTACGAACCGATGGCATAGTGACATTCATAAGAGCTCTTGTAGCCTGAATAAATGATTTAGAATTTAGAATTTTCACCTTTTTGAAAGTGGAATGTCAGTTTGGGTTTAAAAAAAGCATTGTCAATGTGGAAGAGCAATATATTAAAACAATTTGCCTTATACTTATACTTCTACTAGTAAGTAATATAATAAACAACAAAACCACTTCATTCAGCGATAGGAGACAATCATGTTTAATTTAATCTAAATGTCGTTTGCGTATGGCATGTAAAAAACAGAACATGGACTCATCAAAATTCATAAAAATTTTAATATATTCAAAATAACTCCAACCATGTCACGCCGCGACGCGACATACATGAAGATACGGTTTTAAACGAAACAAAACAAAGAACTTTATTTCTTTGCTCGTAAAATCTTTTTTGCTTTGAAAAGACGAAATGGCACTTACGACCTTCGCCCATCACGATGTCTTTGCGGTCAAAGACTGACATAAATTATTCCTTTTAAAATAAGTCAATATTATCGTGTGACATCAAATGAAATTGAGCCCAAGAGCGTTAAGAATAAAGTTTGTTATTACAAAGAGGTCATTACAAATAAATTACATTTGAATCGCTTATCATTTGTATCGGTCGAGGCGGTACCAAACCTAAAATGGCGTAACCCACGAATTAGTTTTTTGAGAAATTTGATTTTAATGCATTTTGCTAAAGAGTACATTTTGGTAGATTCGTTTTGAAGGTTTTAGTTTTTAAAATTTAGGCAAGTAGGCAGCTACCTCGTATAGAGGCGTGTGTTCAAAGCCCGCTTGAGGCATTTTATGTATTAATGTTGATGACATATTGACGCGATGCGTGCTTTGTAAACCAATATGTTATTAGATGTGGTTGAAAATTTAAAGTTTCTTTGATAAATTGATTAAATTAATCTTTGTAGGTAAACTTTTGAGGAGCAACTTTCGCAAAGGCCGGTCATCGGATGGGTGACCAAAAGTTTATCATCTCGATCTCCTCCGTGCTTCGGAAGGGACGTAAAGCCGTTGGTCCCGGCTGCATTAGCAGTCGTTAACAACCACCAATCCGCACTGGGCCCGCGTGGTTGTTTATGGCCCGTTCTCCCTATCCATCCATAGGGAAGGCTCGTGCCCCAGCAGTGGGGACATAAAAAGAGCTGATGATGAGGTAAAGTTTTGTATTATCATGATACTTGAGAAAAGAAGTGCATAGTACTTGCGTGCGACTTTAGCTTTGTAAGACTGTTGGTCTGCCTGTCATGATCTCTCGATGAACTTAATTTTTTCTGGAAAGGAGAACCGACAAAAATGTACGAAGTCTGGTCCTGGAACCATTATAACCAGTGATCGGAGTAGGTAAAGCTATTTTGGTTCATTGACCGTAAACGTTGATGTTAATATGGACATTCCGCGAGATTCTAACTGAAACTTTTTTTATAAACATGACTAGCTGACCCGGCAAACGTCGTTTTGCCATAAAAAATAAAAAAAAAATTTAGGGGTGGACTATCCCTAACATTTAGGGGGATGAAAAATAGATGTTGGCCGATTCTCATAGATACCGGATGACCCGGCAAACGTTGTTTTGCCATAAAAAAAAAACAATTTAGGGGTGGACTACCCCTAACATTTAGGGGGATGAAAAATAGATGTTGGCCGATTCTCATAGATACCGGATAAGCACAAAAAATTTCATCAAAATCGGTCAAGCCGTTTCGGAGGAGTATGGCAACGAAAACTGTGACGCGAGAATTTTATATAGGTATTAGATAGAAGAAGGCAGTGGGCGCCACGACGACGTTGTCAAACTTACATTAGCGACGCCTTGCCAATTTCCATTGCGCACACGCGCGATGTTGCCGCACGATATTGCCGCGCAACACGGCTTTTGGTAACAAAAAAATTACAATACCGGGCTCCGCCGATAGAAGAACACACCTGTTTTTGTCTCTTTCTGCAGCATTCAAATTGTTTATCGACAATATTTCGGGAATGTCCATATTAATACAACGTATTGCAAGTACATAAAATTGCTGTACCTATTCCGATCACTGATTATAACGATGGCATACAGGGTGTTTGGCGCATGGACCGACAGAATTTTTTGGGGTGCTGGTGGGGTCATTTCCTACCTTTCCATCCTTAGTCCTTGGTCTAAGGAGTTACGGCTATGGAGAAATGATTTTTTGCCCTTTTTTCTTAAAATTTCATAACTACTGCAATTAAAACCCCATTAACTTTTTATTTTTCATTATAACTGCAATTCTTTTTTCCAATTGGATTCTGTAATGTATGCTTTTTCATAAAAACAACACTTTTTGTCCCAATTTACATCCATAATTAGGAAAATGCACTTTAAAAAAAAAACAATGGTGAAGGTATGAATAAAATTCAACTTTAAAATTCATTTACAAAAAAAGTAACAGGTATTGAGAATTTCGTTTTCTTTTAAAAAGTTCTGTAGTTTATGACCTTTCTAACGGTATACGACACTTTACTAAAAAATTTTGCCTCAAAAAATATGATTTCGTTAGAGAGGTCAATTTCTCTTAAAGTTTTATTTTTATTTAACAACATTATTTTTCATAAGTTGAATTCTGTAACATAAGCGCCTAAAAAAATAACTAGTTTTGTTTCAATTGGACAAGCACACAATTTTTGTAAAGGTCTACAAAAATTTATAAAATGACCGGGCCTGCCTATTTAGAGTTTTTGGAAACGGCTTTGCCCGAATTGCTGGCCAAGGTTCCGATATTAGAGAGGTCAATTTCGTTTTTTTTTATTTTTATTTAAAGACTACATTTTATCAAAACTCTCTGCTCTAAAATTAGGATTTCGATTTGTTCACATAAGTTTAGAAAAGTCAATTTGTTAACAGAATCAAAAACAAAAATCTAGTGATAGCCTGCCCCTGTCTGAATGTGCAAATAATCTCTTTTTTCTTTGTGTCGTTGGGATAGACTATCAATAAAACAATCACTTTATTGTAATCATTTATTCTTAAAATCATTTGTTTTTACAATCATTTCTTTCTCCCTTTAACTCAAGAACAAAACATATGACAGCACCTGCGCCGATGACGTAATTCGCAAAATGCCAATAATATTTTCAATTGAAAACGCACAGTAAATAAAATTGTTGGGTGTTTAGAGCGTAGCAAATTTATTCTAGTTTGTTTATAGCTAAACTTTATCATACAAAAATAGGCTCTAAATAGACGGTATTTAAGTTTTAAGTCGCGTGATCGAGTCTGGGTGAATTCGCCCGGTTGGGATTACATGGAATTTCGCTCCGGTGCGATAAAGCCCGGTTAGAGTCTGAGAGGTATTATAAATCTTTTTCAAAATGTGACCCTCTGTTGCGAATACAAGCTTGCAACCTTTTTCTTATTTCTGTGGTTGTTGTTTCCATCCATCCGCAGTACTTCTTTTATAGTTTCGAATGCGGAGTTAATTCTTTGTGTCAATACGTCTCTTGAGGGAACTTCCGTGAAATAAACTAATTCTTTGGCCCGTCCCCAGACGTAAAAATCCAACGGGGTAGATCTGGTGATCGTGCGGGCCTCTGCCTATCCAGGAATTTGGAAATGAGTTATTGAGGAATTCTTGAACTTCTCTCTGAAAATGCGCTGAACAACCATCGTGTTGAAATACAATAGGCACGTCTTCTTCAAATATCGGAACCTCGGCCAGCAATTCGGGTAAAGCAGTTTCCAAAAACTCTAAATAGGCAGGCCCGGTCATTTTATAAATTTTTGTAAAGGTCGCTTGTCCAATTGGAACAAATCTAGTTATTTTTTTTTAGGCGCTTATGTTACAGAATTCAACTTATGAAAAATAATGCTGTTAAATAAAAACAATACTTTAAGAGAAATTGACCTCTCTAACAAAATCATATTTTTTGAGGCAAAATTTTAATTTTTTAGTAAAGTGTCGTATACCGTTAGAAAGGTCATAAACTACAGAACTTTTTAAAAGAAAACGAAATTCTCAATACCTGGTACTTTTTTTGTAAATAAATTTTAAAGTTGAATTTTATTCATACCTTCACCATTGTTTTTTTAAAAAAAAGTGCATTTTCTTAATTATGGATGTAAATTGGGACAAAAAGTGTTGTTTTTATGAAAAAGCATACATTACAGAATCCAATTGGAAAAAAGAATTGCTGTTATAATGAAAAATAAAAAGTTAATGGGGTTTTAATTGCGGTAGTTATGAAATTTTAAGAAAAAAGGGCAAAAAATCATATCTCCATAGCCGTAACTCTTTAGACCAAGGACTAAGGATGGAAAGGTAGGAAATGACCCCACCAGCACCCCAAAAAATTCTGTCAGTCCATGCGCCAAACACCCTGTATATATCAAAAAAGTAGGTATTTAAAAATAGTCATACATAACTTTTTTCACACAGTTATGAAGTTATTAGCTTTCTGATGACATATATGCCGTCGTTATTGTTTCCAGGACCGTTTTGTCCGGTTCTCCTTTAAAGTAAGGCAGTGTATTTCGGATTTTTCGGATATTTGATTTGATCCATTTGGTTGAACAAGATCCATAAGCTAGGTATAATGTCCTCAAATGAGCCCTGCTGGGCTCTTTCAATATTAACACAAACACTATCTGTAATCTTCTATGCGTGTGTATGAAATTGAACTCCTTCTAAACGGCTGGACCGATTTGGATGAGATTTTTTGTATGTGTTCAAGTGGATTCGAGAATGGTTTGGATTTACAATTGGACCCGGTAGGTGGCGCTGCTATAAGGGTCCATCATGGGATACGGGTGTTCTTAAGCGGACGAATGATTTGTTTGTTTTGTTGTCATGGAAACTGTCATAGCGGTACGAAGTCCGCCGGTCAGCTAGTAGCTTAGAGGCGTATTATATATATATATCTAAGGCTAGTAGTATATATAAATCCCATCAAAAACAATACTTGTCAAAAAAACCAAGTCTCGCAACTCAGTTGTTCTGCGGTAAAAAGTTGTGAGATCCATGTAATACCAAGTCGGTTATTAATTTATTCATTCTCTACTTAAGCGACTTTCTGTTTTATATAAATATATTGAGACTTGGCCATCGCACTAAATAATTGAATTTACATGTGTTTTCAGGCGATTGAATTTACACGTGTTTTCAGGCGATGGCCAAGTCTCAATATATTTATATAAAACATTAAAGAATGTTATGGACCACGATCGTGGTCTTAGAGACTGGACGTATTAAGACAGAAAGTCGCTTAAGTAGAGACTGAATAAATTAATAACCGACTTGGTATTACATGGATCTCACAACTTTTTACCGCAGAACAACTGAGTTGCGAGACTTGGTTTTTTTTGACAAGTATTGTTTTTGATGGGATCTCATTTCTTTTTGTATTTTGTAGAGACAGTTCTACTTTTTTCCTTTCGATTTGGCAGGGGCACTACCATGCACCTATATTTATATGGGACTAGCTTAAACCCGCGGCTTCGCACGCAATAATAATAATTGCCGTAAAATAAATAAAATAAAACATCGTTACGAATAAAGCCAATATTGAAAAATTTAACTGAACCTATTATTCCATTATATTATACATGAATCAGTGGATTCATTAACTGCACATGTAACTTTGTAATCCTATACATTTATATAGGATTACAAAGCTATTTATGCAGTTGGTGTATCTAGAAAACTGGACCGAAATTGCAAAATATTTTAGTTTTTCCTTGATTCATACACCAAACACTACTTATATTCCAAATTTGAAGCTTCTAGGTCTGCTAGAAGTGCCTTAGAATTTTGATGATCGGTGAGTCAGTCAGTGAGTGACAAAATTAAGAAATTTGACCCGTTATAATTCTTAAAATACTGGTTCAAATTGAATGAAATTTGAAATATACGTGTCTTTACAATGCCTGCATGGTTACTGAAAATTTCAGTCTTCTAGTTTTATCCACAACGAAGTTACAGGGGGTCGAAAATGGTCTGAATTGCTTCGAGAAAAGGATGGTACGGCCGCGACGCTTTTTTGCTCGACTTGGTGGGGGCACGGCCGTGCCCCCAGATGTGTACTTTTTCATATAATGATAAGTAGATATGTTATTTTACGATGCACAGGGCTTGGCAAGCGTGGTGATAAAGCAATACTTATCTATTGTGGTGACATTGTCAAAATGGTGGAGGCGTTTGCCCAGCAGTGGGATAGATTATAGGTTGTATTTAACTTTTTAATCTGTGTTGTTGGAATCTTATGGTCTTATATTATATTTTATTATATTATCTGAAGGAGCCCAGTAAAATATATAATAATGTGAGTTTTCTGTGTCGATTTGAAATATTATATTACTATAAAAATTATACTATATTATACTATAAAAAATTTACAGACAACATAGTTATGACAAGTAGGATAATGTGTTGTATAACTATAAAGTATATTATACATATAGGAGACATACTATTATGTTAATGAGGCATGTATAATTAATACCATGAGAATTCCAGTTTAATATTAAGTATATTTTTTCTGTTGCTAACATTAGGTAAGTTATTTGTCATAGTGAAGGCGCGGCCGTAGTATTACTTCAAAGTAAGGTTTAGTCTACGATTGAACTCTAAGAAGAAGTGGAAATGCAATTTGAAAAAATACGAAGTCATCAACATCCGAACTTAATACTTTTACAAATATTGAAAGTTCAGAATTACAATTTGAAAAAATTAGTTTAGACTAAGTATTAAATATATAAAATCACGTTTTATTCACTGCAAATATTTTGAGAATTAATTATAATGATATATACATACATATAGGTATAAATTATTTTTATGAAAAAACCTTAAATTTTTATACGCTAGTTTTCAAGAAAAACGCCAAAAGACATTTCGTTTAAAAAGTAAAATAAAGCACTTTTAACTTTAAAATAAAGCAAATTAAGCAATAAAACAATTCAAAGGAGCCGAAACAGAGAGGCCGCAATGCCTTCACCGCATACACGTGATTAGATGTTTTGTCAAAATATTTGCAGTTGATAAAATGTGACCTTATATAGTATATTAGTGAATAGTTTTGTGAATAATTAGTTTAGTATAAGGACTGAATAGTAGTATATACCACCAGTTCTGATTTTGGGAGAGCCTTTGACCGAGAAGAGCTGGCAAGAAACTCAGGAGGCTTATTTCTTTTAATAGTGGTGGTTTACCCGCCACCACGTGGGTGACCCAGGGTGCCTGGTGTCTGGGGTCAGGACACCCACGAAAAGAGATGGGTTAGTGCTGATCTTAGCGTCGCACGGAAGCCGCATAATAGGAACATTTATGGCATTTCTATACCTAGCAACGCTTACCCTACTGTTATCCACTTTACTATGCCAAAGTAATAAAATAACATTGTTACATGAAACGGTGAGCTTTACAGTCTAATTTGGGTAATAAAAGAAAGGTTCCCGCCAAAATTTGAACCGGTTGTATTATGTTTTAATCGTCAATCGATTATACAGGTGCACTTTTGCGTAACACGCCGCCATTATAAAAACGAGTTACGGTTGTGAGATGCACATTTTATGTCCATAAATATACATAAAACCTATTTTGATCGAAAACTTTTAAAACAAATGTACTTAAGTAAAATGAAATTTGCTCATCGACATTTTACAAAAACACAAATGTTGAAAAAATTTCCACGAGCAGGATTTGAACCTGCACCCTTCTGACATACCGGGTCAGGTGCTCTCCCAATTGAGCTATCGTGGTTCTAACCAGCCCGCCGAAATTATTCAACATTATTTACTTTTTACTTTGAAAGCCAAAGACGATTCAATGTCAACATTGGTAATCATACCAGGGGGACGATTTTTGAATGTGAACACAGGCGATCATGAAATCAAAACTGACACCAAATACACTATGAAATACAATATTTTTTGCATTATTCACAATTTTATTAATAAGGGGGTGCAGCGCGGACGCAAAACTGCGAGTTTCAAGTTTCTTTATGATAGCGAGCGAGCGGCGCGTGGCAGTGGTATGACAACGACGCACGACAACGAATACGCACGCACACTAATATCTGTACAGAGTAGGCTGGTGATTTAATTAGAGCAATGTTTACTTTCGTAAAATCATAGGCGTTTGGGTAAAAAATTATAAAAGTCTTAATATTTTCATATTCATGTTTTTTAATTGAAAAATAAGACAACAGTGACCTGCGGAATATCAATACAAACATTTTGATGTCGGATCATTGTTTGTTTTGCTATATTTACAAAGTTTCTGAAGAAATAAGTTTTTAGATATCATTATTTTACGTAATGTTTATGCAGTTTCTGGGTATTTGTTTCAAAATCCAATACAACCATGACCTTGTGAAAGGATCAAGCTAACCTACACTAGTCCTTTTAATGTATAAGACCTATTCAGCGCCTAGCACCAGTGACTTAAAAACACGTAAATTTTCAAATTCCGGGTGTCACCCCCTTAAGTGTAGGTACATTAAGTTCGAGAATTATCGGCGTCAAAAATTAGTTGACAGTGATTACAAATTCAGTCGCTTATTTAAATATTAACGTCCAAAATTCGTATTTTTTACTACTGATCTATAGATAGATCAAAACTCTAACCCAGTTCCAGATGACCTAGAAAGTTCAAAAAGACAAATGTTGAAAAAATTTCCACGAGCAGGATTTGAACCTGCACCCTTCTGACATTCCGGGTCAGGTGCTCTTCCAATTGAGCTATCGTGGTTCTAACCAGCCCGCCGAAATTATTCAACACTTTTTACTTTGAAAGCCAAAGGCGCCCATTCAATGTCAACAACTACCGTCACTAACACCTGACAGACACTGACATCACACTGGAATGTCAGAAGGGTGCAGGTTCAAATCCTGCTCGTGGAAATTTTTTCAACATTCGTGTTTTTGTAATTTGTTCGCAACAAAATTTGCGTTAAAAATTATTTGAACATTTAGAAAGTTCAAATTTAGCATCCAGATAGGTAGTTGGGCGAATACAAAGGAATAAATCAGAAACTTGTAAATTTTTATCAATTTAGTATATTTTTCAATTAATTGATTTTATTAGGAATACTTACTTATAGATGCCTGTAATGTAAGAATCAGCAATCAAAATCGATGTCAGCCGGTCTTTACTTCACGTGAATATATAACGAGTGAATAGTGGCGAAAACTATGTTGAAAAACTGTGTCGACTAGGTAATGGTACCATTACCCTACCTACTCTCGTCCTTCTCCCAAAAAATGGTAGATGGAGTATCAGAATGACCAATTTTGAGTAAACTCGCCGTTAGTGACATCGACATCACATTTAGCATAATCGAAGTTGGACTCCGTATTAACTAACATTAATGATGGGTTGCTAGCCGTTCGTCTGAAGTGCGAGCATCTTGGAATCCTTGTCGCTTTCAGCTCTTATGACATGCACGGGAAGGTAGGCAGCTGATACATTCTTATCACGTTCCAGACCGGCATGGAACACAACAATAAAACAATATCGTTTTTTAATCTATATATTAATACGTGAAGCCAAAACTTTGTACCCCTTTTTACGAAAATTGCGCGGACGGAGGAGTATGAAATTTCGCACACTTATAGTTTATATAGAGAAGAATTGCTGAATGTTAATATTTTGTTTAAATTACGCATAAAAAATACATTAAGTCAATAAAACAAACATTACACACACTACCAGGTATTTGACACACACGCATATAATACTCTTTTCAAAAATTTCGAAAATGGAAGAGGAGCGGCCGAAATCTGTCAATGCCAATCCAAACTCACATTCTATCTTTTTAAATTTTTCATTGCTTAGGATACAATCCGTGCAGCCTAATAAAATTACGGTCGAATTTCGACCACTGGGCGTCCACTAGTAAGTATTAATATACTTAATTTCATTCAGGTAAGTATACATTGCATAATTGTCATCATCATCTCTGTTTCTTGATGTCACTCGGCAAACGTCGTGTTTTGGCTTTCGTCGGATTTCTATCAGTTAGTACTTTAGTAAATCAAAAAGATAATCACGTAAAAATAGCTCTAAGACACAATTGCACTTATCATTTATAACTCAGCATTCTCAAGGCGCTAACACCAATATAATTAATCATCATCAAATCGATTTGGAAGCATCTTTCTTATTTATTTTTTAATGACTGATTTCTAATGTTATTCATTCATATATATTCACACATTCGTATATTACGTATGTTTTGTCTAAATTAGTCTAATTAGTTTTTAGTGTTTAATTGTCTTTATTTCTATGCATGCAGTGTTTACCTATAATTAGTTGTTACACTTAGCTTAAGTAACTTGTAAGAGTCTATAGTAGTATTAATGTAAACAACTGTTGGTAAACCTATTAAAATAAAATAAAAAAAATAAAATAAAAAAAATCATCATCTTCATCATCACCGTAAGCTGTCCAACAGTGGATTAGTGTAAACTAATTCACTGTTGGACATAGGCCTCTCCAAGTGTACGCTCCGGAACCACTCACATCCAGCTAAGAACTAATTAAGAAGGAATAATCATCAGTCCTAACTTTAGGCAGTTTTAGAGCTTAATTATTTTGTCTAATAATATAACAATATTATTAATAATTATAATACAGTTAGCAAGCTCAGGAAATTGCCAGTTGGGACGCGCTTCATGTTGTGTTTTCCATTTGGTACGACACTTATAGGCCTAATATATATATTTTTAAATTCCTTATAGCTAAGCAATTGGCCATCATCTCCCTTGATGTTAAGTGATGATAAGGCCGAAGGAAGCTTACCTACTACCAGATCTTCTTATTCGGCATTACCTCATCATCCTTATCATCTCAGTCAAAAGATGTCCACAGCATAAAGGCCTCCCCCATGGATCTCTATAACGACCAGTTTTATGCTGCTCGCACCAGTATTTCAAAATTCAAAATCATATATTCAGTTTGGGCCATAAATTAGCATGTATGAATGTCACTATGCCATCGGTTTGTAAGTCTACACGGGACAGACATTGTTCTGAGAAGAACTAGCAAGATACTTAGCAAGGCCATTTCTTTTCTCCCTTTCTTATACAGCGTCAAAATATTGATCACTGTCCGATCATAGAAGGACACTTTTCATTACATCCAGCGGTTACTCGCGTCCTTTACCAGTTCGTCGGTCCACCTTGTTTTAGTCCTGCCTACACTGCCTCTTCCGGTATCTATACTTAATATTATAAAGCTGAAGAGTTTGTTTGTTTGTTTGGTTGAACGCGCTAATCTCAAGAACTACTGGTTCGAATTGAAAAATTATTTTTGTGTTGAATAGTCCATTTATTGAGATCGGCTATAGGCTGTATTACATTACGCTATGAGTAATAAGAGTGGAGCAGCAATGAAAAATGTTGCAAAAACGGGAAAATATCTTTTAACGCGAGTGAAACCGCGGGGCACATCTAGTTTCATAATACTTAGACAATCATTTTTACGCAAAATAAATTATAATTCAATTCGCCTCATATTTAATTTTGATTTCATTTAATAAACACAAAGGTTAAAAGAACAAGGTACCCCAACACAAATATTTGCACTACTGGGGTTGTCTCACTACAAATTATGTATTTTATTGGTAAATAAAAAACTATATTATCTTTTATATTACTTTGAATGTTTGCATTCACAAAGTTATATATATAGTTACAAGATAAACGTCGAGTGGGAATCGATTATTTTGTATTATCTTGTAAGTAACTATTTTATATTTATTTGGTCATGGTCTGCTCTTGCATACTATTATTTTTGTTATTATAAACTATAGTTTAACTTTTTATTAGTGTTAACAAAATATAATGTTTATAAGTAATTTATAATTATTCTAAACAAACTTAAATACAGAAGTTAACTTTAAAAAAAAAACAGAGAAAAAATAATTAGAAATTAAAAACTAAAGACCTATACATAAAAGATGTCCTCCAACTGTGGGCTCATGGGAACGGTCCCAAGAATGCTGGCAACATTGCCCCTTTGGATTACCAAACTAATACGCTGGCAAAGGTAGCTGCCAGCCTTCCTGTCACCGGAGGCCTCAATAAGGCGAGCACTTAACTCTTTGACCAGCTGCTTTGCCTCCGGCCCCCATGGACCCATTGTTTCCACCGCAAACGGAACAAATAAATAATTTCGACCTAGGTTTGCGTATTTGTGCCGTTTGCTATTTTCAGCGCTTACCGCAGCAGCCCCCACATGAAGTGAAGTGGCGCGAACATGCGAGGGAGCCACGGTGTCAGCACAGGTTGCATCCCACACCAACGGCCTGCCAAGCTTCCAGGGCCAGATGGTCATTCCGTCAGGTCTCTTGCCATCGCTGCGAGAGATACCAGCTGGCTCTAGGACAGCTGGTAAACCAATGGTGGCAAAAGCACTGCGGATGATGCTGTTAAGTGTCGAGTGACGCATCATACGGCAATCAATTTAAAAAAAAATGTTTTTTATAAAACAGTTTGTGTCCGCCGTGTCGATACCAGTGGCGACCGCACGCCCCAGGCAAGCGTATCATACCGCGTTACAATTAAGCCTGTTTCGAGGAACGGCGGCCTTTGGCTCGGCTACCGTGATTAGATGGTACGAGATAAGGCTGGGGAGCCAATAAAACATATATATGTATATGTATATGTTATGTGTAGTGTTATTGCAAACAACAAATGCGGGGTTCTGCGTTTCGACGGGTTTTTGATAGGATTTTATTTGTTGTAAAGAATGCTTAGTTGGAAAGGGTAATGCTTTAATGCAGTCTTTCCCAAAGTGGGCGATAACGCCCCCTTGTGGGCGCTGGAGGCCTAGAGGGGGGCGACAAGGGGCCCGAAAAAATTGGAGGGCGCTGATGTGATTTATAACTTCAGCTACTTCATAATTTAAAATTCACTGAAATTAAAATCCTCCTACTACACATGCACACACATTTTAATGCGCTCACAACTATTTTTATTTTAAGATATTTGGTATGTAATAGCTGTCAAACACTGAGAAATGTTCGTGTTTAGAATATAGGTTAATTTAAACTCCAGACTAATATGTTAAAGAGGTTTTTAAGGTGAAAAAAATGGGGGGCGCTACAAAATAACTAATTTTCAAAGTGGGCGTTAGACGAAATAAGTTAGGGAACCTCTGCTTTAATGTCTGTGGTGTTTTCTTGTATTTAAGGAGTTTTTACTGTTAATTATCAAAAATATTGATTATTTTTATTGCAAAAAAAAAAAGAAATATATGTTTAGTACAAGAAAACCAGCAGTGTCCTTTTATTTTGGGTTCCAATATTCTGAAGTTTTAAAAGAAAGAGAAAGGGATTACTTTTGATACTTTCTTACTGTTTTACGAATCATGTGCGAAGTGTGTGAGTGGCATTGCTAAGAAATAAATTGTTAGTTACCTTGTTATTTAATTCTCAAATTAAAAATATATTATATTTGCATTACTCGTTCCAACGCCTCGGTAGCTTAGTGGTAGAGCGTTCGACCCGGTACTCGAAGGTCCCGGGTTCAATTCCCAGGTCGGGCAAAATGTATTTCGGATTTTTCGATGTATAGCCCGGGTTTGTGATCAGCAACCCGCATTTGGCAAGCGTGGTGATTAAGCCATCAATTGTAGCGATGACTTGATTTCAAAGGCCTCTGCCCAGCAGTGGGATAGTTATAGGCTGTTAACTTACTTACTCGTTTCAAACGCCGTTATGGATCTTGCCACTTTTTTTTTTTTCATTTTGTTGATGGCTTCGTGCGATTAGCACATTTAGCCAGTGTCAAAGTAATTTTTCTAACAAGTAATACATAAATAAACAATATTTCTTTTCTGTATGATGATGATGAATGATAATAGAAATGAGAAGTGAGAAATGATATACCACCCAACCCCTCGAGTTTCTCAGTAAAGATGTGGGGTTTTACTGAGTTCTCGGGCGGACTTCTTGAGAGAATTTGAAAAGTGACGTTGCACTGTTTTGTTTCATTTGCCAACACTCATGCACACTCACGAACACTTAACGGTTAATAATCCACCATTATTTCACATTAATATTCAACATAACACAAATTTTAGAAAATAAAACAAAACCGCAGACATGACTCTTCACTTTCCCGCCAAGAAGCATCTTACCACTTCGAAACTTACTTAGTAAATTCGAAATTTAAATTAGTTCTAGCTGTCATAGTCTGCTTATAAATTAAAAAACGTCACGTATGACAGAAACGAGCATAACACGTCCGTAGTACATACTTACCTACAAACAACGCCCTAAAAAAGGAAAAAACTATAAATAACACATACCTACCGCCAGGTAACAGTATATTTTTTATCGCAAACTAACAATTACAGTTCGTACCGTCGGATGCAGACGTCACAAATTAGTGACCACGAGTTCTCCCCTCAATGTCACCCTAAGTTGAGGTGCGGCCGCCATATTGGACCGCCACAGACTAACCAATCGAACATTAGCTGTGGTGTGGCAAAGAAAATATTTAAATTTGGAATTTGGAACACGCAATGTTGACTCTCTGTAATTCGGAACGGATTTAAGTCTGACTTTGGATAAGGCTATTTTAAAACGTCTACAATCGTACTTCAGTCGCCTAATTCTAACATTTAGGTGACTAACCGTACCTATTTGTAACGAATTAATCGTTATTATAATGATACAACATACATCGACAACATTCCATCGCGCACAAAGAAATTTGGTGACTCGTTTCTTTGTCGCACCTCCAAAAGATGGAATAGTCTAACAGCACACGTTTTCCCTCCTTCCTATGACATGGGGTCCTTCAAACGAGGCGTGAAGAGGCACCTTGTGGGCCGGCAGGGTGAGAGTGACTGATGCTGCTTTGTTTTCACGCTGCACCAGTTGTCTTCGCGTCTGGACTCCGTTTCCACTTAACATCAGGAGGAGTGGAGTAATTAGCAGAGCTATGATTTAAAAAAAAATTTAAAAAAAAGATATTGATGTCATTACCAGCTCACTTTTAAGACCCCACTGCTGGGCACAAGCCATCCCTATGATTGGATAGGGAGAACAGGTTATAAATCACCACACTGGCCCAGTGCGGATTGGTGGTTGTTTACGACTGATAAGTAGTGCATTCGGGATCAACGGCTTTACGTGGATTCCAAAGCACGGAGGAGCTCGAGATGTTATAATTTTGGTCATCCGATGCAATCTCAGACCGGGCGCGTTAACCACTGCGTCATAAAGTTAAAAAAATAAAATAAAATAAAAAATTGTTTATTTGTCTCAAACACAGTAAAATAAAATAAAAATACAACGCACATTGACCAACATAACTTGACGTTGAGACAAAAAGGTCTATGACTCAGTGGCTGCGGGGACCCGCAGCCTCTGCTATTCTGCCATAACCAATAACAATAAAATAATTGGTGAGCATATTACTTATTTATAAAAGACGCGGACAGCATACGATATTACACATAAAAAAAATACACATGTACACAAAAATTCACTTATTACAAACAACAGCCGGGTGGCTAATCATATCAATGATCCTATAGAAGTATGTAGATAGAAGTTCCTATAGACGTATTTATTAAAACTAGTGGTCGCCCAGTGGTCGAGATTCGACCGTACTCTTATTAAGGCTGTACGGATTAAAAAAGATAGAATGTGAATTTGGATTGGCATTGACAGATGTCGGCCGCATTAAAAACTAACAATAAGTTGTGTCTTATAAAAAAAAAAAAAAAAAAAAAAGTTGTGTGTCAAACACATATGCGTGTGTGTCAAATACATGGTAGTTGTGTAATGTTGTTTTTGTTGATTTAATGTATTATTTAAGCATAATTTTTAAAAAATATTAAAATTCGGATAACCTTCTCTATATAAATTATAAGTGTGCGAAATGTCATACTTCTCCGTCCGCGCAATTTTCGTAAAAACGGGTACAAAGTTTTTGCTTCACGTATTAATATATAGATCTATATTAAATAAGATACTATTAGATAAGTGTTAAATATCATATATATTAAAAGACGCAACCCCATCAACCCCACATAATGACATCAAAATTAGTTTTAAAAGTTTATTTGCATGCTGTGTAACACGGGATTCATCATCATCATCATCAGCCTATAAACGTCCCACTGCTGGGCACAGGCCTCCCACATGATCAATAGCACGTGGGGATATTGGGCCATCACGCTGGCCCAATGCCGGTTGGTGGGTTTTAACGACTGCCATCTTACGACAACAACCGGGACCAATGGCTTAACGTGCCTTCCGAAGCACGGAGAAGCTCGAGATGTTTTTTAATTGATCACCCATCAGGCGACCCGGCATTGCAAAAGTTACTTAGCGGGCAAGATCGCCGTCGAGCTCCTCGACACGGGATTATTGTCTTGTATATAAATGTGTAATTTGTTTTTATGCTTCCTCTAAGGTACATACTAACGTAGGTACTATTTACTCTAATGTAAATTCATCATCATCATCATCATCAGCTCATTTTATGTCCCCACTGCTGGGGCACGAGCCTTCCCTATGGATGGATAGGGAGAACGGGCCATAAACCACCACGCGGGCCCGGTGCGGATTGGTGGTTGTTAACGACTGCTAATGCAGCCGGGACCAACGGCTTTACGTGCCTTCCGAAGCACGGAAGAGCTCGAGATGATAAATTGTTGGTCACCCATCCGATGACCGGCCTTTGCGAAAGTTGCTTAACCTCAGCACTCGCAGACCGGGCGCGTTAACCACTGCGCCATCGAGCTCCTCTTAATGTAAATTGGCAGACTCGATTTAACGGGTAATTCTCGCTAGAACTCACAAGGCAGAAAATCTAAAACCACTTTGCCTTTTCATGGAGAGACTTTGCCGATCGCTCCAAAAAGTCCGGTCACGCTAAAAATGCCGTTTTCAGCGTCACCTTTTAAAGGCCGACGCATCTGCGATTCCTCTGGTCATGCAGGTGTTCATGGGCGGCGGTGATTGCTTCCCATCAGCTGACCCGCCTGCTCGTTTGCCTCCTTCTAATATATAAAAAAAACCTGACTTTTTAGGGGCAGCGTCGTCAAGCCGTGTGAACAAAACACCGTCAGAGGTTTTCTAGAGGGACGGCATCACGCACTAGTGCGTGTCACCGTTTCCTACTAGATTCTCTGAGGAGTTCGGATCATATCGGGAGCGGAACCACCCGAGGGCGTCTCTAACGGCTAGGACCTTGGTTTGGGTTGACGGAGTCGTGGGGGTAGGACCACTTTGTCCAATCTAGGAATTAAACCCATCCTGGGTTCAGCATGTGGGACTCTCCTCCTCTTTCCTCGTCTACTTGATAAGCAATAGACATTGATTAATATTGACTCATCTTTAAAGGACAAACAAAATTTGTGGACATGTCCCAAAGTAATCTAATCAATTTAAAAGCTTTTCCTATCGAATTAATCTAAGTGAAATGTGTGCTAATGAAATTTTCAGTTGTAGCACGCTATCTATATTTTTCCTGTTTGAGTAAACATTATAATATTGACATTTAAAGAACATGTCGTCAACATTTATTTGTTTTAACAAGTATTTGATTGAAGTTTTATAATATTTTTTCAACACCATACTGCCAGACCAAAAGATACTGTAAGCTCTTTCTGCGTAAAACGGAACGCACCTGATTAAATTTAATTGAGGGTATACAAGCTACTAACTAATTATGAGACCACCAACACCCCAGTCTCCCTGTGACCACGAGCCCTGCAAAGGGTTCGAAACGTCAGGATAAACATTAAAAAGTAATGTGTAAAATAAACGCGAGTAGATCCGTAAAAGTTGTTTCATTTAAATATCTTTTTTGTTAGTAAAGTATAGAAAAACTAAAGACAAGGTCTAGAAAACAGCTGTAATACCAGCGATGACATACGGTGCCGAATGTTGGGATATTAAGGCGAAGGGTAAGGCACACTAGCGCCACCAATTGATAATTTGACAATTACTAACGGACCGGATCTTTTTTTAAACATTGCGTACCGTCCGATAACAGGAAAGCATCCATAGTATTTATTTAATAATTGTGCACTACTTTTTGTTGCGTGGTTTATTCACAAAACGGGCTATCGCATTTATTCACAAACAATGGCCACTTTTGGTGTTAGCGAATGAATACAAAAACAAACCTAAAAGTAGTGCACAATTATTAAATAACAGATGTTTGCCTAGTGTCGGAAGTTCCGCAATGTTTGAAAAAAAATCCAGTTTAGCAGTTATCAAATTAAATCCATTAGCGGCGCTAGTGTGCCCTTTGCGTTAAGAAGGCACATGAACACCAGCTACGTGTCAGTGAAATGGAAATGCTTAGATGGGCGGCCGGCGTCGCTAGACCAGACAAAGTGCGCAATGAGCACATCAGAGGAAGTTTCAAGGTTACGCCAGTAGCAGAAAAGGTTACTGAAAGCCGTTTGAGATTGTATGCCCATGTAGAGGCGACGACCATGTCGTGAAGCAAGTTTGACCGCCTTGGTCTAGTGGCTAAGACCACCGGTTTAACCCAGAGGTCCCGAGTTCGATTCCCAACGGGGGGTACATGTTTGTGTACTCGGTTTGGTTAGGGTTAGCTACCACCATCTTATCTAAATAAGTCGCCATAACTAGAACGGCTAGAGCTAAGATAGTCAGTGCCTCACTACTTGAGGATCCCGGGTGAAGATGCGCTTCCATCATTAGCCTTATCATCACTTAACATCAGGAGAGTCAAGGCACAGTGCTTAACCGTAAAATATTTTAAAAAACTTTATCCCTCCCGAACAACAGGAGAGGCCGAGAAAGACCCCAAGACAACTGGTGGTTAAAAGACCTAGACCGGGCCCAGCTGAATCCAGCGACAACCCAGGACAGAAAGTCCTGGTGCTTCAGAACGAGGAGAGCTGACCCCAAATAGTTTGCTTTGAGGGTGTTGTTGGGGCTGCCGCGTTTCTGCAGCGCATCGGGTATGTTTGCCGAATATCGAGTGGATTGTTTTTACACGAGCATGCGTAAGCGGTGCACATCTCTGGTGCGCAGGGTACGCGCCAGCCCTAACAGGATCCTCAAAGTGTTTTCAAATCGATTTGACTGCCAGTACATGAACCATGCCGCTATGGTTCATGTAGTGACATCATAACAATATGCCCAATTTTGATTTTAATTTAATTGTAATTTTATTTTAATTGCGATTTTTATTTTTTTATTTAAATTTGATTTTTTATTTTAATTTTGTTTTTAAATTTGATTTCAATTGTGATTTAAATTATTTTATTAAATTTGATTTTGTAATAATATTATTAATGAATTGCCTGTATGATCTAAAGTTGTCGAAATAAATGCATTTTATTTATTTATTTAAATAATCATCATCATCATCATCATCTCAGCCAAAAGACGTCCACTGCTGGACAAAGGGCTAATAATAGGCCTAATAATTTGCAATGTTTGTCTCTACTTGCCGTCTTCTTTTACTAACTTACTAAGTAAGCTGCCCCGGCGGACTTCGTACCGCTTTGACAGTTTCCATCATTGAGTTAAATATATATCAATGGTTTCCACAACAACAAAACAAACAAATCATTTTGTATTGGAAAATTAAATTTGTCGTTTTTAGTATTTTATATATGTACCTATATATTTTTTAATATTCCCTATGTTACTCAGCGCTAATGTAGCATTCTAATGGTGAAAATTTTTTTTAAATCGGTCCACTAGTTTTTGAGTTTATTCGTTGCAAACATACATACATACAAAAATACAAAGGTTTCCTCTTTATGATATAAGTAAAGATATTTTTTTTAATATAGCCTTTGTTACTCAGCGCTAATGTAGCATTCTAATGGTGAAAGAATTTTATAAATCGGTCCAGTAGTTTTTGAGTTTATTCGTTGCAAACATACATACATACATACATACAAAAATACAAAGGTTTCCTCTTTATAATATTAGTTACTAAATAAAACAAAAAAGTTGCACCAAATATTGGAATTGATCTTAATGGAATGTGTAACAAGAATTATGAGTCATTTCTGAAAATGCCCAGAAATAATTCGGCTTAATGGAAAAACACCAAATAGTTTTTCCTCTCGGTAATAACTTGTTGGTGGTTTTTCCTAAAAAACACAAAGGAGATCGAATAATGTCGAAAACTTTATGGTTCATGAGCACCGACGGAAGATAAACCTCAGAATAATAAAGTCAAAATGGCGACTTGATATTTCAATAAACTATCGCGTGGAAGGTATTTAAAATTCGAACATGTTAAAAGAGATTTGACACGTCAAAATTCATTTGTTACAATTTTAAATAAATCTAGTAGATAATGGTTTTACTTGTGCATGGTTTGTGCCTAATGTGCGTAAACGACGGCGCGATGGTACCTACCTATCTACTAAATAAAACGTTTATATATACTTAATAAGGTTCCCAACATTTTCATAAAAATAGTTTTTTCTATTTATTCTCTAAACTGATACTTAGATCTAATTATGGTAAAAAGGTACCTATGTCATGAAAGTCCTATAGCATAAAAGCCACGTTCTTGTCAGTGTAGGTAGCATTTTCCATGTTTTTTCACGAAAGCCAATAGCTTGGTAAAACATGAACGAAAACTAGAAATAAAGTCTGTGCCCAATAATTTATATAAAATGTCATCGAAAACATTCACTTTACAAAACGAAAACTGTCTTTAGTTCCGCTACTCAACGCTAGATGGCGCTAGCCGCCGCCCATTCAAGGCTTCCACCATTTTAATTGCACTTAACAAGTTGTTGTTTAACTGCCTTTTCTCCAACGCAAGAATCCGACCGACCGTCATTATTAATCGTTTAATCACTGCGTTTCTTAATAAAAATATGTTTTAATGATTTAAAGTTTCACATGAAATCATTAGTGGAGTTATTGAAACATTAGGGCGTCATGAAATACTGTTTTTTATAACTGCTACATTCACAATAAACTGTTTATTTTGTTATTCAGTATCATTTAATCAGTTAAGGCTACAAAAGTTAGCCCTTATGAATGTCACTAAGTATGCCATCGGTTCGTCTATAGGACGGAAGACCTTGTACTGGGAAGAACAGGCAACAAGGACACTTCTTTCTCCCATATTTTGTTATTCAGTATCATTTATATATCATTTATGTTATTAATTAAAATAATGACCTTCACGATATGCACGTTATGTTTGGCGGGGGTTTTTTTTTAAAAATTTTTTTAATGCCTTATAAGACAGCTCTTGACCTCGATCTCGCCTGATGGTGAGCGTAGATGAGGTCTACGATGGAGCGAGCTGCCCCAGAAGATGCCTATTAACTCTCGCCTTGAAGGAATTCAGGTTATAAGTTTTTGGGAACACAGACGATGGCAGAGAATTCCACTCCTTGCCAGTGCGCAGTAAAAATGATGACATGAAGCGCTTAGTGCGACATAGTGGAATTTCTACTAGGTGGGGATGATATCCTGCAGTAGGTACGTCTGGAGATTCGGTGGTAAAAGGGCGATGGTGGTATGAGCTCGAAAAGCTCCCCGGCACACTCTCCGTGGTAAAGTCGGTAAAAAACACACAGGCAGGTGACACGACGCCGCCGGTGTGCGAGGCTGGTAAGCTTGGCCCCCTGTCCGCCCCGCCACCGTTCCTGGGGCTAACAACCTTCTCCCTTCTTCCGGCATTAATGCTCATAAACATCTCCAGCCTTGTCCTCTAGAAACCTTTTATCCATGAAGACATAAATAATAACCTATCCGCTTACCACGTCATCTATGCATGTGGCCATTACGTGGCAAAAAATTAATTACGTTTACGCCATTCCCTTTGTTTTTTATCTCTGGTTTCGTTGGATTTGTCAAAATTTATTATCATCGTCGAGCAAGGCAAATGGATTTAGGCCATACGGTTAAATCTCAATGATTATTAGTATGTAGTTTATTATATCATAGTAACGCCTCATTTTATATTTTTCCTTTTTTTTAAATATATATTACCTAGTATTTTGCGTGTATGTATATGTATAGTAATATTGTTTGATCATGGTATTTTTTTATTTTTATTATAAGTATTATTTATTTATTATATCTACGCCCGTCGTTGTGTCACTCAGCCCACCTGTGAGTGATGTGGGAGTATTATGCTGAGACAGGGTCCTTGTTGGCCTCACAGACCGTATTTTGTTTTTTTTTTATATCACTTTCCTCTTATTTTCTTTATTAATTTGTACGTTTTTTCTTTTTTATTGTTGTTTTTTCTCTACCTTTATTTGTCTTTGTTTGTATTTGTTTTTGTTTCTTGTTTGTTTTTTTTTCATTGTTTTATTCTAAATTTTATTTTTAATTTTTGTTTAAAATATTTCTATTATATTCTATTCTATATTTTTACAGCGTCAAAATATGGGAAATTGCCCTATCATTATAATATTATCATAGGCCTGTAACTTGCCCATTGTTTGGCAGAGACAAAGGCCTTTATCCACTTCATCATTTTGACCTAATACGGGTTGGTAGGTTCTCACGACTACTACCAACCAGGACAAACGGCTTTACGTGAATCACGAAACACGGTGCTTTATTTTGGTCACCCATCCGCTGTCTCGGCATCGCGAAAGTTGCTTAACATGCACGATCGCAACCTACTGAGTTTCACGGCAACATATTATACTTTTACATAAATGCTATGTTTCTTTTAATCACTTGCCCACGAAGGCCGTGTCGCAGTTGCACCAATCTTCGACAATTCAAGCCCAGTGTTCGCCTGCAGTTTTCGTCGCCAAAAAGTTATATAGAACGCCATTAAAATTTTACTGGATGATACTTAGGAAACAGGGTGGTCTGTATTCAATTGTCGCTTAAGTCACCAATCAGTTGCTTAACCCAATATTTTTTTATATTATCGGGTAAGCACAGTGCCTTGATCTCACCTGATGCTAAGTGATGATAAGGCCAATGATTAATGAACTAGTGAGGCACTGGCTATCTTATCTTTGGCTGCCGGAACACAACAATGCTACAAACATTGATGTTATGGCGACATATTTAGATAAAATGGTGGTAGCTAGCCAGGCGGACAAATAAGCCCTACCATCAACCAAACCGAGTACACAAACATGTACCCCCCGCTGGGAATTGAACCGGGAACTCTGGGTCTAAACCGGTGGTCTTAGCCACTAGACCACAGAAGCGGTTAAAATTTCAAGTAATTAAAGGAAAAGTGTCGAAGATTGGTTTCTGTCGAAGACTGGTGCCACTTCCCAACGTAAGGCTTTTAGACATACATAGGTAGGTATTTTGGATGTTGATAAAGGTTTTGGTGGTCCATTAACCCCAGCAATTGCACTGCGCCATCGAGCTCTTAAAAAAAATCCTGATAAATAAAAAATCAATACAGCATTTGTCGCTTTAAAAGTTAGCGAGTTAAAAATACATTTCAATTAGGTTTATAGCATGGTCTAGATTCTAGACGCTTTTTGCGGCACATCAAACGCGTCGGAGGCGGCAAACCGCTTTGATGGTCACAGATTATTTAACGAGATAAGCTTAATGATTAATGAGTTCTCGTTAAACTGAGTTGTCACTTAGGAAGCACTTTTTTATTGGTAATTGAAGGCTTCAATTAATAAGGTTGTATTGAAAGAGGTTCACACGGTTTGCTCGCCATTTTGAATATATTTAAGAAAACAAAATGGTCGCTCAATTGTCGAAATATACAATGTAATGTAAACGCCTATGTGGTCTAGTCGTTAAAACTACCGATCTTAGACCCAGAGGTCCGGGTACGATTTACTTTGTGTACTTTTGGTTGGTGGTAGGATTTGTTTGTCCGCCTGACTAGCTACCACCATCTTATATAAATATGTCGCCATAACATCAGTGTTTGTAGCATTGTTGCGTTACGGCAGCTAGAGATAAGATAGCCAGTGCCTCAGTAGTTGAGGACTCTGGGTGAAGTACTTACTCTTCCACCTTCGGCCTTTTCATCACCCAACGTCAGGTGAGATAAAGGCCAAGTACTTACCCAAATGATATATGTAAAAAAAACGAGCGAGCCTTACAGTAGTCGCGTAAGATGTTTCACATTTGACATCTCACCTTAGTAATAAGCGATTTTCTGAAAAAAATGGGTCAAGTATTACATCATTTTATAACTATAAAATAAATGCATTAAATACTCATGACATATCAAAATGACCTTTGATAGTCAAATGACACAATATGTCACATATAATAATAATATTTCATGTTCATAATATCGATTTTAACCCGACTTCCTGTTACACAGTTACACCGTTACACATTTACGAAATCCTTTCCACAAGCTTCCCCGACTTCCAGTTACACAGTTGTTACACATACTTCCGTCCCATTTCACGAAATTACTCCCACAAATTGCTTATATAGAAAGCGAACGGAAAGATGTTACACATCAAAAAAACCACATACATATTTGAATTCTATCTTTCTGCACGTGTTAATATATCTATCCTATAGATCAGGGATGCACAGACCGCGGCCCGCGGGCCGCATGCGGCCCCCCGGCAATTTTATTATTGTAAGCACAATGCAGTGCCACGCTTCAAACTAGTATATTATTTTTTTAATTAAATTTTGGCTGTTTTTATGTTTTTAATTTGTGTTGGTGGCCCGCCATTGGTTCATCATTTGTCCAAGTGGCCCATGGTCCCAATAAGTCTGTGCATCCCTGCTATAGATACATATAATAGGAGCTCGATTGCGCTGCGCTTCGGAAGTCGCGTAAAGCCGTTGGTCCGGCTGCATTAGAAGTCGTTAACAACCACCGCCCCCCACTGGGTCCGCGTGGTATTTTATGGTCCGTACTCCCTATCCATCCATAGGGAAGGCACGTGCCCCAGCAGTGGGGACATCAAATAAGCTGGTGATGGATAACTCGGAGTTTTTTGCCTAGCAGTCGAACAATACATAGACTATTACCTACTATTCATTAGTTGTCAGATGGTTCCCTTACAACGAGTGTCGCCTCTCCGCCGCCGAATCTTTGGCGTAGAATGCGCGAGAGTTGACTGCGCGTGCAGCTTTTTCTCTGCTATCCCCCTCGCACACACCTCTCACTCACACCAGACGGGCCGCGTTCGGTTTTTGCAGACGCGCGCTCGGGTCCCGCGCTTTTTCACGATCTCAAGACTCAACAGAACATTTACACAAAATAAGGAGACTGCAGAAAGTAAGATTCATACATGACATGCTCGAGCAACGCATACATAGACACCTCTACCAAGTACCATTAACAAGGCCTTAAAAGATTACATCGTTAACGGGCACAGCATCGAATGGAAAGTGCAGCCGGGTATCAAACACTCCAAATCCTTCCTAGGCGAAAACGCCTTAGAACGGAGTAAGTTCATATGCGGAGGCAGTAGAAGGCAGGCCCGATTAACAATCGGTGCCTTGACAGGGCACTATGCCACAAAACAAATGCTTCACAGAATGCATCGATCAACAAATAGCTTGTGTAGGGCATGTGGAGAGGAAACGGAGTCAATGCAGCATCTACTGTGTGACTGCGACTCTCTGGCTAGATAAAGAAATTGTCTCCTGGGGTCGGCATATCCGAAATCGGAGGACTTCAGGCTCTTCGCTCTTAAAGACGTTGCCAAACTTATGGCATTTATCTTTACAGAGGAAGAAGAGTGAAAGTATGAGGTTGCACAAAATATCCCGATGGGTTAAAGTTTTACTGCGAGAGGGAAACCTCAGCAGGCCCCACTAAGATAAGATAAGATAGACACCTCTCACGGACACGAAATCTCGGAAAAGCTCGAAACAGTTATTTTTTTTGAGAAAGTTTGCTGATTGCTACTGGCCAGGAACAAAGCAAGCACCAACAGAGGTTATCTAGATGGAACAGCATCACGCACTGTCCCCGCGCCCTACTAGATTCTCCAAGGGGTTCGGATCGGATCGGATCATACATGATGCGCTCGAGCAACGCACATAGACAACCCCTTCACACACAAAGACAGCTGCGCTCTGCTGTTCAGGGTACCAAGTGCGAGTTTCATTCGCCATTCGATAACGTTAACGAAAACGAGAATATATATTTTTAAATGTTAAGCTTATCTTCTGCTGCCTCCATATTTTGTAACGCAACTAAACATTTGCAGTCGAAATTCTCGATACATTTAACTTGGGAACACTGCATTATTTATTTCTTGCGGTGTCGGATGAAGATATGTTTGATGTTAGTGAGACGGGGGGTGCTTTTTGTGTAGTTTGATTTTTGTTCCTTTTTTTTGACATATGATTTAAGGTTTTGACGTTTTGAGAAAGAGGTTCCTCTTTGCACTAAACTTATCAATCGCCTAAGTCTTTGCCTAACTACTACCCTAGAGTACTTAGAGATTCTTTTACAGTTAAGGCTACCAGCCTTTGGAACCTCCCGCCTGTAATCGTCACTCCAAGCCACTTGCTACTTTTAAAATTATTCACTTCATTCTTTTCTTTTAGCTAGGTCTTAGTCTGCAACAACTTTATTGTATGTAGGTAGGTATATGTAGTTTATTATAATAACAATATATATTAGTAAGTATTATGTATATATCTTATATTACCTATTTCTTAAGTATCATCATCATCATTATCATCAGCTTATTTTACGTCCCCACTGCTGGGGCACGAGCCTTCCCTATGGATGGATAGGGAGAACGGGCCATAAACCACCACACGGGCCCAGTGCGGATTGGTGGTTGTTAACGACTGCTAATGCAGCCGGGACCAACGGCTTTACGTGCCTTCGGAAGCACGGAGGAATTATTAAGTATAATATATAGTTAATAGATTTTATTATTATTATTATAATTTTTGAATTTTTCTAGTTGCCGGTACACTACTTCTCATTGTCTCCTAACCTGTCCTTTGTCACATAGGTTGTTTGGAAGAGATCGCTTTTAGCGATAAGACCGCCTTTGGCTACTATTATTTTAAAATTTCCTGTTATTTGTTTTGTGTATAATTGTGTAAGCAATAAAGTGTTTATCTATCTAAGTATCTACTACCCGGTCAAGTTAACTCGGTACCTGAGTGTAAGCGACGTTTTCGAGCCAGGTGCCGAGTTAACCGGGTAGGTAGTAGTTAAGCCAAGACTTAGGCGATTCATAAGTTTAGTGCAAGTAGGCTACTCTTGACGCAAACTCAATCTCAATACAATTCCAATGCGATTAATATGTATCGATATTGGGATAAGTTTCGCAATTTCGGAACGCCCCATCTCGATAATAATTTGTTCACTCAATTTCCACGCAATTAAATTCCAATGTGGCGCTATTATCGCTTTTAAGAGTGCCGTTTGAATTTTTTAGATTTGTGATTGGAAATTGATTAATGCAATTGTGTTTCAAGAGTAACCCACCAGACGGGTGTAAGTCTTTCTAGGTTTGGTTCGGCTGCTGTTTCTGCTTTGTCTATGGTTGCAGAGATTGTTTGTATTTGTAAGCGATTTGTTTTAAATATCAATTTAGGCGTCGCCTCGATGGCTGAGTGACTGAGTCGGGGTGATAACTGGAGGTCTTGGGTTCAATTCCTTAGTCGGGCAAAGCGTGTTTTGGATTATCTAATGCATAGAGCGGGTTTGTTATCACCAACCCGCATTTGGCAAGCGTGGTGATTAAGCCATTACCCATCGATTGTAGTGATGACTTGATTTCAATGATGGAGGCCTTTGCCCAGCAGTGGGACAACATATGGACAACTTACTTCTTTTGGAATGTAACTACTTACTTTTGACGTGATAACGTCTTATAAATTGATAAACCCGGCTGCATGCACGAAAAAGTTCCGCGTTACCTCGCTCGCTAATTATCGCTCGCTAATGCCGCGGCATTAGCGAGCGATATGACGCGGCATTAGCGAGCGATAATTAGCGAGCGATATCTATGATATAGATATGGTTTTCGGGGGTGCCGATTTCGAATACAACATTTATTTCGAGATCCAAGATGGCGGACGCAACTTTTTTATGTAAAATCAATATGGGTATCATTTCCATGGTTTTCGGGGGTGCCGATTTCGAATACAACATTTATTTCGAGATCCAAGATGGCGGACGCAACTTTTTTATGTAAAATCAATATGGGTATCATTTCCATGGTTTTCGGGGGTGCCGATTTCGAATACAACATTTATTTCGAGATCCAAGATGGCGGACGCAACTTTTTTATGTAAAATCAATATGGGTATCATTTCCATGGTTTTCGGGGGTGCCGATTTCGAATACAACATTTATTTCGAGATCCAAGATGGCGGACGCAACTTTTTTATGTAAAATCAATATGGGTATCATTTCCATGGTTTTCGGGGGTGCCGATTTCGAATACAACATTTATTTCGAGATCCAAGATGGCGGACGCAACTTTTTTATGTAAAATCAATATGGGTATCATTTCCATGGTTTTCGGGGGTGCCAATTTCGAATACAACATTTATTTCGAAATCCAAGATGGCGGACGCAACTTTTTTATGTAAAATCAATATGGGTATCATTTCCGTGGTTTTCGGGGGTGCCGATTTCGAATACAACATTTATTTCGAGATCCAAGATGGCGGACGCAACTTCTTTATGTAAAATCAATATGGGTATCATTTCCATGGTTTTCGGGGGTGCCAATTTCGAATACAACATCTATTTCGAGATCCAAGATGGCGGACGTGACTTTTTTATGTAAAATTAATATGGGTATCATTTCCATGGTTTTCGGGGGTGCCGATTTCGAATACAACATATATTTTGTTGTATTTTTATTTTTTAAATTTAAAATGATTTTCTAAATGAAGAATTTTATGAAAAAATTGTTTCGTTGTCACGTTCAACTATCGTCAGTAAACCGACTTTACAGACAACCAATTTTTTTTCAATTCAATTTCTAACCATTTATTTGCTAACATTTTTGTTTTATAAAATACTAGCTGACCTGGCGGACTTCGTACCGCTTTGACAGTCAGTGGTTTCCATGACAACAAAACAAACAAATCACTTTGTATTGGAAAATTAAATTGTCGTTTTTAGTATTTTATTTAATATTTTTTATAAATATAGCCTATGTTACTCAGCTCAAATGTAGCATTCTAATGGTGAAAGAATTTTTTAAATCGGTCTAGTAGTTTTTGAGTTTATTCGTTGCAAACATACGTACATAAATACATACAAAAATACAAAGGTTTCCTCTTTATAATATTAGTATAGATACATCGATCTTAGAAACTAAAACATAGTCCAAACAAGAACCCTTCAAGGGCTTAAGGGCACCCTGTTTTCATTTACTTTTACTGGTAACTTATTTGCTTCTCAAACTTACACGATTCTTTTTTAATGAGTGAAATTTTTTTTTTACAAAACTACTTCCTCGTTGACAATATCATTAATTCAGTACTAATTCACATATTAATTATTTAAAATGTTAACTGTATTGAGACTTAACTCGTATGTATCTGTCAATTAACGAAACGAGATCCGTGGAGGGACATGTAAAAATGTCCTATCATTATCTCCGAATTGAAATAAATGTAACTTTTGAACATTACTTACTACTCATTAAATTTCGATGTTGTTAAGTGAATTTCGATATCTTAATTGACGTATCTGAGTACTTATTAGCATTAATTATATACAGCATATACATATACAGGGTGTTTGGTAATACTTGAGTTTGTTTTCAAAAACTTGAAATATAAAAAAAAAAGGCCTGAGCCATTTCCAATTGCTTGCTTTATGTATGAAATATTATTATTATAATGTATGTAATTTTTTGTTAAAGAGAAGCAATAAATGTTTTACTTACTTAAGGGGGTCAGCTAAGTTAAGGGGGTCAGGGGTCAGGATCAGGGGTCAGGGGTGCAGCGCGGACGCAAAACTGCGAGTTTCAAGTTTCTTTATGATAGCGAGCGAGTGGCGCGTGGCAGTGGTGTGACAACGGCGCACGACTACGAATACGCACGCACACTAATATCTGTACAGAGTAGGCTGGTGATTTAATTAGAGCAATGTTTATTTTCGTAAAATCATAGGCGTTTGGGTAAAAAATAATAAAAGTCTTAATATTTTCATATTCATGTTTTTTAATTGAAAAATAAGACAACAGTGACCTACGGAATATCAATACCAACATTTTGATGTCGGATCATTGTTTCATTTGTGCTATATTTACAAAGTTTCTGAAGAAATAACTTTTAAGATATCATTATTTTACGTATTGTTTATGCAGTTTCTGGGTATTTGTTTCAAGTTCCAAGACAACCATGACCTTGTGAAAGGATCAAGCTAATCTACACTAGTCCTTTTAATGTATAAGACCTATTCAGCGCCTAGCACCAGTGACTTAAAAACACGTAAATTTTCAAATTCCGCGCTTCACCCCCTTAAAAATAAGACATATTGTTTTCTAAAGTTTACGCGAACACTACACATTTAAATGAAACAACTTTTACGGATCTACTCGCGTTTATTTAACTCATTACTTTTTATTGTCTATCCTGACGTTTCGAACCCTTTACAGGGTCCTTACTCCTTGGTCACAGGGAGACTGAGGTGTTGGTTGTCTCATAATTAGTTAGTAGCTTATACAAGCTTATACACCCTCATTTAAATTTAATCAGGTGCGTTCCGTTTTACGCAGAAAGAGCTTGAAGTATCTTTTGGTCTGGCAGTATGGTGTTGGTGCTGGGATTTAATATTTTGTATGATGGGATCCCAGGCTGGTGGTAGCATGCATGACATTGCATTTTGAATGAAACCTGCGAATTGTCATTTTTGATTCTTAAATGTACGAACGAGTTCGATTTGATACCAAAACTGAATAAATTATGCCAGGATTCGTGTGTTTTAAAAATAATGTTGTATTACAGTACAGGGTGTTTGGTAATACATGTATAATTCCGAATATGGCAGATAGGGTACCGTTCATAGAACCCCGGAAAATTATGAAAATAAATGAAAAGCACCACATGGCCGAGATACTGAGGTTCTTTGTTACTAAGCAAAACTGTAATGTGACAACCCTAGATCAAGCTGATACGTTCTGGTCGTTAGTCTCATGGTCAAACATAAACAGAAATCGAGACATTGCAGGAATTAACTATTCAAAATTCAAAATTCAAAATCATTTATTCAGCTACTCTGGGCGGGAGATCTTGTACTGAGAAGAACCGGCAAGAAACTCAGCAAGTGTCAAGCTCTTTTCTCCCTTACAGCGTCAAAAATATTTCCATCACATATAAAACACATAATATAAAGGACAATCACAACATGTAAAAAAAAATCATTTAAGTTTGCAAAAACATCATTTACTAGTTGAATTTTTTACAATGTCATACAGTGCTAGTAAAAGTCAACACCTGTCTAAGAAAAAATAATGTTAAACTATAGTTAATAATAATATAATATTATGTTACTTATTACCAAACATTCTGTATACAGGGATAAGAAATGAACCTTGTCGATTTTCTCGCGGCTTCTCAGTACATGACCGTATGCCTTTAAACTATATCAAATGTAACTAATTTTTGTTGGACAACTTTGTTTGTTACTAGCTGACCCGGCGGACTTCGTACCGCTTTGATAGTTTCCATCATTGAGTTAAATATATATCAATGGTTTCCATGACAACAAAACAAACAAATCATTTTATATTGGAAAATTTAATTGTCCTATTTAGTATTATATATAATATACATATTTTTTTTAATATAGCCAATGTTACTCAGCGCTAATGTAGCATTCTAATGGTGTAAGAATTTTTGAAATCGGTCCAGTAGTTTTTGAGTTTATTCGTTGCAAACATACATAAATACAAAAATACAAAGGCTTCCTCTTTATAATATTAGTATAGATTTAAACCCTAAATTCGGAATAATTAGCCCTAAAAAAGGGCCGTGTTATAGCAATAGCAACAAGAGCGCCCTGTCCAGTCAGCTGTGATCAATCCTCGCCGATCACCTATTCATCAAACCAACGGCTCCCACCAAACGGTGCGGAATAATCTGGGGCACACGTCTCGACAACACTCGCTAATGAGTACACACACGACTACTGTGTGTGAATAAGAGTCAAAATATATCTTTACATACAATTTAGAAATGCGTTCTATTTACCTTATAGTGCCACTTACTTATTGTTAATTTGACCATTGGTAAAATGGTTATCAGATGCAAATCGCCTGAGACATATTTTTGGCCATAGCTCCGAGGATTTTGGGAGAATCGAGATAGAAATAGTACCAAGAGTTGAGGAATTTATCGAGACACGTGTGAAAGTTTGAATTTTAAAAATCGGGTGTAAACTTTTTTTGGTATTTTGAAAAATGTAAAATAAATCGGGTTTTTTGGGGGGGTGTTTGTATACTAAATTGAAAATATTAAAAAAAAATCGGCTTAAGATAAATTGAAAAAAAAGGGTTCTAGGGTATTAGTTTAGCTACAAAATGGTGAATAAATTTTGAAAATCGGGTAATAATTGTGACCTGTAGGTGGTTCCTTTAGATTTGGTATTTTAGAAAAACGGGTATTTTCGTATAAAAAGTGATGTAGCTTCTTTGATTATTGACCGATCGTCATGGTAATGGTGTTAAAAGATGCGGATGCAGGCGAGAAGTGCATTCAGAATTGTGTTATTTAAAATAAAATAATTTTTTTTTTTCGTATATTGTTGTATTCATTTTCAATGCTCCGATTCTTGCAGGGAACTGCGAAATCTGTGAATTTTTTTTGTAGTAATGTCATTTGTATTGTGTCACTAATAAATGTTTTATATTTCTACTTTAAAAATGTTTTTCTAACGGTTTTTACGTTTTTCAGCTTTTTTATTGACAAATTTCAGTTCTAAATTAAAAATATATATCTTTATTCACCTTTTAAAACATGAATTAGCTCATATGGGTGACATCATCATCATCATTATTTAGTAATAAAAAGAGTCTTTTTATTAGTTTGTTCATCTGATGGTTAAAGTTACTCGCGTCCGTAGGTTTACCCTTGAGACCCTACACGTGACCCCTGGGTGGTGCTAAATGAGTGACACTGTCTGAGTGGTAGAGCCACGCTGCGTTGCAGCACGAAATGGGCCGGCTCGCCCGGCGTAATACCACCCTCCCACAGAAGATCAGCGTGAAACAATGGCACTCGTTGCTGTTGTGTTTCGTCTAGTGAGTGAAAGTACCGGAGGCCCGTCTCTCACCCCTCCCCCCTCCCAATTCCTACTTCCTCCTCAAGGTCCAACTCCTTCCTCAAGGCCGGCAACGCATCTGCGATTACTTTGGTTTTGCGGGTGTCCATGGGCGGCGGCAATTACTTTTCATCAGGTGACCCGCCTGCTCGTTTGCCTCCTTTTAATATAAAAAAAAATAAAAAATAGCTTTTTTATTAACAAAATTCAGCTCTTAATAAAATACAAAATCTTTATTCATTTAAAAAAATATTAATTAGCTCGTATGAGTGTCATCATCATCATCATTTAGTGTCATCTTTATACAAACACTACCTACACTATGTCACTATACCTAATGAAACTATACAGGACACGAGATTTCCATTTAAAAAATATACGAAAAATCGGATATTTTTTCCTTGTCTATGCACCGATATCATTGAAAAGGCGTTTTAGCAAGTTTTTCTTAACAATTTCTCAATAATAATAATAATTAATAAAATTATTTTATTGTTTTATTCTTTTTTAATTTGTTATGTTATGCAATGTAATTTATGTAATAAGAAAATAAAAGAGACTATAACAATCAAGGGCCTGATTCAGAAGGCAGTTCTCCTCGATACGGCACGCATTGTGAGGAAGTTCCTGTCTTTGGAGCCCTAACCACCGGTAGCTTGGACCCTGGCCCCGATGCCGGCGGACCCCTATTTTTTTAATAATTTAAATGGTTTATTTATTTTGTTTTAAAAAATATTTAAATATTTAAATTTATATATGAGAAAAAATAAATAAAGAGGAAAATAATAATAACAACAATGTAAAATAAACATTTTGATCTCTCTACTAGTAGGTATATCACTTAATAACAATGTTTCTCTACCCAAATCACAATGTAAGGGGTTAATCAAATAAACCGAATTAAGGCCCCATTACAATATAATTATGAATGCAATGTTAAGCGGAGATCAAAGATGAGAGTTAGGGCCGCAGCACACGCGACCGCCGCGGGAGGGCGCGCAGCGTGGGGTGTGAAGCGGCCTTAATCGGGTGAGTTCGGTGATGTGCGAATGAAGTTGCCTGTGGACGTGGTATTATCTCAAAGTCAAGTCTCATGTAGTAGAAATATCAAGTTTGTATGAACTTCCCGGATATCCTATCTGAACCAATTTTTACAAACACACTAAGTACTTATTATTAATTTTTTTTGGTAAATATAAACTGTTAACGAACTATAATTTCCCAACACTGATCAACAGTTTATTAGCGAAAAGAAACCCATTTTTTTTTACAATAAACTATAAAAACTAACTGCGTAGGTCATCAGTTTCGAGAGAAACCGTGATCAACCTTTTTTCTTTTAATAATTAAAAAGGAGGGTCAGCAATTAAATTTAGTTTTTCGCAATAATTGAAGAGCACAGGGAAAGAACGATCAAAGATACTTTTTATAAATTTGAAGATAATTGATTTCTTAACTTAGAAGACTCTAAGTTCTTGAAGAAATGATACAATAACAATAATTTCTGACTTAAAATCACTGCTAATACTTTGGTTAAATAATTTACTAAAAAAATAAAAATACTTTATGCATATAATCATACAACAGTATCTCAAAGTAGAACCATAACTTGATAAAAAAGGCGACACGTAGCGAATTCAGTCGAAGAATACGTCTGTTTCATAAGTTAAGTGAACTATTTTGTTTAGATAGTGAGTAAGATTTACAATTATTATTAATATTAATTATTATCAAACTTGACTTTCTCGATTTTATTTTATGACATTTGATCAGTTTTTTATTCTAATGTAAATAATTGTATTATATCATTATTTGTATATTTGCATGCTATGTAAAATGGCTAAATAGGTTAAGCTCCATTTTGTTTTCACAATATGCATAATATTGCCTAACACCTTTACTGTAACCCTATTTAGAGCAAATAAAAATATTTGTATTTGTATTTGTAATAAAAAAAATATTTTTCTTGGTTTTTCTTTAATTTAAGATACTATGTTGTTTAAAAGGAATTGATCCTTATGAATTACTCTTTCGGTTCGTATCATAAAGTACAGACTGTTTTTTTTCACATTTTTTCAAAAATCTTTATATGCAGTTTTAATTATTTTTGAAAATAAAGGACTGTTTCCTTTCAGTAAAATTTGCCATTATCAATATTAAGGGTACTGTTCCTCCAACCACGGTCTTTTTTTCCAACTTGTATACATAAAGTTCAAAGTATATTGAGGACATTTGACAGTTTGTGGTAATCTGATGTGCACGCATGTGTACATGAATAAAAAAAAAAGAAATAGGGGATTTTAGGTGCTTATCATTATATGTATATCATTGAATAAAATCATAGCCAAGCGTTAACCTTAAATATTCCTTTCAATTACAAGTGTTTAGACAGTTTCATTTAAAAAAAAAATACCGCATCCATTTTTTAAATGTACTCTTTCAATACACTGATTGGTTAACGAGCTTATTTTCACATGTCAATGGATTACGTGTGACTGTTCTGTGATCTATGACGTCACTACATAGTAAATATGGTAGGCGATTGCTAAAGTTAAGCAACTTTCGCAATGGCCGGTCATCGGATGGGTGACCTAAAATTTTACATCTTGAACTCCTCCGTTCTTCGGTAGCACGTATAACTGTTGGTCCCAGCTGCATTAGCAGTCACTAACAACCACCGCCCCGCACTGGGCCCGCGTGATGGTTTACAGCCCGTTTTCCCTGCGGTATTCCCATCTATAGGGAAGGCTCGTGTCCCAGCAGTGGGGACATAAAATGAGCTGATGATGATGATGATGACCGCACCGACAAGTCAGGATGTGGCCTTAGTTGCACTTTCGATTCACTGTAAACCCACCTTAAAACCGTACGTCACATGACATAATCCGACTTGTCGACGATGTCTTTGAAAACATTAAAAATTCACACCATTCCCAGTTAGCAAGCGGACCAGCCATTTAGTGAAATGACCATGTATCGTTAAATTTAAATACACTAATTGCTAACTATCAACTAGGTAATGACAAAACGAAGTAATTACTATAAATAACACAGTTTATAATACATAATAATGTAAGAATACATACATGACCAGCTTAAGTCTTTATCATTGGAGCTCTGGTTAGTACAGCTATGTATCAAAACGAGAGATCTTTTTAAATGGTTTCTGAAAATGGCCAGTTTATTGATATATGAAAGAACTTTTGTTTCGTACGTTTTGCTTGCTATGAGAGGTCTAGTGAGTTGGATTACGTGTCTTGTAATAGAGACCTTTGCCGCGGTATGTTTTATAAGCGAACTGGAGGTCTCGTTGGCTGGTTACTGTTTTAAAAGGGGGATTTAAGCCAATCATTGGCGAGGGTAATAATTCTAAATTTGAATGGGCCAATTAGGTTTCGTAATTGTGTACGTACTGTCTTGTTACAATTGAAATAATTAGGTAATGATATGATATAGCGACTATTAAAGATGTACTATTATGAAAATCTATGTATTTGATTTCATGTGACATATTATCACAAATTTTACTATTTTCTATCTATTATTTTGTTAACTGATGCTGTTTAACTGCTTTTCTGGTGTAGTGGTTAGATGGCCGGGATCAGAGCTAGTGGTTTTAGGTTCGATTCTCAGCGAAGTACATAAGAGGGATGCTGACAACTATAATAATCCATTTCAGAACATTAAACGTATACCGTACATCGGATCGTGCTCTGTGGCGTGCACTTGGAGAGGACTATGTCCAGCAGTGAACGTGATAGGCTGATGATGAAGATGATGATGATGATGAAACAAGTTGTTGATTCACCTAAGAAAAAATAAAATAAAAAAATAAAATAAAATAAAAAAAATAAACGTATAAATACTATTATCTAATAGTTCTTCAAAACATTGACATACTTATATTTTTAATATGACCTATTAAGGCTGTGACCTATTAAGGAGCTCGATGGCGCAGTGGTTAACGTGCCCGGTCTTCGAGTGCTGAGGTTAAGCAACTTTCGCAATGACCGGTCATCGGATGGGTGACCAAAAATAAATCATCTCGAGCTCCTCCGTGCTTCGGAGAGCACGTAAAGCCGTGGGTCCCGGCTGCATTAGCAGTCGTTAACAACCACCAACCCGCACTGGGCCCGCGTGGTGGTTTATGGCCCGTTCTCCCTATCAATTCATAGGGAAGGCTCGTGCCCCAGCAGTGGGGATATTAAAATGAGCTGATGATGATGATGATGATGATGAAACGAGAAAAATGTCGATCATTGGTTCTTGTCGAACACTAATGCCACTATCCTATTTACTTACTTATTATATTATAATTGGTTACATAAATAAAAACAAAACACGAAACAGAAAATCGTCAAATATCCCAAAAAAGAGAAAAAAAAACCGGAAAGATGACGGTCCGCATCGTAATTACGACAAACAAACAAAAAGCGAGTCGGCATTATAGTTCCAAATTATAGTCGCAGCCCGTGTAATTTCTGGGCGCCGATGATTCGGCTAGTGTCATTTTTTGGTGAAAAAAAAAAAAAATTTACGGTAATAAAAAAATCGGTAATCGGTTTTCCGGCGATTAGGACGATCTCTGTATACGTTTTAATGATATACCTAAGATGGCGAGGCGCATTGCCATTTCGCAAAAGCAATATTTATAAAATTAAGAATTATATTTTATTTTCAAATGTTATGGCTTAAGATGGCAATGATCTTGAGTTTTTTTCCAGCTAGCTCTTCTCGGGTTATTGATTAGCCACAAAATAAATTCGTCACAAAAAAAGTATGTGTAAATTTTATTGGTCACACTTCTATTTTCATGAAGTAAACTAGCGGCCCGTCCCTTCGTCGCACGGGTGGACATTTTTTTTAATATAGCCTATGTTACTCAGCGCTAATGTAGCATTCTAATGGTAAAAGAATTTTTTAAATCGGTCCAGTAGTTTTTGAGTTTATTCGTTGCAAACATACATACATACAAAAATACAAAGGTTTCCTTTTTATAATATCACTAGCTGACTCGGTCGTCGGACTTCGTACCGCTTTGACAGTTTCCATCATTGAGTTAAATATATCAATGGTTTCCATGACAACAAAACAAAAAAATCATTTTGTATTGGAAAATTAAATTGTCCTTTTTAGTATTTTATATATATTTTTTTAATATAGCCTATGTTACTCAGCGCTAATGTAGCATTTTAATGGTGAAAGAAATTTTTAAATCGGTCCAGTAGTTTTTGAGTTTATTCGTTGCAAACATACTTGCATACAAGAATACAAAGGTTTCCTCTTCATAATATTAGTATAGATTTGTCATATTTTAATTTGGACCTGGGTAGAACTTACTCGATTATTTTTAAAATTTTTTTTCAATGTAAGTATGTAGTGTACAAAAATATGACTAACTTACTTTGTGGTACTACTATCAACAATATCGAAGGCAGACTGTTTTCAAAAAATTTCGCTTTCTGAGGTGACCATAGTTTGTCCCGCCCTTTGTTTAATATTGACCAACGACAGACGAAACGAACGACGAAGGAGCTCGATGGCGCAGTGGTTAACGCGCCCGATTTGCGAGTGCTGAGGTTAAGCAACTTTCGCAAAGGCCGGTCATCGGATGGGTGACCAAAAATGTATCATCTCGAGCTCCTCCGTGCTTCGGAAGGCACGTTAAGCCGTTGGTCCCGGCTGCATTAACAGTCGTTAACAACCACCAATCCGTACTGGGCCCGCGTGGTGGTTTATGACCCGTTCTCCCTATCCGTCCATAGGGAAGGCTCGTGCCCCAGCAGCGGGGACATAAAATGAGCTGATGATAACAACATCTTCATTGTCTTCCAAGTTTTATGATTTTTGAGTTATTAGAGAGATGTTGTATAATGGAACGTGAAAGTTTAAAGGATGTTTACAAATGCAGGCAAGCCGGGACTAGCTTCGACAAATGCATATGAAAATAGCCCTTAGGGTGTACAATGACCCCTCTTCTCGGTTGAAAGATCTCCATAAATCTGAACTGATGGTAACAAAAATGTTCAAAATAATTTTTAACGCAAATTTTGTTGCGAACAAATTACAAAAACACAAATGTTGAAAAAATATGTCAGGTATGCCAGAAGGGTGCAGGTTCAAATCCTGCTCGTGGAAATTTTTCAACATTTGTGTTTTTCATGGTAACTAGTGTAGTTGACACTAGTTCAGTTGAAACTAAAATTCGTTTTGTATATTTCCAAATAGTTGACGCTTTGATGACGCTAGCCTTGATAATGAAGTTTGAAGACGATTCCCTGGACAGGCAAAGTGTGATTCGGATTTTGCGATGCATAGGCCGGGTTTGTGTTCACCAACCTGCATTTGGCAAGCGTTGTGATTACGCCATTATCCATAAATTATGGCGATGATTTTATTTTCGAACGATTTGAAATAATTTTCTTGTTTGTTCGAGGAGAGTGATCTCTGGAACTACTGCTCCAATTCCAAAAATTATTTCACTGTTAGAATGTTACAGTCTTGTGGGTAACATATGTTATATTTCATATAGACGAAAAAACGTTTTTCTACGGAAAAATACTAAATCAACGCAGACGTAGTCAAATGCAAAGTGCTAGTTTTGAAAAAAACTCGACTAGTTGGTGATAATTTGTTTAAGAACTCTTTTAGCGGCTTCAAGGTAATCTATACTAATATTATAAAGAGGAAAGCTTTGTATTTTTGTATGTATGTACATACATATGTTTGCAACGAATAAACTCAAAAACTACTGAACCGATTTAAAAAATTCTTTCACCATTAGAATGCTACATTAGCGCTGAGTAACATAGGCTATATGAAAAAAAAATGCTGTACGAAGTCCGCCGGCTCAGCTAGTGATTTTTTTTTACAAAATATTAATAAACATATACATTCACTTTTGAATCATGTCTTTACGATAAAATAACAAACAATAATGGTAGCTTACTGGGCAGTGGGCACTCTGCCTGATGGGGATGATCTGGGAGTTGTTCAATTATTTATAAATTTTATTAGACAGTTTTAAGTTTTATTCTAAGTATTTTATTATAATATAATTTACATTTATTGGTAATATCTGGATCCGTTCCGTAAAGCTGCGATCCAGGTCACTGAGGAGAAGTCCATCTGTCTCAGTACGTGAGTACAGGCGGGCACAAAAGTGTTTTACACAAGCTAGCTACCATTATCTTATAATCAGTGATCAGAAAAAGAGGGCTCATTTATTGTTTTCTAAAGTTTACGCGAACACTACACATTGAAATGAAACTACTTTTACGGATCATCATCTCAGCCAAAAGAAGTCCACTGCTGGACAAAGGCCTCTCCCAAGGATCTATTTCATGAGGGGTATTTGCCGTAATCGCCACGCTTGGCAGGCGGGTTGGCGATCGCAGTAGGTTGAGAGTACCCTCAGAGAGATGCTGCTGCCTATCTCCTGGAATGGTTTCTTAGTAAGCTCTTACGACACCCACGGGAAGTAATGGGTTGGTGCAATTCTTTATCTCCGGTACCACACAGATTTACGGATCTACTCGCGTTTCTTTTACACATTAATTTGGTTAAATGTTTATCGTGACGTTTCGAGAATTATTATAACAATAATGATTACTAGTTACTATTATTATTTTAAAAGGGGTATTATTTAAACGGTTAGCAAAGTATTCGTATTTTTGTTAGCAAAAAAATGTAATCGGTTAGCTAAAACAGCTAGTTGGGCAGCAACTTATGGTCAGCAAATATTTCTAAATTAGTCTGCAACTTACTTAAGTTAACCAAACCAACAGTAAGGATTTCTTATGCTGGACGATTGTATAATTCTGCTGACCCACTAATAATTTTGCGTTACAACTATTTATTTTTTGTAATATATATAAATTATTTCCTTTTTAAAAGTGGTCAACAATTTCTGACGGCGACTGTACCCGAGTTGTCACTGGTCACAAATTGCTTAGCAAACCGCAATGTTCATCGAACTAGACCGACAGATGGACGCACAAAATTATATGTTTTATTATCAACAGCCTTCGTGAGAGCGAGACGACAATACCAAACAGCTTAACTGCGAAAGAGATGAACGGTGTCGCCGTAAAAGGCGTAGATTATTATTTCTTCCATAATTCTCTATGGTTTGTGGTATTTTTTTATTTTTGTTTATACGTGTTTGGAGTTTGTTTCGATTGTTTTTTTTAATTGCTTTTTTATGTGACTAGTCGGTAAAGGAGCATACGGCTTGCCTGATGCAAACCACACTACAGCCCTTGGTAACAAAATCGAGTACAAAAATGTTCTCCCACTGGGAATCGAAATCGGGAGCTTAGTCTAAGACCGTTAGTCTCACCACTGCATGGTCTTGGCACTAATATGCCGTGACTGCTCAGAGCGATAGCATATAAACATTATTATGAAATAATTGGAGAATAACCTGAGGTTAAGTCACTTTCGCAAAGGCCGGTCATAGGATGGGTGACAGGGAAAACGGGTCATCGCGAACCCAGTGCATTGGTGGTTGCTAACGACGGCTTAAATAATAAATAGTTAGTCGACAAGCAGTGCTGCAATAATTTGACATAGTCCATCGGGATATTGCTATTGTGCAACTTCACTTTGACGACCTCCAGACAGTCCGCTACCGGCACGTTGGTAAAAAGTGATTCGACGTCAAAACTGACCATCAGCTCATTGTTCTCCACCCTGTGTTGATGCAGAAGGTCTACGAAGTGGCGGGAGTCCTTTACATACGACGACGACTATTTTGTGTATCAAGGTCAGTACTACCTTCAGATTGACGGGGTGGCTATGGGTAGTCCCGTGGCTCCAGTGGTTGCAAACATTTGGATGGAGCATTTCGAAGAACGGGCCATCGCCGCTGCACCCGTATCCATTAGGTTGTGGAAAAGGTATGTCGATGACATTTTTTGTATACTAGTTGGTGGTCGGCGCGATGTTGAGGTCTATTTGGCTATTCTAAATGGTATACATCCTAAAATAAAGTTCACCTACGAAATGGAAGAAGACAGGAGTTTGGCTTTCCTTGACATCAAGATGCGAGTACGAGACGACGGTTCACTTGGCCACTCTGTCTATAGGAAAGCTACACACACAGATCGCTATCTCAATGCAACCTCTCATCACCACCCAAAACATCTGCACTCTGTAGTGTCATCGCTGACCAACCGGGCTTACGACTTGTGCGATGATGAAACACTGCATGAGGAGTTATCCCATGTCCGGCATGTCCTGCAGAAGAACGGATACAAGGGGAAGGTGTTAATATCCAGACACAAAACCAAACACGATAGGTTCAGGGTAGAGAGGCAGCCGATTTTTATGCCGTATATGAAAGGGGTGACAGACAAGGTCTCAAATATATTCAATAAGTACTCAATTAACACCATCTTCACTCCTTTTAGAAAAGTAGCTCAATGTCTACGGTCACCAAAAGACAGCTTTCCCCTAGAAAAGCCCGGTGTGTATAAGATCGATTGCAGCTGCGGTAGCTCCTACATTGGCCAAACAAAACGTACAGTAGCCTGCCGAATTAAGGAGCATATCAAAGCTGTAAAGAATAACGATACACAAAAATCGGCCATTGCTGAACATTTGATCCAATCGGGTCCTAATCACTGGATTGAATTTTATAACCCCCAGATAATTTCGACAGAACGCCACTACATACCTAGATTGGTTAGAGAAGCGATTGAAATTACAAAATACAAAAATTTCAATCGTGAAGATGGGTTTAAACTGTCGCGTATCTGGAATCCAGTGATTAGCTTATGTAAAGAACGCAAAAAGATCAAAAGTGCCGTTTCGCGATCTGATACCGTCAGTGTAGTGTGTCGAGAACAAGTTCGAGTGAATAGTGACTTAGGAAACAGTAGTGGTACGAGTATCGAGCGCAAAAAACGACTAAGGAAGAGGGTAGATCGTTTTGTCTGCTCATAATCACCCACCCGCAATAACTTCAGTACATCCGTGATCATGGCGCATGCAACTGTGCCGAAATATCGGATACTCAAAAACAACAAAACACATGGTAATAATCCCGTTAATAATATTTATTCTAATTTTATAACTATAAAATAAATGCAGTAAATACTCATTAGAAGACATTGACATATCAAAATGACCTTTGATAGTCAAATGACACAATATGACACATATAATAATAATATGTCATGTTCATAATATCGATTTAAAATTTACAAAATTCCGACTTTCTGTTACACTGTTACACATACTTCCGTCCCATTTCACGTCACGTTTCAAGTCACTCCCACAAATTGCTTATACTTATAGAAAGCGAGCGGAAAGATGTTACACATCAAAAATAACTAAGTGTAACATCAGTAATAGTGTTGAGTCAACTAAAGCGCTCCAACTTAGTTTTTTTTGTTGCAACCAAGGTCACAACACAAAACTGATATTCCGCAGAAACCTGTGGAGAAAACGCGTTTGTCATTTTGTCAATGTGTCATTGTATTTTCTGTCAGTTGACATTAGTCACTAACTGCAAAATAATTAAAAAATCGAAGCGAGTTTCACTAGGATTCACTATGAAAAATCTATTGATATTCACTTGCATTCGATTTCCATAAACATTCTGAGATTTAACCGATTTATTCATTCTCGATAACTAAACTTTAAATCGATTATTTAGCTTAGTAATTAATATTTGGTCACCCATCCGATGACCGGCCTTTGCGAAGGTTGCCTAACCTCAGCACTTAACTCTAATAACTAAAATGCTTAGCTTACAATAAATAATATAATATAAGTAAATATATCATATTTTTATTAGTACTGACATTTGCGTATGCGCGGATCCTTTCACCGCTGTTGGTGAGGCTCATATACTTTTAATTACAGCTCGCAGCAGCCCCAGATGTCGCAACAGGCGGCGCGCTTGAAACAATGGATGTAACGAACGCGGCAGGGCTCCAATACTACAATACAAGAGGGATAGGGCTGCCAACGACGGATTTTTTACATGCGCTCCATTAAGTACTACTTTAGAATTTTTATGTAACTTTGTTTTGTTTGTGTAAAAAGTAGATAGATAGATAGATAATACTTTTATTGCAACACTAGGTATTTGAAACATTAAACATGAACAGAACAAAATTTACAAAGTTACAATTTGGCGGTCTTATCGCTTTCAACAAGCTGATTCAAGGAGCTCGATGGCGCAGTGGTTAACGTGCCCGGTCTGCGAGTGCTGAGGTTAAGCAACTTTCGCAAAGGCCGGTCATTGGATGGGTGACCAAAAATTTATTATCTCGAACTCCTCCGTGCTTCGGAAGGCACGTAAAGCCGTTGGTCCCGGCTGCATTAGCAGTCGTTAACAACCACCAATCCGCACTGGGCCCGCGTGGTGGTTTATGGCCTTTTCTCCCTATCCATCCATGGGGAAGGCTCGTGCCCCAGCAGTGGGGACATAAAAATGAGCTGATGATGATGATGATGATGATGATCGCTTTCAAGCGATTTCTTCCAGACAACCAGTCGGATGTAATGATGTGTATTTCTGGCTTTGTGTTTTTGTGTATGGTTGTGCCATTCCACACTTAGGTGTTTGCGGAAGACCAGCGTCAGGTTTTCCCATAATCTAGGAGGCCTGACATCATGCTGAGCGGGCATGTTAAGTAGTAATATAAATTCTATTCTATAAAACAGTCCGCTGGTAGACATAGGCCTATCCAAATGAACGCTATTATCGGATAGCGAATAAATATTAATGAACAAATATGATCCGCGGCTACTCTTATCCAGCTTTTGCCAGCCATCTTTGTGAAAGCCGTTTAAAGCCGTAAAGTCCATTTAAAGCCAACCAGCAAACTTTTCAAAAAACAAAACAAACAAGTATGTAGGTATTTCAATACCTTATTACAAGAGTGCCACAAAAAATAGTTTTTATTTTATCAACGTAAGTCGACAACCCTACCATTCAGTACAATGGGCGCCCTCTTCAGCGCGTAACTCAAGGACCATAGCACTAGAGAGTGCTTAAAACAGTTGGCGACTGTACCCAGCGTAATGCAATTGTAGAGGAAAGTAAGCAGTGAGTTATTTATACTTAACAGTTTACAACTTTTATATAGATTATCTAGCTCGGTGGCGCAGTGGTTAACGCGCCCGGTCTGCGAGTGCTGAGGTAAGCAACTTTCGCAAAGGCCGGTCATTGGATGGGTGACCAAAAATGTATAATCTCAAGCTCCTCCGTGCTTCGGAAGGCACGTAAAGCCGTTGGTCCCGGCTGCATTAGCAGTCGTTAACAACCACCAATCCGTACTGGGCCCGCGTTGTGGTTTATGGCCCGTTCTCCCTATCCATCCATAGGGAAGGCTCGTGCCCCAGCAGTGGAGACATAAAATAAGCTGATGATGATTATGATGATAGATTAACTTCGTCAGGATGGGATCTGGCCCACAGTAAGAGAAGTTAGTAGACCAAGAAAGAAAAGGAGAGTCTCAACGGTCAAAATGCGTATTACTAGAACTAGGTAGTATCATCATCATCTCCAGCTCACTTTATGTCCCCACTGCGGAGGCATGAGCCTTCCCTATGGATGGAACACCATAGAGGGTCGTAAACCACCACGCGAGCCCAGTGCGGTGCGGTGATTGTTAACGACTGCTAATGCAGCCGAGACCAACGGCTTTACGTACCATCCGAAGCACGGAGGAGCTCGAGATGATACATTTTTGGTCATCCATCCGATGACCGGCCTTTGCGAAAGTTGCTTAACCTTAGCAATCGCAGACCGCACGCGGTAACCAGTGCACGATCGAGCTCCTCAAAAATTAAATATTGTACATACTAAAAATAATTATTTATTTATTATCATCATCATCATCATCTCAGCCAAAAGACGTCCACTGCTGGACAAAGGCCTCCCCCAAGGATCTCTCGTTATTTATAATATGTTAAAATGTTCATTTCTAGTGAGTGTCACGTCTACCGCGTAATTGATTGTACAAATTCGTGTCGAAGTGTTTGAACGTGTCTAAAAAAAGCTTTTACGTTTACTCAGTCCGTTGTCACGGAAAAATCAATTGAAAACGACTTTTATATGTGACGACCGACAATATTCGAATTACATTAAATATGGCATTTTGGCCATTTCATTCTCTTTCCTCCAATCCTTAAAAATAACTTTATTTTAGGCTACAATTGAGCCTATTTGCGTAAGACTATGGCGGCTGGAAGAAATGCACCTACCAAAAAAAAACGTAAAAACTCTGTATCTGGCAACTTTTTATTTCTCCTTTTATTTAACAGTGTCAAAATTTTGTGTCAAATAGCCATAAATAAAAAAAACGACGGGTTGCACTCTGGGAGTGCCGGCAGAAGTGAAAACTTGAATATTAACGTTGTGCATTTTTGATATTTTGGAATGGTTAGGGAATAATTTTGCACGAATTGCTTTAATTATCAGTATAAAAGTACTCTCATTTATGTGGTAGAATACAATATTTATTTATTGGGCTATCGTACACAAACATGACAATTTATATTACATTAAAAAGTTATATTAAGTTATATTAAAAATTTATATTACGCCGCGCCAGCTGTCTACTCTCCATCCGTCTTACGAATTTTCGATCAGGTCACGTGTCCTGTCGCGAGTTTAACATTTTTTACCCATTCCAAAAAGTGCACAACGCCGATAAAGAAGTTTTCACTTCAAAAAAAAATATTAAAAATACATCGAATTATAGCATAAGCTATTTCAAAATATCTTTAATGTGATAATTACCATAATGGGGAGAATCAACATCTTTCAACTTATAGACGTGAGGAGAAACAACATTAAGGACACGAGCCTTAACAAAACGAGGCGCTAGCTTACTAGAAAAAGCATCAGCGCCAGAAGAACGCGCAAAATTGCGACGCCAAACGACATCTCCAGTATTCAAAGAAACAGAATGTCTCTTCTTATTATATAATCTTGAATTCTTCAGAAAAGAAAAGGACAAATTATCTGCGACTTTAGCATAAACTTCGGCGAGACTAGATAAACCAGAAGCGTAGGTAACTAACCCGTCTTTCGGCTAAGTTAGTGTCTCGAGTCTGATTATCAATACACCTCGGATCAACAATGACATCACGATCAAACATTAAGAAATTCGGAGAAAAGGAAGTCGCAAGATTAATACAAGAATTAAGGTAAAGTTTCACCTTAGGTAACAATCTAGCCCAAGTTCTGTGAGTACTTTCCATCACAGAAAAAAACATACTTAAACTACGCAATTTGCAAAGTATCATGTCCTAAAAGTTAAGGTTAGTAAATAATTCTTCTTTAACTTAGAGCACTCTTCACCTGTCAGTGTAGCATTTACCATTCATCTCTTTTCCAAACCAATTCTTTTTTTCTCTTAGTTGATGGCTTCGTGCGATTAGCACATTTAGCCAGTGACAAAGTCATTTTTCTTACAAGTTAATCATATAAATAAACAATATTTCCTTACTGTATGATGATGATGAATGATAATAATAGAAATAAAAAGTGAGAAATGCTATACCTGCCAAGTCCCAACCCCTTGAGTATCTCAGTAAAGATGTGGGGCTCAACTAAGACCTCACGCGGACCTCACTTTTTGAGTTGAAAAGTGACGTTGCACCGTTTTGTTTCATTTGCCAATACCATGAGTGTTAGCAAATGACGCTCACGAACATTTAACGCTTAATTATCCACCATTATTTCACAATAATATTCGACATAACACAACTTTAAGAAAATAAAACAAAACCGCAGCCATGGACTCTTCGCATTTCCGCTGTGTTATAAATGTAGTGACAGAATATTAAATCGTAGTCGAATCGTAGGTTGTAAAACACACCACGGTATCATAATTTCCACCAATGTCGAATACTGCTATATTTTTAAGCGTCCACCCACTCTCATTCCTTTTAAGTTATTTCAAAAGTATTTTCGTTTATTTTTGTCATTCAATTTCAAATGACTAAAAGTTTTTGAGTGGAAATCATAAAACTCAATAATTTATTTACAGTTCATGTGTACAACACCTCCTCCGGTGTAGAGGAGCTCGATGGCGAAGTGGATAACGCGCCCGGCCTCGAGTGCTGAGGTTACGCAAATTTCGCAAAGGCCGGTCATCGGATGGGTGACCAAAAATGTATCATCTCGAGCTCCTCCTTGCTTCAGAAGGCACGTAAAGCCGTTGGTCCCGGTTGCATTAGCAGTCGTTTACAACCACCGACCCGCTGGGCCCGCGTGGTGGTTAATGGCCCGTTCTCCCTATCCATCCATAGGGAAAGCTCGTGCCCCAGCAGTGGGGACATAAAATGAGCTGATGATGATGATGATGATGTGTACAACAATGGTGTTATGTAAGTAAGTAAATCTCACTGTTGTGGAAAGGCCTCCATCATTTAAATCAAGTCATCGCTAATATTGGTTTAATCATCACATTTGCCAAATACCTGTTGGTGATCACAAAACTGGGTTATGAATCGAAAAATCCTAATCACAATTTGCCCGACCTGAGAATTAAACCAAGAACCTAAGAATATCAAACCGAACGTTATTAGAATAGAATAGAAAAGGAAATTCATTTAATCTAATGACCTGGGGGTCGACCGCCTAACTCTTTCGCTTTCGATCGCTTTGAAGGCGAGGTGAGGAGGAGGCGTCATCTTGTCATTTCGAAAGCAATATGAAAGCAATATCGAATGCTATAGGCCATAGCTTTCGATATTATTCGATATTATATTTCGATATTATATTAGAAAGCGAGGCGAGGGCCTCGCCTTCAAAGCGATCGAAAGCGAGAGAGTTAGGCGGTTGGGGGGCTGAGCCGAGGTCCGAGCCTTTAGAGGTGCTCCCGGGTTGTTCCGCTACCCGATCGGATGCAGATCGGATGCGGAATTACATTGCGGAACTATCGTCAGGACTCAATGTGTTTATTTATTAGAAAAGGCTTACCAACTAAATACATACAGAAAATTTATCTAAACTTATATAATCATAAAAACACGTAAGAAACCAACAAAAAAATAATTTTTAATAAGTTTAATTTCAAGGGCTAATTCTTAAAAAAATAACCCAGTTTGTCGCTTAATATATCTATTTCATCATGACTTTGTTAGTATTAAATTATTCTATGGTACCTAATAACATGATAATATTATTATTTGTGTCAGTTTAAAAATTAACAACGACGAAGTACGAAAGTTAGTTGCATCTCGTGATGTTAACAGAAGTTTTCATTCAATTTCAACAGAGCTGCGAGTCTTCTGAAAGGGACAATCTTAGTTTCCAGTTTTATTTCAGGAGCGTACGCCACCATTTATAATTCCAACTGAAATACAACTCTGAATTGACGCACGTAACGGAGTGGGGCGAAGCTGGAAACTCTGTCTAGTGTAACTCCATTTTGATTTTAAATCTCGATGGCGCAGTAGTAAACGAACCTCGGTCTAATATTGTTTAAGGCGAAGGGTAAGTAAGGCACACTAGCGCCGCTAATGGATTTAGTTTGATATCTGCTAAACTGGATGTTTTTTCAAACATTGCGGACCTTCCGACACTAGGCAAACATGTATTATTTAATAATTGTGCACTACTTTTAGGTTTGTTTTTGTATTCCTTCGCTAACACCAAAAGTGGCCATTGTTTGTGAATAAATGCGATAGCCCGTTTTGTGAATAAACCACGCAACAAAAAGTAGTGCACAATTATTATATAAATACTATGGATGCTTTCCTGTTGTAGGACGGTACGCAATGTTTAAAAAAAGATCCGGTCCGTTAGTAATTGTCAAATTATCAATTGGTGGCGCTACTGTGCCTTACCCTTTGCCTTAAGTTAGGAAACTTTCGCAAAGGTCGGTCATTATATGGCTGACTAAAGACATATCATATCAAGCTTCCAAAGCTGTTGGTCCTGGCTGCATTATCAGTCGTTAACAACCACCATTCTGCACTGGACCCGCGTGGTAGTTTATTGCCCGTCCTCTCTGTGGTGTCTCCATCCAAAGGAAAAGCCCGTGCCCAACAGTGGGCACATACAATGAGTTGGTGATGATAGGTAAAAAAAAATTAAAATAAAACATTCTGTATTCATTCTTCATGCATATGTAAGTATGTCTTCAGAATCACCATAACTTTGACAGTTTAAGCCCAAGACACCGTACTCGTAGAACAAAGGTACGAGAACCGGTTCACACGCGATCTATACCAGGTACAGACATGTACTAGGCGCTTCTCTCCTTCTCCACGGCCCGGTCAACCCGAGCCGAGGTCCGAGCCTTTAGAGGCGCCCTGGGTGGTTCCGCTCCCCGATCCGATCCGAACCCTTCGGAGAATCTAGTAGGGCACGGGGACGCGCACTAGTGCGCGATGCCGAAGGGGCCTTTCACAAGGCTTGAGGAACCCTTTAACTTTCTCGCCGCCCCCGAACAAGCCCGGTGAAGCTGAAAATGCCGTCTGAGGCAATCAGCAATCTCTCTCCAAAATGGCTAAATGTGAAAATTGCACCAAGCCATTGATTTAGAAAAGCAAAAAAAAGTTATCATATATTTTTTTTGCTAGATAGGGATGATCTGGAGCAAACATTTTTATTTTAGTTATTTTTAGTAGGTACCTACTAACTTAATATGATAACTTTTTTTTACAGTTATTATTTAAAAAAAGTTATCATATTAAGTTAGTAGGTACCTACTATTTATATTGTAGGTATTTATATTGGTTGTAATTAACGTTTGAAATTGTTATTAACCATTTACGAGTGTAAGTTTTAGTTATTTTTTTATTAGAAAATGTGATTCATCTTGGCCTCATTGGACTCTCTAGGTCTAAGAAGAGGCTAAGTATCTAATTACTAATTTCACTTATAATTATCTCGGTACAAGGTCTCCACCGTAGGGTTTACGAAGTCTTGGATTTGCCATACAAAAAATACTATTATAAGTTTTTTTTCATCATCAGTCCTTTTACGTCCCCACTGCTAGGGCACGAGCCTTCCCTATGGATGGATAGGGAGAACATGCGGGCCCAGTGCGGATTGGTGGTTGTTCACAACTGCTAATGTAGCCGGGACCAACGGCTTTACGTGCCTTCCGAAGCACGGAGGAGCTCGAGATGATAAATTTTTGTCCACCCATCCGATGACCGGCGCTTGCGAAAGCTACTTAACCTTAGCACTCGCAGACCGGGCGCGTTGACTACTGCGCCATCGAGCTCTTCGATAGTTGGCTCCTCCGGAAGTTATTTTAAATAAAAGTAAATTTACACATTTTGGAAAAACAGAAAAATATTTTTTAAAAATTTTATCGTACCTATTGAAAATATGTTGTAGTGAAGTAAATACCCCCAGCCGTCTGCTATTTCAGTTACCCCTCTCTGCGTGGCTCGTCGACGCCCACCGTCGGTTGCCATGGCGACTCAACCCTCGCTATAGGACTTAGGTACACCCTCCTTGAATGGAAAACTCCATAAAATATTTTCTGTAGTAGTAGCAGAGATCTTGTTTTAATGAAGCTTGTTGGCGTCTGGAATCGTGTAAGCAAAGATAATTTATACTTTTAGATATTTAAGTATATCCTACTAATATTATAAACGCGAAAGTTTGTAAGTATGGATGGATGGATCTTTGTTACTCTTTCACGTAAAAACTACTAAATGGATTTCGATGAAATTCGGCATACAGATAGTTTATAACCTGGATTAACATACAGGGTAGTTTTTATCCCGATATTCCCACGGGAATTAATGGAAACTGTTAAAGCGGTACGAAGTCCGCCGGGTCCACTAGTATTCTATACAAATTACGAAGTTGTAATAACAACAAGCCAATTTTGAGGAGCTCGATGCGCGATTAATAAAGTTAAGCAACTTTCGCAAAGGCCGGTCATAGGATTGGTGACCAAAAGTTTGTTATCTACAGCTCCTCCGTGCTGCGGAAGGCACGTGAAGCTGTTGGTCCCGGCTGCATTAGCAGTTGTTAACAACCACCAAGCCGCACTGGGCCCGCGTGGTGGTTTACGGCCCATTCCATTCCATCCATAGGGAAGGCTCGTGCCCCAGTAATAGGGACATGAAATTGTAATGAATTCGAAATGCATTCGTGGGAAATTTATTTAAAAGTTTATTAATCACTTCAGAAGAAATATCACTGTGAAGTAAGCACTGCTTACTTCACAGTGATAGTACGTCAGCTTCAAAATTATCTGAGCGTTCAAACACACCACAAGTATCTGAACATTTGACAAAAATCAACCTTATCTTCAGACGTAGAAATTAATTTTTATTTGTTGTTTGAGAACAAATGACATTGAATGAAAGTACATCTTTCACGTATTGGGCTAAGAGTGATTTTTGTCAAACGTTCAGATATTTTTGGTAGGTTTGAACGCTCACATTATTTTGAAACTAAATATATGCACAAAATTTTGTCACTGCTTTGATTTTGTTTTTAGCGGCAGTATAGCCATCTATCCAACGGTTATTGCAACCGATTGGCTATGCAGATTCATCTTTACAGATGAAATACCACAATTTTGTCACTATCTTTACTATACTCGGATACAGTAGTGGACTTATTATTAGAAAGCATGTCGTAAAAAAGAAAGTCTCAAACAAACGTAACTCCAGTCACAATGAACTCTACGAAGCTTTTGTCGAAGCATGGAATTCAATCCCACTAGAAAAATGTATGAAATTGCTTGAATTAATGCCACGTCTTTAAAGAGCTGTGATTGATAATAAAAGATACACAACAAAATATTAATTATAAGTTTTAGTAGCCTATACACAGTATCTATTACTTAAATTATATAATGCTCAATAATTAAAAATAATTAATTATTTGTGTTACGAGTATGTCGAATATTAATGTGAAATAATGGTGGATTATTAACCGTTAAGTGTTCATGAGTGTGCATGAGTATTGGCAAATGAAACAAAACAGTGCAACGTCACTTTTCAAATTCTCTCAAGAAGTCCGCCCGAGGTCTTAGTAAAGCCCCACATCTTTACTGAGATACTCGAGGGGTTGAGGGGTATATCATTTCTCACTTCTCATTTCTATTATCATTCATCATCATCATCATACAGGAAGGAAATATTGTTTATTTATGTATTACTTGTAAGAAAAATTACTTTGTTACTGGCTAAATGTGCTAATCGCACGAAGCCATCAACTAAAGGAAAAAAAAATAACGGTATGACAGCTAGGAAACAGCTGGTCTGTATTTCAGTAGCTAAAGACTAAAATCTGTTGCTGGCCCCTTCATTTAATGATTAAGGGACAACAATGTCGATCACTGGATCCTGTCGAACACCGGTAACTATGACTAACTATCATATTTGTTATAGAGTACAATACCTCAGTGGTTGAATAGAAGTAGGTAGTTTTTAACCCCCGATCCGATCCGAACCCTTCGGAGAATCTAGTAGGGCACGGGAAAGCGCACTAGTGCGCGATGCCGTTCCCTCTAGAAGACCTCCGAAGGTGATTCGTTTCACACGGCTTGGGGACCCTTTACGTTCCTCGCCGCCCCCAAAAAAGCCCGGTGAAGCTGAAAATGCCGTCTGAGGCAATCAGCAAACTCTATCATAAAAATTGTTTTTTAATGTTTTTTACTGATTTACTAGATCTTGGTATTTAGAGAATATTGAACTTTGAAGCTTTCATGGGTTACATATATATATATATATATTGTAAGACAACAACTTTAAAAAAAAACAGCGATAATAATGTTTTAGTAGCTCAGTAGGAAGAACTCTAGACCGAATTGCAAAGGGTCGTGGGTTGTAATCCCATCTAAAGCAAGTCGTCTTTACAAACGTGATATTTTAATTTTAAGTTTTTATAAATTTGCATTGTTTTACTGAAATATACATAACTAGCCCATGTTTCGTATACATGAAATCAGTCTGCGATACAAGTCTTTAAGCGTCCAAGAAAAATTATTATTGACTGGGATAAATAAAGCTTATATTTTTTAGGGATAGTGTAGCTTTATAATAGTAAAAGAATTTCAAAAAACGGTTCAGTAGTTTTTGAGTTTACTCTACACGGACAGACCACCAGATTTCCTCTTTATGGCATTATAGTGTTGATCTTACATTACAGAAAACCACGCAACCTTTCTGCCGCGCGCAAACCAGAACACTAAATACTAAAGTACACATACAAACACTATTATAACTCCATTTACTAGATTTCTCCCGACAACTAACCCCATATAAATTATGTTAGAACCATTTGTCACCGAGGAGGCATCAAAAATAACTACGAAGAATAACCATTGTAATTTAACCTCCCTCACCCCTTACAGCGACCAGAAAACCCGAACTAAACATGAAGACGTATCGACAACTGAAGATCAACATTAACTGGTCTGTTGCCTACTTCATAACAAAACCAACACTGAACTAAAAGCAGTACTTACGTCTCTTTCACACTTCAATACGTTAATACGTTGGATAGAGACGGACGATTAAAATCGCATTGCATATCATTAACGGACGTTTGGGGTCGAAGCTGTGGGTGATGCGTTGTCTCTGTTGTTCGTTAGGAGGCTTTGTGTGAAAGGAAGAGATGGATAGTTGAAATATGATACACGATTATGTGCGTACCGTCTGATAGCATTATTCGTGTATATGGATGCTTAACGAAAAGGCATTGAGGGCTTTTTTCAAGTCAATATTTCATTACGAATGAAGTTTGTAAGTTATTCTGTGGCAGCTACATTATCGACATAATTTAATATATTTAGTATCAAGGATTTGAAATGCTTTTCGAAATATACTTAAGAGTAGGTTTTAAAAATAAAGAGATTGAAAATAAAAATAAATTTTAAAAATAGTTATTGTACCAAAATATCACCACTGAAATGAAAAACGCAATGTGTTTAAAACGAGTCGTTTTCATGGCTCGTTTTAAACACATTGCGCGCAGGGAGGAATGTGAGATTTGGTATAATTAAAATAATATTATGGAGAAGGATTCTGTAAAATTCAGTCTTTATTTCTTTACAATAAGCAAAATACCAACTTTCATGTAATTTACTTCAAAACTGACGGACTTTCATACAAACTTTCACCCCCTATTTGACCCCCTTAGGGGTTCGTCATCATCATCATCAGCTCATTTTATGTCCCCACTGCTGGGGCTCGAGCCTTCCCTATGGATGGATAGGGAGAACGGGCCCTAAACCACCACACGGGCCCAACCCTTAGGGATTGATTTCCGTAAAATCCTTTCTGGTTACGTCACTCAATATACCTACAGTCCAAATTTAGTCTTACTTACTTCAGCGGTTTCGGCTCGGCGATGATGAATCAGTCAGTCAGGACAAGTAATTATATGTATATAGATATGTGTTACATCACATAGTATAAATAGTATATTTTGTACGGACTACGGTTGAATTTCGACCACTGGGCGACCATCAACCCAACAGAGTCCACAAACATAAATGAAATGAAATGAAATGATGATGAAATAAAATGAAATTAATTAGTGCTTCTATTTTCTTAATAAACCCTTTTCACCCCTTCATAAAGCACTTTATATACTCTATATACTATAAAACTGAAACACAAATTCTCTATATACTTTAAAACTGATAGAAATTGAGGAATATGTGGTTAAGCAACTTTCACAAAATCCGGTCGTCGGATGGGCGACCAACAATTTATCATCTCGAGCTTCTCCGTTCTTCACGTAAAGCCGTCGTTATTAACCACCAATCTGCACTGGGCCCGCGTCGTGGTTTATGGCCCGTTCTCCCTATCCATCCATAGGGAAGGCTCGTGTCCCAGCAGTGGGGACATTATGAGCTGGTGATGATGATGATGATAGAAATCCGATGACAGCCGAAACACGAAGTTTGCCGAGAGACATTAAGAAAATAGATGCAATGTAGGCACAGATGCACTGAACTCCTCGACAGGAATTGAGCCAGGGACTTCTGGTTCTGAAACCGGTGGTCTTTATCACTAGAGATTATACCACAGAGGCGGTTGAAAGCGGGTGTTATGTCAGCACAAAATAATAAAATAGCGAAATGATGGGTACTTACATGTAGATAATTTTTTATGTTTATTTGTGGTTACGTTTCAATAATCCTTCAGAACACATAAAACGTGCATGCGTATAAAAATAATATATTTACAAGGCACACCTAAACCGGTTTGAATTATAATTCTGCCGTCGTATTATTCACATCTCTCATGCAATATAGTACAGGGGCGGAAAGCTCATATTTTTAAATCTTCTTTGAATAGATACAATTTATAAAAAGTTTATACAAATACAAATACAAATACAAATTTCTTTATTTATCACAAACTTAAGTCTAAATAACAGACGTGGTGTCCTCAACTGCAAAAGTTTTAAACTGCAGCGCAGTGAGGGCGCCCTCTCCCTATAGGTGTTCCCTAATAAAATATCTTTAAGGTTAAAGTTTTGTTTAGTAGTTCAAAGTACGTTCGTTATTAGTTTTATTATTGCCGGGGATGGTGTCAAGAAATTGTTTGTTTCTCAAATAAAATTTATAAAATTCAATAAAGTTGATGTTGCCTTTGTACCAAAATATATGAAGAACGCAAGCAGACTTCAATGTTTAAAGACAAAATCCCATTCTAATGAAACTTTCCATGATTAATTAAAGTAAAAAGGTCTAGTAAATTGAAAGATAAAATAAAATAAAACGTATCAATTTTATTCATGCGATTTTGTTATTTCTATTTAGGCTGTGTTTGTATTTGTTTGTGAACAAAATCATATTTGTGAACCAATAAAAATAAAGCATACCTATCAGCTAAGTTCCCTCTGCCAGCGTATTAGCTTGGCAATCCAGAGGGGCAATGTTTCCATCATTCTTGGGGCCCTTCCCATGAGCCCACAGTTAGAGGACATCTTTTATTTATAGGTATTTCATTTTAAATTTGTATTTCTTTGTTTTAAATTAAGCTATGTTTCTTTTTGTTTTTGTGAAAAATGTAAATAAGAATAAGGTAAACTGCACTCAGCTCCCGGTCTACAAAATGATATTTGTATTCTCAACGCAGTCTCGAATACAAGCCTGCTACAATTATACGTTACCGGTGCCCACGTATTGTAATAGTTTGTCATGTATTGTATAAGTACATACGCATGATACATAAAGGACTATACGTTTTGTATTTCGAGTACCTAACTTACCTATGTAGATGGTAAATAGTGTTTATTTATAGAACTAGGCTGAAATAATATATGCTGACTAAGATAATGCGTACCTAACCAAAAACGTTAAAAAAAGTACCTACAAAAATGAAATGTCAAAAGAGAATTAAAACTAATAAAGGTTTTGTATCTTAAAAGGTAGTAATTAGTTATTTCAACATAAGAGCTACTTGCACGTTGGGGTTGTGATCGTGTAAGTTAAGCTACTTTCGCAATGTCATGTTACCGGATGGGTGACCAAGCATGACACGGTAAGCAGTTGTTGTCGTAACATGACATTGTAGGGTACTAATGGTGGGCCATGACCCGATCTCCCCATGTGAATACCTATAGCAAAGTTTCATTTTACCACCTCACATGACTCGGTCAACCCGAGCTTAAGACCTTGACTTTAGAGGCCCCCTCGGCACAAAATAAGCAGACCCAGCACGCTCAAGCAACACACGCATAGACACAACCTTTCGCGGATACGGAAACTCGCAACAGAAGCGTTCGGACTGTTTTCAGCTCCGCTCTTGTGGTCTAGTGGTTAAAACCACCGGTTTAGACCCAGCGGTCCCGGGTTCGATTCCCAGCGGGGGGTACATCTTTGTGTGCTCAGTTTGGTTGGTGGTAGGGCTTGTTTGTCCACCTGGCTAGCTACCACCATCAATGTTTGTAGCATTGTTGTGTTCCGGCAGCTAGAGATAAGATAACCAGTGCCTCACTAGTTGAGGATCCCGGGTGAAGTGTGCTTCCACCAAATGGCCTTATCATCACTTAACATCAGGTGAGATCAAGGCATTGTGCTTACCCGTAAATACAAAAAAGAGAGTCTGTTTGTAAAAAACCTTCTGCAATCTCCTTATTTTATGCCCTCGGGTAGTTTCGTCTCGATTCCGATCCGAACGCCCCAGATAATCTAGCAGCGAACGCTTGCTTAAAGCCCTACTCAACTCTCAACCCTATGAGGAGGTTCGATCACACGGCTCGAGAAACCCTTTAAGTTTTCGCCGCCCCCAAAATGCTAGGTGGCGCTGTAAAGGCAGGGAACACCAGTAGTGGGCCGTTTATAGGCTTATCAGTTGGTTCTAAGATTGGAAGAGTTCGTGTCTATTCCCATATTACATTTTCACAAAACACAACACAAAAATAATAAGCCCAACAAAAGATATAGTAACGAGTGTTTCCACTAGTTTGAACGAGAAAATTGTCTTGAACTCCCTACTATATTCACAAAAGGCCCAATTTACTTATTGTCCTCAAATTGTCCGTCGAAAGAGGGTAGGCGGGCATTTGCCGAATCACAATCCCATTGTACCGAGTCAGTCACTCGTGAGCCGCCGAGGGGAGCGGACGCGTCGAGGGTGGATCTTTTTAAGTAAAACAATTGGCGGACGAACGAATTCGGCGTGGCATAGTTTCGAATTTCAATGTTAAAAATTAGGAGACCATTCATTTTGTGATGGATGTAATTAATATTGATTTGTTGTAGGTAGTTTCTGCTTTGTTGAGTTGATCTGGATCACTAATTGGATGTATTGAAGCAATGAATACTTCCATTGAGGGCTACTGTTTTAAATTCCTTGTGGGCTCTTAGGGACCTAAATTTTACCTAGGTGCCTAATGCAAGCTTCATTCGCATTCGATCACGTTAACGAAAACGAGAATTTATATGGCAAAAATTTAACTCTTCTGCGCTGCTTTAATGCCATACTAATTTTCGTTTTCGTAAACGTAATCGAATGAATACGGTAGTAAACAAAATTCACACTAGGCACTCTGATGTGAAGTGATGTCAGGCCGAAGGTTTACACGGGATCCTTTACTACGAAGGCTCAGGCTATATCTTATATCTCTAACTGTCAGAACACAACAATGCTACTAGCATTAACGGGCTAGGGTGTAGCAAAGGGGTCCGAGACAGCCGATTTTCGATCATGTTTTGTATGGAGTTAGGACTTGTAAAATTTTATTTTTAGATGATTTTGTATGGAGCTATGGAGAGAAAATTTAGTAACTATGTAGTGGCGACGGGGACAACTAGGTTAGGTTAGTCTTGTGACCCACACGTAGCGGAGGCTCGCGAAGCTAACTGGAGCCACAATTGTGCTCGAAATTTTCTAAATAAATTAAAAATTTATTATCTTTTTTGAAAGCTATGTATTTCGTCATTTCGTGAAAAAAAAAACGACGGGTTGCACTTTGGGAGTGCCGGCAGAAGTGAAAACTTGAATATTAACGTTGTGCATTTTTGATATTTTGGAATGGTTAGGGAATAATTTTGCACGAATTGCTTTAATTATCAGTATAAAAGTACTCTCGTTTATGTGGTAGAATACAATATTTATTTATTGGGCTATAGTACACAAACATGACAATTTATGTATATTACATTAAAAAGTTATATTAAGTTATATTAAAAATTTATATTACGCCGCGCCAGCTGTCTACTCTCCATCCGTCTTACGAATTTTCGATCAGGTCACGTGTCCTGACGGTCACGTGTCCTGACGGTCACGTGTCCTGACGCGAGTTTAACATTTTTTACCCATTCCAAAAAAAGTGCACAACGCCGCTAAAGAAGTTTTCACTTCAAAAATGTGTTATTTTTGGGGCCCCCTTTTCTACACCCGGCCCCATTAACGCTTTGGCGAAATTTTAAGATAAGATGATGATAGCCAGGCGCACTTAAAACAAACTCTACCACAAATCAAACCCAGTACAAATATGTAGGTGCTGAGAATTACAAGTACAAAGTGTACTTACGTCAGCAGAAGCAGCAAAAGCGCGAAATTTTAATATTTTGTCAAAGCAAAACCATTACCTAATGAATCAAACTATATTTTTTATTTGGAGCATCTTTGGCAATTTAACACACTTTACGTTTTTATATATGCAACCGAAATAGTCACCACTCAGCTTATACCATGACATTGACGTGCCAAGGCGCTGATATTCTGTAGAATTAAAAAAAAATAAAGAAAACATTAATGACACATTACAGAGCTAAAATGTTTTGTTGAAATCTTTGGATCCCTTTTTAAGCAAAGTGCGCGGACGAAGGAGTATGAAATTTCGCACATTTATAGTTTATATAGAGAAGGAGTGCAGAATGCTAATATTTTCTTTAAATTATGCATCAAAAATTTCAAAAATGGAAGAGCTCCTCTTCGAAATCGAGGCCGAAATCTGTCAATGCCAATCCAAACTCACATTCTATCTTTTTTAATTTTTTATTGCTTATACAAACCGTGCAGCCTTACTATTAAAAATACGGTCCGAATTTTGACCACTAGGCGACCACTTGTTTGTATCATCATCATCATCAGCTCACTTATGTCCCCACTGCTGGGGCTCGAGCCTTACCTATGGATGGATAGGGAGAACGGGTCATAAACCACCACGCGGGACCAGTACGGATTGGTGTTGTTAACGACTGCTAATGCAGCCGGGACCAACGGCTTAACGTGCCTTCCGAAGCACGGAGGAGCTCGAGATGAAGTTTTTTGGTCACCCATCCGATGACCGGTCTTTACGAAAGTTGCTTAACCTCAGCACTCGCAGACCGGGCGCGTTACTAGTTTGTTAGTAATGTTTTTCTACATAGGGATCGGCAACTGATTTGTTTCTTTACCAACAACTGAATACAGACCTGCTCCTATTCCTAGCTGTCATTCAGTAAAATTTTAATTAATTTTTACACTAAGCTTACCTTATCGAAAACCGGTGTCACTGGCACTGCCATAACTCGACACTAGCCGTGTTCACATAATTTAAGACTAATAAAAAAACAAGTTTCAAGAAATTAAGTGTCTACTAATTTCTTTCTACGTTAAACCAGGGTACGTTCTATAATATCTCTATAATTATTTACGACGTGAAGGGTGTTGTATGGTGTTAAGGGTGAAAAGATAATATTTATGTAGTTGCGAAATAGGTATATTAGCAAAATTTCTACAATACAAATGTTGATAAAGGTATGTATATGTTATTGACCATGCGATCGGAAGCAGAGTGAGGTGCGCGGACCGACGAGCCTATAGCTCGAGCTTTTTATGTGTGCGCGCGTGTGCGAATTCACACAAAGATGCGTTGATTAATATTGTCGCGCCGACATGCCGCCCCTCATTGAAGCACTGCTGCTGCTGCTGCTGCTTCAATAATCTTCTTTATCCATTGTTGGAAGTGGACATATCTTCGAGAATGATCTTCGTAACGTTCCTGTAGACGTACGGATATCTGCAACCCTCGTGACTCCATCGGTTCCTGGGTACGTGTTTATGATTCGTCCTAAGAGCCATTTCATGGGCGGAAGCTGATCATCCTTGATTAGTACCAGAGCTCCTACACGTAAGGTACCATGTGAAGATTTCCATTTATATCGATGCTGGAGTTCGGTAATATACTCTTTGTGCCATCTAGACCAGAATTGCTGCCGCAGTTTTGCCACTCGCTGGTAGTGGTTTAACCTTTGGAGTGGTAAATCGGCGTAGTCTGGCTCTGGTATTGACGTGAGCTGTTTGCCAATAAGGAAATGACCAGGGGTAAGCGGTAAAAGGTCGTGGGGATCAGAGGATATTGGGCTAATGGGTCTAGAGTTTAGTATCGCTTCGATTTGAGTAAGTGTTGTATATAATTGTTCGAAAGTTAAATTTGAATTACCTATTACCCGCTTTAAATGAGTTTTTGTGGATTTAACTCCAGCTTCATGTAATCCACCGAAATGTGGAGAGTGTGGAGGACTAAAACTAAATTTTATTGAACTTTGTGCAAAACTATCGATAATACGGTCCCCTTCACTAGTAAACATCTTTTTTATTTCATTATTAGCGCCGACGAAATTAGACCCGTTATCGCTATAAATGTATGTTGGTTTGCCTCTACGGGCGATGAATCGCTTTAGCGCTGAAATGTAATTCGCAGTGGACATATTACTAACGAGTTCCAAATGAATGGCTTTGGTGGTGAAACACACGAAGACGCAAATGTATGACTTGATAAGTCTACAGCCTCGCCCCTCTTTGTTGGCAATCATCACTGGGCCCGCATAGTCTACTGCTGTGTATTGGAATGCATAGCCGGTCAGAAATCTTTCCTTAGGTAAACTTCCCATTATAGGGGTTACTGTATTGCCGCGGAACCGATTACAAATAGTGCAATTTCGTGAAACATACCTAGCCAAATCACGACCACCTACCGTCCAATAATTTTGTCTAGTAGAATATAATATATGTTGTGGTCCAGCATGCATTAAAATCTTATGTTCATTAGAGAATAATAATTTTGTAAATATATGATTTTTATGTAATAATATTGGATGTACTTTATTAAAACTGTATGGTGCGTTTTTAAGACGACCACCCACTCTTATTAATTTTAAATCGGGATCAAAAAATGGATTAAGCGAAAGTAATGAATTTCCACTTTTTAATGATTTATTTAATTTTAGCAAATCGTATTCAGTACTGTAACTTTCTTGTTGTGAAATAGAAATTAATTTATTTGTAGCTGAACGAAGTTCGCTAACCGTTAAATATTTATTTGTGCATTTATTCATTTTATGTTTTGTGTTGTTTATAAATCGCACCACATAAGCCATTGTTCTCGTCATACGAGAATAACTAGAAAATACATGGAAAGGGAACAATGGCTCCGCGGGATTAGTTGTCATACAACTAACCTCTTGTTTTAATTCGGGTATAAATTGATTATTGTTTTTTAAATCAAATGTAGGCCACAATGATTCATCATGTTTAAGAAATTGTGGGCCGTTCCACCATTGCTTGCAGTTAACCAACACATCAACATTCATATTACGCGTCAGGTAGTCAGACGGATTTAAATTAGTAGGTACGTATTTCCAGGTATTAATATCTGTAGTGGACTGTATTTCGGCAACCCTGTTCCGTACAAAAGTTTGTAATTTGTTTGTTGTTGCATTAAGCCAACTTAAGACAATGGTAGAATCTGACCAGTAAAAACACTGGTGTATTTGTAGTCGTAATGAATTAATAACCTTATAGCTAAGTCTGGAGCCAAGAAGGGCCCCACATAATTCTAATCGAGGAATTGTTTGTGATTTCAATGGACTTACTTTATTTTTTGAACATAATAAATGTACATGAATTTTGTTATCGCTGTCTATAGATCGTAAATACACACAGGCTCCGTAGGCCTCCTCAGACGCGTCTGTAAATACATGTAATTGCAAATTTATAAAATTATTGCAAATGACGTGTCTAGGTATATTTAGTTTATTTAATTGTGGTAAGGAATCAATGAACTGAAGCCACGCCTTTTGTGTGGCAGGCGGTACTTCGTCATCCCAAGATAGCTTGCATAACCATAGTTTCTGTAATGTAAGTTTTGCCATTAATATAGCGGGGCTCACAAGGCCCAAAGGATCAAATAATTGAGATATCGTAGATAAGATATTTCTCTTTGTAATTTTATAGCATGATTTTAATTGTATATCGAAACAAATATTGTCGGACCTATGATCCCAATTTATCCCTAATGTTTTTGAGATACTATTAGGACACAGATCTAAAAGTTCAGTTGAAGTATTGTCATTGTTTCCTATTTTGCTAATTAACTCGTGACTGTTTGAACACCATTTTCTTAACTTAAAACAACCGGTTTTTAATTGTTTGGTAACCGATGTGTAAATGTATAATAATTGATTGAAATCTTTACCACCTGAAATTAAATCATCGACAAAAAAATCTTTACTAATAATTTCTTGTATAAATGAATCGGTGCACTCATTAGCTAATTGTTTGAGACATCGTATCGCTAGGAAAGGCGCGGATGCCGTCCCGTATGTTACTGTATTCAGTTCGTAGGCTTTTAACGGCTGACTGGGATCGTCGCGCCATAGTATTTGTTGTAAACACCGCTGTGACTCATTTATATCTATGGCGCGGTACATTTTTTCGATATCGGCAGTCAACACAAAGTTGTGCTGACGAAATCGCAGTAATATCGAAAATAAATCGTCCTGTATCGTTGGGCCTACCATTTGCAACTCATTAAATGAATAACCAGAACTTGATTTGGCAGAACAATCGAAAACAACCCTCAACTTGGTTGTTAAGCTATGGGGGCGCTCAATACCATGATGAGGAGCAAAGTATTTAATTTTATCGCTACTATACGACTTTGATTCTCTCATATGGCCTAAATCGATATACTCTTTTATGAAATTCGTGTATTGAATTTTTAATTTTGAATTAATTTTTAGTTTTTTCTCTAAATGCATAAATCGTTTTTTAGCATATTGGTATGAGTCACCCAATACACTGGTGCTCATTTTTAAGGGTACAGTTACACAAAATTTGCCACTAGGTTGGCGCGATGTGGTATTTACAAAGAAATTTTCACAATCAATTTCCTCTTGTGACCAATTTAAATGTTTATTTGTAGTAGTAAAAATATTGTCCAATTCCCAAAACTTAGCTAATTGATCGCTTAGTATTTGAGTATCAGAATAGTTACAATAGGTAGTTGGATCGGATTTAATTGAACCGCCAATAATCCAACCTAACTTGGATTTTTGTAATGTTATGTTTTGAGAGTTTAATTTTATTTGTTGTGGTTCAATCAAGTCCCAAAAAACACCATTACCAATCAAAATTTCTATGTTTGCTGGCTTATAAAAATCGGGGTCTGATAGTGGTATAGATTTGGGTATTTTAATTAATTGTTTATCAATAGGGGAACTTGGCCATGGATTAGTTATCTGAGATATAATAATGCAAGTAATTGTAAAATTGTAACTTGAATGCATTGATTGAATGGTAATATCACAGCAATTGTTAGCTACTGATACGTTATTATTCAAACTGTTTATAGTTGTAGTTCTACTTGTAGTAGGTAAACGCAATTGCTTGCATAAACGTTCCGTTATAAAATTGGACGTGCTCCCGGAGTCTAGCATAGCGCGTACTACCTGCTTATGTTCGTTAATGTTTGCGCACACAGCGACGCGCGCCGTAGACAGCACACCTTGAGGCGACACTACTGAACAAGATAACGACACCTGTTCGTTCGATTCGTGCGCCACCTCTGCCCTTGTGACGTCATTCAACTCGGGGCAAATCAAACTATTATGTTTTTTATTGCACCTTTTACATGGACCCATAATGCATCTTTTAATTGTGTGACCGGGCCTTAAGCAATTTAAACATAAATTTAATTCGTTAGCCTTTTTTCCCCTCTCTTTGTTAGATAAATTAAGGAATGTTTTACAATAATAGATATAGTGATCAGATTGGCAAACGGGACATTTGTATTTGATAGCGTTAGTAGACACTAAAGTATGCGTTCCTTGAGTTCCTACCTGCTTTGGGTACTTATATTTATTGCTTTGTTCTAATGTTTCTAGCAGTTCGGCCCTATTTCTTGTAAACTTTAGTATGTCTTCAAAATCAAAACCTTTATCTTCGTGTACTGCTTTAAACTTTTCCCATTCAACCAAAGATTGTGGGTCAAATTTACTTGATAACATGTATATTAATAAAGTGTCCCACTTGTCTGTAGGTTCACCTAAAGTGGCTAATGATCTTAAATTTTTGACAAAACTATCGACTAATCTTTTTAAATTGAATGAAGTGTCCTTTTGTATGGGATAGACATTAAATAAAGATTTTACATGATTGGCGATAAGCATTTTTTTGTTGTCATACCTATCGCAGATCAATTTCCATGCAACTTCATAATTGTTAGATGAAAATTCTATAGATTTAATTAATAATAGGGCACTACTCTCGAGAGACGAACGTAAATAGTGGAACTTATTTATTGAACTTAAATCAGGGTTATCGTGAATAAGGGAAATGTATGTGTCTCGAAATTCCAACCAAGAACCGTATGTACCATTGAACCTTGCCAGTTGAATAACCGGCAGCTTTACATTGGCCCTAGTGTGTTGCACCACGCTGGCTGCGTCGTCCGAGTCCATGCGCAGGCTTTGCTGCGGTACATCGCTCGCGCTCGTGATACCTAATTTCGCCTTCGCAGATGCTACCGCTTTAAAATACATTCCCTCAAAAATATCGCGTTCTTTAAATTGCTCGTCAGGATTAGATGACAAACATTCTAATTGTTCTTGAATTTCATTGTAAGTATCCATTAATACTTCCATCTTTGACACTCGCAGCTCAAGTTCCAACTGAGCCTCGTTACTTAATGTTTTCGGCAAACTATTTATGTAATTAATGAATAACGTTAGGCGACCTTTACAGTTACCACGTTTTTTAACGAATTCTTGTTCGGTAGTCATGATAAAATAGACTAAGAAATCGTTAAGTAAAATAGAAAATTGCAAATCACGTAGGTACCAAGGTAGGTATCCAAATAAATTTATTTGTAGGTAGGTAACAAGTAATAGAAAAAAAAATAATTGCGACGAGAGTTATTGTAAATTTATGATATTTATATTTTATTTTTATAGAATAGGTAATAGGTAACCTTATTTTGGCAATAGGTAGCCTTGATAATGCGGCAATAGTAGCCTTTTGATATTTAATTGACAATTAGGTAGGGTAGAAATCGGTAGAATGCAACACTGTCACAAACGGGTGATGTGATGTTGAATGTTAGTTAGGTAGAAAAGGTTTGGAATTATTGGCACAAATCTTTAAAACAGTCTAACCAGTTCGCCACTCGCCTTAAAACAATGTTGTTCTTGAACAGCTGCACAATATATCTCTTCAATAACTTAAATAAGTAAACCACTTTACTCACGTCGACACTGGATCACTCCTCTTCGACTTATATCCGGTTGAAGGCACAATATTTACGACGTGAAGGGTGTTGTATGGTGTTAAGGGTGAAAAGATAATATTTATGTAGTTGCGAAATAGGTATATTAGCAAAATTTCTACAATACAAATGTTGATAAAGGTATGTATATGTTATTGACCATGCGATCGGAAGCAGAGTGAGGTGCGCGGACCGACGAGCCTATAGCTCGAGCTTTTTATGTGTGCGCGCGTGTGCGAATTCACACAAAGATGCGTTGATTAATATTGTCGCGCCGACAATAATAATGTTGTTATAAAAAATACTATTACATACAGATCAGGCGTAAGCGTTTTAAAATTATATTTATAGACAAGAAAAGAGTCTTCTAAAATCTATGATCTATTTTTAATGATGGCCGCTGGCCTTCCAAATTTGAATTTGAAATTTTAAGCGCCGGCGCCCGCGTTCTGTCTGTGGTTTGAAAATACAGTCATTTCTGTTTCCGGGGTAAATAAGGGTGTTTGGGATAAGGTAGGGTCGCACACCGTCCCCATATGCGCTTAATCGATTTTGTGGTTAAGATTGGCGTGTCGTATTTATTTTTTTAAGTAAATAATAAGCGGTAGGTCAACTATATTTTGACTGGTGGTAGAACTTTGCCCAGATTCCAAGAAACTTATGTTATATTTATATTTGCTATTGAACGCCTCAGTAGTCAGATAGCAAAACGCTTGACTTAAATTCCTAGGTCGAGCGCAAAGTGTTTCGGATTTTTCGATGCGTTGCCTATTTGGCAATCGTGGTAAATCACCAGCTTATTTAAGGTCCCCACTGCTGGGGCACGAGCCTTCCCTATGGATGGATAGAGAGAACGGGCCATGAACTACCACGCGGGCCCAGTGCGGAGCGGTGCCGATGGTTGGTAACGACTGCTAATGCAAGCGGGACCAACGGCTTTAAGTGCCTTCCGAAACACGGAGGAGCATGAAAACATAGATTTTTGGTCACCCATCCGATGACTGACCTTTGCGAAAGATGCTTAACCTCAGCACTCGCAGACCGGGCGCGATTACCACCGCGCCATGGTAATGATTAAATAAATAAATAATTAAAATAAATTAAGGCAATATTACCCGTTACTTCAATGATGGAGCTCTTTGCCCAACTGTGGGACTACTACTGTGGGAATTGACACAAAAGCCAAGTCTACATTTTATATGTGAAATTTTTGACTTGCATTAAAGACGATTCGGAGCTCGATGGCGCAGTGGTTAACGCGCCCGGTTTGCGATTGCTGATGTTAAGCAACTTTCGCAAAGGTCAGTCAACGGATGGGTGACCAAAAACTTGTCATCTCTCGCTCCTCCGTGCTTCGAAAGGCACGTAGGTATGCCTTTGGTCCAGGCTGCATTAACAGTCGTTCACAACCACCGCACCGCACTGGGCCCATGTGGTGGTTCACGGCCTGTTCTCCCTATGCAAAGGGAAGGTGTGCCCCAGCAGTGGGGACAGAATGAGCTGACGATGATGTTACACCTATCGGAAACATGGCGTTATCAATAGTTATTCGTGTCTAGACGTACCACGATTAGCATAAATTATCCCGGCGCCTCTTCTGACTTAATACCCTTAAATTTTCAACAAAATATTCATGAGCTACCTTTGGTTTCCTGTCATTAGTTACTTGAGCTACAAAACTAAAATGCCGTTTTGTAAAACGTTAAGCATCATTATTGGACATTGAAGATAACTCCAAAAAAGTTTGAAGGACTTCTTGATCGTGAAAAGCATCTTGATCTATTTCAAAAGCAAAGTTATTGTTTTTTATTTTTTATTTCTTTAATTGTAGCACTTAAGCTGAATTAAATATTTTTATAAAATACAGTGAAAAAATGTCGCTTTAAAGCATTTCGAAAATCAAAAAGCAGTGACAAAATTCAGCGCTTATGTCAGCCTTCCCGGTAGCATAACGGTCAGTGCAGCCGTCCGGTTGCGGAAGACCCAGGTTCGATACCTGGCTGGGTCGGGTGGGCGTTTAATTTTTTCACTGTATTTTATATAAATATTTAAAGTTATTGTTTTTAAAAATGTTGTTTGTTTGTAATGATGGTTATGATATATTATATCATCATCAGCTCATTTTATGTTCCCATTGCTGGGGCACGAGCCTTCACTATGGATGGATAGGAACGGGCCATAAACCACCACGCGGGCCCAGTGCGAATTGGTGGTGGATATATATAATTTTACGTTAAATTTGTTGCGAATTAATTACAATTTGGAACCAGACAGAGTGTTGAAAAAATTCCACGAGCACGATTGTTTTTTTAAATTTGTTTGTAAGTTTATGTGAACACTTTCAATAAGGATTGAAGTATGTTTAGGCTACAACTGTCCCATAGCTGGGCAAAGAACTCCATTATTGAAATCAAGCCATCACACAATTGATGGGTATTTGCTATGCTTCGAAAAATTCGAAATTGTACGCTTGTGCAACCCACCAACCCGCATTGGGCCAGCGTGGTGGGTTATATCCCGATATCCCCACGTGATCCCCACCATTGATCATGTGGGAGGCCTGTGCCCAGCAGTGGGACGTTAGGCTGATGATGATGATGATGACGCTGGTGCGCAAGGAACGAACCGACAATACAACTACTGCTATCGATTCGGATGTTTCTTAATTTTTTTTCCACCATCTGTCGAACATCTTTGAATCTCAAAGCAAAGTCGCTTAGGGGGTAGCAAAGGGGGTGCAAGACTTATAAAGTATTTAGTAAATATTTTATAAAAATGCGAATATCTCGAAATCGGTGCGTCCTTAGCTAAAACACCACTGACACGATCCGCGGGTACTCTCATCCAGCTCTTGCCAGCCACCTTGTGAAAATCTATCCTCTCCATCCCTAGGTTACCTGGAAGATTTCTCTATTAGTGTTAAGGACGCCCTTTGTACGACTCCAATTGTAATTTCTTTGTTAATATGTATGTGTTTTTTTATGTGTACAATAAAGTATTTCAATTCTATTCTATTCTATCTATGATAAGGGGCGATAAAGATAAAAGTTTGATGAGAAATTAATAACGTTCCTCCAAACCCCTAAAGTAGCAGAGATACGTGGTACTTTCCTGCCTCACGCGGACTTCTTGAGAGAATTAGAAAAGTGACGTTGCACTGTTTTGTTTCATTTGCTAACTCTCATGCACGTTCGCGAATACATAATCTATACTAATATTATAAAGAGGAAACCTTTGTATTTTTGTATGTATGTACCTATGTATGTTTGCAACGAATAAACTCAAAACTACTGGACCGATTTAAAAAAATCTTTCACCATTAGAATGCTACATTAGCGCTGAGTAACATAGGCTATATTAAAAAAATATATACTAAAAACGACAATTTAATTTTCCAATACAAAATGATTTGTTTGTTTTGTTGTCATTTGTCCACTGATATATATTTAACTCAATGATAGAAACTGTCAAAGCGGTACGAAGTCCGCCGAGTCAGCTAGTGGTTAATAAAATCCGCTATTACCTAATTCTCATTTAATATTTGGCAGAATACTTTAGAAAAAAAACACCGCCTCTGTGGTCTTGTGGTAAAGACCACTGGTCTCAGACCCAGAGGTCCCGGGTTTACATGACATAGAATGTTTGTGTTCTTCTTGGTTGGTGGTAGGGCTTGTTCGTCCGCCTGGCTAGCTACCACCTAGCTTTAATATGTCGCCATAACATCAATGTTTGTAGAATTGTTGTGTTCTGGCAGATAGAGATAAGATAGCCAGTGCCTTAGTAGTCGAGGATTCCAGGTGCTAACATCAGGTGTAATGAAGGCACTGCGCTTACCCATAAGATATAAAAAAACACAAACAAAACCGCAGCCATGACTCTTCACTTTCCCGCCAAGAAAATCGAACGCTGTTATTGCTATTCAAAATTTGGAAGAGCACTTCACGGTTTGTCGTAACACTTTACGCTATGTCGTAGCACTCAACGATTTGTCACCATATTATCGATTTGTCGAAGCACTTAACGATTTGTCACTGCACTTAACCTTACACAGACGCACTTAACACCTTATTTATACGTCTCATAGTATAATTTATACTGTTATCTATCACCAAGTCTGCTCACCTCCGTTGTTTAAAGCGTAATGGTTATGAACTTCAACAGACTGTGCGGTTTCAACCAATTACTTGAAGCAATTTCGTATGGGACAAACAGTAGATAATTTGAATTCGATGCTCGGTTGGGTAATAGGTAATAACTTTAAAAAAAACTGTACAAATTGGTATAATTTGTGCGGATGATGTAAAATTGGGTAGATTTAGTCATGTAATATAGTTATGCATTGAGATATTATTTGTTTTGAGTTTTTTATTGGAGGAGCTCGATGGCGCAGTGGTTAACGCGCCCGGTCTGCGAGTGCTGAGGTTAAGCAACTTTCGCAAAGGCCGGTCATCGGATGGGTGACCAAAATTTATCATCTCGAGCTCCTCCGTGCTTCGGAAGGCACGTTAAGCCGTTGGTCCCGGCTGCATTAGCAGTCGTTAACAACCACCAATCCGCACTGGGCCCGCGTGGTGGTTTATGGCCCGCTATCCCTATCCATCCATAGGAAAGGCTCGTGCTCCAGCAGTGGGGACATAAATGAGCTGATGATGATGATGATGATTAGTTTTTTATTGCTGGTGTATTTGGGCGTATGGCCGAGTGGTAAAGTGTATTGACATGTGTAAGTCCTGGGTTCAATGTCCAGGTCGGGTAAAGTGTTTTTTTCGAAACATAGCCCGGGTTTGTGGTCACCAAATTGCAATTGGCAAGCGTGGTGATTATGTCAATACCCGTTAGTTGAAGCGATGATTATTAGATTTCAAAGATGGCCAGCAGTTGAAATCCTAGCCCTAAAAAATCACGTTTTAACTAACTCTGTGATTAAGGCGTTAGATCACCGAGTTAGATACAATAGTCTCGGGTTCCATTCCTACCGTTTTAGTTGGTTGTAAGGGTTGTTTTGAGACCGCCTATCTTACTTCCTAATTTCCACCATCTTATCTAAATTACGCGTTAACATAAATGTTAGTAGTATTTTTGTGTTTCGACAGTTAGAGATAAGATAGCCAGTCCTTAGCAGTTGAGGATCCAGGTTGTCACTCATCACTTACCATCAGGTGAGATGACGGCAACCGCTCCCTTTATTCACATCATCATAATCAATGTTAAAATAATTTTTAACGCAAATTTTGTTGCGAACAAATTACAAAAACACAATGTTGTAAAAATTTCCACGAGCAGGATTTGAACCTGCACCCTTCTGACATACCGGGTCAGGTGCTCCTCCAATTGAGCTATCGTGGTTCTAACCAGCCCGCCGAAATTATTCAACACTTTTTACTTGGAGGAGCACCTGACCCGGTATGTCAGAAGGGTGAAGGTTCAAATCCTTGTCGTGGAAATTTTTACAACATTGTAGTCCTTAGCAGTTGAGGATCCAGGTTGTCACTCATCACTTACCATCAGGTGAGATGAAGGCAACCGCTCCCTTTATTGACATCATCATAATCAGTTTCAGCCCGTATCCACCCACTGCTCGGCCTTCTCCATGTAACGCCGGGTTGTTAGGCCGTTCGTACCATGAGCTGTTCGTAACAAGAGCTGTTCATACCGCGGTGGGAATGGCCCCATATAAATAGGCATTAGGCCGTTCCATGGCCCGATCCGATCAGAACCCCTCGGAGAATCTAGTACGGCACGAGAACACGAGTGCGTGATGCTGTTTCCTTCTAGAAAACCTCCGAAGGTGATTCGTTTTACACGGCTTTGAAAAATCCTTTAAGGTAAGCCACCCCCAAAAAAGTCCGGTGAAGCTGAAAATGCCGTCTGAGGCTATTAAAAAAAAACATACCGTGGTACGAACAGGTAGGCTACTCTTGACGCAAACTCAATCTCAATACAATTCCAATGCGATTAATATGTATCGATATTGGGATAAGTTTCGCAATTTCGGAACGCCCCATCTGGATAATAATTTGTTCACTCAATTTCCACGCAATTTAATTCCAATGTAGCGCTATTATCGCTTTTAAGAGTGCCATTTTAATTTTTTAGATTTGGGATTGGAAATTGATTATTGCAATTGTGTTTCAAAAGTAACCCACCAGCTCTTAGTACGAACGGCCTAATACCACTAACGCTTTTCCCTTCTATTTTGAGCTGATCGCATCCAAGTTTTTCTAGCGACCAGCTCTATATATCCGGGTAGGTGGTTTGATAGCGCTTCGCTTGTCCGTCCTCGGCAGACATTCCATGAAGGCTTTACTCCACCAGATTATTTTTGAATATGTAAAAATAACTAAAAAGGTTTTTCCCCAAAAATTTGTTAACCCATATTCAAAAGTAAATTGTTTTAGCCTGGACAGATGGGTTCGTGATTATAAGCCTAATCTGCCATTAGTCGAACAAAACTAGCTCAAGTTGAACACCGACGAATTAACATAATGATAAGTTGGCGCATATAGACTTAGGAATGTCTAGACAGGTAACAGTGAAAAATGCTGAAATTTAAAAATTAAATACTTGAACGGAACGCCTCGGTGGCCGAGTGGCAGAGCGCTCTCATCTCTCTCTTCCTCAAGTTCGACTGGGTCGGGTAGGCATTAAATTTTTTCACTGTATTTTATAAATATTTAATTCAGCTTCAGTGCAGCTATTAGCACTTAAAAATAAAAATAAATTAAAATTTACTATAGCGTTGTGTTATCAAATGTGTGGTATTTCATCTGTAAAGATTAATCTGCATAGCCAACGGTTGCAATAACCGTTGGAGAGATGGCACTCTGCCGCTAAAAAAGCAGTCAAAAATCAAAAAGCAGTAAAAAAATTCAGTGCTTACGTCAGCCAGACGGTAGCCAAGACCTATATAGTTAACTGTGGTTTCAAATTTTCCGAAGCATTGATATAAATAATCGAAAACAAGGTTCTTGTTCACCTACCAAAGTACTAACCTCGCGAAATGTAGCTTTTGCGATTATTGCAGAAAACCCTTCACCGCGCCACAAACCTCCTTACTATTTAAACGAGCCAACTCTGGTAGCATTCTTCACGTGATTTTAACTTTGCCGACTCTAGTAGCGTGTTTAACTCTACACACACTTTGTCGTGTCAACACGAGACTTTTCGATACACAAGCTCATATAGCAATAATCGTATTATTTTATGTTCCAAACGAAATTATAAATATTAACGACGATCCACCATACGCCGACTCCTTAACCGTATATTAATAACAATAATAAAGTTTCTGATTATTTTTGGGGTTAAAATTTTAAGTATATCGTGTGTCCAGTGCCTAGCGATAATATGCTGAGCTTTCGCACAAATATGTCACACTGTTGGGATCAAGCCTTCCTACGTGCTCATACGATGTACTAAGAGACAAATTAATATAAGATATAAGTATTAATAATTAATATATAAATGCAGAATGTTAATATTTTTTTTTTAAATTATGCATAAAAAATACATTAAATCAATAAAACAAACATTACACACACTAACATGTATTTGACACACACGCATTTGTTATACTTCAAAAATGGAAGGGGAGCGGCCGAAATCTGCCAATGCCAATCCAAACTCACAACCTATCTTTTTTAATTTTTCATTGCTTAGGATACAATCCGTGCAGCCTTAAGGGGGTGCAGCGCGGACGCAAAACTGCGAGTTTCAAGTTTCTTTATGATAGCGAGCGAGCGGCGCCTGGCAGTGGTGTGACAACGGCGCACGACTACGAATACGCACGCACACTAATATCTGTATAGAGTAGGCTGGTGATTTAATTAGAGCAATGTTTACTTTCGTAAAATCATAGGCGTTTGTGTAAAAAATAAGAAAAGTCTTAATATTTTCATATTCATGTTTTTTAATGGAAAAATAAGACAACAGTGACCTGCGGAATATCAATACAAACATTTTGATCGGATCATTGTATCATTTGGGCTATATTTGCAAAGTTTCTGAAGAAATAAGTTTTTAGATACCATTATTTTACGAAATGTTTATGCAGTTTCTGGGTATTTTTTTTTAAATTCCAAGACAACCATGACCTTGTGAAAGGATCAAGCTAACCTACACTAGTCCTTTTAATGTATAAGACCTATTCAGCGCCTAGCACCAGTGACTTAAAAACACGTAAATTTTCAAATTCCGCGCTGCACCCCCTTAATAAAATTACGGTCGAATTTCGACCACTGGGCGACCACTAATATTGATTACTAGCTGACCCGGCGGAATTCGTACCGCTTTGACAGTTTCCATTTCAACAAAACAAACAAATAATTTTGTATTGGAAAATTAAACTGTCGTTCTAATATTTTCCGTTACTTATTGTTTATGTTTGTCACCGTTTAAACCTTCCCTGAACTTCCACAAATATTTCAAAATGAAAATTAGCCAAATCGGTCCAGCCATTCTCGAGTTTTAGCGAGACAAACGAACAGCCATTGATTTTTATATATATAGATTATTAGTGGACACTGTTAAGTTAATGTGCTAACACATATTATAATAATATGATTGTGTTATTTAAGAAAGCTGTTGTTTCCTGAATAAAAAAAAAATTTAAGATTTATTATTAAATCCAAAAACAACGTATAAAAAGTATAATTATCTTATCTTATCTTATCTTATTGGCAGTGAGCGTTGTTTAATTGTTGTCAGCGCCGTGATCGAATTCAAAGTCAGAGTTAAAGTCAAATCGTTAATTCAATAATAACATTTACAGGCCCTATGACGTCAAAACTAAGTATAAAATTAAAATAATACAAAACTAAAGTTTAGTTTAGCTAAACCACTGAATCTACCTCCAGTTCGAATTTTGGGACAGCCTTCGACCGAGAAGAGCTGCCTTCTTTCTTTATCTTCAGCTTTTAACCCAATTTACAATCATGTAATAATTATAAAATAGAATTAGTACAATTTTGTTCTCATTAACAATAATATTCGATCCAGTGCAGAGCAGACTTCTGTCCATAGGAATAGCAAATAAAACTCACACTCGATGAATTGACATCTCTTCGCTCTGACATGTGCGATCGGTCTAACAATTTCGGCATCGACAAGAATAAAATTACTTCAGTACCTATGTGGGAAAAATTTCGATTAGGTATGGCCTCACCGAGCATTTTTAATCAACGAGCTGCTTATAGAGTTCGTTGGCGCGGTGGCTTGCGCGTTCCGTTTAAGATCGTTATTGCTAAACAGCTTTCGCAATGCCGACTCTACAGATGGACCCATCTGTAGAGGCGGCATTGCGGTTTTTATTTTTAAGATTCATCATCATCACCTGCTCATTTTTATGTCCCCACTGCTGGGGCACGAGCCTTCCCTATACTTGGATAGGAAGAACGGGCCATAAACCACCACGCGTGCCCAGTGCGGATTGGTGGTTGTTAACGACTGCTAATACAGCCGGGACCAATGTTTTTTTTACGTGCTATCCGAAGCACGGAGGAGCTCGAGATGATACATTTTTGGTCACCCATCCGATGACCGGCCTTTGCGAAAGTTGCTTAACCTCAGCACTCGCAGACCGGGCGCGGTAACCACTGCTCCATCGAGCTCCTCTATTATTTATTACGAGTATTACTTTGTAAATAATGTTGTTGGATACAAAACTGGTAAGGATCTTTATTTTAAGCTGTTTATAATAATTGTTTGTTGTTCCAAATAAAATTAAAAAAACATCGAAACTCGTAAGCAAATCAAAATTTATTCAATTTGAAAAATAAATGTTGAAAAAAATATTAAGATTGAATGTTGATCACGTAGTTGTCGACATTGAATAGGGCTCCTTTGGCTTACAAAGTAAGAGTAGATAGTGTTGGTTATTTTCGGAAAGCAGGACAGAGCCACGATAGCATAGTTGGTAGTACACCTGACCCGGCATGTCATGGGGTGCGGGTTAAAATCACGCTCGTAGAATTTTTTTCAACACTTGTTTTTTTTTTGTAATTTGTTCGCAACAATATTTGCGTAAAATTATATCGAAATCGAATCTGAAATGTTACAATACAGTTGAAAGCTCTTGGTGAGGGGCACCTTAAGATAAATTTATGCAGCTAAATACGCATGAAGTATAATGACCACAAAGAGTACAGCATATAACAATGGTTCAAGTCTGTGTACAGTCGCGAGCATTAACATATAAACTACCTATTTGTCTTATTTGAATAAGAGTAAAAAAAATAACTGAAAAAATTAAAAAACACGACTGCCATGACAAAAAAGGCAAAAAAGAACTAAAAGGCAAAAAAACAAGATGTCATGTATTTATTTATCTGTGTTTATAACAGTGAAATGTCGCTCATTCACTCACTGACTTTAGGTACTTATATAAAAAATCAAAACTGCATGATCAATAAAACTGAAATTTTGATCGCAGTCGGGGGACCGCTTTGCGGATTATTTTCTTATTTATAAGGTTTTTTTGCCTTTTTTGTCATGGCAGTCGTGTTTTTTTATTTTTTTACCAATTAATTATTTTTATATTGTACCTACCTTTTAGTGATAAGTTTAACTTTAATAAAACAGTCATGCTAGGTAATTTAATTTGTAGGCATTTTTATACAAGAAGAAACAAAAATTAACCTCAACAGATATCATGCTAAACATCAAGTTCTATTCTCCAACTCCAATAATGACGAATTTTCATCATACAAAATTTCATCCCCTATTTTACCCACATAGGGGTTGAATTTCCAAACTTTTACTAGCCTATGTTATTCGAAACGAGGCAAGGATTGTAACGATACCTCATATATCTAAATCAGCTCAGGCGTTTAGAAGTTATGGTGGAATAAAGAAACATCATATACAATACATACATGAACCCTGAAAACGTAACACTCCTTTTTTGGCAGTCGTGTAACTAGTCAAAAGTGTACCTATACACATCTGTTCGTGACTGTACTTACATTGCGCCGACCTCTCTGAAACCGATGTTTATAATGTAATCACTATAATTTTCGCAATCTTATCGTGAATGTGTGTTACAAATATTATTAGACTTATTTATTGCAATCGTGCTAGACATAGTTATATTAGGTTTACTAGATTCTCTAAGGGATCAGTGGAACGAGGTGATCTCATGAACCAAAGTAATCGACATAGCCCACTGGAGCAAGCTGAAGTGGCATTGGGCCGGCTATGTAGCTAATATTAGCTGCAGAACCGATAACCGATGGGGTTACACGTTCTTGAGAGGAGACCATAGACTATGTATAATATGGTGGAGACCGCGTATCGGCAAACGTAGTGTAGGACACCCTCAGACTTCCTCAGGCGACGATCTCCGCAAGATGGCTGGCAAGAGCTGGTGAGAGTAGCCGCGTATCGTGCTCAGTGGCGTGCACAAGGGGAGCCTATGGACTTGTGGTCTGATGTAGTTATGATTGATGATGACGATGGTGACGAAGGTGATAGTATACCTAAGTATCCGCTTTGGCTAAGAATGTGCTACCTTCCCTGATGATTAACACAGCGGTAGATGCAAAATTTATTTTATTTTAATTTCTACTTCAAGGGTAAATTGTTTGTTTCTCTATTTATTAGAACATCTGCTATCACAATTTTACGGAAAAAACCAATCTTATTTTATTTTTTGTTTTCAATAACTTTTAATGTTTGACAGCGTTTCCCTTGCTTTTTTTAATAATACTTCTCATTTTTAGGGTTTCGTAGCCAAATGGCAAAAAACGGAACCCTTATGGATTCGTCATGTCTGTCTGTCTGTCTTTCTGTCTGTCCGTCCGTATGTCACAGCCACTTTTTTCCGAACAATAAGAACTATACTGTTGAAACTTGGTAAGTAGATGTATTCTGTGAACCGCATTAAGATTTTCACACAAAAATAGAAAAAAAAACAACAAATTTTGGGGGTTCCTCATACTTAGAACTTAAACTCAATTTTTTTTTATCTAACCCATACGTGTAGGGTATCTATGAATAGGGCTTCAAAAATGATATTGAGGTTTCTAATATAATTTTTTACTAAACTGAATAGTTTACGCGAGTGACACTTCCAAAGTGGTAAAATGTGTGTCCCCAATAAGAGAATGATAAAACTAAAAAAAATATATGACCATGCAAACCTCCACCGAAAATTGGTTTGAACGAGATCTAGTAAGTAGTTGTTTTTAATACGTCATAAAGTACGGAACCCTTCGTGCGCGAGTCCGACTCGCACTTTGGTTTAATAATGCTTCTTATTTTTATTATTTTTATTTTTGCAATTTACAATGCTGTATATAGTTGCAGGAAAAACATTTACTAGTAAAGATCAACCAGTCTCAGGAAGCTCGATTGGAAATCGAACCTAAGGCCCTTGGATTACTGGTCCAATGCCCTGACCGCTAAGCTACCGAAACCCCAGAAGACTCGTTGAACTCTTCTAGTCATCATCATCATCAGCTCATTTATATGTCACCACTGCTGAAGCACGAGCCTTCCCTATGGATGGATAGGGAGAACGAGCCGTAAACCACCACGCGGGCCCAGTGCGGATTGGTGGTTGTTAACGACTGCTAATGCAGCCGGGACCAACGGCTTTACGTGCCTTCCGAAGCATGGAGGAGCTCGAGAAGATAAAGTTTTGGCCACCCATCTGATGACCGGCCTTTTGTGAAAGTTGCTTAACCTCAGCACTCACAGACCCCCTTTTCTAGTACTTTGTTACAAAGTACTTTTTGTAGTAAAATCTTATCTTGTAATACTTCTTAGATATATCTTATAAGAAGAACCTTAATTTAGCTACCTATCTGCGTAATAAGAGCGATGATCATGCGTTTATGTAAATTTGCAAATTTACATGATAAGCCAGCCAGATGGACGTTACGCTTTTTGAAACATAACATTTACATAGATACATACCTACAATTTATACATAAATACATACATACATACATACATTTATTTATTTATTTATTTTACTTTAATTAAAAAGGTGTGAAAAAAAAGACAATTACATTAATTAAAGATTACACATTCTACAATCCAACATTACAGCAACAATTATGAAATACAATTAAAAACAGGATTACTTAGTAATAATAAAATAAAATTTGATCAAGTAGGTACATAATTATTCGCATAAAAATAACAGTAATAAACACAAGTTACAAAAAGCTACACACGCACTCACACACACTCATACCTTTCCTTCACAGTACGCAGGCAGTCCGACAATATCTTCGACCATCCTGCGGATGGATGGTCAAGTCTGGACAAGTCGCACTCAGGATTGGATACATACATACATACATACATACATACATACATACATACATACATACATACATACATACACACACACATACATACATACATACATACATACATACATACATACATAAATACATAAATACATACTCTCACCACAGCGTAAGGAAGAGGTTTATAATAATATAGACTGTGCTCTGACGTCCTTCCTCGTCCTTCTTCCCTTCATCAAAATCACCAATTTTGAATAAACTCGCCGTTAGTGACCCCGACACCTCATTTAGCATAATCAAAGCAGAACTCCGAGGATGGATAACATCAGTGATGGGTTGCAACCGATCGCCTGATGAGCGAGCATCTTGGACCCCTTGCCCCTTGGTCGGCTCTTACGACATGAACGAGAAGTCAGACAGTTACATTCTTTCCACATCCCAGACTAAGGATTGCATTTATTAATATTTATGTAGATTATTGTAATAATATTGAACGAGCTCGATCTGCGATTGCTGAAGTTAAGTAACTTTGGCAAAGGCCGGTTATTGGATGGGTGGACAAATAATGATCATCTCGAGCTCCTCTGTGCTTCGGATACAGTCCCGGTTTTCCAACCAACTCCAACTCTTTCTTGAATGTCGAAAAGGCTAAAATATTTGGTGGATCACCTCTGAATTAAGGAGCTTAATAGTTTTTATTTTATTTAGGATTCATTACGTTTATATTCACAAACCTAATATTGGAACAGGGTTAAACCGTGTTTAGTGTTACTGTAAATCACACAACTCTCTTATTTAATCTCTAATCTAAATAATAATCGTAATGAAATAATAAACTCCGTCGGCATGCTCAGAAAGGAACCACAATTATTGATCGCACCGCGCCATCTAGCGTCGAGTAGCATCCGGCATAGCAGCGCCTCGTCACGCAGCGGCGGTTCCGTGTACTACCCGCTCGTATATCAAAATGGCATGTCTTAATTGTTACAACCGTTTAGCATCAAATTAATTAGATTTATTAGCGGTTAAATGATTATTTTATAAATGTTAGAGTATTTGTTGTTCAACGGTAATTGTTGTGTTATGCTTTGTGAATGTTAAAGTGGAATAATCGACAGTAGAAATAACTTTTTGGTATAAAACTGGTAGTTTAATATTGAATCGGACATTTTGGAACGAAAACCTATTTTTCTGTTGATTTCGGTATAATAAATAGATGTATGCTGCGTCGAGTGCTTTTAAAAGTCAAGACAGACGTCCTGAATGGGTGGTATTAGGTAAAAAAAATTATGGACGATTCAAAAGCACTTTTCTTAAGTTCATATTGAATAACAAAAAATCCTTTGACTTTGACTTTGCTATCCCAAAGCGTTTACGCCGATTACTTTTCACGATTTTGTGGAGACACATTACAGACGAATGGAGTTAATTTGAATTGATTGTAACATTGATCGCACCTTGTATTCTTCGCAATTGTCTTTGACATGTAAACTTACGCCTTTAACTAATAAGAATTCCAGTAAGAATGAATCTTATTGGAAAATAAACACTAAACTATGAAAATTGCTTGTAGAGAAGTAAGCTGTGCAAATTCTGACGAAAAATGGTCAATATCTTTCGCACATGGTTTCCGGTGGCTTGCAAAAAGTTTTTACATCAAAATACATAATAAGTAATTAAACAATACATCTGTAAAGTACATAACTAACTTAAAAAAATAAAATATCAATTTTCTAAAGCGTAATAAATTCAAAATACGAGTATAGCATTACCAAAGGTTTTTATTTATGTTCCAATCGTGAAGGCATAAAGCCCGGTGACGCCGTAAATTCCAACTGAGGGCCATCGGCAAACTCTAAAAAAATTAAAAGTATCATGAAGATGAAAATGAGAGAAAAAAAACATTTTCGCTTTTATAAACGGAATAAAACATTTTCAATATCTTGTTTATGTTTACGCTGTGTCTCAACTTTATTTTTGTTAGTAACAAACAACTTGATAAGTAACTATTCTGCTTACCTGAAACATTTCAATACGTCTGCTTCCGTGGTTGTCGCCATAAAGAAGCCATTATTTTTTCTTTTATCGTGTTCAACGAAAAACGACGAAGAGTGAACAAAAAAAAAACAAATATGTCCGTCTTTTCCAGAACAAGATGGCGTGTGTCAAATGGCAAGTCCCGTGGCGTTGTAATGGGCCGCAGTCAGGACGGGAAACTCATGAAACTGTTGACTAGAATTGGCACAGGGGTCTTAATTCTACTAATTTAATAACATCTCAATAATATGTTGGAAGATTATATTATTATAACATGATTACAAGTAAGTTAGTATTTTTATTAGCTGAGCGGGGACCTATTTGGCTTTGTTGTTTTTTCTTTTTCTTTTTAAGTTGTTGTATGTTGTATATTTATGCCAAATAAACTTTTATTCATTCATTCATTACATAAATAGTATGTTTTTAGTCTATATGTACTCCTATTTACCTGTACTTACCTACTGCTACAATGTTATTTACACCATCTTGTACTTTGTGTGTTGCCTGAAATAAATAAATCTATTCTATCTAGTATTTCTATTTGATGTTAAAATTAATGGAAAAATTATTAAAAGGAAGGCCTCAAGACTGCTAATTCTATAACGTCTCAGTAGTGTGTCGGTGGCTTGTTTTTGACATTAAAACTAAGGGGAAAAGGTCAAATGGAGAAAGTGTCTACACATTGTATGTGGACGTTTTAAAATAGCAGAATCGGCACCCAGAGTTTGCGTGGCTTAGTAAAAAAGTTTTAATACGTCGTTTTAATATTCTTTCTACTGTAGCATTTTCACTGCATTTTTTTCGTATTGTAACCAGTCTTTAGCCATATTGATTAGAATAAATAGGTAATTGCTATGTTCCAGTTTGAATGATACTAGATCCAGTGAAATAACAGGGCATAGAGACATAAGGATTGAAGCCTCAGGGTCGGCAGTGCTCGAGCAATGTTCTTGATGTCACGCCCTCGAGCTGCAGTTGTCAATCAATTACCACAAATTACTTAGAATACTTTATAAACAGTATTTTTTTATAATGTATTAGAGGGTAAAAATAAAATCTATAACAATTTAAAGTTAATAATTATAGAAGAATTATAGAACCCCCTGTGTGGTGCCGGGGATAAAGAATTGCACCACCCCATATCTTCCCGAGGGTGTCGTAAAAGCCGACTAAGGGATCATTCCAGAGGATGGGCAGCAGCATCTCTCTGAGGTTACTCTTAATCAACTGCGATCGCCAACCCGCCTGCCAAGCGTGGCGATTACGGCAAATACCCCTCATGGAGATCCGTGGGGGAGGCCTTTGTCCAGCAGTGGACGTCTTTTGGCTGAGATGATGATGATGATGATGAATTATAGAAGCTTGATGGCGCAGTGGTTGACGCGCCCGCTCTGCGAGTGCTGAGGTTAAACAATTAACTTTCAAAAATGCAGGTCATCGGATGGGTGACCAAAAGTCACCTCGAGCTCCTCCGTGCTTCGGAAGGCACGTAAAACCGTTGGTCCCGGCTGAATTAGCAGTCGTGAACAATCACCGTACCGCACTGGGCCCGCGTGGTGGTTTATGGCCCGTTCTCCCTATCCATCCATAGGGAAGGCTTGTGCCCCAGCAGTGGGGACATAAGACCTCGACAAAAGCAAAGTATTTTTAGAAAAAATGGCAAATAACAAGCTTACTTAGCACCCTGACTCCGTCCCTGCACGCCCCACACGACATTTCGTGATTTGAACTGCTAAATCCTTGTGTAACCCTTCCCACTGGCTACCGTCGTGGTTTCGCTCGTAATTCCATTTCAAAATGTCGAAAATGTTAGTACCGACCTTCTTTACTGGCATAATATTCACATCGGATAATATTTTCTTAAGGAGGTCGGTTGTCAGTGTCGTGAGTTGTTTTTTGTTCTTTGGAATTGAAGTCAAACTTAAAATGTATTTAGAATATAATTATTTATAAATATTATGACATACACATAGATAGATAATAAGTACTGTTATTGCAACACTATGAAAGATAAACATGAACAGTTTAAATAACTTACAAAGTTACAATTTGCCGGTCTTATCGCTTAAAAGCTATTTCTTTTTTATTTCTTTTTTCTTTCCACATATGACATAAACCGTCTAAAAGCCATTTTAAATAAATAAATAAATAAGTCTAGAATATCTACACTAACCTACCGTGCCTTCCGAAGCATGGAGGAGTTAGAGATAATTTGCTTTGGAAATCCATCGGGCGAGTTGAAATATTTATTTCATATTAAATTAAAGTTTTATAGTTAAGTAAACAAATTACATAGACATTTCTTAGGGTGTTGTAGAGAACTAGGTACCATGAAACATTCAAAATTCACGTTTATTACAATCTACACGTTTCCTGAAACAACCAGACTAAAAAACAAAATGCTCTTTTTCTCCTAAAAATTTCAACTCATTTCCCAAAGGAAAAAAGAGAATAATTATCAAAAATTCCAATATTCGTACTGTACTACTCAAATGTAATACAATTCTAAATGTATAAGAAAATGTACTAAAATACATTATAAAAAACTACTTCAACAGTCTTGAACAGCTTATGTTTTGGCTCTTCGCCGGTAGATGGCGTTAGTTGTCGAACATAGCGCTTGAAGAGTTCGTTTCGGCTTCGTTACGACACAAAGTTTTCATCGAATAGTTAAATGCCGGTATTAAGATAATACCTATGTACCAAACATGTTTATATTTATTTAAGAAATCTACTTTAAATACAAATTGTAACGTTAAATTACTTATAAATAACTGACTGATGAATAAATTTAAAAGTTCAGAAGGTGTTAGTATTTGTTAAATTAAAAAGTAACTAACTGTCCCACTGCTGGGCAAAGGCCTCCATCATTGAAATGAAGTCATCACTACAATTGATGGGTAATGGCTTAATCACCACGCTTGCCAAATGATGGTTGGTGATCGATCATAAACTCGGGCTGTGCACCGAATAAATCCGAAACACACTGCCCGACCTGGTAGGTTACTCTTGACGCAAACTCAATCTCAATACAATTCCAATCCCAAATCTAAAAAATTCAAATGGCACTCTTAAAGGCGGTAATAGCGCTACATTGGAATTAAATTGCGTGGAAATTGAGTGAACAAATTATTATCGAGATGGGGCGTTCCGAAATTGCGAAACTTATCCCAATATCGATACATAATAATCGCATTGGAATTGTATTGAGATTGAGTTTGCGTCAAGAGTAGCCTACCAGGTAGGCTACTCTTGACGCAAACTCAATCTCAATACAATTCCAATCCTTAAAAGCGATAATAGCGCTACATTGGAATTAAATTGCTAGGAAATTGAGTGAACAAATTATTATCGAGATGGGGCGTTCCGAAATTGCGAAACTTATCCCAATATCGATACATATTAATCGCATTGGAATTGTATTGAGATTGAGTTTGCGTCAAGAGTAGCCTACCAGGGCAGACCCGTGACTCGGACTACGACTTGTTAAATGAACGTAGGTATAATTATTAAAAAAATCCAAGAGAACGCAAGAAATTATACTTACTAAAAGAAACGTATATTTCGTCTATAATATAGAAGGTAGGTATATCTATAGATAGGTAGTCGTCTCTGATTGGTTATTAATGATTCCAATGTAATTAATAATACCTAGGTAGTATTTATTCAAATCCTTTATGTAATGAAGCTATGTTTTTATGCACATATTTATTGCTACTAGCGTATCTTAGGTATCTATACTACTTATACAATTATTATAAATAAAATATAATTATTGTCATTCGTATGCTACTGTTTGATAAGATTAATTTCTGTCATAAAATGAAAGGAGTATGTAGGCAATATACCTTATTTTCAAAATAAATCAATAATCTTTCTTTAATTAAGACAAATTAATATCGTCATCATCGTCATCAGCTCCCACTGCTGGGGCACGAGCCTTCATTTCGCATGGATAGGGAGAACGGGCCATAAACCACCACGCGGGCCCAGTGCGGATTGGTGGTTGTTAACGACTGCTAATGCAGCCGGGACGAACAGCTTTACGTGCCTTCCAAAGCACAGAGGAGCTGAAGACGAACATTTTTTGGTCAACCATCCGATGTAAGCCTTTGTGAAAGTTGCTTTTCCTCAGCACTCGCAGACCGGGCGCGTTAACCACTGCGCCATCGAGCCCTCTCGAGAGATTAAATAAAAATATAGAAACAATTTTCACCAAAAAAAAATAATTCTCTCTGATCTCAAGTATTTCATCCTTCTTACAACATGGGGTCCTTTAAACGAGGTGTGAAGTAGCTTGCGGGTCGGCAAGGTGACGACAGCTGATGAGGCACATCCTGCTCCACCAGGTGTGCAGCATCTGGACTCTGCTTCTGCTTATCATCAGGTCGAAGGAAGTTATTTGCCCATTCTTCGATTTCACAAAAAATGCTCCTAATCTTAAATAGAGCTTTCATCATCATCATTTCAGCTAAAAGATGTCCACTGCTGGACAAAGGCCTCCCCCAAGGATCTCCACAACGACTGGTTTTGTGCTGCTCGCATCCAGCGGCTTCCCGCGACCTTCAACAGTTCGTCGGTCCACCTTGTTGGAAGTCTGCCCACACTGCGCTTTCCGGTACGTGGTCGCCACTCAAGGACTGTTCCGCCCCAGCGGCCATCAGAATAATAGAGGTTTGATTTAAGCAAAACCTGTACGGAAGCCTAGTCAAGATGGACATTTCGAATCAACTCACAATCAATTCGATTAGTTTTACCTCACCCTTAACACAGAGAGGTCATTTAAAACACAAACCAAATTCAATTTTACAATCAAACGGCTAAAGTTCAATTTCAATCATCTCTTTCGCGATTTCCGATGCAAAACCACTGATAAAAATAGTCTTAAAATCCTGTAAAGTGTTTAGATAAAATTGAGCTTTATACCAATAATAATACGACGGGTATTTGTGGGTATAACAATTTTGTACCTCAAATGCATCTGAGTTGGTAGGAAGTTCCAATTACAACCAATTCTTTTGAATTAGACAAGTGTGTTGCGAGATTTTTTGGTACTCACTGTACCTATGACACCTCACTGACACACACACAAAACCTAAGAAAACGGACAATGGAAAAAATCTATTTGATATAAAGTTACTTGTTAAAATAAAGGAGTTTTTATATCTTTATAAATTTGTAAATAAAACCTTTTTAAGTGGCTTTATTGATGCACGGCCTTCTTGGTGGGAAAGTGAAGAGTGACGTTTGCAATTTTGTTTTTAATTTCTTACTATTTGGATGTTGTCGGTTAGTTTTAAGTATATTAATGGTGAATTGTTAGTCGTTAGCGATAATGTAATGCATTGTGTTTCTCTAAACAGAGGTTGCATACTAGCCTTGGTAAAGTCCCACATCTTTGCTGAAACTCATAGAGGTTAAGAGATCAGTCATGATGATTTATCTATGAGTATTGTTATGCATTTCACCACACATTATGTTGATCAAAAGGTCACTTACGAAAAATAATTGAAGACGTGACTAGGCTATATGGGCAAAATCCTTTTGCCTTTTCTAAATTAAATGAAAGAAAACTAAGAAAAAACGATGTGATAGTAATTAACCAATTAACAATAGTCCTGGACTTCTTGGCGGGAAAGTGAAGAGTCATGTCTGCGGTTTTGTTTTATTTTCTAAAATTTGTGTTATGTCGAATATTAATGTGAAGTAATGGTGGATTATTAACCGTTAAGTGTTCGTGAGTGTGCATGATTGTTGGCAAATGAAACAAAACAGTGCAACGTCACTTTTCAAATTCTCTCAAGAAGTCCGCCCGAGGACTTAGTAAAGCTCCACATCTTTACTAAGATACTCGAGGGGTTGGGGGGTATATCATTTCTCACTTCTCATTTCTATTATCATTCATCATCATCATACAAGATGGAAATATTGTTTATTTATTTATAACTTGTAAGAAAAATTACTTTGACACTGGCTAAATGTGCTAACCGCACGAAGCCATCAACTAAAGGAAAAAAAAAAAAACAATAGTCCTATCAACCCCCCAGAAAGTTAACTTATAAGTTTGTAACAGGATTGGATTCGCGTCAGTAGTCAAATTAAGCTATGGCGATGAACCACGATTAGGTAATCGCTACATTCAGCTACTGATGCTTCGACTTACGTAGCTACTCGTAAGTAGCTAAAACAATGATGAAATTAAGTAGCTAAAACAACGATGTTCTTTAAACTACAATATAATAAATCAGTTGTATTGATTAAATTATCACAAAAAGCATTCGTAGAAATCATTTACAACAGATGTTCGAAAACCGCTGAATTGGTTTCAATTCGTACTCCACTCGAGTGTACTTGATACAATTTCCGCATAGATCACAACCGCTCAGATAACCCCTATTTTTATTGGAACAAGACTCATTTTACTGTGTTTCAAGCGTCGAAATCGTTTGTAATACATTGACGTGTGGACACTTGAAGTATCAAAACCGAGTGCCCTGCTTAATGTAATAAAAATGTGAATTGAATAATGAGCGATACGTTGCATTGTTTTATCAAGTATTAAGATCATTCATACCCGCCGAGTGTTTTAGGTTTTTGACATCTGTCAGATTTGACGTCTAATTTCTTTTTTTTCGAAATAAAAAGTCTCGTTGTTAAAAGATAAGATCTCCTTTACAAAATTGCAAGGCTTGATACGGAAACTTTTTGATCGGTCAAGTGAATTTTATGAATGAGGCAGGTAGTTATATTTTTTAAATACATTGTTGAGTATTGATGTTAAACCTTTGAAATTGGATACTTTAGCGTAGGTACAAGGGATTAACCGGCTTGTCCAGTAGCTACCAGGTACGATAAGTTTTTTCTTGCTTCATTTGGCAGATGAGGATTGATACCTTCCAGCTATCACCATAAACTTAATAAACACTATACCCGCAATTTTTTCTAAAGTATACGCGAACACTTCACACTAAAATGAAACCGCTTTTACGGATCTGTAAAATAAATGCTAGTAGATGCGTAAAAGTGGTTTCACTTCGAATTTTATATGAGGTTTACATGACGGGAACAAATCACGCAATATTTATTCCAAACTTATACTTTGTTTATTAGTAAGGTCACTTAAAAGGTATAAAAAAAAAACTCGCGTTTTACCGACATTGAGGCATGAATAAGCGTGGTAGATAAACGAATACATGCTTGGGTTGAACACGAGGAATCATGGTTCAATCCCCATAGATCCTTACAATACTGACGTGAACCCATGCGTCATCATCATGTCAGTCGAAAGACGTCCACAGAGACCTTCCCAAGGATCTCTACAACGACCGTTTTTCTGCTGCTCGCATCCAGCGGCTACCCGCGACCTTCACCAGATCGTCGGTCTACCTTGTTGGAAACTTACCGACACTGCGTCTTCCAGTGCGAACCACCGGTCTCAGACCCAGAGGTCGGGGGTTCGATTCCCAGTGGGGGGTACATGTTTGTGTACTCGGTGTGGCTTGTTTGTCCGCCTGGCTAGCTACCACTATCTTATCTAGAATGACGGTAAAACTTCAATGTTTGTAGCATTGTTGTGTTCCGGCAGCTAGAGATAAGATAGCCAGTGTCTCAGTAGTTGAGGATTCTGGCCTATCATGACTTAACATCAGGTGGGATAAAGGCATTGTGCTTACCCATAAGATATAAAAAAATAAAAAAAGTTTAAATTGCACTTGAAAAATTATGTCATCAATGTATACATACATTGACGACATAAACTGTAAAATAAAAATAGCATATCAGAGCATTATAGGCTTATCTTCAAGTTAAAAGTGATATAAGCTTATAATCCCTATAATACAATATGCGAGGTAATATTTGTGAAATATTATTGTCGTGGACACACAATAGCACGCTGAGTAGGGTTGGAAAGGGCCGATACACAGGGGTTGTGTGTATTTATTTATTTGTCATCTTATTAGGAATTTACCTAATACAATAGTTAACTAGAATTATATTATGATCGACCGTGCTCGATGAATATACTATTACAAAATATATTATTCACTTTGGTCCGGAGCCCTCTTTCGTTCTGATAATAAAATCCACGGTGCTATGTATGCTTTATCGACGTAGTTTCTTGTTGGTCTACGAAACCAGATCCATTCAGCAAACTCTGTATTTAAAGACCAGATATCAGGTTAATATCAGGTTGTCATACATATGTTTTTTCAGAAACTATTATAATAAAAGATGAGTAATTTTTAAAACAACGTATACTGCGCTTATTGTAGACATTGATTTTCTTTTTTTTTATGATGTGTTGGTCGTCTTATAAACTAATTAGTTACTTGCATACCCTCATTTGCAGTGTGGGCAGGCCTCCAACAAGGTGGACCGACGATCTGGTGAAGGTTGCGGGAAGCCGCTGGATGCGAACAGCACAAAACCGGTCGTTGTGGAGATCCTTGGGGGAGGCCTTTGTCCAGCAGTGGACGTCTTTTGGCTGAGATGATGATGATGATGATGATGATAATACCCTCATTTCAGTTTAATCGGCTGCGTTCTGTTTTACGCAGAAAGAGTTTGTCGTATCTTTTGGTCTGCATGTCGTAGTGGTGGAGTAGGGAATGGGGTGGTGTTAAGATTTTTTTTTCTTATTTATATTTTTGTCAGCCTTATATTTTTTTAATTTTTATTTTTTTTAATTTTTTATACATTTTTGTATTTTTTCGCCCCGTGTGTACACGCAGCGCAGGTAGCAACCACGGTACGGTCAACAAGAGTGGGTACAATCTATTGATTGTGCCTACCCACAATGCAGTGGCCATTGTACGCATCGCGCTCTGATTTTGTTGCGAAAAATCACGTGCGGTGACGTTGCTGACGGGGTACAGGCGAGGAGACAAGTTTAACATAAAAAATCGAAATTAAAAATTCTTAATTTTTTCAAGATAAATGTTTTGTTTTTTTTTTTGGCCTTTGTCCAGCAGTGGACGTCTTTTGGCTGAGATGATGATGATGATGAAATGTTTTGTGTAGTAACTTCACAGTAGTGTCGTAATACCTTTGGCTTGCAGCGTAAATCACAATCTACTAGAAAAATTCAACGAGTCTTCTGGGGCCTTGTTAGCTCAGAGGTCAAAGCATTGGACCTGTTATCCAAAGGTCGTGGGTTTGATTCCCTCTCAAGCTTCCTGAGGCTGGTTGATTTTTTCTAGTAAAATTTTATCTTGTAACTATATGTATATGTATATAGGGGAGTAAGGGCGAACGGAGTACAACATCTAATCCGGCCCAAATGTCAACCTCTCCTGCACGCGTCGGTGGTTCGTATGAATAGCCGGCGGCGGCGTCTGCCATCCAGTGGCCGCCGTGGTGCTCCCTGCTAGACAACGAACGAGGCTCTGACGTCCGAACTAATGGCGGGATAACCATTCACCCAACCAGGCAACTGGGAGGAAGAGGCTTCAGTGGCCTTGGAGCTAATAACTTCTAAAAGTCTGGTGCAGAAGGCAAGGGGAAACCACTGCACTACTATCCCAAGAAAGTCGTCATGGAAGTACAACCGAGTGAATTAAGGTGGCCATGTGATCCGCTTAGCAACCGGCGCCGCGCTGCTTCCGGGGCAGACGGTGGGAAATATGCTACCGGCCATGCGGATGTAGGAGACCAGGCAGCGCATGGAAAATATACTACTGGAGCCTCTCTCACGATGCGACAAATGCAGAAGATAGGCACGTGGAATGTGCGCGGATTGATAAAACCAGAGAAACTTCCTATAGTTGAGAAGGAATTAACCAGATGCGATGTGAGTATCTGTGGCCTTAGTGAAACTCACTGGAAAGGTAATGGCCATCTACTCACTGAGACCCATGCCATATACTTCTCTGGTAACGACATAACCAGCCACAACGGAGTTGCTTTCCTGATTCCTAAACATCTAAGGAACTGTGTGTTGGGGTACGAGCCAGTCAGCGATCGAGTGCTGAGTATAAAACTCAAGGCTTCGCCTGTAAACCTCAACATCGTACAAGTATATGCTCCTACAAGTAAGGCAACTGATGAAGTCCTGGAGAGATTCTACACCGAACTGGATACAACTATTACTAAAATACCCAGTAGGGAAATTCTAATGATCTTGGGTGACTTCAACGCGAAGATTGGGACGGACTCTAGTCAACTGAGTGACTGCGTGGGCAAATTTGGATTGGGTGAACTAAATGAAAGAGGTGAACGTCTAATACAGTTTGCAGCCGATAATAATCTAGTGATATCAAACAGCTTTTTTCAACACCACCCACGTAGACTTTATACCTGGATATCACCAGACGGCAAATATCGCAACCAAATTGACTATATTCTGATTAGGTCGCGGTGGAAGACATCGATTCGAAATAGTCACACGTTACCTGGGGCCGATTGTGGATCAGATCACCAACTTCTGATCTCCAAGGTTCAGCTCAAGCTGAGGGCAGCCAGAAAACTTGAAAAGCAAAGAAGGATTGAGGTGAAGGATAGCTCAAAGTTTTTTAAGGCAATTGAACACAATTGGACCCAATGGACAAACGCGGATCCTGATTCCGAGACCCCGGATCAGCTGTGGAACCGAGCGAAAACCCTAATAGAGAACGCCGTCAAGGAGTCCGTACCACCTGAACAAACACGAAAACGACAACATTGGATGAGCGACATCACTATGGAACTTGTTGAAGAAAGGAGAAGAATGAAAGCCTCAGGAGCTGATGTCAGATCTCTGAATGCCATGTCTGCGCAGATTCAAAAAGCATGCAGGCAAGACCGAAACGCCCAGCTTCAGAATATATGCGTAGAAGTTGAAGCACACGCAGACAAACATGAATCTAGAGATCTCTATCAGAAGATACGCTTCATCACCAAGACCCTTGCTTCTAAGACATGGGCCATCGAAAACGCTCATGGTGAGACGATCACTGAAATAAAAGAGATCTCCGAAACTTGGAAAGAATATTGCCAGTCACTATTTCAGGATCCAAACTCACAATGTTTTGCGTCAACCGAACCTAGGGAGGAAGAGATAGAGCCAGACATTCTCGAAAGCGAAGTGAGAGCTGCGATTAAACACCTGAAGAACGGGAAAGCCACCGGCAGAGATGCTATCCCGATAGAAACCATCAAAGCGTCAGGTGAACATGGTGTCCAGATTTTCAGAACCCTCTGCAACAAGATATGGCAGACAGGGACATGGCCGCAGGAATGGGCTCACACTGTATTTATCCCTCAACATAAAAAAGGTTCGACGAAAACGTGTAGTAACTACCGCCTCATTGCCCTAATATCACACTCGAGCAAGATCTTACTGCACATTCTCAACGAGCGCCTTAAGTCCTTCTTATCCAAAGAGATTGCACCTGAACAAGCCGGCTTTGTGAAAGGTAAAGGAACCCGGGAGCAAATCCTGACAGTGCGCCAGATCATCGAGAAAGCCAGAGAATTCAACAAGCCTACTTATATTTGCTTTGTTGATTTTTCAAAGGCGTTTGACTCTGTGAAATGGCCGAAACTTTGGAAGACTCTACTGGAGATGGGTACACCAAAACACCTTGTGCACCTTTTGAGGCGCCTCTACGAGGATGGGACTGCGTCAGTGAGAGCAGACAAGATGCTTTCAAGCCACTTCCACCCTAGCGCGGGAGTCCGTCAAGGATGCATTATTTCTCCGCTTCTGTTCAACATCTACACAGAGCTCATAATGAGAATTGCCCTTGAAGACTGGACGGACGGTATTGCAATTGCCGGCCTGAGGATCTCGAACCTGCGCCACGCAGATGATACCACCCTATTTGCAAGCAGTATGCAAGATATGGAAGACCTGCTGCATAAAATGGAAAGCGTCAGCTTGGATTTTGGCCTTAAGATCAATCGCAGCAAGACAAAGATGATGATTGTGGATCGTGCCAACAACAACTTGCCCGAAGTCACGAAAATTGCGAATTGCGATGTGGTCCAATCATACGTCTATCTGGGAGCGCTGATATCCAACAATGGCGGATGCGTGGACGAAATAAAGCGACGTATGGCGATTGCGAGGTCTTCTATGGACAGACTTAAGAAAATATGGAAGAACCGCAACATCACCAAAGCCACAAGACCCGGCTAGTTAGAGCGCTTGTGTTTCCCATATTCCTTTATGCTGCAGAAACATGGACGCTTCGGGATAACGAGAAAAAGAGGATAGATGCTCTCGAGATGTGGTGCTGGAGAAAAATGCTTGGGATATCGTGGACAGAGTTCCGTACCAATGACTCCATCCTCCAAGAACTAGGCATCAAGCAGCGCCTATCGTCTATTGTCCAAGCTCGCATCCTCACCTTCTTTGGACACATATCTCGACGCGGCCGTATGTCCATCGAGCGACTGGTGGTGCAGGGCAGAGTTTAGGGCACCCGAATGCGTGGCAGATCACCAATGAGATGGACAGACCAAATCAAGGCAGCACTAGATGACCCCTTGTACCAATGCACCAAAAAGGCAACCCTCAGAGAGGAATGGCGACGAATTGTGAGGCGGGCCACTCTGTCAAGAGTGCTACGACTAAGAAGATATGTATATCGGATTGTGAATGCAAAATTCAAAATAAATTTATTTTTATTCCAAATGAATTTTAACAAGTGTTTATTGAACGTCAATTCAAAGCCATGACTTTGTAAACACTACGATGTAGACCTTGTACCGAGACTTTTACGTGTAACGTATGTTTTTTTCTATTTACAATTGATTTTTTTCCGAATTAATTGGTGCGATGTGTACATTTAGCCAGTGATAATTAATTGTACAATATTTTTTTGGTACATATATACATGTTAATAAGTGATGGTAGAAATTATTTTGGTATTACCTTTTTAGGTATAGGATCTTATCTATTTGGACGTCTTGAGAGGATTTAAAAGTGACGATAAAATATTGAAATATAACATAATGTAAGTAATCCTGTTTTAAAATATTTGCAGCATACATGTAAAACTTATTGAAATATAACATAGTGTAGTCCTGTTTTAAAATCTTTGTAGCATACCTACATATCCTGTATCTAATGTAAAAAATTGTTATATAAAAAAGAAGGAAGAATTAGTACGTTATGGTTTGATCTCTCCCAAATTTAAAAAAATAAATTAAACTTTACCACACAACTGTATCTGTGTTTATAGATTCGCCCATATTATGGCAGATCCATACGAAATATGGTATAAAGCGGTGTTTGAGGGGCAACCCTTTGATCCCGTCTGTCACTATTACTAAACACGCTTAGTGAGTTCAATGTTTCATAACATGTTTGCTCATGCAAACAAAAAAATATAGTTACATATTTGGAATGCCTGCGTAGAATTAATCGAAGCTTTGTAGCTGAGAAAACATTATTTTATTATCTTTATATTAATAAGATATATTATTAGTAATTCCTATAAATTTTTTTATTACTTTTTAGTTCCTTTGAATAAAAATTTGCATGAAATATCCCGAGGAGCTCGATGGCCCAGTGGTTAACGCGCCCGCAACTTTCGCAAAGGGCGGCGAAAAAAAGGAATATTTTGAAATGAAGAATTTGGATGCAAAATATTAATTATTTCATAAGAGAATACCTACACTGAGTTTAAACTATTCAACGAGTTGTCAAATGAAGATTTTCGTACATATTTAAGAATGACAAGACAACATAAAATAACAACGATATGTACGTTTTTCTTACGTGTTTCTAATATGTACGATATCGACGTGTCAAAGTCACGATGATTTTTCTTGTATAACTAGAACGACAGTCACGGTGATTGAAAAATAACGACTTTGCTCCATGTCTACAGGACTAGGCGAGTAGCGCGAGTAGTCGCCCATCGCACAAGAACACTCGCTTATAGCCCAGCGACAAGACTATCGGAACTACAACTCGCTTGTCGCTGCTCGCCAACTCGCTTCTAGCTCTACTCGCTACTCGCTACTCGCTCATCGCCGGCGGTGAGACACCTGCCTAAACAATTGTTGGTAAACCTATTAAAATAAATAAATAAATAACCAGTAATTGTTATTACGATGAATATCGCTATACCAAAAACTTTGGAGACAAATGCATACTTTTTGCGAAGCGACCTGAAACTCTTAAAAATGCATTATAGGTCAAAAACAATGATTCTGCACCGGAGTCACACCTTCAAATACCCATTTGACCACAAGAAAAGAGGATATCTTGACTTTGGTGCGTTAAGAATTTATTATAATTGCATTTTTTGATAAAAACCTGTGTGACCTTGTTTAGTTTGTTTCGTCTTTGTTTATGTCTTTCGTCCCGTTTGACGCGTTTTAAATAAATGCTTATCTGTGGTTTAGGAATTGGAAAGACTGTTTAGTCAATAGAGACACTTTTTAGCTATAGTAGCTAAAAAGTGTCGAAACTATTTTTATGTAATAGAAATTTTATGGGAATACCAAACTTTGTCGTCATTATTAGTGTTCCGTCAATTAAGTGTTAATAAAACTTTTAAAACTAAAACGAGGAGCTCGATGGCGCAGTGGTTAACGCCCTGTCTGTGAGTGCTGAGGTTAAGCAACTTTCGCAAAGGCCGGTCATCGGATGGGTGACTAAAAATTTATCATCTCGAGCTCCTCAGTGCTTCGGAAGGCACGTAAAGCCGTTGGTCCCGACTGCATTAGCAGTCGTTAACAACCACCAATCCGCACTAGGCCCGCGTGGTGGTTTATGGCCCGTTCTCCCTATCCATCCTTAGAGAGCAGGCTCGTGCTCCGGAAGTGGGGACATAAAATGAGCTGATGATGATGATGATGATGAAAACATTTTAGTGTACAGAAATTCATGCATAGGTCAAATAAAAAATAGGTAAATGTTTTAAAGAATTATTATTATGATTTTATTTATACGTTTAATGTTCTCTAATTAATTATTATTGTTGTCAATTTCCCTATTCTATCAATATCTTTTTTGTGTCATATTATTGAAAATTGAAAATGTGTTGTATTTCCTAGCTTTTCTTGTTAATAGATACCATTTTTATTTGATCGGATGACACTTATTACTCAATTTAATATAATTTCTGATTTGGATTCTTTTTAAAATTTTGTAAGTAGTTGACATAGTAGTAACTAATAAGCTTCTATACTGTCCCACTGCTGGGCAAAGGTTTCATTCTTACATTTGATAGGATTTGGCTTAAGCACTGCGCTAGCCAAAATGCGGGTTGGTTACTTACTTGGCCTGACCTAGGAATTCAACCCAGGACCTTCTCATTGGCCGAGAGCGTTGCCATTTGGCCTAGAGGCCCTAGACTACTATAAAATTTTAGAAATTTAAATTTGATACATATTGTTTCTGTAAATTAAAAAAGAGGCTTTATTTGTCGGTCCCAAGTGGTCCCCAGCACAATATGGCGGAGCTTCCGTATCTCATTTCGTGAATGGAGTTGAAAAAAAAAGACATTTCTATATATCTGGGGATCCATCAAAAGCGAATTAATGCGGACGGCGAAACGGCAGCGGCAGGACGAAGGACCTTTTTTATTTTGACGCCTTTCAGGGGTCCGTTGCGAAATGGGCGAATTGAGGAAAATGTGGTAGTTATTTACGTACACAAGCTTACAACTATTAATATAATATGATGTAAAATGATTTGGCTCAGAATCTGACTGGATGGCAATTTTATATAAACTAGTGGTCGCCCAGTGGTCGAAATTCGACCGTAATTTTATTAAGGCTGCACGGATTGTATCCGAAGCATTGAAAAATTAAAAAAGATAAAATGTGAGTTTGGATTGGCATTGACAGATGTCGGCTGCATTAAAGACAAACAATAAGTGTGTGTCAAATTCATAGTAGTGTGTGTAGTGTTGTTTTTGTTGATTTAATGTAATTTTTATGCATAATTAAAAAAAATATTAACATTCGGATAACCTTCTCTATATAAACTATAAGTGTGCGAAATTTCATACTCCTCCGTCTCGCGCAAGTTTCGTAAAAACGGGTACAAAGTTTTTGCTTCACGTATTAATATATAGATGTATAAGTAACTTATAGAGTAAGTACCTATTTATGCCGCAAAGTAGCATTCTTGCAGTTGCAGTACATTGTTCTGGCTAGAATGGTACCAGACCTAATTACATTGCAAGGCAAGTACAGTAAGGTCTACTACAGTACGGGAACTGAAGTGTTTAAAGAAGGTGTAGCGCGTGGTGAGAGCTTTGCTGTCAGTCCATCAATCATTTCATCAACCTATCACAGGTCACTGCTGGACATAGACCTCTCTCAAGGTGGGTTTGGTTGGTGGTAGGGCTTGTTTGTCCGCCTGGCTAGCTACCACCATCTTATCTAAATATGTCGTCATAACATCAATGTTTGTAGCATTGTTGTGTTCCGGCAGCTAGATATAATAGCCAGTGCTTCAGTTGAGGATCCCGGGTGAAGTGCGCTTCCATCATTGTCCTTATCATCACTTAACATCAGGTGAGATCATGGCACTGTGCTTACCCGTAAAATTATATTTAAAAAAAGGCGCGCCATTAAGCCTGACACCCTCAGCTCTCTCCATCTAACTGTCAGCCGCCCTGTGAAAGATTGTCGTCCCACACTGCGTTTGCCCAGTCGCGGTCTCCACTCTACCCTAATGGTCATCGGTTCTGCGACATATGCCAGCCCACTACCACTTCAGCTTGCTTATCGTTTGAGCTATGTAGATGTCACTTGGTCACCGATGTGTTAATAATAAAATATATATACGGGTTTTTTTACAGCTATCTCGACTCACGCTTGACCAATTCGCGCCCATCACTGTTAGGCCGCGGCTACAATGGGAGACAGCGGGGCGCCGGCTTATCGACGCGCTAATGGCGCAGCGGGCGGCGTGTGAACACCGCCTTACGGTGGGGTCCAAGTTACAAGATACACAGAGTACTCTCACGTCCTTCTTCTAAAAAGGGGAAGATAGGATGCCCAGTGGGAGTTTCATTTGACTTTCGATCACGTTAATGAGAGCGAGAATAAGTATGTAATTGAAGCAGAACCTTCTGGCGATATACGAGAAGAGATAATACTTTGTAATACAAATTTTCGTTTTTGTAATCGTAATCGAATGAATACGGATAGTATACAAAACTCACACTGACACTTGGAGCATTAAAATCAACAATTTTGAGTAAACTCGCCGTTAGTGATATCGACGCTACATTTAGCATAATCAAGTAAAGTTCCGAGGTGGAATGGACTTTTATGCCACTATCATTACAAGGATCCGAACCAGAAATCTTCGAATTCGGAACAGTGATAAAGTAATTTCTGTTTTCTAAATTTGAAAACATTTGTTCTGTTTTTCCTACACACTTAAACTGAAATACCCGCTCCCGCTGTCGCTTATCACTTGAACGGCTAACAAACTGTGACGATTGTTCTTTTTGTGACCGCGGCCTTATAATGCGGTGATACTAATGTACCATTGTGGCCTCCTAAAGGTGCGTTCATAATATCCTCATTCATAATTATCAGTAGCCAGAGCCACCTAAAAAAGAATGGTGTTAATAATAACTTGGGTAAATATTGAAGTAGGTTTCTATGAGATCACTGGGTTGAGATCTTGCAAGTTAAGCAACTTTCGCATTGGTGTGGTAATGGATTGGTGACCGAATTAAGATACGTCGCTTTCAGAAGGTAATTTTAGCTGTTAGTCTCGGTTTTACGAGCCGTCGTAGGTATAAAGGTAAAAACAGCCTATAACTGTCCCACTGCTGGGCAAAGGCCTCCATCATTGAAATCAAGTCATCACTACAATCGATGGGTAATGGCTTAATCACCACGCTTGCCAAATGGGGGCTGGTGATCACAAATCCGGGCTATGCATCGAGAAATCTGAAATATATTTTGCCTGACCTGGGAATTGAACCCGGAGCGGGGCCTTTGGATACCGGGTCGAACGCTCTGCCACTTGGCCACCGAGGCGTTGGAACTAGTAATGTAATTATAATATATTTTTCATCCCCCCATCTCGGAAAGAGTATTTTTGCTCTTCGATATCTGAGTGCAAAAGCCGTTTTTATCCGCTAAAGGATAAAGTAAATTGAATTTAGAACATCGTGTGCACAAAGTTTGTGAATTCAAAACATCATTAAACCTATTTACTTCTACCTCCATGGTGTCGAATTTATCAGTACACAAGTCACTAACACCAACATTACAGTACTAACAAAAATATTACACTCAACTTAATAGAATATTGAATTGACTACAAAAATAGAATATTGAATTAACAATGACGTATGTCATTGTTAATTCAATATTCTATTTTCTATCGTAATATTGATTTCAAAAGGTGAGATGTCATATGTTACACATCATAATATACGACTACTGTAAGGCTCGTTAATTTTTTTCGTGTTGTTAAACTATCAAACAAGCATACGGGCATTCATCGCCTCTGGTCTATAGTGGGGGGTACATGTTTGTGTACTCGGTTTGGTTGGTGGTAGGGCTTGTTTGTCCGTCTGGCTAGCTACAACCATCTTTTCTATATATAGGTACAATGTCACTATAACATCAATGTTTGTAGCATTGTTGTGTTCCGGCAGCTAGAGATAAGATAGCCAGTGCCTCAGTAGTTGAGGATTTTAGGTGAAGTGCCCTGCCACCTTCGGCCTTATCATCACTTAACAGCAGGTGAGATGAAGGCACTGTCATTGATCCATCCGTAAGATATATTTTAAAAAAATACAGCAATATCTCTTGCGAATACCTTACTTCGTTCCGGATTCGATCTCTCATATATTAACACTATAGCATCTGTCTCCATCGCTGATTGACTTAAAATTTGTGGACTTCACATCGCCATACGCCACATCTTCATTGTAACACATTCATGTGTTCACATGTTAGTAACGTTTGCGACTACCGCTACCGCTAAAGGGTTCCTCAAGCCGTGTGAAACGAATCACCTTCAGAGGTTTTCTAGATGGAACGGCATCACGCACTAGCGCGCGTCCCCGTGCCATACTATAGATTCTCCGAAGAGTTCGGATCGGATCGGGGAGCGAAACCAACCGAGGGCGCCTCTAAAGGCTCGTACCTCGGCTCGGGTAGACCGGGCCGTGGAGGAGGAGAGAAGCGCCCAGGTAAATGTCTGTACCTGGTATAGAGCGCGTGTGAACCGGTTCTTCGTACCCTTGTTCTACGAGTATGGTGTTTTGGACCTAAACTAGTGTGCATGTTTAGTGTATTCTGTAAATCTGTAGTGTCATTTAGAAGATCGGGCGCGGGGGTCGATCGACAGGTGTTACCAACCAATCCATAACGTTAATCCGAATAATACACGCACAAAAAAACATGCAAACTATTTGAACAAACATTATTACAAAGGTGTAACTATATACGGTGTTTCCTTTCTATTTAAAGGGAATGGGTGTGGTCAGTTGAAAAAATCTCATGTCGTTTTTGTTATCTGAAAGCATTATAATAACGGAGGGGAATAAAAAGGTCTATTCGAGACCACATTTTGTTGTTGATTTAGATTTGCTACTTACCTATTTGGAGTGTGAAATTTATTACACTGAACACTTAGTCATTGGTTTTTTCAGATATGGAAATATTGGTAGGTCAACTTTTGACCGCCACAGCATAAATACGTCGCCATGTCCTGTACGGAAAGCATTCAATTCAGAGTAAAAACTTGCAACAGGAATAGGGATTTCAAAATTTCCAAATATACAAAACACAATAGTTGAAAAAATTATGTGCAAGTTCAAATCTTGCTCGTAGAAAATTTTTTCAACATTTGTGTTTTTGTAATTTGTTCGCAACAAAATTTGCGTTAAAAATTATGTGAACATTTTATTTCCAAATATCTATAATTTGTGTTTTTGCAAACTATAGGTATTGTCTTTGCCATCGTTGGCGTACACGGAACGCTATAGCTTGTCGATTACAGCCGACTTAAAACTCAAAACGTTAAATCAATTTAACGTAAAATATAATTTAAAATTTAAAATGAAATTTAAATTAAACCATTTATAAACAAATCAAATCAAAGTAAATCAATTGTTTATTTGCTAGAATACATACAAAAATAAATGCTAGACAATGTACTCAGCCTGCATGCTGGCGTGCAAATATTGTATAGTTAGTTATTTTAAATTTAACATGTAACTTGTAGGTACAGTCAGCTTCAAAATTATCTGAGCGTTCAAACACACCAAAAATATCTGAAAATTTGACAAAAATCAACCTTATCTCAAGACGTAGACATTCATTTTTATTTGTTGTTTGAGAACAAATGACATTGAATGAAAGTACATCTTTCACGTATTGAGCTAAGAGTGATTTTTGTCAAACGCTCAGATATTTTTGGTAGGTTTGAACGCTCAGATTATTTTGAAGCTGACTGTACCTCCATACCAGACATTTAAATTTAAAAAATGTTTACATCTGTATCGCTAACTAACAAGTAAATATAGAAATTATTAAAAGAATACAAAATGTTAAAATAAAAACTCATTTACTTTAATTTACATACAAGGTCACTTTTTTATCACCGTCCAAACCTTCTGAGATGACTCCCGTGATACAAACGAACAACTCTTACTATTGGACCAACTCTAACTCGAAAATAATATTCAGCTGTTCCATACAAAACAATATTCATTCGACCAAAATGTATGGAACAGCTGAATTTTATTTTTGAGTTAGGGAGTTGATCATTGTATCCTCTTACTATGAGAGTTGTTCGTTTGTATCACGGGAGTCATCTCAGAAGTTTTGAACGGTGATAATAAAGTCAACCGATATTTATGTGTTAGTCCTTCAATAAACGGTTAAAGTAAATTCTGGATAATAGACATATCTGATTTAGGAAAAATTAAAAAACCAGTCAGTGAGGAGCTCGATGGCGCAGTGGTTAACGCGCCCGGTCTGCGAGTGCTGAGGTTAAGCAACTTTCGCAAAGGCCGGTCATCGGATGGGTGACCAAAAATTTATCATCTCGAGCTCCTCCGTGCTTCGGAAGGCACGTTAAGCCGTTGGTCCCGGCTGCATTAGCAGTCGTTAACAACCACCAATCCGCACTGGGCCCACGTGGTGGTTCATGCCCCGTTCTCCCTATCCATCCATAGGGAAGGCTCGTGCCCCAGCAGTGGGGACATAAATGAGCTGATGATGATGATGATGATGATGAAAAAACCAGTTACTTGTCAAACATATCGGCTTCATTTCAGCAAAAAGATGTCCATCGCTGAACAAGGCCTCTCCCAAGGAACTCCACAATGACCGGTTTTGTGCTTTAATATTTAAAATTACTTTAATAAGAGTAGTGAAGTATAATTATTCGTCTTAAAATCTAAAAGAACATTTCATAAAATGAACAGTAAATACTACCACCAATTACCAATAAAGATTATTTCTGGTATAAAAATCAAACCAACACAAAGGCTGTTCACAAATTAGCTAATAGAGTGAGCGCGTGCTGCGTATACATACATGGTGCTCGATGCACGCTGTGTTAGTTATTGGTAAATTACTGCAATTTCAACCCTCTATGGAACAGCGCTAACTTTTAATAAATGTCATTTACTTCGTGTTATAAACGATATAGTATTTATTTATACGATGATATTTGAATTAGTTATCAAATTATTTAAAAAAATGTTTTACCAGTATTATATTATTACTGGTAAATATTTATTATTTCGAGGAGCTCGATGGCGCAGTGCTGAGGTTAAGCAACTTTCGCAAAGGCCGGTCATCGGATGGGTGACTAAAAATTTATCATCTCGAGCTCCTCCGTGCTTCGGAAGGCAAGTAAAGCCGTTGGTCCCGGCTGCATTAGCAGTCGTTAACAATCACCAATCCGCACTGGGCCCGCGTGGTGGTTTATGGCCCGTTCTCCCTATCCATCCATAGGGAAAGCTCGTGCCCCAGCAGTGGGGACATAAAATGAGCTGATTATGATGATGATGATGATTTTATTTCTCTACCAGTGGCAGAAAACATACAGTTATTTCCGGAAAAAACACAATTTAACAGTATTTACGAGTAGGTATATTGTAAAGTTAATTTTCTGAGTTGTTTCAAAATCAAAAGCTATTTAATTAAACTTATTTTTTGCGTGTAATGTAATTTTGGTAATAAGTGTACCTAGTAAGTGTAGTGAGTTAGATCTCATAGAAACTCCGATCAATAATGTGCTAGATTCCCTTAGAGCATTAAACCAACTGCTCTAAGTAGATTTCCGATGAGCGCTTGAAATTTGTGGCGATGACAGTAAATACTTTTTTTTATTTTAGTTGATGGCTTTGTGCGATTAGCACATTTAGCCAATGTCAAAGTAATTTTTCTTACAAGTAATACATAAATAAACAATATTTCCTTCCTGTATGATGATGATGAATGATAATAGAAATGAGAGGTGAGAAATGATATACCCCCCAACCCCTCGAGTATCTCAGTAAAGATGTGTGGGGTTTTACTAAGTCCTCGGGCGGACTTTTAGAGAGAATCTGAAAAGTGACGTTGCACTGTTTCGTTTCATTTGCCAACACTCATGCACACTCACGAACACTTAACGGTTAATAATCCACTATTATTTCACATTAATATTCGACATAATACAAATTTTAGAAAATAAAACAAAACCGCAGACATGACTCTTCACTTTCCCGCCAAGAACTTTGCAATCTGTATATTTAGGATTTAAGGTTCACAGTAAGCTGAAGTTATTGATGTTATCCAATGTTATATCAGATTTTGTTATTCGAAATTTAAATGTATAAGTATGAGCAAACATGGCAACTTTCGATATGCATTTTTATACGGATCCATTATCTAGTATGATCATTATTGATCGATGCATAGAAATTATCTATTTATTACAACTACTGGTCGCCCCGTGGTCGAAATTCGACCGTAATTTTATAAAGGCTGCACGGATTGTATCCTAAGCAATGAAAAACTAAAAAGATAGAATGTCAGTTTGGGTTGGCATTGACAGATGTCGGCCGCATTAAAGATAAACAATACGTGTGTGTCAAATACATGATAGTGTGTGTAATGTTGTTTTTGTTGATTTCATGTATTTTTATGAATAATTTAAAATAAAATATTAACATTCGGATAACCTTCTCTATATAAACTATAAGTGTGCGAAATTTCATACTCCTCCGTCCGCGCAATTTTCGTAAAAACGGATTCAAAGTTTTTGCTTCACGTATTAATATTACAATGTATTAAGTACTTACATATTTTGTTTATGCTGTTGTACCTACACAATTTTTATGTAATAACTATAAGTAACTATACCTACTCAGATCGAAAACAATATTTCTCGTTATAATTTTTAACAATTAACTTAAAATTAAATGTGACATAACTAAAAACAAACCAACCAAAAAAATATTTACTTAACTTTTTAATCACTAAAAAATTCAACTGAACTTTTGTAAGCAACGGAGTTCAATCCATTCTGCCATACGAGCGCGCTCCAACAAAAGCTGTCATTACCAGAAACCCTACACCGTGGTATTAAAAATGGAAAAATTGTACCGCGTCTTGGATAGTATGGCACGCGCCAAAAATCCAATACTTAAATTAATGGTTAGATGCTTAGAAGGCATTTGACGTTACTTTTTGTGTTGGTATTTATTATTTTTAAATGGCGGCTATTGCGCAACTGTTCACGAGCGCGCCCGTATTTTCGATAGATAGAATGAACGGAAACTTTGTGTGAAAAGTGGATGTTTGTTACTCTTTCACGTAAAAACTACTGAATGGATTTGGATGAAATTCGGCAATCAGATAGTTTATAACCTGGATTAATACATAGAATAGTTTTTATCCCGATATTCCTACGGGAATGAATGGAAACTGTCAAATCGGTACGAAATCCGCCGGGTCCACTAGTGATGAATAAAATTCGCGCTAGGCATTAAGATCTAAGGCGGTTAGAGACGGTCCAAGTGCAAGAGCAGTATTCAAGAAGTCTATTTTTTAAAGATGATTGTTTATGTAATATTATCACGAGATTATCACATTATTAATTGTCTTGATGCAAAGACAAGTGGTATAGCGTTATTCGAATAGAAAAGGAACATAATGATAAACGTTTGGAATTGACATTCCAGGTTTTCTGATCTGATCCGAACCCCTCGGAGAATCTAGAGCACGGGGACACGCCTTAGTGCGTGATGCCGTTCCCTTTAGAAAACCTCCGAAGGTGATTCGTTTCACACGGCTTGAGGAACCCTTTAAGTTTCTCGCTGCCCCCAAAAAAGCTCGGTGAAGCTGAAAATGCCGTTTGAGGCAATCATCAAATTCTCGACAAAAAAATGACATCCTAGTCAAACGTCATTTATACGTGTCTTTAGCTACTTATGTCATCAATCAATCAAGTTTTGGGGGTTAAAGTTACTCGCGTCCGTAGGTTTACCCTTGAGACCCTACACTTGACCCCTGGGTGGTGCTAAATGAGTGACACTGTCTGAGTAGGCAGGCTCGCCCGGCGTTGTGTTTCGTCCGGTGAGTGAAAGTACCGCAGGCCCATCTCTCACCCCTCCCCCCTCCCATTTCCTACTCCCTCCTCAAGATCCAACTCCTTCCTCAAGGCCGGTATCGCATCTGCGATTACTTTGGTTTTGCGGGTGTCCATGAGCGGCGGTGATTACTTTCCACCAGTTGACCCACCTGCTCGTTTGCCTCCTTTCAACATTAAAAAAAAATCAAATCAATGCCATTCGTTAATGTCAATTGTCTAGGCTTCTGTTAATCCATTCAGAAACTTAATACCTTTCCTCGTTTGCAGGCACAGACTTATTAAGGTGTCTTAGGATTAGCATTTTGTAGGTAAAGATTCACGTCAGGGAGTCTAACGGAGATTTGGGGCCAATTGAACCAGGATATCTTTTTTTTTTTTTTATACATAGCACGGCAAATTACTCCAATTCAACTAAGTATGTATCCGTTTGAGTACCGACACTCACCGACTCCTTAAAACCAGATCTAATAGGTACCTTTATAAAACTAAAGCGTGTGAATGCGCGCGAAAAATACTATGTCCTCCGTCAGGCGGGCTGTCAAAAACAATGGCTGACATTCCGCGAGACAAAAAGGCCGAATACTTGTCTCTGAGCAAGAAGGAGTTATTTTTGCGGGAAAAAAGTATGCCGCTCGAAAAATACTATAGACGTCGCGGCGGGCACAAAGCGATCCAACGGCGACGATGTAGAAATGGGACTGGCTGGATGTGGTGGTTCCATTATGAAGAACTATGTAACAAGTAGTTTTTAATGTCTAGTTTTTTAAAACACATCATTGTGAAAAGGATGATTGGATGGTTATCAATATATTGTTTTTATTTTCTGTAACAAGTTTTTGTTTTTATATTTATGTTTTTTCAATATCCTTCAATTCAATTATTTAAAGATTGGTTGATCGATAGCGTCCGTGCAAAAGTGTGATATTAATCACATGCATAGATCCAAGAGCGGTATCCATACAAACTTAAAAGTTCTAATTCTTGAAAATAATAAGCAAATTTTAATGAAACTTTTTATGCCTATGTGATCTTAACAGTTAGAATAGAAAACTAATGTTATTCGATTCCAAACTTTCCATAGTGGATTTTAAACCGTATTTATTCAGTAAACTTATTTCCTTACAAAACAAGAGATGGGTTTTGTATAAATGAATGATTATTTCGCACATATACAACTACTTCCAACTTAAAGAAAAAAGCTAAATAGGTTCTCTCTCAGCTTAAACCGAGGCACAGAGTACCAACACGCTGGTATTCTGAAGATACCATAACAGATAGTTTAGCTGTGTCTTCTCAATCTTCCCCGATATGCCTTCTCCATTGATTCCCGTCTCCTGTCCGCCAGTACAGGGCGACTGGGCTTGTTGCTTGCAAATAAATCTCAAGCCCTCACCCCGGCATTACTCGTCGAACTACCCGGCACTTCATGCTCATTCGTTATCTGTACTGAACAACAAAATAGGTTTTAAACTTGATGTTGCACCTCCTTTTGGTCAAGGAGTCTGTAAAGTCATGTCGAGGGTGATTAGTTACATTTTGATATTAAAAAAAATGTAAATTAGAGTTGTGCTAGTACTAGATAGAAACTGTCTAAAACTGAGACCAATTTTGAAGATATAACTGGACAAAGACAAAACCAAAACTTTCATTTTCACTTTGTTTGTTTCGCAAATAAAGTGAAAATGAAAAAATGAAAACACTAAAAATCATCAAGCAATTATCTAAAAACTACAAATTAGACACTGGCTTAATCGTAGCGAAAGCCAACAAACAAGAAATTGAATTGATCTTTTTTAAAATATTTTTTTTGATATTTTTAAGATTTCATTTTTCAACTTAATGTTTTGAATCATTTGGTTTGCCTGCATGATCCAATGTGGTCGAAATAGAATTATTTATTTTTATTTGTTTATATCGCCATTCCGTGAAATTTAAATGGAAATCTATGTTATTTTTTGACGACAATAACTATGTCGAACACTGGGCTTAAAGTGTCGAATACTGGTGCCTCTACGATAGTCATCATCATCCTCAGCCATCATTCAGTCCGCCTTCGGATATAGGCCTCCTCGAAACGCTTGCACTTTTTTTTTCATTTTTCATTTTTTTATTTTTTTATAGATAGCTCGGCAAATGACTCCATCCCACCTGATGTTAAGTGGAAATGGAGTCCAGACGCGAAGATAACAGGTGCAGCGTGAAAACAAACGTAGCATCAGTTAACCTCACTCTGCCGGCCCACAAGGTGCTTCTTCACGCATCTTTTGAAGGACCCCATTTATCATAGGAAGGAGGGACTAGCGTACTGGTAGACTATTCCATCTTTTGGAGGTGCGACAAATAATAATAATAATAATAATAATAATAATAATAATTTTTATTTGACATAATCTTTAGTACAAATTCCTATGAAGACTCTGACACCCAAACTAGGCTAAATGCCTGTATCTCAGGAGTCAGTGGCTTCTCCCACTTAAATACGACAACTATCATGTCAATACCTATAAAAGAAAGCCTAATGATTTTAAGTAGGTGGTTTATGTATGCACGTATAATAAAGTAACTAAGTATAAATAATATATATAATTTGATAAATAATATACCTACATATAAAATAATATGATTTAATAAATAGAAATAAGTATCTCATAAAATATGTCATAATATATATATCTCATTAAGAAACGAGTCACCAAATTTCTTTGTGCGCGATGGGATATTTGAGACAGTGAAGCGGTGACTCCGAAGAGCAGCACGTGTACTCCTATGAAGGAAGAGAGAAAGTGGAATGAGGTCAAAGAGCTCTTCAGAGCACTCGCCATGGTACAAGCGGTAAAGCACGCTTTCTGTCGCCAGCCACCCTCACCAGTTGTGGCCGGCTAGATGTTTAACATAGTCCACCCATCTGAGGAGCTCGATGGCGCAGTAGTTAACGCGCCCGATCTGCGAGTGTTGAGGTTAAGCAACTTTCGCAAAGGCCGGTTATCGAATGGGTGACCAAAAATTTATCATCTCGAGCTCCTCCGTGCTTCGGAAGGCACGTTAAGCCGTTGGTCCCGGCTGCATTAGCAGTCGTTAACAACCGCCAATCCGCACTGGGCCCGCGTGGTGGTTCATGGCCCGTTCTCCCTATCTCCATCCATAGGGAAGACTTGTGCCCCAGTAGTGGGGACATAAATGAGCTGATGATGATGACCCATCTGAGCAGTGGGTGGCCCCGGCTTCGTGTTTTGCCACGGTCTCCACTCCTGCGTCCTCCTGGGCCTTCGGTGGTAATCCATCCTAGCAATATGCCCGCCCATCTCTACTTTCGGGACTATCAGGTCTACAACGTCTCTCAACTTTGATTTTCCTCTGATCCACTCGTTTCGTCTTCGATCTAGTAGAGTTGCACTCAGCATCGCTCTTTCCATTGCTCTCTGCGCGACTCTAAGTTTTTCAGCTGACCTCTTTGTTGTAGTTTCCATTCCATAGGTGAAAACGGGCGAGACACACGTTACGATAGTAACTAGATTTTATTTATTAATATAAAAAAGAAACATTACCTATAAAAAAATAACATTCCCAAATTGAAATATCAAGCCAGATGTAACGCAAAAAAAGGGAAAGAAGAAACGAGTATATTTATAATATATATTTTTTTGCGCATGCCCTTTGTCCTCGGACCCCTTAAAGCACAAAGGAGTGTTTTATTATTTTTTAAAGGGTTTCCCGTGGGCGGGCACATCCGTTCTCGTTATTCAGTTAAAGTTTTTGGGGTGCTTTAAGCTTTTTTTAAGTTATAATGCGACACTTTCGCGATGCAGGCGTGAAGTATGCATATGGCAGATTTTTTGTATGTTTTCTAAAACAGCTTCTATTTTAACCGCCTCTGGGGTCTAGTGCTTTAGACTCAGTGGACCCGGGTTCGATTCCCAGCGGGGGATACGTGTTTGTGTATTCTATTTGGTTGGTGGTAGGGCTTGAGTTACCACCATCTTATGTAAAAATGTCGCCTTAATATAATTTTTTGTAGCATTGTTGTGTTCCGGCAGCTAGAGATAAGATAGCCAGTGCCTCAGTAGTTGAGGATTCCGGGTGAAGTATGCTTCCACCATCAGCCTTATCATACTTATCATGAAGTGAGATGAAAGCCAAGTGCTTAAACGTAAGATATTATATAAAAAACTAGCTTCAACAGCATTTGTTGTTTTGTGGTTAGATCGTAGGGGCTTACCATAAGCTCTTAAGGCCCCGACCTGATTCAAACTCCTCCGAGATTTTTTTAGGGTACGCTTGGGTCTCGGATTCAGTTCCCAGGTTGGGCAAAGTGTGTTACTGTTTTTAGGTGCATAGCTCGGATGTGTGATGACAACCCCGCCTTTGGCAAGCGTTGTAATTAAACCATTACCCATCAATTGTAACATAATAATTCATAATAATAATTCATTGATTTATTCAGGTAACTTACAGCAGTACAAATTGCAATAAGATGTCACATTAACAAAGTAAAAATAAAATAAAATCAAAAATCAGAATAAATAACATAAAAAAATTAAAAAATCTAAATAGAAATTAAAATTAAAAATAAATGATAATAATGAAATTAATAAAACAAAAATTAATAAAAGATCATAGAAAAACATAAATAACAATCTAGTAATCAATAACAATCAAGTAACGATGACTTGATTTCAATGTTGGAAGCCTTTGCCCAACAGTGGGATAGTTATAGGTTATACTTTACTTACTTTTCCCCGGGTTCGCGATCGCCAACCCGCATTTAGCCATCGTGGTGATGAAGCTATTACCCATCAATTGTCGTGATGACTTGATTTCAAGGATGGAGGCATTTGCCTACCAGGGCAGTGTAGGCTATTGATTAATAATATGTTACAAAAACACAAATGTTGAAAAATTTCCACGAGCACTTTTGAACCTGCACCCTTCTGACATACCGGGTCAGATGCTCATCCAATTGAGCTATGGTGGTGCTAACCAGCCCGCCGAAATTATTCAACACTTTTTACTTTGAAAGCCAAAGGCGCCCATTCAATGTCAACAACTACCGTCACTAACATCCGATCGTAGTATTGTTATCATTGTTCGCAACAAAATTTGCGTTAAAAAATTTTTTGAACATTTTATTAATATGTTTATTATACCTTGAACTATGTTTATAATATAAAAAAACAAGCAAGTTATCACTCGTCGCCACACTAACAAGTTTAATAGAGCGAGTTGATTTAACCGTGGTTCAGACAGGTCGTTTGGCAAAGGTTGACACCTGACAGCTCATAATCGCGCCATAGAGTCTCAATTAGGGCAAGCGTGAGTTGGCGAATTTATTATAGTTTTTTTTTCAATTAATAATGTATATTTAGTTTGTTACTTATTTTATTTAATTAGTTCGTACACAAATAAACATTTACAATGGTTAACATTTTGGATCGCAATAGTACAGGTAAGCTTATCTCTAAAAAGAGATTTCTTCCAGCAGACCACGGTGACAGGATAGTATGGAAGTAGCTAGTTAGATAGACAAACTACGCACAGAACTATTACGAAAATATGATATTTATATAACATAAAGACAGCACATTAACTACATACTTATATACACAAAAATATGAATATACTACTAAATATCATATATATTCTATATGTAAAAACATATCATGATTCAGTGCCACTCAAGTAACCGATAGTAGATAACTTTTTAGTTGTTTTTTAAAAGTAGTTTTGTTAGTTGTATGTATAGTTCTCAGTCAGCTGTCAGTTGATATTTCAATTAATTTATGTGGTCAAAAAAGAAGTGTTTTGTGCGACACGACCTTTTGATATCCGGACGACAGATTCGACGATAGGTTACATTGAATCAGCTATTTGATTACATACTATATAATAATCCAATATATAAAAATATAGGTATATTGAGTATTGAGTACAACGTTATTTTTGGTATACATAAAACCTGATAACCGTTTATTCAGCTTCGGAAACAAAGTGGAACTTGCTGGTGCAAAAATAACAATTTGAAGATGTCTTGTGTATAAAATTCATTTATTTTGAGACCGGTGTGTCTATACTAATAAAACCGTTTGTTAAAATTAAAAATTAAAGTACAAAGTGTTTCATTTCGATATGTGCAGTGTTGTCGTAAACTTTAGAACAAAAAGCAATAAGTAGACTATTCCATAAAAACTACCAAACAAAAAAAGTCCAGTCAATATAAATTGTTCTTTATCCAAAGTGCCGATTGGAGTATAAACTATATTTTTTTCAAGTTTCCCTCACTCGCATTGTTTTACGCCAGCTCACCGCAATGTGTTCGTAGCTACCTATTTCTTATGCCGCCCGCCACAAAAAAAAAACATATATTATTGTACATTTTTATTGAGCAACAGTTCTGCGAATCGCGATTCATAGAAGGGAAGGTAGGAGCAGCCACTAGTTCAAGTTTTTGTGGCACCAACAAGGTTTATTCTATAATATTTATTTGGTTTGAGCGTACTTACCGCCTCTATGGTTTAGTAGTGAGATCGTAGGTCTAAGACCTCTGTTCCTTGTTCGATTACCAGCGGGCAAGCTTATTGTACTTTATTTGCTAACACTATCTTAACTAAGTCTGTCATTTTAACAACAAAGTTATGAGCTTTGTTGGATTTCGACAGCTAAAGAGAAAGAAAGAGAAAGATAGAGAGTTTCTTAGTATATTTTGGATGAAGTAAGCTTCCACATTCAGCCTCATCGCCATTTTAACATCAGGTGAAATGTAGGTCAAACGCCTCTTCGCATTTAATTTAAACATAACAGGATTTTGAATTATTATCATGACTTTTTAGACATGGGTCTACAACTACTTACTGAATGTCCACAGTCGGTCCTTCAAAACATCGTGTATCATCATCATTATCAGCTCATTTTATGTCCACACTGCTGGGACACAAGCCTTCCCAATGGATGGATAGGGAGAACGGGCCATAAACCACCACGCGGGCCCAGTGCGGTGCGGTGCTTTTTAACGATTGCTAATGCAACCGAGACCAACGGCTTTACGTGCTTTCCGAAGCACGGAGAAGCTCGAGATGATAAATTTTTGTCGCCATCCAATGGCCGGCCTTTGCGAAAGTTGCTTAACCTCAGCAATCGCAGACCGGGCGCGTTAACCACTGCGCCATCGAGCTACTCATATCGTGTATATAAATAACTATATTTCATCATCATCATCATCATCATCAGCCTTCACTAGTCCACTGCTGGACATATGCCTCTCCAAGTGCACGCCACTGAGCACGTTCCGCGTCTACTCTCATCCAGCTCTCGCCAGTCACCTTGCAAAGATCGTATATTAATTAATACCTTTTTGAATTCGGTTTCACCTCATGCAAGCTCCCAGTTCGAATGCGCGAAAATTCAAAGTTATGGAGTTGTGTCCTCATTTTTTTCCATTGCCACGTCTTGCGCGTACGCACTGCACGCGTGGCAAAAAACCAAAAAATGCCTTTGTTCCACACCGCCCGCGGTAAGAAGTCGTAACTATACAGCCATCTGCTGTACGATTCAATAAAGGTGCACATAATTGGCTCCCGATAGCCATTTTAATTACGGGATGACGTTTTGCTTGGCACCGAGCCACGTAGCGGGCTCCGATTGATTGGACCTTGAAAAAAGCACTTTTCGGAGTTACGCCGCTTTGGTAGGTGGACGTGGAGGCGCTCCGCTAATTGTGTGAAACCCAGATGTGGGTGAAGCTATTTTGATGAGGTTCGTGTTAGTGCTTTTATTAAATGAAAATAAAAAACATTTTTTTTCTATTTTTTATCGTCTCAGTGGAGTATTATAGTGTTCTTGGTTCAATTCCCGGTTGGAGTAAGTGTGGTTCGAATTTTTCTATGCATAGCCCAAGTTTGTGATCACTAACTCAAATTAACTGCATGCTTTGAGTCAAATGATGGACGCCTTTGCCCAGCAGTGGGACAATATATAGGCTAACTTTTTTACTGGTAACTATATCTATTTTATTTAATTGTTAATGGTAATAAAGATGTTGATTTATTTCATCAATCAAAGCTGTAAATAACTACATATGCACTCATCTTAGTTACTTAATTAATCTTAGTATAATGACAGGCAAATTCCCACAAGGTCTGAAGATGACAATAATAAAACCATTATTTAAAAAAGAAAATAAAGAATTAGTTGAGAATTACAGGCCGATAGCTCTCATATCAATATTTTCAAAGATATATGAAAAATACTTTTATGGTGAAATCAATTCCTATCTAGAGAAAAATAACATCTTATGTAATGAGCAAAAAGGTTTCCGCCAAAATAAAACAATCAACATGGCAATATATGATTTTTACAAAAACGTTATTAGTGAGGTTGATAACAGAATTCCCATTTGTGCTATATTTTGTGATATGACACAGGCATTCGACCATGTTGATTACAATATTTTAATTAGTAAACTTGAAGCTTATGGGATTAGAGGTACGGTTTTAGAACTAATCTGTTCTTATCTAACAGATCGGCAGCAAGTGACAGAAATATCAAGATTAAATTATAAAACTAAATGTGATGTTACATTTAAATCGGCCATACGAAATATAAAATATGGCGTTCCTCAGGGAAGCGTACTGGGACCACTATTGTTTATCATCTATATAAATGACTTGCCCAATGCTTTAACTCAGCCTATGATATTATTTGCTGATGACAGCACTGTAACATTAAAATGTAATGATCCTAGCACTTACGAATCTGACGTAAATAAAGCATTAAAATCTATAATTTCATGGCTTGAAAATAATAATTTAAGAATCAATTTAAAAAAACTGTAATTATGCATTTTAACCAGAGAATACAGGATCCAATCGACATTAATTTAAATTTTCGAAGTAATGCCATACAGCAGGTTGATACCGCTAAATTTTTAGGTCTGCAGATAGACAAAAAATTAAATTGGAAAAAACATATAGAGGAATTAAGTAAAAGAACTTGCAGCTTGGCCTATGCGCTACATGAACTAACCTCAACTGTTAATATCGATACACTACTTACAGCGTACTACGGTACAGTAGAATCTGTACTCAGATATGGTATTATCTTCTGGGGCAATTCGACAGACAAAGAAAAAATTTTTAAAATGCAAAAGCGATGTTTACGATCTATGTTTAAAATACATATAACTGATAGTTGCAGACCATTATTTCTGAAATATAAAATTCTTACACTTCCGTCAATTTACATACTCGAAGTAGCAATATTTGTTAGAAAAAAATCCCACCTATTTCCACGTCTGTGTGACAAGGTGGTTAGAAACAGACGAGATAACAATAGATTGTGTTTACACCTATCTAAAACAGCATTACTGCGAAAGAGTGTAGTCTGCATGGCTCCTATAATTTATAATAAAATACCTAAAAACTTAAAGGAACTAAATACTAACTTATTTAAAATTAAACTTAAAAAGTTATTGGTGGAGAAATGTTACTACAGTGTTGAGGAATTCCTAAATGATAAATTTATATAATATTTTAAATGTAATTTTAGTGTAGTTCTTAATGTATTTTAATACTACTTTCAATGTAATTTTTAATGTAATCAAATTAATTATACAAGATGCATGCCACCTTCTCAATTTTTGCACACCTTCAATGGTAAAACATGTTGAGTCACACCCCCATTTTGTCACCCTAATTGTACACATGTTTATGCAAATAAATGTTTATTATTATTATTATTCTCTTTATTTATTTTCTTTCTTAAAACTAGATTTTTACAATATTTTAATATAAAAGCAATAAAACATTATAAAAACCTAATCCTAGAGTACCACCAACAGCGGGACAGGGCCCAAGCTACCGGTGGTCAGGGCTGCAGAGTGAGAAACCTCCTGACAATACGTGCCGTGTCCAGGAGTGTTGCCTTCTGTATCTGACCCTTAATCCAGCCATCCAGCGAAAGTCTCTTGAGATGTTGGTCGAGACTCTTCGCTATAAGGCCGTTTGCAGATACGACTATGGGGACAATGATCGTCGAATCCACATCCCACATAGCGGTCACCTCGTGAGCCAGGTCAAGGTACTTAGTAAGCTTTCCCTTCTCGGCTTTCACAAGGTTCTCGTCATGCGGAATGGTGATATCGATAAGCATTGCCTGGCGCGTCAATCGATCTGTCAACACAATATCAGGCTTATTTGCAAAAACAGTCCTGTCCGTGATGACAGATCGATCCCAGTAGAGCGTTGCATAACCATTTTCGAGAACTGGCACCGGCGTGTACTTATAGTACGGCACCTCAGATTCTACAAGACCATATCGAAGAGCAAGTTGCTGATGGATAATCCTGGCTACAAGGTTATGTCTGTGCAAGTACTCACCGTTAGCCAGATGAGAACAACCGGAAATAATATGCCTGAGTGACTCACCGGGACGGCGGCATGCCCGACAGATGTCGGCCGTACCGTCCCTCAGGATATTATTATTATTATTATTATTATTATTATTATTATTATTTATTTATTGGGCAGTCAACAAAAACATGTACCACCAGACGAACAGAAGGTATTGGGTGGATGTAAAACTAAATAAAAAATACTATTAAAGTTAAATGTTTTACTTTTTATTTTTTAAGTGTTAATTGCTACACTCAAGCTGAATTAAATATTTATATAAAATACGGAGAAAAAATTAAACGCCTACCCGACCTGCAAAAATAAAAAAGCAGAGACAAAATTCAGCGCTTACGTCAGCCTTCCCGGTAGCATAACGGTCAGTGCAGCCGCCCGGCTTGCGGAAGAGCCAGGTTCGATTCCTGGCTGGGTCGGGTGGGCGTTTAATTTTTTCACTGTATTTTATATAAATATTTATTAAAATTAAGTTCCGACTTTTAGAGTTTTAAGATATCTTCAGTAGTCGAGGATCCCGGGTGAAGTGCGCTTCCAACCTTCGGCCTTATCATCACTTAACATCAGGTGAGATGATGAAAGCCATGCGCTTCACCTTGAAAGAAATTGAAAAGAGACTATTGTCAAATTCAAGTTCAAGAAAGCTAAAAAAAAAATGTTTTTTTTTAATGCTTTATAAGACAGCTCTTGACCTCGATCTCGCCTGATGGTGAGCGTAGATGAGGTCTACGATGGAGCGAGCTGCCCCAGAAGATGCCTATTAACTCTCGCCTTGAAGGAATTCAGGTTATAAGTTTTTGGGAACACAGACGATGGCAGAGAATTCCACTCTTTTTTGACAAATTTTATGCGGTCATGGATTTGTTTTAAGATTTAAGAGTTTTGATGTTTTTGAGGTACACAGAGGTTTTTAGTAGCTGCTAAAATAGGCATACTAGGTATACCTTTTCCGTTCCTCCCTACCTAACGAACGTACTTACCGTTCTAAGTTGATAACCACACGCTTAGCCGGATCCCCACTTGAGCAGCCGCGGGGCGAGCGGCCGCCTCAACTCGCGGCAGCTCCAGTGGAGACGCTGCCGCGGGTCGAGGCGTGCCGCGTCTTGAGCCAAACGAGGCGGCCTCGTGACGAGCCATTTTGTGTCGGTAAACGTCGGTGCTCAAAGGCGCCTCAGTGTGAGCCACGCGAACAGTGGAGACGGACGTCGTACGCTCACTTCGCGGCAAAATGGACAATAATAAATGCATTGAGTTAATTAAAGAATATCAAAGCCACAGGCTTCTATGGGATCCGACGTCACCACATCATTATAATAAGGCCTTTAAGGAAGATTCCTGGAAAATTATAAGTAAGAAAATAGGAATATCTGTAACGGAAGTGAAAAAGAAGATGACGGCACTTTGTGGTTCTTTTCGGAGGGAAAAATCCCGACACAAACAAAGCCTCATCACGGGATCAGGTAAATATATTTTGATTTAAATGATCGATACCCCAGACGCCACTCTGAGGTGGCGGCCTGCACTGCGGTGTGGTTGGCGGCACACGCGCCACTGACGTGACAGTTAGCGCAAAATGGCCCCCACAGTTGAACGGAGTCCAGTCACTGAACATATTTTAGTTTCGATGAATAACAATAATTCAATATAGGGTTGCCATCCGTCTGGGTTTCCCCGGATTTGTCCTAGTTTAGAGGGCATCCGGGGAGCGTCCGGGGAAGGTTTCATGTGTAGACTAAAGAGTTCTGTTACCTAAAGTATTAATTATATTAAATTACAACAGGAAAGGGTATGCACATATCTATTTAAAATGCAATTTCATGTTTAAATTATTTATTGTTACTGCTTATACCTATACCTACCTTATAATTTTTTCCAGGCCGTAACGAAATTTATATTTCAAAATGGTTCGCTTACGAGCACTTCCACTTTTTAGCGGACAAATTCACTCCCCGTGAAACTACGTCTACCGACAAGTCGACAACGGACACAATGCAGAAAGAACCATTAACAGCTGCTGCAACTGATACTTATGTAAATATTTATTATCTCCTTTTTTTTTAAACATTACTTTTTGGTTTATTATATCATCAATATCTACATTGCCATGGTATTTCTCCATTGGTAACAAAGTGTGTAGCCAAGTGTGAACGAATTGATTTTGCGTCATTTGCAGACCTTCGTGGAATTGCGCGTAAAGGTAAGAACGAGGTCCCAACTTCTTCATGTCTCCAAGACCCATTTGCAAAATTCCCATCAACTTCAGAATCTAAACTTCCTGCTGGTGTATAAATATTTATGCGCATTTTTCTTAAAAAATTATGCAAATAAACAGTAGCCAATACCACTTTGGCAGCAATATTTGGTTCCAATAACATTGGCTTTCTTAACACTCTAAATACAGAACTCATAATACCAAAAGCATTTTCTACCACGCGCCGTGCTCTAGATAGACGGTAATTAAATACTCTTTCTGGGGAGCCATTATCTGGAGTCCTCTCAAATGGTTTCATTGTATAATTATTTAAGGCAAATGCCTTGTCAGCTAATATAACATAAGGTACTTCAGTTAAATATGGTACCTGTAATATACTAGGTGCTGGCAACTTTAATTCCTTATTTTCCAATTTCGAATATAATGTAGAGTTTCTGAAGACTCCACCATCAGATATGCGTCCTTGACAACCAACATCTATATACAAAAAATTGTAATGAGCATCTACCAATCCTAGCAATACGATGCTAGGAAAATCCTTATAATTTATATATTCTCCATGACTATTCAGCGGTGATTGGAGAACAATATGTTTCCCATCAAGGGCACCAATGCAATGAGGAAAATGCCAATAATTATCAAAATCTTCTGATATTTTTAACCATTCTTCTTCTGACGATGGTATCTGAAAATTCAAATGAATTTAAATATACTACCACTAGATTCACATTTACAATAACTATGGTCTGAGGTGGTTGTCATGTGATCAATGCATGAATGTATGAATAGAGTATAAAGATGTTTTGTGAGAAAAAAAATACAGCGATGACATCAGCGGTAGTAATGTTTCCCTGATAATTTAATTTATTTCAATTACAGAATAGAGAAACAGTTGTGAATGAAACACTACCTGAAACATCTTCCGAAAACTTAACATTGTCCCTCGATGATCAACGACAGTTGCCGTCTACAACTCCGAGATCAAATAAAAGAAAGGAGACAGATATTTTGGAAAATAACATTGATCTTGATAAAGCTATAGAGGTGTTAAATTATACTGATGATACCTACGATACTTTCGGTAAACATGTTGCAGCAAAACTTAGAAAATATGACGCTCTAACATCAGCACACGTAGAAAAGAGTATAATGGACATCATTTTTCAAGCAGATGTGGGTATGTTGCCTGGCACACGACAAGGATACTACTCTCAGGAATACGGGCAAAACCAAACTTCTGCACCACCACAAAATGCTGTTGGGAGTTTTGAAGAATCTCCTACACATATTTGTAACTTATAATTATTTACTATAAATAAAGGATAATTTGAAAAACATACCTGAACATACTCATTTAGCACTTCTACCAAGCCATCACATGTTTCGCGAACAATTTTAGAAATAGATTGCTTTGATACTCTAAAAAGGTATTGTAAACTAACAAATGAATCACCAGTTGCCAAATATCTTAATGTTATCGCAAGTCTTTCTCTAGTCGTTATGGCTTTGCGGAATGACGTGTCTTTTTTTCCAATTATTGGATGAAGTTTCATACATAGACCATCAAATGTTTCAGAATTCATTCTAATAAAATTTTGTATAGTATCTTCTACTCCTTCAAAAGTCATATCTGACAATATTTCTTTGAAATGATCATTTCGCTGCCGATATAATTCCTTGATCCACCATTGACGTTTGACTTTCTGTCCTTTTTTCTTTTTGTAGTGATTAATTATCACTAAAGCTGCAGCGATTTTGCGTGCGTCACCCATGGTAGCTAGTAAGAAACTAGATAAATTCGTTGCTCGGCTTGAGGCACGCTGCCGAGTTGCTGATTAATGTAGCTCAAGTGGAGATGCATGAAGTTTCCGCGGCGCGCGGCATGCTCAGATTGAGGCAGCTCGCCCCGCGGCTGCTCAAGTGGGGACACAGCTTACTTTAAAAAATGAATAAAAAGAGAAATTCTTTCGATTTAGTCATAATATTATAATATCCTGTGTTGTTAATAGTTGTTATAGTGTAGTTTTGGTTTATGTGGAAACTTCACTAATTTGTGTAGTTATTCCTAATGTATTTTTTGTAAAATATATTTAGTTAAATGTTAGTTTCCAAAAAAATAATAATAACAAGAGCCTCGACCAACACCTTAAGAGGCTCTCGTTTGATGGTTGGATCAAGGGTCAGATCCAGAAAGCAGTACTCCTTGACACGGCACGTATTGTCAGGAGGTTCCTCACTCTGCAGCCCTGACCACCGGTAGCTTGGGCCCTGCCCCGCGCTGCTTGTGCTACTCTAGGATTATGTTTTTATAATGTTTTAATGTTTTTATATTAAAACTAGCTGACCCGGCAAACGTCGTTTTGCCATAAAAAATAAAAAAAAAATTTAGGGGTGGACTACCCCTAACATTTAGGGGGATGAAAAATAGATGTTGGCCGTTTCTCATAGATACCGGATGACCCGGCAAACGTTGTTTTGCCATAAAAAATTTAAAATAAATTTAGGGGTGGACTACCCCTAACATTTAGGGGGATGAAAAATAGATGTTGGCCGATTCTCATAGATACCGGATGACCCGGCAAACGTTGTTTTGCCATAAAAAATAAAAAAAAAATTAGGGGTGGACTACCCCTAACATTTAGGGGGATGAAAAATAGATGTTGGCCGATTCTCATAGATACCGGATGACCCGGCAAACGTTGTTTTGACATAAAAAATAAAAAAAAATTTAGGGGTGGACTACCCCTAACATTTAGGGGGATGAAAAATAGATGTTGGCCGATTCTCATAGATACCGGATAAGCACAAAAAATTTCATCAAAATCGGTCAAGCCGTTTCGGAGGAGTATGGCAACGAAAACTGTGACGCGAGAATTTTATATATTAGATATTGTAAAAATCTAGTTTTCAAAAATAAAAAAAAAATAAAAGAGAAAATAATAAATTAAATTGGCTGAGACGAATCATCGTCATCATCATCAGATGATGATGAAATAAATAAACCTGCAGTATCTACTTGTGAAAGACAACTATAGAGAAAAAGATGGCGATATTTGAACCGGTGACTTATTCTTACGCTGTGATATTAATTACGAGTGCTCCTTTTTCCCTTGTTCAAGTCATTGGTAACTTATATTTGACACCAAAAATTCTTGAACATTATGTTTCTCAATAATCAAATTGTAAAT